>JBBGZY010000031.1:5245000-5845000 GCA_037952925.1 Lithobates clamitans
GCTGTTGTAGTACCACAGTCTGGGGACATCTAGATCATCTGCTGGTGCTGTTGATCTCTGGGATTCTTGGACCAGATTGTGCTCCCTCTTATATGGACTCCTCAAGATCCCAATTTTCTTGTACACCGACTTTTTCCAGCGTTGACTTCCTCTTTATTTTATTTTGACCATGAATAAATGGATCTTTTTTGAGTTTAGCAAAAGACTTTTATGTGTTTTCTTTTAAATCATTGATTTTACACACAATGTTAAATTAACAAGGGACAACAATCTCATTGAGTTTTAAAAAAACACACCAAAAATACATTACTAATGTTAAGAATGTTCAAGTGGTAAGTCTTGAAAAAAAAATATATACATAAACAAAAACGGTGCTTTGGGTTAACTTTATCTAAAAATTAAAAAATAATCACTAGAAAAAAAAAAAAAAAGAATAATGGGTTCTTTGTGGTAACTTTACAAACCTAAAAAAAAAAAAAAATAAAAGGGAAAAAGTATTATTAGTATGGAAACATTGTTTATAAAAAGCATACTATATCATTCATGAGATCAAAGAGAAAAAGAATTCAGAAATCAGTTTGGGAGAACTCTGATTATGAACAGCAAAACACCTTCGTTCTTTAGAGCATTCGTAAAGAAGAAATAAAATGCGCTGCATTCAACGATCACAGATTTTGCAGCGTGATGAATGTGCTACCTACAATACGAACACTAGTTTTACTAGACCGAGTGCTTCCGTTTAGTTTTTGCTTATGAGCATGCGTCGTTTTTTTGTCCGTAGGACTAGCATACAGACGAGCGGACTTCGGGGTCCGTCGTAGTTACGACGTAAAGATTTGAAGCATGTTTCAAATCTAAAGTACGTCGGATTTGAGGCTAAAAAAGTACGTTGAAAGTCCGAAGCAGCCCACACACGATCGGATTACCAGCCAGCTTTAGTCCGTCAGCGTCCGTTGGACTTTTGTAGACGAAAAGTCCGACCGTGTGTACGCGGCATAAGGCCAAGGTTTGGGGCATAAGCAGCAGTGCTGCTGAGGAGACAGCCAGAATTAATGTTGTTGCCTCTCTTTCATAGTAAAAATCCCCTGTGTGGGCATTTGTTTTTCTTTAACAAGCCTTAAACCACAGTTTGGACTGGCACTGACTACCTAAAAAGACTTTTAACACTGGGATAATTACCCCAAACATCACAGTATACAAACAAAATAGGCGCAGAGTACACTTCACAAAAATCTGATCTCCCGGTGATTCTACCAGAGTTGATTCTCGGCAGTAAAAAAATGGGTCTGTTTAATAGAAGTACGAATGCTTCAGTTGAACTGTTCATTGAAAAGGTTTTAAAAGAAGTAAAGCTTTTTTGTCCACATTGGATCAGAATGATAATAATCCTAACAATTTATCTGTTGAGGAAAGTTTGACATTAAGTTGCCTACACAAGAGATGTGATGTCAACCTGCTGATAAGGGGGAGTTTTGTGGTAATTTTGAACCCATTAGCATGCAAGGAAACAAATCTGGGACAGTTAAGAGATGCAGAGATCTAATAACAATTGGACATAAAAAAAACAAAAAAAAATATTGCAGAGGTACTAAATCAAGCCTTAAGAGTGGATATTATTAATAGGAATGTTTTGGATTACTTTTAGCCCTTACATCCATGAATCCCTGTGCTTTATATCCTACACTAAATACACGATGACCACGTGGCACCTCTGGGAAGAATGATTGTATGGGGCAGAGATTTCATCTTTGTCCCTATAGCTACACCAGTAGTTTTTGTTCTTTTTATTTTCAAATATAAAAATGTGCATTTCTGGCCAGAAAAATAACTTAAAACCCCCAGAACATTATAAATAAGCCCTGTACAATTGTAATTGTAATTTTACAATATGTGTGCAACTCTTTATCAAACATATATTTTAAGGAAAAAAATAATAAAATGAATATTAGTGGAATACACAAAATATAATACCCGTTTTGGGTAGAATACAAAAGATAGGGTTGCATTGAGTAAACAGATACCAAACATGTCAAGTCTTAAAACTCTGTGTGCCTGTGATATTGCAAAAAAAACTATGGTACTCAAAAATAGGTGACACTTTGAAAGCTTTTACTGCTTATGAATTAGAGTTAACTGTGAGATGTGGACCTAGAATTATTCAAGGCAAATATATGTTCTAGGCAATTCCTGACATGTGTGATACAATCACAATTTACATACATGTGCACACCCTGGGTTGCATTTGTACTCGGAGTCAATCTGTGGATAGTGTAGGAAAGGAACAAAGAGCAACAGAGAACATAGACCTGAGGTGTGCCTGGGTCACGTGGTCAGTATGCCTAAAAGGGGGCATACCCAAGTATGAAATGAAAATAAAATGAAAAAGAAAAAGGGAATGGGTGGGTGGGACACGAGATCCTACGACCACAGGGAAGGAGGAAAAGGAGGGCAGGCTTTATGCAGCCTGAATCCTCCTACAATTACAGGCTGACCTGCGGTCAGTCTTACACTTGTACTCGGAGTCACTCTGTGGATAGTGTAGGAAAGGAACATAGAGCAACAGAGAACATAGACCTGAGGTGTGCCTGGGTCACGTGGTCAATATTCCTAAAAGGGGGCAAAAATAAAGTCAGTAGGATGAAAGCTTCGACAGCAAGATTATTATCCACTGAAATTACGTACAATCAACCAAATTGACAAACGCTTGTGGCATCTCAAAAGTGGCTCTGGGACAGAGAAACAAGACGACCTCCACCTACCCAAATACCAAATAAGGGCTGGGGCCCCTGGCACAAATTCGCAGAAGCTGCTCCTATTTCTCATGAATGCCAGAGTATACCTTAGGGTCCAGACCCCGATTGGCCAAAAAACAGGGGCGGCAATGAAGTATGCATTGAGCTACGGAGAGGGGAGCGCTAGGAAAAGGCAACTGAGGACCATCCCTGGGTTTATCAGATGTAGCACTGCCGAGCTAGTTTAACCCAACACTGGGCACCACGCCTTGCCAGGCTCCAAAAACCTGATGACAGTGCCGCCACCCGATTATTGCGTCTTGCGAGCATGAAGATGTAAACAGAAAAGGCCGGGGTGCAAAACCCGTTGATTCGGCCAAAAGCAACACCCCTGGCCTCAGGACCCCCAAAAGGCCGGGTATAGCGCTGCCTTGAGTACTGAGCTGGTACCCAACACAAAGGAGACCATGAGAGCGTGACAGATACGACACGGAAAAATGACCCATGATGAGAAGTCTGCTGAGCACAGCAAGAGGGCTACTCTTCAGAATCCCTGAGGATGGCTTAAATAGAGTGCACAGAAAATAAAGAAAGACCTGTCGGGGTCTACCAACAACATGAAATGCTGAGTCCCAACCAGATACACCCCGACAGTGCTGTGCCGATATAAGTTAAAAGAGGCAAAAAACAAAACCAAGTAGGAACTGTATGTTAACCGTCAGGACTGGGAGAATTTTTTGACTGGAAAACATCCCAAGCAGTGTCATGAACCTTCCTGGTGTCCAAAATAAAGACTTGACGATCAAGGCTGCTGCATTAGCCAAACAGAAACCCAATCCATCACAAATACTGGAAACCAAAGGTAAGGCGTGATGTCAGCATCTGCGGCCGAGACCTGAGCCTACTGATACTGGCCTAGGGACTGAGAAGGTTCGGAATCCACTAAAGCCCCTGAGCCCGTAAAGGCTGCTGGAGCTGCCATGGCTGACATACCAATAGTTCCATACTTTTGCCAATCCTGGCCAGACGTAGCTAAGAAATAAAAGGTTGTGTGCATTTGGACAGGGAAGAAACCGCAGTCCGCTGGGTAACCTACTCCGCACTTGAGCTCGACGAGCAAGGGAACAGTAATTTAAAAACTGGGCTTTCCGTGCCGAAGCCAGGAAAGCAATCCACTGTGTAGGGATACTGCCCTCGGGTCAAAAATTGAAGCTAGCCGAGTGTGAAAAAATTAAGCCTTGGGACGGACCAGGTTCTGAGAGAGGGTGAGCTACTGTGCTCCGACCCAACCAGCTGGAGAAGGAGGGAAAGAAGCGAAGACCCCAAAATCAGCTGCTTGAGACATGTCCTGCAAAAACCGGATATTTGCAACCTGAAAACGTATCCAGGTGCTGAAGTAAGTGGTAAGATGTAATTTATAAAACAGAACCGAGATAAGAATGTAACCTGGATGAGAATAATTGCTGCTGCCCACTCCAATTAAAACCGACCGACTCAACCGAGAGGACAAAACATATGAACGGTACCCCGCAAAATGATAAAAATAGTAACCATGAACTGAGTGGAAGTGACACACCACTGGGTCAGCAACATGAACTACAAGAGAAACGTGAGCAGACTGAGAAACCTGTGCCAGGAACGTAAGCTGCGTGAAGGAACAAAACACATGTATAGCGCGAGCTGACGAAAACGTGAGCAGCATGAGAACCGAGGCTGCAAGAAAACCGCAAACTACATGAGAAACACTGGTAGCATGAGAATGTGAATTGATGAATAGCGTGAGAAACATGGGAACGAGAGTAACCTTGGGAAAACATGAGAAACCTGGGAAAACGAGAGAAACATAAAAATGTGAGTTTATCATAGAAACAACAAATTGCATGAGAAACGTAACTAGTATGAGAGACGAAAATTGCATGAGAAACATAAATTGCATGAGAAACGTAAATTGCATGAGAAACGTAAATTGAATGAGAAATATACATTGCATGAGAAAACGTAAATTGCATGAGAAAACGAAAATTGCATGATAAACGTGAGTTTGTACAAAATACATAAGCAGCGTAAGAACAGATGAGGAGACTTGCCACCGAACAAACCAATTAAAAACGATCACCTCAATCTGTTAAACCCATAGATGTGACGGGTAATCTGCAGTGGCAGAACATGAACAACCCAGCTGTTTGAGAGCAACCAGATAACATTACAGACAACCAGCCCAAGACATAACACCCCTGGTACCTGACAAGTATGATGTGGGTGTAGAAATGACAAGACCAAGAGCGCAAGAATGTGAACCTAATGACGACACCCTCCTACTGTATGCAGTGAGCGAGCCCAAGCCACCTGCAGCGCCAGGACAGGAAATTAAAACGAACACTCAGGGCTAAGATACCCACAGACCATGGTGGGTAGTAGTAAAGGTGTAATGGTGAATGTGCACATATGACGTATGGAAAACAGGCGGGAAGATTGTGGGACAACAATCAATTAAAACGAAACCTCAGCCCGTACGGATCTGTAAACGTGACAGACCCTGAATGTGAGCACTAGCTAACGGAAATGCAGCGAATGAAAGGCCGTGACATAAAAAAGCATATGACATGAAACGTAAGAGACATGGAAAACGAGAGAAACATAGGAAAACGAGAGAAACATGGGAAAACGAGAGAAACATGGGAAAACGAGAGAAGCATGGGAAAACGAGAGAAGCATGGGAAAACGTGGGAAGCGTAAGAAACATGGAAAACATGAGAACCAAGGGGAAACGTGAGAACCAAGGGAAACGTGAGAACCAAGGGAAAACGTAAGAACCAAGGGAAAACGTGAGAACCAAGGGAAAAACGTGACAACCAAGGGAAAAATGTGAGAAACATGAGAAATGTAAGAAAAACATGAATAGGCATAAGAAGTGACAAATTGCATGAGAAACCGTAATTGCATGAGAAATCGTACATTTCAGGAGAAAACCGTAAATTGCATGAGATAACTGTAAAATTGCATGAGAAAAGTAAATTGCATGAGAAACGTAAATTGCAAGAGAAACGTAAATTGCATGAGAAACGTAAATTGCATGAGAAACGTAAATTGCATGAGAAACCGTAAATTGCATGAGAAACCGTAACAAAGCATGAGAGATCGTAAAATGCATGAGAAACCGTAAAATTTTTGAAACCGTAAAATGCATGAGAAACTGTAAATTGTATGAGAAACCGTAAAATGCACGAGAAACCGTAAAATGCATGAGAAACCATAAAATGCACGGGCAACCGTAAAATGCACGGGCAACCGTAAAATGCATGAGAAACCGTAAAATGCACGGGAAACCGTAAAATGAACGATAAACCGTAAATTGCATGTGAAACTGTAACAAGCATGAGCAACCGTAAATTGCATGAAAACCGTAAAATGAATAAGAAATCGTAAATCGCATGAAAACCGTAAAATGCATGCGAAACCGTAAACTGCATGAAAATTGTAAAATAAATGAGAAATCGTAAATCGCATGAAAACCGTAAAATGCATGAGAAACCGTAAATTGCAAAAAAAAAACGTAAAATGAATGAGAAATCGTAAAATCGCATGCAAACCGTAAAATACATGAGAAACCATAATTTCACGAGAAACCGTAAATTGCATGAAAACCGTAAAATGAACGAGAAACCGTAAAATACATGAGAAACCGTAAATCGCATAAAACCGTAACATGCATGAGAAACCATAAATTACATGAGAAATTGTGAATTGCATGCCCCCAAAGGACCCCCACAGAATATCATGAGATGACAGGCGATGAGCAAGTGTCATGACAACCCCACAGCCTGAATTAACCCCTGAACCCTGTGCTTATGTATGCGTGGCATGAGGTACCCGGGTGCTAGTAGCGTGGCCCCATGCAGGTGAAAAGGCAGCACCCGCAGGCTGCCCTGTCTGCAAACTGTACCATGGACACCCCCATCCGCATTAATACCTTAAATACCTTTGCAATACCACAGCCGATCCCCTTCCCCCACAGCGCGAGTACCGGGATGGCGGCTCCCACGTGGAGGTGGATCTGCACAGGGAGAGGAGCAGACAGGTGGCCGATCACCCCCCACGTCAGCACCGGGAGGAGCGGACAGGCGGCCCCCTTAAAAAAACGGAGCAGCACAAGGAGAGGAGCAGAGGGTGGCCGAACACCCCCCATCACCACCCTTTACATACACAAAGGCTTACCCCAGAGCCGACATGCCCCCTGCAACAGGCTGCCCCCCCCCAGCCCAGGCCGGCACCTGAGAGGGACTGGTGGCATCCGATGTGGATCCTCCGTTGATGCCACCCGCCCACACCTACCGGAACCGCGACCACCGGGAGAGAGAAACCAATGAGAGCCTTGTAGCCGACCGTGCTCCCGCCCTGCAAGCCGAAACAGGAAGTGATATGCCGTGACCTGCCCTAACCCGGAAATGACATGTCGGCTCACACGAGATCCTACGACCACAGGGAAGGAGGAAAAAGAGGGCAGGCTTTATGCAGTCTGACTCCTTCTACAATTACAGGCTGACCTGCGGTCAGACTTACACTTGTACTTGTGGGTGTGTGCAGGAAACAGGGATTACATTTATTTTCTTAGTATTTTTAATACATTTTATTATATTTTTTTCATTATTTTTTAATTTACCTTTATTGATATCACAAGGGGGTTAACAAAACCCTATGCAGGTTGGTTGGGCAGGTGACAGGTACTCTTTTTAGAGACATTGGGGGCATACTAGATCCCAAAGCAGCTAACCAAGCACAGACCATGCTTGGTTAGCTGCTTCCCTCTCTGTAACTGCCAGGGAATGTTACCTTTGAAACGGAAGGAACAAGATCATTGTCACTTCCAACTTTATCCACTGCAGAGGAGATTGAGAAATTAAATTTCCTTGGTCTCCTCCCATTCATCATCCTGAAGCTGTCTGATGTGGTTGTGGGCTCCTGGGAAAGCCCAGGAACCATGGAGGGGGGTGGCAGCAGAGAAGGGGGAACCACACAGCCCACACCATAAAAGTGGTCAGGTGGCTCTATATCAGGGATCCTCAAACTACGGCCCTCCAGCTGTTGTAGAACTACCACATCCCATGAGGCATTGTAAAACTCTGACATTCACAGACATGACTAGACATGATGGGAATTGTAGTTCCTGAACACCTAGAGGGCCGCAGTTTGAAGACCCCTGCTCTATATAGTCTCAGTAAATACACTTCAGCTCAAACTGATTTAAGAAGCTTTTTGGGTTAAGTTTGACTAAAAACATGTTTTTGTTTCAGAATAAGTTTGATTTGCAATGCAGTGGCATTGCTATGGGATCCAATGTTGCCCTGGCCTTTGTGGGCTGTATATGTTTCATGAAGTTTTGAAATGCTTTTAATCCTTCAATTAAATTCATTTTGACAGTATATAGTGCCAAGATTCCATCAGTTTAAGACATATTTATATCCTAAACCCACAGTTTGCAATAAACTACTTAGATATGACAGTTTCCATCCCCTTCACATTTATTGCTCAGTGGCTCAAAGTGTCAAACGAATAGTAAGTGATCCAGGCAGACTAAAGAAAAGATTACAGGAGATGATGTGCAAACTGAAAGATAAAGGATGTCCCTAAAACATTTCGGAAGCAGTATTAAACCTAAAGGAATTCTAATTGCTTTACACCTTTTAAGAAAAAGGATATTTTCTACTGTGAAATAACACATATTGAGAGACATATCTAGATATAAGTTATACCTGGCTCCTATGCAGGTTTTTCGCTGAAATCGTAGCTTGAAAGTTTAGTGACCAGTGACTTTTTAGGTAAAAAAAAGAACAGGATTTTTCCTTGCTTATCTGAGTTTTAATTACATTATACCTGTTTTTTATTGTTTGGCGTGCATGCTCTGATTTGTCCATGTAAAATTGATTTGACAAGGAGACGACACAAAAGGTAAAGAAATTATGATTTATACTTATTGTTTTGATCTTTACATTTATAGACAGCTGACAAGAAACTGAGGAAGAATGCAAGGAAGGTATTTTCTCTGAAACATGTAATGCTTTTATTTTCCATTTACGGCTTAATATGAACTAGAAATGTAAAAATACATCCTTGGTGTATAATTGTTTTACCATAATGGATTTACTTTTTCCTAATGCTATCTGCGGCAGCTTTAACTATGTGTTGTTAATTATTTGATATATAGTATATGCAGGGCTTTTTTTCTCAGAGAAAAATAATGATAAAATAGAAATCCCCCTCTCCCAGTTTTCCTCTCTGCACAAATCTTCCCCTTTCCCAGCTCTCCTCTCTGCACAAATCTCCTCCATTCCCAGCTCTCCTCTCTGCACAAATCTCCCCCTTTCCTAGCTCTCCTCTCTGCACAAATCTCCTCCATTCCCAGCTTTCCTCTCTGCACAAATCTCCCCCTGTCCCAGCTCTCCTCTCTGCACAAATCTCCCCCTTTCTCAGCTATCCGCTCTGCACAAATCTCCCCCTTTCCCAGCTCTCCTCTCTGCACAAATCTCCCCCTTTCCCAGCTTTACTCTCTGCACAAATCTCCCTCTTTCTCAGCTATCCTCTCTGCACAAATATCCCCCGTTCCCAGCTCTCCTCTCTGCACAAATCCGATCCTTTCCCAGTTCTCTCTGCACAAATCTCCCCCATCTTGCTCTCCTCTCTGCTAAATTTGCCCCCAGCTCCCCTATCTGCAAAATCCCCCCTCCAGCTTCCCTCTCTGCTTAATTCCCCACCTCCCAGCTCTCCTCTCTACTGAAATCCCCCCTCCTCCTTACTAAAATTTCCCCAGCTCTCCTCTCTGCTAAAATTTGCTTCCAGCTCTCTTCATTGCACAGATCCCTGACCTTCCCAGTTCTCCTCTGTACAAATTCCCCAAAACCCCACTTTTACCGTTCTCTCTGTCCATGTTCACTCTCTCAAAAGCTCTTCCCCTCTCTACTTTCACAGCCCCCTTACCTCTTCTGGAAAGCAGCCACTGCTGTATGGTATGCACAGCCTCTTTTCTTTTAAACTTGTCACAGTAAAGTGACGTTCGGAGAGCTCCACCCATCGGAAATGTCAGAGTAGCGGCGATGGCGGAAGGTGGGGATGTAAGCTGCCTCTTTGACGGCCACAAGCAGCTGCAGTTCTGGGACCCAACCGATCGAGGGCAGGACTCACATGGGCTAGCACAGAGAAGACGGTAGAGGAAGTAAGTTGTGCAGAAAACTTCTTCTACTGGCTATTGTGGTACATGAGATGTCGGAGCAGAGAGGGCTGCCATAGGTGCCGGAACTGTGTTCCGCCACATTCCGGCAGAATAAAAGCCCTGGGTATATGCATGTGAACCCTATTTGGGTGGATTTTGATTTGCTAGGCTTGTGTGACTTCCACCCTCAGGGCTTACTTATTGAACCTTGATTATTTGTGATTACACGTGTACCTTAAGAGTGGGGATGCATTAAAGTTTTGTGCAATTGTAATACTTGGAATAAATTAAATGTACTGAACAAGTTTAAATGAATGCAGTGAATTTCCTGAATTATTTTACATATGTACACCATATTGTCAAAAGTATTAGGAGACTGCATTTACATGCACATAAACTTTAATGGAATCCTAGTCTTAGTCTGTAGGGTTCAATATTTAGTTGGCCAACCTTTTGCAGCTATAACAGCTTCAACTCTTCGGGGAAGGCTGTCTATAAAGTTTAGGAGTAAGTCTATGGGAATAAGGAAAAAGAGGAGCTATTGTGACGAAACACGGCGGGAAGAGGAACGTGCTAATGTTACCGCATTGCCATGAACACGGAGGGACGGGCATTTACCTTTAGCCGGTCACCTTTCTTTTTATGCTGTTTTATATGCTCCTACGAGTAAGTGCATTACTTTATTTTAATAAATGATCCACTGGTTTTTACACTATGGCATATCTTTTTTCTTTTTGGGTTACTTTGAGTCCCCTCTGTGAATGAGATTGGCTCCCTTGGATTTGTTTTTAAGTCCTAGACCATCCATCCTGCTCCATCATAGGAGGATTTCTCGAATGTGAGCTGTCATCTCAATCTGACTGGTGATGAAGGCCCGGGCTAGGTAATCAGCCACAAGTGCTATACCGCTTGCTATCTGGTAAACGTGAAATCTATGTGGTGGAGGGATTTGCCATGTTTGTCACTGACATCAATAGAGGACTCTGAAAAGTGATTGATTTACTTTGAAGAGAGATTCACAGATTTGCAAATTTTCTGATGTTTTTGCTCACTATTTAATTTTCTTCTTCTTCATTTTGGTATTTAGGTTCACCATGTTAACTTCATATTTAGTTACTATTAGCAAAGCTCCTCTTTTTCCTTTTTTACTCACTGTATGCCTCTTACGGCTGGGCTGCTGCTGTTTGTTCATTTTGTTTATTTAGTGCGGTTTGTCTTTTTATACAATTGTAGGAATGTTTGCCCATTCTTCCAGAAGCACATTTGTGAGGTCAGGCACTAATGTTGGACAAGAAGGCCTGGCACTGATGTTGGATAAGAAGGCCTGGCTCACAGTCCCTGCTCTAGTTCATCCCAAATTTGTTGAGGTCAGGTTGAGGTCAGGACCAGTCAAGTTCCTCCACCTCAAACTCACTCATCCATGTCTTTATGGACCTTGAACCAGTCCCAATACTTTTGACAATATAGTGTATATATTGTGATATTCGGGGGATGTAGCATCTTAGGACCACGCACAACAGCCAGTTTTCTTAAACATAAAAGTCTTTATTTACCTTAAGCAAACAAAAAGGAGTTTCCAGCAGCCAAACAAAACTTCAGTAAATGTAACACAAAAGTCTGCTTATTTTCAGCACAACTCCAAATGTTAAACATGCACAAGTCAAATTAGGGTTTTTACCCCAGGGTTAGCAGCTTCAGATGGTTAGTAGCACACATGCAGCTCAAAGCCTGGTCTCCTCTAATCTCCTACTCCACCCACTGACACTGGGAGTTTCTTGCCTTATGTGTTGCATTCCACCTGAATGTCACTCAGGGCCTCCGAATTCCGGGTCCCAAATAAGGCACTGCTAATGCAGAGAGGACTGCAAGTTAGTCTTCTCTTCTGTACAACTGTCCTGGAATCCCTCACCCTGTACAGGTGAGACCCCTGAGTATACCAACCTATCCCCCTAAAAGGACCACAACCCAAATATCGGTGCCACATAGCACCCATCCAGGACTCACTCTTGGCACCTGGTACAATATATATTTATATATATAACATTCAAACAAAATTTCCTGCACTCAACAGTGGTGCAATGGCAATAGGAGAAGCCTGGAATTCCTATGGCTCCCAGTACATGCACAGGCCTTGCTGCCCTCCAAGAGTCAGGGGATACCCAACGGGAACACTGTAAAAGATTAAAAAGAGGGCGCAGCACACTTGTGCATTACCCAAGTAATATTTATTAAAATCAAAAAGAAGGAAATATAGTATATATAGTATAGTACATACCAAGCTTCAGTTTCAAAAAACGTTTTCTCTCAGCAGCTTAGCTTACACTGTTACCCTACTACAACTTAGTACCTATAAGTTCAATGACATTTAAATGATAGAGGCAATATCACTTGATAAATGTATAATGTTGTAAAATATGGAAGAAAACTGTATATAGTTGCTCCTCCGCAAAAAAAAAAATCATTTTGCATTCCAGGCAGGTATCATAACTATCACAGCAACCTGTCAGTTACTTCTATTGTTATCTGATGGGCAGAGAGTCCTGAACTACTGTATGTAAAAATTCCTTTTGTTTAAACCAATACACCAAATGCTGTTTATGAAGGAATTCTCATCATTATAAAGCCAGACAATATGGGGCTGCTGGAACCCAAAGCAGTTCTATTACATACTATAGCTACAGTTGTGCCCTTGGTTGTGCCACCAACTGTAGTGTAGTTTTACTACATCTATATGACTAAACTGGAATGCTTGTAGTTAGATGATTCAGCGCATAACCTTGTTCACTTTACTGTGTTGAAAAACATCAGCCATTATTTTTATTAGGAATATATAACTTGTTAATAGGCTTCTCTTATACATGGTTAAAAAAATAAACACAGTATGAAAACAAACAGCATTCTTTCAAAGCACAGAAATACTTTCAAAATACTGATAAATGGATGGCTTTTGTGTTATTTTCAGCATTGTTAGACATTATTGTTGCTTGCCTGCAAACCAGACGATTTAATTAGAAGCAGACAATGTTTTGTATGATTTTACATCAGTCCACAGCAAGTATTTGTCTCACTAATTTGAATCTGTGTTTGCTTTTTTTGTATATTGGTATATGCCTAAGTTGATTCATAGGTCTAGGTTTTATACACTTCCAGAATTTGTGTTGTCATGACTGTCTGATACCTTAATTGTCATTATTTCTGCTTGTGAACTTGTCTGCTTAATAAGCCTTGAAAGATTCTTCCATTTGGATCAACAGCAGCTATCCAATGTAACATTTACAACTGTGCTACACCATCTCTTCAAAAAAGTATTTAGTTTAAAGTAAGTCAAACAAGTCTTTAGCATGATTTGGGCAAAATGTTTTAATATACTGTATACTGTTTTAATCATATTTTACTATTCTACATAGTTACATATTTGTTAGTTTGAAAAAAGACATGGGTTCATCTAGTTTAACCTGTGTGTGTACATGTGTGTGTGATTTTTATTCTCTAACAATTCCCATAGCCATGCATGTTCTGCTTTATGAGGAAGACATATATATTTTTTTTTTAAGTTGACACTAGTACCATTTCCTGTGGGAGTGAGTTTTACATTTTATTGATTTGATAGTAAAGAACCCTTTCTACAATCTAAGGTTAAATCTCTTTCCTTTTAACCTCAAACCATTGACATGTGTAATCTTCAGGGTCCTTAGAGTAAACAGTTTATCACAGTTACTGGAGTCTCCTTTAATATATTTGTACATTTTAATCATATTGCCTCTTAAGTATCAGAGTGAATAACTAATCTATGTAATCTGTTCTCTTAGCTGAAGTCCTCTATCCCCCTAATTTTGTTTCCCTTTGCTAAATTCTTTCTAATTGAACAATGCTTTTCCTGGGGATTGGTGACCAAAACTGAACTGCATGTGCAAGACTAGTCATGTCATTACCGATGTGTGTAAGATGGTACAGAAGACCGTCCATGAGTTCAACTTCAGAGGCGAAGGCAGCAACATGCACCAGTCCTGTTTACCTCCCTTTAAATCAAGTCCTCCAGAGGGGAAGGCAGCATCATGGATAAGTGGAACAGAAGCATTCAAAACAGTAAGACCTCAGCCTGGTTTATGACTTCACAAAGGTGTTTAGTGTAACTATTAGTGTTGGGCGAACAGTTCGGCGCAAGCATGGGTTTGGGCCAAACATTGGCTGTTTGTCACGTTCGGGGAACACTCGAATTAGCAGGGTATTCACCCTGGTGTGTAACTGTTTTAGCTCTGATTTCCTTTTCACATGTTATAAACTCAACAATGTCAATGGCTAATATGGTTGCACAGAGTTCAAACCCACACTTACTTTGTTTCTTGGATCTACTTTTTAGGTTGGCTACCACAGTTATTGTTTCAGTGGGATACATCTTCTGGTGACATTTGGAATGTATGCCACAGATGTTCTAGTGCTTTCAAGAACCCATTCCATGTTTCTCATCTTTGTTTTTTCTCTCTGGGCAACGGAGTATTCAAATCTGTGTTTTAAGAAGTGAGCTGTTTTAACAGTAGCCTACCCTGAAAACTAAAGGATGCTACAGAACCCAGATGATCAAATGCTGTTCACAGCAGACAAAACTCCTTGTTACATGAAGTGTGGTCACAGGTTGATGCTTGAAATTTGAACATGTATTGTTTGACATCCAAAAGTAATCCAAGGCTACATTGTATAAGGGAAGAAATGTCCCTAGCTTGAATTTACACTAACAGCATAGTCATTAGAGGGAAATGCCTTCATTACCTTTTGTAGTGCCGCGTACACACGAGCGGACTTTACTGCAGATTTTGTCCTGCAGACTTTTCGACGGACTTTCCGAATGAACGGACTTGCCTACACACGATCGACCAAAGTCCGACAGATTCGTACGTGATGACGTACGATCGGACTAAAACAAGGAAGTTCATAGCCAGTAGCCAATAGCTGCCCTAGCGTCAGTTTTTGTCCATCAGACTAGCATACAGATGAGCAAACTTTTCGACCGGACTCGAGTCCATCGAAAAGATTTGAAACATGTTTAATTTCTAGGTCAGTCGAACTTTTGGGGAAAAAAGTCTGCAGGACCAAGTATGACGAAGGAAGCAACATATAAAATGTCCAGCGCTCGGGCTATTTTTGGAAAACAAAATACAACAAGTATAAAAGTTTATGATTTTTAATGAACCAATAATGAGCCAGTGGTTAGCAATAGTCCAAAGTAACAATATTTACTGCAAAAAAACCAGGTTCAGAGGCTCTGTTTAAAAACAAAAAAGCACACGATAAAAACTATTAAAAAATTATAGACTCTTGGTGATGTTGTAAGTGATCAAATAGACATCAAAAAGGTGACAGAGGCATCAAACAGCAGGAGGTTACCACCGGAGATCCATCTAATGAAAGTATACGGAGACTGCTGTGTAAAGTGTGAAAGCAAACATATGGGCTCAAAGCAAGTGAATGAAGGTAAGGTGGTGGAGATATGTCAAAGTACTCACAGGCAGGTAAGAGGGCTCAGAGCTGCCTCATATGGTGAAGACCTTGGACCAAGTATGACGTAAAGTCTGGTTGTGTGTACATTAGAGGCATTAGAAATACTTTTGTGAAGCTTAAAGTGATTGTAAAGGTTCGTTTTTTTTTTTTCTTTTTTTAAAAAAACAAACATGTTATACTTCCTATGGGGGCACTGGAGCAGAGTCACAGCTCCCTGTGTCCATTCAGACAGGGAGCCTGACTCAGCCCCACCCCCTCTCTCCCCTGATTGGCTGGCTGACTTTGACAGCCACAGGAGCCAATGGTGCCACTGCTGTGTCTCAGCCAATCAGGAGGAGTGTCCTGAATGACTTAGCCATTTGGGGACATCGCTGGAGAGAGATGGGGCTCAGGTAAGTAATTATGGGGTGCTGGGGAGGCTGCTACACACAAAAGGTTTTTTTATCTTAATGCATAGAATACATTAAGACAAAGAACCTTCTGCCTTTACAACACCTTTACGGTGGCAGTGGCAAGTATAAGTTCTTTTGTGAAGATCAATTGCTTTTTCTTCTGTAGGAATTTGAGCCCATTGTTCATGTAGACACTCTTTTCCACAAATTCATGTGCATCAGACCTGAATTCTTTCTCACCTTTTTGAGCTGTCCTTCTCAGTCCATCTCAGGCTGTCACCAAAAACATGCACCTTCATTCGGTAGTTTGTGACTTCATCGCTGATATCATTGTTGAGATTGTTGAGATACCATCGTAATCTGATGAAATTTGTGTTGTCTTCTCGATCAATGGAACAGTGGGACATTTGCTGAATGTATGCCATAACAGCAACTGGTTCTTGACTGAAGTTGAGCAAAAATGCTATAAGGTCTAGTTCAGATTAGGCCCAGTGAAAATTATATTGAGGGAAACACCTTCAAATCCAGCAATTGAGTCAAAAACCAATCTGATCTGATCTGGCTTGCAAAGATGATGTATGCCAAAGCAAAGGAGGTACCAACATTCCCCTCTTCCCTTGCTAGGTGGTGCAGGCTCAGCATTATCTCTCAAAAACACCTTCTGAATAAAATCAACAAAGTGTTTTTCATCATAGGTTTTCTGTTTAAAGTGCATTGTAAGGAAATAAATCATGCTTCTGCATGCTATTATTTGGCAGTTTCTTATCTGAGGAACAAAATGGAAGTGGTGCTACTTAGCTCTTGGAATTGTCTTGATAGAACTCCCTACACATAGTACTTAGGAACCCCCTTATTTTCTATGGAGGTTGCCAACTCATTGTCTTTACTTTGAACACTGTGGTGCTGACATTATCTTCCCAGAAATTTCCCCTTGTGTAAAGAACTGTTGCATGCCTTTCTTGCAAAGTCTTTTTTTGACATGGTAGTGATGTGGACACTGTTCTGAACAGGTAAAGTGACCATTTGGCAGGACATGTGTCTTGAAAGAAGAAACTGTGGAAGACCTCCTGTTTACCCAAACATACTTTGCATATGATGACCCAGCCTAGGTCCAGGCATTGGGCATATGGCGCCTCATACAGCCCATTAATTTGTTGGTGAGCCTTGTGCACCCTTGAAATGTCTCTGTCAAGAAGCAGAAGAATATCAACATTTCCTTCAAGACCTAGTATGTGGCCAGCTATGTCTCTCAAGGGAGAGTGGTGATAAGCAGCTGCATGAGTAGGTATCTCCTCTCTTTTGGTTGGAATCTGGTTGCATTCTATGAAAGTGAGCAATAGTATTTCTACACTGCCATTGAGGGGAGCTACCACAAGACCAGTTGTCCTCCTGCCTGAAACTTCTGCAATTCCAACACAGGTAACCAGGGTGTATGGTAAAGCATATCCTATTATCTTTAACAGGGCAACAAGATTGGATCTTGCATGAAACCTGTTACTCTGATTATCTAGAATAGTACCGCTTACTGCTTTTTCAGTTTGACTGTTGGCACATGCATGAACTAAGCATATTTTGGCACAGGATTTGCCACAGAATCCTTCTCCACAGACATCCGTACATGTAAACAAATCTAGAGTATAAGACACTGTTTGGTGTGTGCTCTCCACTACATGCTTCAGGAGAATTACCTGCAAATAGAGTGTGACTGTCTTAATACTTAATAGTAGCCTTACAGTTTTTAGCATGGTGTTCCAAGGAAGCACAGTATTTGAAGAAAACTCAACATTTCTTTAAAAGCTCTTCAGAAACCAATACATTTTCTAAGTTGGTGTGTTTTTTTATGTATGGAGCATCGGTGATTAGGGTTCTCGATTTCCTTGTTATGATCAGTCTTTTGAGAGACTGGAGTAAGTTCAGATAGAATATCAGTCCTTTTCACATCTCTAACTGAAATGCGTGAGCTTGCAGGCCTTGGAGAAGGTGGACAGAGAGTGGACAGAGGATTGGATTCCCCAAATGGAAAAACTTGGATCATTCTTGGTATCTGCTATCTTAATATACTCACAAAATACTCACAGAAGTAAGAAAAGGCAGAAAAGGAAATTGTATTTTCTTCCTTGTACCCTTATCCCAGTGATGGCCATTTTTCCTGTAAACAATAAGGTAAATTGGAGACTACTGGGTTAACCCCACAAGTGGTATCTACTGTAGGTAACTGAGGTCAGGTAGGTGGCTTTAAGCCTGCTAGATATTTTTGGTAAGATTTGCATCCTTTTAAATAAGGCATCCTCAATGGCTTCTGGGCTGACAAGAGCTTCTTCAATAGCTTCTGGGCTATGCTTAAGTCTGTCCCAAGTAGTGTTAAAGTGGCTGTAAATCTCAGAAATTAAATACCAACAACATATATCCCTCTATCAATTAAGAGCACTAAGTGTCATGCCTGTTTGCTGCTGTGTTCCTCTGCTATTAGCATGAATCGCTTCTGATAAGTTTTCCAGACACCAAGAGAAAAAAGGTGGCAGGGAAGGGATCTCCAGCTGATTGACAGTCTCAGCCCTGTTCCTGTTCCTGTGTGATGGGGGTGTACCTCTTCCCTCCAAATCATCTCTCAGAGGTCTCCCCGCTGAGCTCTGCAGAGTGTAACTTCAGCTCTCTGCCCCCCTTTTTTATGACAGCTCAGACAAGCTTTAACAATTCTGGACTTTGAATGGATGAAGAGAAGATCACAGATAAACTGCAGATAAACAGGTACAAATTATATAGGATAATTTGTTTCATCTCTGTGTATCACGTGAGTCTAGTCACTTTGCTGGGTATATCTGAGGGTTTACAACCATTTTAGATCCTGCTGAAGGGTTGTCAGTTTGAAAAGTTTTGAGTCTAGCCATCCAATAAGCAGTGGAGCAGTATACTCAGTAGAAATTAGTTGACTAGTTTTAAGTTAAGATGTATTAAGGCGCTTGATTCTTGTGCACACTTGACAGTAGTGCACTTATTATTATATGAGAGTGTATTCTTATGAGCTGGTTTTCATAAAATGTTTTAAATGATAAAGAACTATGTCGTTTTTTTCTTGTTTTTATCCTTGGAACCTGAGAGCACTAAGGGATTAGTTATCTGGGATTGGAGCCTGGTCCCTTGAGAGGGGAGACAGGTGCTTCTGACATTTTACATTATGTAGGTCATAATTATAAGGTGAGAGTACACCCAGTGGGGAGCACTAGTGGTGATGGAAAGTGGGGAATCACTGTTCTGTTTGTGTCTCATAATATGACTAAAGCTATTTGCCGAAACATATAAGCTGTTCTTATCTTCACTAGTCTGTAGCTAACAAATGACTTTGATATAGATGTGCAAGTCGCAGGCTCCTCTTATACATCTCTATTTAGTTGCAACACACAGCTAGCTACACAGGCCCACTCTTGGCTTCTCGATAAGGGTCCTCCAGAGACCCAGGCTCTCTCAGTCTTCTAATGCCGCGTACACACTGGTCCGACGGTCTATCCGACGGACTTTCGGTATACTTCCAACTGACTTTCTGAACAAATGGACTTGCCTACACAGGATCACACCAAAGTCCGACAGATTCGTACACGATGACGTACGACCGGACTAAAATAAGGAAGTTGATAGCCGGTAGCCAATAGCTGCCCTAGTGTCGGTTTTCGTCCGTCGGACTAGCATACAGACGAGCAGACTTTTCGATAGGAACTGGGTTCCAAACTCAGAGAAAACAGAGTTTCTCTGTTCTTAAACAATGCTCTGGGAATTTGCACTCTGTTGTAGTGCAAACCTGTGTGTTTTCTGCCTATCCTGGCACAGTGGCATCTCCTAGCACTGTCACGCAGAATAATTAAAATCACCTATATTAACAGCATTGGCCTGCTTTCCAGCCATTTCAGTCTGTGAAAGGGGGGCCTATACCATACTCCCACAAGTAATTTAATATTTGTTGCACTTTTGTGAAGCTCCAGCCATAATGGCTCTGCACCATTACAGTTCAAGTTAGTGATAATATCTCTAAAATGTACTTTTAGATTGCTCTTTGTTGGGCATAAGCTTTATGTTTGACTCGAACATTGGCTGTTTGCCCGTTTGCTGAATAGCGATCAATTTGGGATGTTCGCAGCAAATTCGAAAGCCGCGGAACACCCTTTAAAAGTCTATGGGAGAAATCAAAAGTGCTAATTTTAAAGGTTAATATGCATGGTATTCTCATAAAAAGTGTTTGGGGACCTGGGTCCTGCCCGAGGGGACATGTATCAATGCAAAAAAAAGTTTTAAAAACGGCAGTTTTTTTCGGAAACAGTGATTTTAATAATGCTTAAAGTGAAACAATAAAAGTGAAATATTCCTTTAAATTTTGTACCTTGGGGTGTCTATAGTATGCTTGCAAAGTAGCGCATGTTTCCCATGTTTAGAACAGTCCCTGCACAAACATTGACATTTCTAAAGGAAAAAAAGTCATTTAAAACTACTCGTGGCTATAGTGAATTGTCGGGTCTCAGCAATACAGATAAATGTCATTGAAAAAAACGGCATGGGATTCCCCCACAGTCCATTACCAGGCCCTTTGGGTCTGGTATGAATATTAAGGGGAACCCCGAACCAAAATTTAAAAAAAAAAAATTGCGTGGGGGTCCCCCACATTCCATACCAGACTTGAAAGTATGGATATTAAGGGGAACCTCGCGACAAAATAAAAAAAAAATGGCATGGGGGTCCCCCTCAAAATCCATACCAGACCCTTCAGGTCTGGTATGGATTTTAAGGGGAACCCCGTGCCAGAATTAAAAAAAAAATGGGTAGCCCCCAAAGCACCTTGTCCCCATGTTGATGGAGACAAGGGCCTCGTCCCCACAACCCTTGCCCGATGATTGTGGGGGTCTGTGGGCAGGGGGCTTATCGGAATCTGGAAGCCCTCTTTAACAAGGGGACCCCCAGATGCCGGCAGACGAGAGACGAGACGAGAGTTCTTTTATAACTGAGAGCGGGGCCATAGGGATGTCCCCGTGCATCAGAGGAGGCGAACTGAGTGGCACCACCCCCTCTGACGCTACAAGGAAGCCATAAGATGTCCCCGTGCATCAGAGGGGGCAGGGTCACCCGGCGATGTCAGCGTGTGGCCCCACTCTCAGTTATAAAAGAACTGTCACCTGAGAGGACCATCATTATGGCGGGTCCCATGTAGGCGGGTCGGTCGCGTTTTTTTTTTTGGTCTGTCGGCAGAGCAAGAGAAGAAGAAGAAGACTACAGGGGACAGTTTTTTTTTTTTTTTTTTTAATAAAGGATTTGTCCCCAAGCCGTGTCATGTAATTTTTTTAACATTTTCACACTTTTTTTGTGAAATGGTAGGGGTACATTTGTACCCCATTACCATTTCACACAGGGGGAGGCTGGAATCTGGGGGTACCCTTGTTAAAGGGGGCTTCCAGATTCCAATAAGCCCCCCGCCAGCAGAGGGTGCTTTGGCTACCTCAAAGCACCCTCCCTATGTTGAGGGCATGTGGCCTGGTACAGTTCAGGAGGGGGGACTCTCTTGTCTTGTCTTGCCCTGAAGGGCCTGGTATGGAATTTAGTCGGACCTCCACGCCATTTTTTTAAAATTTTGGTTCGGGGTTCCCCTGTGGGGAATTCTCATGCCGTTTTTATCAATGAACTTTTATGTGTATTGTCGGACCGGCAATTCATTAATAGCCGCGAGTAGTTTTAAATGACTTTTTTTCCTTTGAAATGTCATTTTGCTGTCAGACTGTTCTAAACACAGGAAACATGCACCCCTTTACAGGCATACTATAGACACCCCCCAGGTACGAAATTTAAAGGAATATTACACTTTCACTTTAAGCAATATTAAAAACACTGCTCCCGAAAAAACGGCAGTTTTTAAAAAAAAATTTCCATTGATCCATGTCCCCTGGGGCAGAACCCGGGCCCCCAAACACTTTTTATGACAATAACTTACATATAAGCCTTTAAAATTAGCACTTTTGATTATTCATGGTCGTGTCCCATAGACTTTAACGGTGTTCGTACAAATTTTTTGCCTGTTCGCATGTTTTGGTGCGAACCGAACAGGGGGGTGTTCGGCTCATCCCTAGTGACAACATATTACTAAACAATCACTAACTATGATGTAAGCTACACAGGTAGCCTGTAGCAGTGATAATAACACATGGCTACACAATGCTCCATTTGTATGTCAATCGCAGCTATGTTTGTAGCTTACACCAATAGGTGATCAATAGCAATTCTTAAACACTAAATAATTACCAGGGACTTTATAGAGGAAAGAAATAATAAAATAATTCTTTGATTTAAAAAAATAAATGTTTAGGGTTATCAGAGCACCAAAATAAAGCATGGATGAGGTAGGGTCATTTATAATGAAACAGGATTTTTTTAAGACTAAAAATTTGGATTTTGCACTTAGAATAAAATGTTTTTCTTGAAGTTCATTGAGGGAAGCTGGAAAAGTAAAAAAAAAACAACAGGAAAAAATATTTTTAAAAGTTCTCAAAAACCGAACAAAAACTTAACAGCAAAATCATACTAAACAACAGATGAACTGTTAATCAATTAAGGATAAGCAGGGGTGAGTTTTTTGACTAGAGTGGAAGCCAGACTTTGAGTGTCTTTGAGGAAAAGGAGCAACAGATTTGAGGGATTAAGGAAATTCTGTTTCATCAAAATATCTACATTGGAGTGAGCTTACAGAGTGAGAAGCAGGAAACTCGGGCATTCCACTGTCAAAAGATTGACCAAAAATATACCTGCCTCCACATGTCATAAGTGCAGAAGATGTTCTTTGAATGCATCTTCATTCTTCAACATTTTATCTAATACACCAGAATTCTGTTTCCAGTGGAGGTAACAGTAAAGCACTCATAGCAAGGAACTGAGAAGCGAGGTCACCTATAGCAGCAGAACCATTTTTAGGATGTCTAGTAAAAGATATGTTGCTTTGATAAAATAGAGACAAGCAGAAGATAGAGGTGAGACTTAGCATACTCATGGTAGGTGCAGCAAGGATCAAAGGTGGCCAACCAACAAAGGCAGGCAGAGTAGCAAGGCTGTAGCCCAGAAGGACAGCTGTGTTGTACCAGCTAGGTTGTACAAGCAGGAAAGCTTATTAGCTGCCAGAAAGGTGGGAGAGAATGTAAAGTGTGCAACAATGCATCTAGTGGAAGACATAAGCACAAAGATACCCTACACTGAACCTTCCTTAAGAAAAAATGTGGTGGTATTGTTTAAAAACAGTAGTGCCTCCTTTCAAAATGAGAAGTAGTTTCAGCACTGAAGCCTGGCTACCTATTGCAGATAAAGGTATAGGATCAGCTAAAAATCTGTATCACTTCCTAAAGACTGGAAAAGTACTGGTTGTCATTATTACATGAATAGTGATAATCCACAAGGGATAGAACCCAGGTAGAAAGGGAAGTACATAGCAAAATATGTAAACCTCAAACAAATGAGAGTAGAGGGAGAAGGTTAGACTGTCTTCCTGCAACAATATCTTCAATGATTATAAAGTCTCATAGGAAGCTGAGATGAAAGTGGGAGCACCAATATTAGTATGCCATACCGCAGGGGCCATAACCCTTACTGTATGTCTGCATCAGAATTTTTAGCTAAATAGCAACCTAGGCGAAACATGTTGGGAATAATATAATTTTCACAGCTATGAAATGATGACCCTGTGATACAGAATATTGTTTCATTGTCGTTATTCTGGCATGTAAACCTTAATACAATTGTAATGTTTTTAATCTTTTACTACAAGGTGTGACCTAAATCACTATATTAAGCACCTGAAAAGTCCCCTAGCTTTAACCTTTTGGTGGATTTGTGAATAATTGGGATGTGGTGTAGATCTAATCTTCCTATCAACACAACTGTATTTTGTACAATTTAAAACTAGTTACAGAACAAAATAGCAGATGCAGCAACACAGAAAAGGTTTTGTCATGCTCTGAAACCAGAGAATATCTGTTAGTGGTGTACTAAGAGTCACCACAAATAAGCAGTTAGAATTGGTTGCATTAGTGATTGTACTGCTGCTCTAAAAGATGAGAACACTCTGTGACTGACACAATTTCTACGGTACGGTAGCTGTGTCATGAGTTTGGGTTTGAAAATAGTGACCTGCCAGTAGAGTGCCAGATGCAAAGGCAACATAAAAAGGATGCTTATTTCCTTAGGTACAGTACACAGAAAATAATTGAGACTGAATATTCTGGAGGTATTACCTCTGCTCCCAATATTGAGATCGTTCTTAGCTAATAAATTTAGACACATAAGTCTGGAAAACAGCACAATGTAGAGCTCAATGTGCAAAGGTAATGTATAAGGATACCTTCAGTATTTAAAGAGGTAGATTTTACAAGAAAAAATTGAGCAAGCCATGGATTTTGATGGGGGAATCCCTCCCGAAGACCTATTATGTTCTCCTGATGGAGGGGAGCTGGGAGTTTTTCCTGCCAGGAGAACAAATTATTATTGGTAGCGGCTAACGTCGCTGGCAATAATCACATCTTAAGAATCCAACATGTTGGTTGTACCAAAGTTGATCAATGGATCGACTAGGGTACAATCAGCTTGCCCATACTGTAGATGGTTTGAATCTTAGCCGGTCCCTACTGAACCACCTGAGATTTGAACCCTCTATGGCCGGCTTTAGGGATTGTATTTACCCAGAATGTGGAACCATTGTTCTAATATATCGGGTAAATTCTATGGCTAACTGATCAGAACTCACACAGGAGTGGACAGTGCCTCAGCCAGAGCTTATATCACAGACATCACTTATCAAGATACCTGAGTAACAGGGAAACACTAGAGACTAGGTACAGCAGAGGTGCAATGCACTTTCTGGTTAACTAACACACTAAACCTCAAGCTGGAAAGCAGAGATACCACTCACCAAAATATCTGTGTCGGAGGGAGACACTAGATACTGGGGAACAATAGGGGCTATACAACTGTGCTAAAATTGGAAAGCACTGTGCAGCTGACTGACACAGTATTCACATGCCAGATGGCCCAATAGTCACATTCAACATACCTTCACCCCGTCCATAATCTTACTCACAGAAAGAGTCTTCAAAGTCTGATATACACCAAAGGCTATGACACAGCTCTGAACCTTTAAAGCACACAGAATCTAAGAAACCAGTACACTATGGGGGTCATTTACTATAACTCCAGGAAGTACTGGGCACTATGGCAAATAATAGAGCCAATTTTAGCCAAATGGAAACAAAACGGCGAATTTGCGCATGAAAATCAGCGATATAAGTGGAGAACAAACGGTTGAAAATTCTAAATTGCCGCTAATTAGCGCTTCCGCGTATATACAAATGCCAATTCTTATCAAGTTGTTATATAGCAGTGTACTGTAGCCATGATCCATGTATGTGAAAGAAACATTTTTATGTGAGATGTGCTCTACCTCGTGTGCATCTATTGATGTATGTTGCAATTAGTATTCCTATTTCTTTCCTTCTTTTGCTAACTAATGCAGTTATGAATGATTATTACATAGTAATGTCTGCTATTCTGTAAAGTTACATGTATTAAACATTTAGGTTACATATTTGTTGTATGTTGTTTTTAATTTTTTAATTTAGGTGACTATAAAGCGGTAATTATTTATATTCATTCTTTAATCATACTACACTATTATGTAGGTCTCATACTTAGCACAATGGCTTAGTAGTCTGCTCAGATGTCTCCACAGCACTCACGGTACAAGTTCAAATACCAGCCAACCTACCATCCCCCAGCTGTGTTTATTTTTTCAGTGCACAAGTGAATTAAAATGAACAAACAAAAAAATGTAATCTGCCCATTAGTTAGTGTGTGGTGTTTGGAATTTCACACCATAATAGTATTGAATACTTACATATCATTGCATGCATTTGAAGAGTTAATATAATCAGCCAAATTTAAAGTGCATTGGCTAATTGGCATTCACCTATTTTCAGCATATGCTGCTTTGGCTAATTGGCTAATAGTCATTTGCTTTTTTTTCACCAATTCAATCTTTTAGTGTTTCTCTGTGGGATTTGAACCCATGAGTTCTTCAAGGTAGAAGTGCTGACCACTAGCCTATTGGGCGTAGCACAGTCATACATAGAAAATACATTCACTAGTGTTTGATGTTTCTTCTCCCCGAGCTGTCTCTCCTGCTGCCACCATCTTCCCCCCGCTGATGTGTTCTTCAGCGCAGCCGGTTACCCACTAATAAAAAAAAAAGCCGCTCTTCTTGTGGCGGTCTTCTGTGGCCATCCGATAATGTCACCCGGAGAGTCCGCTCCATGGCTATGTAAGAGACGCCACACAGCGGGTGACAACACAGCAGAGGAAGACCACCATGGAAAAAGAGCAGCTTTTTTTTTATTAGCAGGTAACCAGCGGTGCGGAAGAAGACAGCAGATGGAGAACATGGCAGCGGCAGGAGAGACGGCTCTGGGAGAATACAGCTCGGGGAGAAGATGGAGGAGGGAGAGACAGCGTCTGGAGAAGATGGCCAAGGGAAGAAGACAGCTCGGAGCTATTTTACAATAAAGGACTTGTCAAAAACCGGCTATTGATTTTTTTTACATTTCACTGCTTTTTTTGGTGAATGGGTAGGGGTAAAATGTACCCTATACATATTCACATAGGGGGCAGGATCTGGGAGCCGACTTTTTAAAGGGGGTTTCCAGATTCTGATAAACCCCCTGCCTGCAGACCGACAACCACCGACCAGGGTTGTCGGGAAGAGGCCCTTGTCCCCATCAACATGGGGAAAAGGTGCTTTGGGGCATGTGGCCTGGTAAGGTTCAGAAGGGGAGGGTGCTCACTCGTCCCCCCCTATCCTGACCTCCAGGCTGCATGCTCGGATAAGGGTCTGGTATGGATTTTGGGGGGCCCCACATCAAATTTATTTTACAATTTGGTGTGGGGTTCCCCTTAAAGTCCATACCGAAGGGCCTGGTATGTACTGGGGGGACCCTACGACATTTTTTTCCTTGAATTTTGGAATTCCATACCATAATATTATTGAATAAGTACATACCATTGCATGCATTTGAAGAGTTAAAATATGGAATAAAGCAAGCTGATGTGCTTTGGCTAATTATGCTTCTGAGTACAATGCACACTTCTAGGAGGTAATGCTGTCAGTGGGATTTGAATTCATGGCTTGAACTTTTGGGGGCAGCAGGGTATACCGCTATGCTACAGAGCTGAGCACTTACCTACAGAGAAAATACATTTACTAATGTTTGATTCAATACAATAATGTTTTGCATTTCAGGCATTAATATTATAGTAACAACCATGCTCATGCCGATGTGCCGATGTGGCATTGGCTAATAGGCGTTCGCCTCTTTTCAGCATACGCTGCTGAGTACAATGCAAGCTTTCAGTAGGTGATACCATCTGTGTGATTTTCAGCCATTTGAGCACAATTATATTGAGAACATATGTTTACTAGTGTTTGATGTTGGGACTACTTTATATTCTAGGTATAAAATAGTACTCAGCACAGTGACTTAGGCACCTTTCACACTTGTGCGACCTGAAAGTTGCGAGATTTTAATGCGACTTTAAGCAATGCCTGTGTAATCTTGAGGTCTATGGACGCAGGAGTCGCAGGGAAAGACACGCAACTTTCCCACGATTTTGCATCAGCAATTTTGCCGCAATTCCAGGGAATGCCTGTGTAAACTTGAGGTCTATGGACCTCAACTCGCATCAAAGTCAGACCAAAGTAGTACAGGGACTACGTTGAAGTCAGTGTTACTTGAAGTCGCACAGATATGAATGGTACACATTGAAAATCATGGGGTATGACTTGTCATACGACTCTCATGTCCAAAGTTGCACAAGTGTGACTCAGCCCGACTTTGTCAGCGATTTCAGAGACATCAGTGCACTTTCCTGCACAAATGTCTAGTGAAATCACATAGGTCCCAACTGTTCTCCTTTAAGAAGGTGTCCTATGCCTACCTACTTTTGCTAATAGGTGTCCCTTATACCCATCTCAAAAAGTTGGGAGGTAAGAAATCGCCCCCTGAAGTCGCCCAAAGTAGTGCAGGAACTACTTTTGGGAATTGTTGTGGCGTCGCACCAATTTGGACAGTTCCATTGCCATCAATAGGCGCCGATTTGGCCTACAATTTGACATGTCAATTCAGACCTATGTGAACATGGGTGAAGTTGCATAGATATTAGAGCTGCACGGTTCTGGCCAAAATGAGAATCACAATTTTTTTGCTTAGAATAAAAAGATCACGATTCTCGTGACATAAAATCTTTCACATTATCCCACAAGAAATTGGGCTAACTTTTCTTTTTTTTTTTAAATCATTAAAGTAATTTTTTCCAAAAAAAATTGCATTTGAAAGGCGCAAATACATAAAATATTGTAACAACCACCATTTTATTCTCTAGGGTCTCTACTAAAAATATATATATAATGTTGGGGGGTTTTAAGTAATTTTCTAGCAAAAAAAAAATGATTTTAACCTGAAACCAACAAATGTCAGAAAAATGTTTAGTGTTTAAGTGGTTAAACTTTCCTCACTTACACAGAATTCTATTTAATTGACAAATTGTTACAAGGTTTCTAGTCAAGTTCACTGATAAAGAATGTTCTAATTCTTGGCAGACTTCCTGGTTTTTCGGCTGTGGCTTCAGAAGAGCAGAGAGAGTTCTTTGCAATAGCAAGAATCGTGAAACGCTTTTTTCAAGATCGTAAAGGGGAAAAAAATTACGATGACGATTAATCGTGCAGCTCTAATAAATATTAATGGAAATCAAGGGGGACAACTTTTCATGTGACTCTGAGGTCCAAAGCTCCATGAAAAGTCACCCAAGTGTGAAAGTAACCTAATGCGATTAATTGATAACACCTTTGAATAAGGCCCCATTTGCACTTGTGCGACCTTAAAATTGCACAGCTTTGTCATGACTTGAAGCAATGTCTGTGTAATCTTGTGGTGTATGGACCTCAAATTGCATCAGTCAAACCAAGGTAGTGCAGGGACGAATTTGCTACACTTTCAGGATGCACAAGTGACAATAGGGCCAAATTCAAAGGTGTTATCCTTGAATCTCATTCACACTGCTGCGACCTGTAAGTCACCCTATTTTGCTGCCACTTTGCTGCTGCAACTTGGCCCCAACTTCTGGGAATGCCTGTGTAATATTGTACCCGATATACCTCAAGTCACACCAAAGTAGTACAGGGACTACTTTGAAGTTGGTGCGACTTAGTAGCACAGATATGAATGGTTGTCATTGAGAATCATGGGGTACAACTTGCCATGCAACTCAGAGGTCCAAATCTGCTGGAAAATTCACCCAGCTGTGAAACAAGTCATATATATTTTAATAAAAGGATCTCTCATTTATACTTGCATAGTCCTTACTGATTTACATCAGCAGAACAAATGCAGGAATTGATGTGTGCACATGGGACGGAAGCAAATGGGTGGTGATGCCAAACAAATCAATGAACCCCACCCACACCAAATCGAACTATGACATACACCCCTACATTGATTAAGTACAAGTACATATCCTACACTTACCCGGCCAATGAGCAGCGCCTCCTCTCTGCTAAAGAGACCTCGCCATGTCCACCTAGATTGAGATCCTGACCAGCACAAGAACTTCCGGGTGCATACAATGACTAATTTCCAGGTCAGAAGGTGAAACCACACTTTTGATTGCAGCTGCGAATATTTGATCTCAACCATGATTAGTATTTTTTTATTTTCAGATATGCAAATCTGTATTTCTACATATATTTGAAGGTAAACTTAAGGGAGTTTGCTAAGAAATGGTGTCCCTGGGTTAGCAGCAGGTGAATTACAAAGGCAAAAGGCCCAGTTTGAGCCCTGGTTCACACTGACAGGAGGAAAGCGTTCAGCTGAACTCCCACAATTTCATTCCTGCATGTCAGTCCCGACTGTGGGGGCAACATCAGAGACATCGTTGCAGGTTTCTGCACCAATATCAATACAAATCGCACTAATTAGAACAGTGCAATTGCCACAGATTTGACATGTCAAATCACACCAATGTGAACCAGAGCTGACACATTCAAACACTGCCTATCCACCAGCTGAATTCATTACCTGCAATTCTCCACAGCTGTTAATGATAAAGGTGGAATCTTTATATATAAAACTTGCAGTTGTGCAGAAGCCTAGGTTTACATTGGAGCGATTGGTCATGCGATTTGAGAGATCAAATCGCGTGACTCTTGGCAATGGCACTGGCACTGTTCCAATTGATGCAACATTTTTTTTGTGGCACCACATCAATTTGCTAAAGTAGTTCCTGCACTACTTTTGCCGATTTCAGGTACGACTTCAATAGACATTTGTGTATGAAGCCACCTGAAATCACGCTGACCTTGCTACTTTGAAATCATGCTACTTCAAGTGAAGTAGCACAATTTCAAAGTAGCATGTGAACCAGGGCAAAGAGATTAGTTTTTTGGTGCACAAATACATATTGAAATAAAATATAAAAGAGATATTGCACTTTCCCAAAACCACCACCCACAAAAACTAAAGAGAAAGAAAAGTATAAGGAAAAAAAAAAAACCCCACACACACACCACAACAAGAGCTCAAATGTACTTTTATTTTACCAGCAGAAAAAAAATAAAATTTACATTTACTAGCTTCAAAAAAATTTGGACAGGATATATGGTACTACATTTAGCAACGGAATTTTAAGGGCCCTGCTCATAGGAGCTTACAATCTAAAATTAGACAAAACCTTAGAGTGGACACAGCTTTAATTTCAGTGTATAACGGGCAACACATCACATTATTATCTGAAAGATTATAGAAACATACTTAACAGTCATTCTTACAAAGCATTCCAACATAATATTGCAAAAGACTTATTAAAAACACCCACCACCAGCCCACAATCCACACATACATACATTGGTGACCATGTTCTACTGGAAGCTGCATTTCGGTGTACACAATTAAACGAGATCAAAAATAGTAGGTCAGCAGATGCTTCCAAACGATGTTTGCATGATCAGACAGGAACAATACACACACAACATTGACAGCATGGCCACATAAACCCACTTTTGATTGAAAAAATGCACAAGAATTTCATCAAATCTCCCAATATCATTCCTTCTCCATCACAACAAAAAACCTGACCTTCTCAGGCCAAACGAACCCCCCTACTGCAGGCCTTTATATAAGAGAGGTTGTATTGTTAGCACACTGACACACCCAATAGAAGTACACGCCCACCAGTATCTTTCAATCTGTCTCTTCATGTATGTCTAAAGTGATTGCACCTGATGAGCAGGAACACATAATAGGATTTGCAACTGCGTTAGCCTTGGCTATGTGCATCAAATCTCCAACTACAGGCCAAAGATCAAAGTCCATTTGCATCCACATAAACAAAGCAAAAGTTTTCTAAGCATATTTACCTGTGCAGTGTAAACCCTAAAATTTGAAATGTCCAAGTCCCTGGGCATGATTAGTGCTAATAAACATTAACATCAGTCCCTGGCTGCAATGAGCTTCCAATATAAAGTCCAAAATTAACTTTCTTACATTAGAACCTATTTCGACAGGAGACAAATAAGATGCCAGCATGTCTTTAGATTGTGGTGAGAAACCCACACAGGGAGAACATATAAACTTCAACACAAGCATTAGCATGTTGGTGGAAGTGAACCAACATCCCAGGTGCTGCTAGACAGAACTGCTACCCACTTAGCCACCAGGGCAGACCCACACATGTTCTCTGCATCTCTGTGGTGTGAACCAGCCCTAAGTCCATAGCCATGCTCAGTGTCACAAGCAATATACAGTATATTGACGTAAGTATTGGGATGCCTGCCTTTAAACACACATGAACTGTAATGGCATCCCAGTATTAGTATTGGGTTCAAAACTTATTTGGCCCACCCTTTGCAGCTATAACAGCTTCAACTCTTCTTGTCCACAAGGTTTAGGAGTGTGTCTATGGGAATGTTTGACCATTCTTCCAAGTGCATTTGTGAGGTCAGGCACTGAAGTTGGACAAGAAGGCCTGACCTACAGTCTCCTCTCTAATTTATCCCCAAGGTGTTCTGTTGTGTTGATGTCAGGACTCTGTGCAGGCCAGTCAAGTTCCTCCACCCCAAAATCACTCATCCATGTCTTTATGGACCTTGCTTTGTGCACTGGTCCAAATGATTTGGTGGAGGGGGATTATGGTGCGGGGTTGTTTTTCAGGGGTTGGGCTTGGCCTCTTAGTTTCAGATAAGGGAACTCTCAAGGCATCAGCATACCAAGACAATTTGGACAATTTCATGCTCCCAACTTTGTGGGGACAGTTTGGGGAAAGCCCCTTCCTGTTCCAACATGACTGCACACCAGTACACAAAGCAAGGTCCATAAAGACATGGATGAGCAAGTTTGGGGTGGAGAAACTTGACTGGCCTGCACAGAGTCCTGGCCTCAACCCGATAGAACACCCTTTGGCTGAATTAGAGTAGAGACTGCAAGCCAGGCCTTCTCATCCAACATCAGTGCCTGGCCTCACAAATGCACTTCTGGAAGAGTGATCAAACATTCCCATAGGCAGACTAAACCTTGTGGACAGCCTTCCCAGAAGCTGTTCTAGCTGCAAAGGGTGGGCCAAATCAAATTTTAACCCTACTGACTAAGACTGGGCTGCCATTAAAGTTCATGTGTGTGTAAAGGCAGGCGTCCCAATACTTTTGGCTATATAGTGTATCTGGAAAAGACTTACAATGGTGGTGGAACCCTCCTACACATAACTACTACAATTAGACATAGTTATAGGACCTGGGAAATGAGACAACTTCTCTACATGAAGTAACATGGTTGGGATTTGAACCCAGACCCTCAGAGATACTAAGCAGAAGTTCTAACCTCTAAGCCACAGAGCTGCCACGTGTGAGACCCTCCTACACATAACTACACATAAATACACATAAAAACACATAAATACTGCATTTCTATGGACATACAGGTGATGGAATTACATTACTCAAGAGTTATTCTTCTTGATTTATTCTGTGATATTTGGTGTTTTTTGTGGGTGAGAGTAGAATATTACCCTCAAATTTTTGGGAATGACATTTTGCTTTCTGATGTTGGTACACATATCACATTTTTGGGCTCAAATTATGAATATTTGCAAATAATACAAAGCACAAAAAATTGTGATTCATTTTAAATTTTCATCAGCAATGGTATTGTTTGTGGATTTTAAGACACCTGTGTGAGTTTGGGGTAAAGATGGTTGTGAGATGAAGAAAAACAAGTGAAAGTGACAGAGAAAAATATATTTTACCAAAACATCAAAACATTCCACATTGTAGCATTATTATAATCAAAATATTTTAAGTAGAAGCAACAATGTTGCAAAGGAAAATGTATTTCACAGAAAGATACATTTCATCTCAACATTAAAAGGATTTTTTTGTGAAAGTTAGAATTGTTCCATTAGAATCAGTGACTGAAACTTCATTTGGACTAAATTAGAGCAGATTTTAACTCCCAAAAAATGTTCTCTAATTAGCTCTCATTTTGGTATTTACTATACCTCCAGGTAAAAAAGACACTTGAGTTAAAATGAGAGTTATTTTCAGGTCTGAGCATGCTCAGTTGTGTTGGCACCTAGTTGTCCAAAACGGGGAATTTTTCACTTTTCAGACTTTTAAAGATATTTCAGTGTAGAAATCACTTTTTCACACAGTTTAAAAGCAGATAATCTTTAAATAATATACCGCATATTTCAGTACCATTTAGGCAATTATATCATGCTCTAAAAATTATTTCCATGTGCAATTCTCTAGGTTTTAGCAGAGTAAGGGTTTGGGCTCTATTTAGTTTCTGAGAGCTATAGTAAATTCGATTTTGGGAGAATTTTCTCACCAGCGCTATAGTGAATACCGTTTTCGCGCGAATTACCGCTATTACCGCTAATTCGCGCTAAATTGCCGCGAATTAGCGCTAAATTGCCGTGAATTAGCGCTAATTCGCGGCAATTTGCGCGAATTAGCGCCATAGCGCTATAGTAAATGACCCCCTATGTGTCTGGGGAGCACCAAAAGCAGGGACCAGTGCCCAAGGGTCACATTTCAGGCAGGCCCCACAATCTTTAGTTCAGGTCTGGCTTCCAGGCAGAAAAGAGGATTAGCCAATCCAGAGAGCTTTTTTTTGTAGAGACTAGCTCAAACAGCTTAATAAATGTGTTAATTGAACACAAAAAAATCCACAAAATACTGAGAATGTTAATAGAAGAGTAAAAATTGGAAAAATGTAGGTAGAGTTTTCTTTAGCAGAGCTGAGCAGAAAGTGTCCAACCTCTTTAGACACTAGCAAAAAACCTCAGGCATGACGATTGGAGGCAGTGGTTATACACTGTGCTAGCTTAAGCATTTTTTGCCAGTGTCCAGACCTCCTGAAAGCAACAGAATAACCTTGCTGGATTGGATTTATACTGTTCCTATGTCCCTCAATGGACTTAAAGAATAATGTTATCCAAGTGTGCAATAGCATACAGTACAGTACATTGTTGTGAACTAACCAGGATGCATGTAAAAGTGTATGTAAAGCTAAAACTTTGATTTTACTTTGAATAGAGCAGTAAGGGATTAGAATCCCTGTCTATTTTTTTGCTGTCTGTGAGTGAGTTGTCCTCAGAGTATGTTTATTTATCAGATTTATCCTCACCTCTTTTTCCTGCAATAACTGGATATCCCCTCACTTTTGGGTGATCTCTTCTTACTTCATGCTTAGCCTGTGAGACAGGATGTAAAGGGAAATCTCCCCAATGGGACATTGATTTCACAAAATCACAGATGGGGTCTTTATCGTTCCTTCCCATCTAATCTATGCAAAACTAAAACAAGACTTTACATACATTTTGAAAGAAGAGACATTGCTAGGAATATGGTCGCATGACACAAAAGCATCACAAAAGCATCATCGTTTTGAAGTTTTAACCCATGGAGGAAGCAGGGTGGCCCAAAATAGAAGAGTTTTTTTTTTCCATGAAGGTGGTATAGTAATAGGAAATAAAAATGGTATTAACTAAAATAAACTACAAGAAGGTTGCAAGAATACTCAATGAGTGAACACATCCATGCAGCATTCCAGTATAGTCAGGTATGATTATCAGGTTAAACTCAAATAAACCTAAAAAATTGTAGGGAACTTATATTCAACTATTAGATTAATAAGGATAATTGTACCACATTGTATTTCAGACTTTCAGACTTCAGTTTATTAATCACCTGTCAGGGAATTTCTGTGAAATGTCTGGTTCACAGAAATGTGCATGCGTGCAGCATTCTCCACAGAATGGTAACCAGGCCCACACATGGGTGTGTGCACAGTGCATGTTGTGCCATAAGTACTATTTAAGGATGCTTTTGCCCATGCTCAAGGGGGCACACCTTTGACCACCTTTGTTATGGACAAAATATACCACTAACTAGCAACAGCTATGAGACCAGTAGAAGGAGCCGAGCGCGTAGCCTGCTTTACAGACTGACAGCCCTGGTTCCAACTTCCTGCCCCATTCTGGTGACATCATTTCCACTTCCACATTTGTGTCTGCGGGGTGCCACAAGAGCTGCCAGGACTGAATACACCATGATGGGCATGAACTTCTCTTACAATTTGTATGTTTTTTATCTTTTGCATTAAACTTTTTACTATTACACTACACTAGTTGGCGTCTCCGTCTCCCTGCTCTTTCAGCAACAGCTATGGGTCACTCATCACTAATCACCCCATTGACCACTAACCTTTAAAGGGGCACTCACTATCAACTTCCACCATAAGGAGACCCTAAAATGGGACTTTATATGAATCATGCAGCCAAGGAGATAACATGACAGAGTGTGTCTGATAAGTAGTACATGATTAGTAAGAACCACATATGTTACATAGTAGCACAATGTATAAATAGTAGAGGCAAGGTAACATGTAAGTTCATATTGTAAACAAAGGTAAAAACCAAACTCATTGACGTGTGTCTCCATGATATAAAAAATAATAAAATCTTGAATAAATTGGTACTCTCCAGTAAGCATAGCATATGTAGTAATTAAATGATTATGGTCTTTATATTCAAAAAGGGGTATCTGATACCCCTATAGGGGTAGCTTGACGCATTTCGAGACCAACGCAACTCATCAGGAGCAGAGAAAGGCAGGAGTCTAAAAATAATAATATTGAAAATTACTATAGTGTGTGAGTAGTTGTAACTAGTCCATCTAAACAAGAGAGATTGAGACGGTAAAATTGTATATATATATAGAATCACACCTACATGTAAAACATGGATCTGGGTGCAAGCATGGAGAGCTGGAGGCCAGCCAGAGAGGTTATCAGTGTGGAGGCACAGGCATTGTGATTCCTTCTTGGCACCCTATATGAGGGGGTTGGTGCCAGCGGGTAAGTGTTTGTCAGCTGCTGGTGCCTTTCCCCTCGTTGGCCGCCAGCATGTCGTTGGTGGCTTACCCTGGCTAGTTATTAATAATAATATAATAATTAATATTCATACTCCCTTCAGTTTAACTTGACACTCCCCTTGGTTCATTCTCCCATTTCCATGGTGCACCATATGATTTCACCTTTTCTACAGGTTCATCCTTGTTATTTTCTGTCTCTCTTTTTATCCTTCTTTGCCTTCTCTATATTATTGTGCTCCTCAGTTATGGTTTGGGTGTACTCATCCTTCATCCCCCTTGCTGGGATATATTACATTATATTATTCATTTACTTTTCATCACCGTATTTTCGTTCCTTGACACAGTCTTTTCACTCACTTATTCTTCTGGTCACTGCACCAATATATTTACTCATTATACTAGTCACCCTATTTTTACCCTCTATACCATTAAATATTATAACATTATTTACATTTACTATAGATGGGTAATTTGACACACCTTACATATGGGAGTCTACTTTTGGAGACTGTTGGTCTCGACTGTCCTATGCCTATCCTGTTGCTGTGGGGTATGCTACCTCAGCTTCCGGGGGTGATGACCTCTCCGGCCGGCCTCTGGCTCTCCATGCTTGAACCCAGATACATGTTTTACATGTAGGTAGGATTCTAAATATAAATATATATATATATATATATATATATATATATATATATATATATATATATACAATTTTACCATCTCCATCTCCCTTGTTTAGATGGACCAGTTACAACTATTCACACACTATTGTGATTTCCAATATTATTATTTTTAGACTCCTGCCTTTCTCCTCTCCTGATGAGTGGCGTTGGTCAGGAAACACGTTAAGCTATCAGATACCCCTTTTTGAATACATTTCAAGACCATTATCATATCATTACTACATATGCTAGGCTTACTGGAGAGTACCAATTTAATCAAGATTTTATTATTTCTATATCATGGAGATACACATCAATGAGTTTTTTACCTTTGTTTACAATATGAACTTACATGTTACCTTGCTATACCATTATCATGTTATTTGTATAGAATAAATGATATGTACTTTATCTACTATTTATACATTGTGCTACTATGTAACATATGTGGTTCTTACTAATCATGTACTACCTACCAGACACACTCTGTCATGTTATCGCCTTGGCTGCATGATTCATATAAAGTCCCATTTTCTTCCCCCCTTTTCCATTTATTAGGGATGGAGGTAATTGTCCTTTTTGTTCAAAGCCTCATATAAAGTCCCAACCCCTGCTTTTATTTATCACTTTAAATACGTAATCATTTGCAGAGCTATTTAAAAAAAAATGAATTTCCCTTGCTCGCAAATAGATGATTGGAATGTGCACAGTTTTACTAGGCTAACTAAACATTCTACTCATTTAATAAATCAGTCTTATTGTCTCATTAAGTATTGGTGCTAATTAGAATGGAAACTAGTCTCCTGTGAAGGTTGTCTGGAATGGCAACACAGTTATTTCTTTAATGACAATTTTTTAAAATATACAGTAGTCCATTATGACTTCATCACCTTTAAAATAATGGGCAGAAAATACCAGAATTTAGCAAAGTGAATTGTGTATATATCCCTATTCAGCATGTAGTACTAAATCTATTGCTGTGGAGCTTTATTGCTCCAATGTCTGAAAAGTTCTTATCATTTTGATTAAACAACCACAATTTATTATATATGGAGGATTCTTGGCTTCCTCAAAGTGCTGTTAATGAGGACTGTCAGGGTCTTGCATTAACTATTAGATATATTTTACCTTTATAGAGACAAAGTATTTAATGGTCACTTTGTGATTTCATGGCCCATGATATAGAGCTATTCAGAACAAAATAATAGGGTATTTATAAGTCCATGTTTTTCTTTTTATAATTGTGTCATAGTAGATAAAACTCAATAAACGGTGTACTTTAAAGTTTGAATGCATAGACAACTCTAAAACTGTTCATCCAAACAAGGTTAAGCAAGCTAGGAGGTTTTCTATGCTGCGATAGAAATACACTTTTCAGAGGCACTTAATTCTTCTGACAACCACTTCTAAAGCACCAGTGTTTTATCTGCTATGTCTCAGTATCACAGCATGGACAGTTGTTGCAAGGGTCAGTGGGTATTGCTGCAATCAGTTCAGTCATCAGTTTAAAGTCTCAGTCTTTATCTGCCACTGTCTAGAAATGGACAGCAGGAGAGCAGTCAGAAATTACAGTCATAGAGGTCAGTAAGGCTTTATGACTACCAGATCAGTCAAGTAATTTAATAGTTGACTACATATCGCTACATGTGGTAAACCGTGTGTTACATCAAATTATTATATTTTTTCTGGATTAGAAACTTTAGGTTTCTACTACCCTCATGTATGAAGCACAAGGTCTTCTGGCATGGACTTGCAGCATACAAGGCTGCTGCAGCCAAAGGCAAATGAAAAAGCATTGGAAGTGTACTACTCCATTATGTCAACTAGACATAGAATTTTGGCCACAAATTAAGTTTGCCTAATACCTCATTAATGTGCTGGAGCCTTGATCATGCTTCTATCCGTAATGGCTGATGTAGAATGCTGCTCTGCCATCTGTCACATGTGGGAAAGGTGTATGAATTGGCAACAAAGAAGGAAGAACCATGAGGCTTTTGCAGTTCTGTTGAATCTTGAATTCCATCGAAGTTCTCACATACTAATTAGTTGGTATTTTGCCGTTATCCTGTTTTTTTTTTCTAACACTAGTATTAGTGGTAAATAATAGAAATAAGTTGACTGTATGATGCCTAGAAATTCAAAAGGCTTACATACACTGATTGGTAATTTAGATTTTTTTAATAAAAATTGCTATTGTGTTAACAAAGAAGAAGCCACTTTACATAATTACTTACCAATGGCAGCGTAGGAACTGGACTATGTGGGTAATCTCTTTGGATTCCATGATTCATTTACCAGTATGAGCCTCTAAAGGGATTGAACATAGTGTATATAAAGGTTGGAACCCTGACGGCTTGTTGCTATACAACAAGCAGTAAGATCAACAAATGGAAAAAGAGCCCAGGGTATTCTTTTATAAAATAATTAATTGAAAGAAATACAACACATTTTAAGGTTTTAGATACCCCCAAATCCCCTTATATATTATATGATTTCAGTTGTGGCTGGACTTAATTTGAAGCTCTATGCTGCAAAATCTTTTTTCATACACTAATATTTATTTATTTATTTAATTATTTCAGTTACTTATATAGCGCTGTCAATATTACAATTAAAACTAAGTCCAGCCACAATTGAAATCCAAAACCCTCAAAATGCACTGAAGTTCTTTCAAATGCTTATTTAAAAAAATATCATTTTGAACTCTTTTATGATTGATTTGGCTCTCTTTCTACTTTTTGTAGAGTTGGACATTTCTCACAAAACCCACCCCTTGTTTTGTGGGTGTTCTGGTATATATGAGAAGCCTTACCAAAGTTGTCAGCTCGACTAATGAGATGTTCTCTCTAACATTGGATGCCAGTAACAGAAGATCTAGCATCTCATGTCACAATATTGCCAATGGCACTGAAAGTAAGGAACAAGTCAACATTTTAAGAAGGTAGGATGTTCAGGATGGAAAACAGGTAGGAAAACAACATGGAATATCCAGTTTAAAAACATGGACTTTTTTCACTTTTCTTGTAGGGTAGGATGGAAAGTATAGGTACCCACTCCATTACTCCAACCAAATCTTTTTTAATTGAATTCTTTCTAGAGTAGAAAAAAGTTATAATTATTTTCAATCAACTTTTTTGGAATCTTTGTGATGGTTTGGGAGATTTAATTTCCCTTACTGTCTATTTGATTTGGTTTCAGATGGCACAAGACTAGGAAAAAAATTTCTCTACAGGGACACAGACAGCAAGAGTGGGGTGAATTAGAACCTAAAAATCGAGCTTCGAGGGTCGTAGCTTGGCAACCTGGGGTCACAAAGACCCCAAATTTGGGGATATGTAGCCTAAGTCCTAGCCCACCACTGGGGCTCCTATGACCTATGGTTCCAGAGATATGGGGCTCCTTGTGCAGCCTGTCAGAAGCTAAGTACAGAGCGACCACTTTAAATACAGGCTGACACACTCTGTTTGCAGCAGACTGAGAGGTGGAGCTCACAGTGCCTCTCACTTCTTGTCAGAGGCACTGAGCTCAATGAACATCTTGGAGATTTGGACCAATGGTAAAGTATCATTGGTCCCAGCTGTCCAATAAAAATGTTGCAGTGGAGGCATGCCTCTCACTGCATTGTCACAGAAGGGGTATGTGTCTAAAAGACAAATACTCCCTTTCAGCCCAGCCCCCTTATCTACAATTAAAAACGTGTTTATGTTTGTGTGATTCTGTTGAAAAAGTACTGTTATATTCAAGACAAATCATATATTTATATGCTATATGTTATAACATAATAATTTATTATTTATCTATTTACTGTGAAATTACTGGTTGGAAGTTATAACTTCAAACTTCAGTAATATGTCCTTTAGGCCACCTGCTTGAGTACAGATTTTGAAAATATAGTAAATTAACTTAAAAACAATATATAATAATTATTTGTATATTACTTACTTATGGTAATTAACCCCTTGCCACCCAGGCCAATTATGACACTTCTCTCCTACATGTAAAAATCATAATTTTTTTGCTAGAAAATTACTCAGAACCCCCACACGTTAGATATATTGTTTTAGCAGACACCCTAGCCACTTTAAGAGCCTCTTTTTTAGTTGTGGTGTTTACAAGTTAAAAACATTTTTTTTTTGCTAGAAAATTACTTAGAATCCCCAAACATTACACATTTTTTTCTAACACCCTAGAGAATAAAATGGCGATCATTGCAATACTTTCTGTCGCACCATATTTGCTCAGCGGTCTTACGAGCGCACTTTTTTTGGAAAAATTACACTTTTTTGAATTAAAAATAAGACAACAGTAAAGCTAGCCCAATTTTTTTATATTGTGAAAGATATTGTTATGCGGAGTAAATTGATACCTAACATGTCCCCAAAAAGTCCCCAAAATGCAACCCAGCAAACACCAACAGACAGCAGCAATACACACACCAGCAGACAGCAGCAATACACACACCAGCAGACAGCAAGACTTGTATACTCTAACACTTGTTTATAACTCCCACTTAAACCAGCTCCACTTACACCAAGCTCCACAGCTTCAAACTGAGCACGCTCAACTGAGTCCTACAACAAGTTAAATAGTCACCTGGGAGCAATTAACCACACCCTTAATTGATAGACTGATGAAACAAAAAATAAAAAAAAAATAAAAAAAAAATAAAAAAAAAATCAATCTATTAACCTTCTATGAGGAGGTGAGTTGCCATCTAGATAAAGGAAGGCCCGTAGACGTGGTGTATCTGGATTTTGCAAAAGCATTTGACACAGTTCCCCAAAAACGTTTACTGTACAAAATAAGGTCTGTTGGCATGGACCATAGGGTGAGTACATGGATTGAAAACTGGCTACAAGGGCGTGTTCAGAGGGTGGTGATAAATGGGGAGTACTCAGAATGGTCAGGGTGGGTAGTGGGGTCCCCCACGGTTCTGTGCTGGGACCAATCCTTTTTAATTTGTTCATAAATGACCTGGAGGATGGGATAAACAGTTCCATCTCTGTATTTGCAGACGATACTAAGCTAAGCAGGGCAATAACTTCTCCGCAGGATGTGGAAATCTTGCAAAAAGACCTGAACAAATTAATGGGGTGGGCGACTACATGGCAAATGAGGTTCAATGTAGAAAAATGTAAAATAATGCATTTGGGTGCCAAAAATATGAATGCAATCTATACACTGGGGGGAGAACCTCTGGGGGAATCTAGGATGGAAAAAGACTTGGGGGTCCTAGTGGATGATAGGCTCAGCAACGGCATGCAATGCCAAGCTGCTGCTAATAAAGCAAACAGAATATTGGCATGCATTAAAAGGGGGATCGCAAAAAAATATATAAAGTGTGGCGCTAATAGTAGCAATATAAGAAGCTAAACATTGGGTAATATCACACAATACAATTGTGAAACAGAGATGACACGTGAACACAAATGGCAGTGACTAATAAACAGAGATAATAAGTAAATATATGTGTTCAATACAAATGTTAAATATAATCTAAAGCAATAGAAGAAATATGTGATGACAGTGCATGAACAGTTGTCTAGTGTAAAGTCCAAAACATCAAAAAGAACCCTGACAGCGGTGCATGAACAATTTTTGGCAGGTGTTTTCTTAAGTGTGTAGAAAAGCTTTCAATCCAATAGCCTGGTAGGTACATAGACCATAGGGGACCCGAGGTGCACGGAAGTTCGGAAACAGTGCCAGGACCATCACCAGAAGTTGTGGAGGCTTACCGGAAGGTATGGCCTGAAATGGCGTATGCCATACAGGTCAAAAGGACTTATTGACCAACAGGTCTAGATGTATTATCCGGTCCGAGGTTATCGTCACACAAACCATGGGGGGGAAAAGTCGGTCAACACGATATCCACATTGATAGATATGCCACAGTAGACCATGCGAAAGATTCGTATTACATGTGAGGAATAAAAACACTCACATAGTGTAATAACGTAAAACTTGGATTTATTTAAAAAGTAACAGATAAAAAACAGACTCACATTTTTTGCAGATAAAATTAGCGTTTCAATCGTGTAGCGGTAGCTGTGAGGGATCAACCCGACATGTTTCGACTAAGTAGTCGTCTTCTGGGGTGTGAACCCCCTCACCCCACCGCTCTATATATAGACAAACAAATAAGTAATGACCCCCAATGGAAGTGTCCTAAACCGGAAGTGAACCATATGACCTTATTTCCGGTTTTAAGGGGCATAGATTATAGGCTTAGAGTTTTGAAAGGCAGACTAAGCAACCAGAACATATGTTGGAATATAGCTATTATAATGAAATTATGAGGCAAGAATCAGTGAAAGGTGGTCCGGATGGTTAGTCCGTAACCAAACCTCACTCTCATTATCTGTGACCCCTGGAAAGGAGCGCAACGACGCCGCTGCGTTCCAACGCTATGACGAGCCTCCTCTGAGCGCAATGACGTCACGCGCAAGGCTGGGCAGCGGTGATAGTGCGCTCCAAGCCGTCGCCCAAGCCTCACTCTCGTATAGCGCGATGACGTCATGCGCACAACGCGGCTACGTCAGTACGTTCCGTGATAACAACCACGCCTCGTCATCAATTGTTAGACGTTCGTCCCACAGAGAGCAAAGCTCAGCCCTATGACGCAGGGCGGAAGTGGTAGACAAGTGTCAGCAAGGATGGAAGTCAAATGTGTATGAAATTTAAATGTGCTACAAGTGTATATAAAAAGCTTCATAGTGTGAAAAATTAGATATATTATCAATGCCCGAAGGGGCCTATGATAGAGGGTAAGGACATTGTTTGAAGTCTACATTATATGGACTCATATTATTGACCTCCCATGCGCTCAGAGGAGGCTCGTCATAGCGTTGGAACGCAGCGGCGTCGTTGCGCTCCTTTCCAGGGGTCACAGATAATGAGAGTGAGGTTTGGTTACGGACTAACCATCCGGACCACCTTTCACTGATTCTTGCCTCATAATTTCATTATAATAGCTATATTCCAACATATGTTCTGGTTGCTTAGTCTGCCTTTCAAAACTCTAAGCCTATAATCTATGCCCCTTAAAACCGGAAATAAGGTCATATGGTTCACTTCCGGTTTAGGACACTTCCATTGGGGGTCATTACTTATTTGTTTGTCTATATATAGAGCGGTGGGGTGAGGGGGTTCACACCCCAGAAGACGACTACTTAGTCGAAACATGTCGGGTTGATCCCTCACAGCTACCGCTACACGATTGAAACGCTAATTTTATCTGCAAAAAATGTGAGTCTGTTTTTTATCTGTTACTTTTTAAATAAATCCAAGTTTTACGTTATTACACTATGTGAGTGTTTTTATTCCTCACATGTAATACGAATCTTTCGCATGGTCTACTGTGGCATATCTATCAATGTGGATATCGTGTTGACCGACTTTTCCCCCCCATGGTTTGTGTGACGATAACCTCGGACCGGATAATACATCTAGACCTGTTGGTCAATAAGTCCTTTTGACCTGTATGGCATACGCCATTTCAGGCCATACCTTCCGGTAAGCCTCCACAACTTCTGGTGATGGTCCTGGCACTGTTTCCGAACTTCCGTGCACCTCGGGTCCCCTATGGTCTATGTACCTACCAGGCTATTGGATTGAAAGCTTTTCTACACACTTAAGAAAACACCTGCCAAAAATTGTTCATGCACCGCTGTCAGGGTTCTTTTTGATGTTTTGGACTTTACACTAGACAACTGTTCATGCACTGTCATCACATATTTCTTCTATTGCTTTAGATTATATTTAACATTTGTATTGAACACATATATTTACTTATTATCTCTGTTTATTAGTCACTGCCATTTGTGTTCACGTGTCATCTCTGTTTCACAATTGTATTGTGTGATATTACCCAATGTTTAGCTTCTTATATTGCTACTATTAGCGCCACACTTTATATATTTTTTTGCTGTTATTTCTGCCCTTGAGTCTACGGGTGTGTTGGCTGCTTTTCCAGTTTGTTTTTAGCGCAGCGCTGTACCACATTTACAAATATTAAAAGGGGGATCAACTGCAGAGATAAAACGATAATTCTCCCGCTCTACAAGACTCTGGTCCGGCCGCACCTGGAGTATGCTGTCCAGTTCTGGGCACCAGTCCTCAGGAGGGACGTACTGGAAATGGAGCGAGTACAAAGAAGGGCAACAAAGCTAATAAAGGGTCTGGAGGATCTTAGTTATGAGGAAAGGTTGCGAGCACTGAACTTATTCTCTCTGGAGAAGAGACGCTTGAGAGGGGATATGATTTCAATTTACAAATACTGTACTGGTGACCCCACAATAGGGATAAAACTTTTTCGCAGAAGAGAGTTTAATAAGACTCGTGGCCACTCATTACAATTAGAAGAAAAGAGGTTTAACCTTAAACTACGTAGAGGGTTCTTTACTGTAAGAGCGGCAAGGATGTGGAATTCCCTTCCACAGGCGGTGGTCTCAGCGGGGAGCATTGATAGCTTCAAGAAACTATTAGATAATCACCTGAATGACCGCAATATACAGGGATATGTAATGTAATACTGACACATAATCACACACATAGGTTGGACTTGATGGACTTGTGTCTTTTTTCAACCTCACCTACTATGTAACTATGTAACTATGTAACTATGTCATGCTTCAAAATTGCGCCCGCTTGTGGAATGGCGACAAACTTTTACCCTTAAAAATCTCCATAGGCGACATTTAAAAAATTCTACAGGTTGCAAAACATCTTGGAGAATTAACCAGAGATATTCTGTGGATGTGGACTGTCTCAAATCTTTTTGTCTCTTTGTGTAATCCCAGACAGACACAAAGATGTTGAGACCAGGGCTCTGTGGGAGCCAGACCATCACTTCCAGGACTCCTTGTTCATCGCTTATCACTTCTAGGACTCCTTTTTCTTCTTTATGCTAAAGATAGTTCTTAATGACATTGGCTATATTTTTGGGGTTGTTGTCCTGCTGCAGAATACATTTGGGGCCAATCACATGCCTCCTTGATGGTATGGCATGATGGCAAAGGATCTATATTGCTCAGCATTGGGGACACCATTGATCGGGCAATGTTGAGGACAGTAGATGTAGTGATCAGCCAAGGAAACTTAATGCAGCAGATGAAAGACACATCATGCTTACTTCCCTTCAGCACAGAACTGGTGGTAACCGGTAGGACCCAGGTTCACCCATCTACTGTATGAAGAAGTCTGGTTGGAAGTGGTCTTTACGGAAGAATTGCGGGCAAAAAGCCATACCTTTGGAAACAAAGTTAAGTGACTCAACTGCTCATGAGATGCAGAAAAATGGCAGCATTTGCTCTGAACTGATGAGTCAAAATTTTAAATATTTGACTGTAGTAGAAGTTTGTGCACTGAAGGGCTGGAGAGTGGTACAATAAAGAGTGTCTGCAGGGAACAGTGAAGCATGATGGAGGTTCCTTGCAAGTTTGGGGCTGCTGCTCTGAAAATGGAGTTGGAGATTTACTCAGGATCAATGGTGTCCTCAATGTTGAGAAATACAGGCAGAAACTTCTCCATCATGCCATACCATCATGGAGATATGTGAATAGTAATAATAGTAATAGTAATAATTCTGCAGCAGGAAAATGACCCCAAACATACAGCCAATGTCATTAGGACCTATCATCAGCGATAAGAAGAAAAAGGAGTCATAGAAGCGATGGTTTGGCCCCCACAGAGCCCTCATCTCAACATCATGGAGTCTGTCTAGGATTACACGATGAGACAGATGGATTTGAGGCAGCCTACATCCACAGACGATCTGTGGTTAGTTCTCCAAGATGTTTGGAACAACCTACTTACCAAATTCATTTAAAATTTGTGTGCCCAAGCACTATGTGTACCTAGAAGAATTTATGCTGATTTGAAGCCAAAGGGTATTCAGTCACAGCAAATATTGATTTGATTTGCATTACTCTTATATAAATTTACTTTACAGGTTGTTAATTGATTAAAAAAATGATTAAAACTTCTATTTCTGAGACCATTCTTAATGTACAGCATTATTTCACACCTGTCTAAAAGGTTTGCACAGTATTGTATATTAAAAAAAAATGGACTGGGAAGGGAGCAAATGGTGAAGAAAAAAAAATAAATTTTGACCAGAGCTAGCTTTAAAATATGTAGAGTTATGCCCCGTACACACGGTCGGACATTGATCGGACATTCCGACAACAAAATCCATGGATTTTTTCCGACGGATGTTGGCTCAAACTTGTCTTTCATACACACGGTCACACAAAGTTGTCGGAAAATCTGATCGTTCTGAACGTGGTGACGTAAAACACGTACGTCGGGTCTATAAACAGGGCAGTAGCCAATAGCTTTCGTCTCTTAATTTATTCTGAGCATGCATGGCACTTTGTGCGTTGGATTTGTGTACACACAATTGGAATTTCCGACAACGGATTTTGTTGTCGGAAAATTTTATAGCCTGCTTTCAAACTTTGTGTGTCGGAAATTCTGATGGAAAATGTGTGATGGAACCCACACACGGTCGGATTTTCCGACAACAAGGTCCTATCACACATTTTCCGTCGGAAAATCCGACCGTGTGTACAGGGCATTATTGTGGTTGCAGAGTACAAATTCTGTGATCGGTCCAACTTTTCAAGCATCTAAAATTATGTTGTTGGTACACATGATGAAATTATTCATAAATGAAATAAAGGGTTTCTGAATTTGTCATATCAGACTTCATATTTCTAAAAAACTAAAATTAAAGGTGTATCTTGTTAGGCTGGAGCATGCATTAGGCTACTCCCCTGTTTAACAAAATATCTTTCAGCTTACTTCTAGACAAGCAAAATAACTGTAATCAATAAGTATCAAACAGGAAATCCTGTTCCTCTACAGAGTTACTGATGTGTATCTAAAATATAATGGTCCTTATTATCTGTGTATCTTAAGAGAGCAATCACCACTTGCAGCTGAAAGGTAGTAAAGATAATTTATAGTAAAAGAAAACAGGAGACTAAAATAAAATAACTTTGTGAAGAAAAGCTCTATGAAGAAAAATTGTATTTAAATAGAAGATGTCTGATAGGAAGTAATACAAAAGGCAGTACACACATTTTAACCATTCAAAATGCATAAACATAGCAGAATAATGAAAATTTAGCTCTTTACCACAGCACATTATTGACGAGAGCAGCAAATGTGCCTTGAATAAATCTGAACAACTGTCATTGCAAGTGACATTATTATAAACAAATGGCATATCTAGAGTATGTGACATTCAGAGCAGATCATTTTGAACACCCCCCTTTTCTATACAACATTATGAAAACAAATGAATAATTACAATGGCCAAAAAAGAAGCACATACAGTGAAAACTGTAGCATCTTTTAAACTGATAGTCAGTGTAGAAGAGCTCCTTTACTTAGATGGTCAGTGCAGAAGTATCCCCTTACATTGGTGTTTGGTGGAGAACGTCCCCAATACATTGGTGCTCAGTGAAGAAGAGACCCTTTACATTGGAGGTCAGTAGAGAAATACCACCTTACATTGTTGGTCAGTGCAGTATCTTCAAAGATTGGTGCATGTAGAGGTTAGGATATAATTAGGTGTAACAAATTTCCATCAGGTATTGGAAAGAAACCAGATAGCTTACTTTATACATTAGTGCATGGTTGTGTAAACTGTAATAAGTGAGATGAAACTGAATACAAAAATCAACATAGTGAGTGTTAAACTCTGTGTTGAAGGAGTAAACCCTAATGACAAATGGCAGGTAGATTAATCTTATGTTTAAACATTCCATTTTAAAACTGACAGGAAAAAAGAATTTTAAATTGCATAATTGATAAATTACATCATGATCTTAATTATTATTTTAAAACAACAAATTGGCACACAGACCCCAAAGGTCCCCCCAACCACATAGCAGACTCAAAAGTTTATGTTATGCATTGTGGGGATGTTTGGAGGGGTATGTGTGCTGTTTTTTTTTTTTAAAGAAGCTGGATTTTTTTTCTTTGTAAATGTTTTTTTTTCTGCAGCACATTCTACAGCAAGGATGGTATGTATTTTAAGGGGGAACCTAATGTAAAAAAAAATGCACAAGGCCCCCAGGAAATCCATACCAGACCCTCTGGGTCAGGAACTTATTTTAAGGGGGAAAAAATAAAAATGTGTGAGGTTTCCCTAAAAAATCTATACTAGACCCTTAACTGCTTCCCATCCACTGTAAAGTGAAATGACGGACAAGGCCACATGTCCTAGAAATGTTGGAGTGCCTTGTCCCAATAATGATAAGGACAAGAACTTCATCACCACAACCCTTGCTCAGTGGTTGTGGAAGTCTGTGGGATGGGGCTTATCAAAATTTGTAAACCCCTATTAATAATAAGGGTGCCCCCCAGAAACCACCATTCCTACATGAATGAGTATGGGGTTTATAGTACCCCTACTCATTCACAAAAATGTTACCTATAAATAGATACGTAAACATTCGATAAGTCCCTTATAAAAACAAGTCCCCAAAAAATCCCCTTGTTTTTAAATCCATTGTCAATCTCGGAGCCTACTGCTGACTTGCCCAAAAAAACCAAAAAAAACAACCGTCACACACAACTGATCTCTGATGGTAACACTAACCGAATGACAACTCCCTGAGCTTAAAAGGAAGGAGTAGTCACATCATTGCACAAATATGGCCATGGCCAAATTTAGGCAATGATGTGAGGCTCCATTGCCTGCCCATTTGCTTACATTACCGGGGATTATCTGTCATGTAGGTAAATATGTTGGGGGATGTCAGTGGTTGTAAAGAAGCAGCAGGTACAAGCAACAGCTCCCTTCTTAACAACCATTGACAGCCTTGTATAATGGTGACACCATCACCCAAACATGGCTGTGTGGCCATATTTAGACAATAATGTAACTCACTCCAATCCCCACCATTTGCTTACATAGCTGGGAATTTCCAGCCTTGTACATGAAAAGCCCTGAGTGATGTCAGTGGTTGGTAAAGATGCAGTGGGTGCTAGCAGCTGGTGCTTCCTTAGCAAACATTGACAGCCAGGATAGTGATGGCCATGTAAGTGAATAGGCTGGAGGACATCAGTGGTTGGTAAGGACGCAGTGGCTTCTGCTTCCTTAGCAACCTTTGACAGATGGAAGCTGTCACATTCATCCATACCAAATGCCCTAAACATTTGATGACACACCCCCATCAAGCATATAGTTACATGGACCACACAATACACAAAAAGTGATTGTTTAAACCCACAAGTACTACTACATTTTTTTTTTACTGGTACAATGGAAAAGAAGGAAGGAGGGATTTGGTCCAAAAAAAGGGAACAGTACCTTCAAATGAGGGAAAGTTGAGGGCTACTATATGTCCATGGGTAACTTATAAATTGTGAACCCAACTGAATGTGAGAACCTCGGCAAGAACGTAAAAGGTTCAATCACAAAGAACTATAGCTTACAATTGCTTTTATATTTATTCTCTTTGTATCATTTTGCATTGAGCATCTAAAATAATTTTAAGCCATTTAAATTTCTTTTAAGAACTAAAATGTTTGTGTCTTCAATAGTATGGTATGGTTGTGAGAAATTATGTCCCATGTAATGTGTGCAGTAATAGTCATCCTTGTGTTCTTTAATGGTGTGTTTATTTATTTTTTACAATGCGTGTCCCATTTAACTAATATAACATTCCTAGTTGCACTTGTACTGTACAATGAATGGGGTATACGTGATACCTCATGATATGACAATTATCTTCAGAGTATGCGTACTGTTGTGGGGAGTAAAATGGCACTAACTTATTTATGTCAGACTTTGAGGGCAAGTTCTTGAGATTCTTTGAAAAACCAAAGAAGAAATGTGAAGACAAAAAACAAATAACCAAGTACCAAGTAACCAACATATGATAACACCCTGAAAAAAATATTCCAACAAACCCCCAACCTCAGACCTAAACTAGTAATAATCGGGAAACCTCATTTCTTTATTTCTCAACAAACTTACACCATATAAACATAAATACATAAATGCCCATACAAGAAACATCAAGAAAAATTACAAAAGTAGCAACAACTTTATATCCAAATGACTGTATCCTTATTCTCTACCCCACAAGGATAAAACCCCCACATTCAAACATAACCCACCATATCTCCTGGAAGAAACCATTGTGCATGATATAACTTCAGCAACAGTATATAAGCAGAAAGTCCTAAAAAGTATTAATTTGATAAAAGCTAATAACTAAGTACCCCCAAAAAATCCCCAAAATGACAAAGTTATTATTGACAATGGTCAATCCTTGAAAAGTATATTGTATATATGTTGTATCATTGTCAGGGCTGGGCTCGGCCCTTCCTTCTCTGAGCTGGCCGCTCAGCTGTCGGCTAATTGCCAGCTCCTATCTCTCCACAGTTACTCAGCTGTTAATTATATCCTGCTCGTCAGTCCTGCCTACTTAAACCATCCAGTCCAGAGGAGCTCTGCCTTCGCCTTGGTCAACATCACAGAAACTATCTCCTGCGATCCTGTTCAAGACTTGATTTGCTGACATCCCTTCTGGCTCCTGATCCTGCTTGCTGTTCCACTACATTGATCCCTGACTCCTGGCTTGGGTGACTATCCGTTCCAGTTACTGAACTTTGGCTACGTTTAGACTACATTTGTTCTTTTTACTTTTATTATTAAACAAGTGTGATTTAGCTGTACTTCTGTCTCAGCCTGATTTCATGGTTTCTGACAATCATGAAATAACCAGTTGAGGGTTCCCTCCTTAACAGGCTAATGCAAATAAAGCAAAGAGAGAATGGGGCAAGGACCGCGCTATACTGCAGATGGACACCGGCAGCAAAAAGCGCCCTGAGGTGATTCAGTTTGCATAGGTAGCACTATACAAGTCACTCATTCATTCATTCATTCAGAATGTACAAAACAGAAAATCAAACACATGAATGAGCAATAGTAGCAGGGGTGAAAAATGTGTAAAGCAAAAAAAGCTGTGCTTAATAAGCATCAATGTTGAAAAATGGAGGTGAGAACCTTGTACATCCATAGTGGTATATTTGAACCAATAATCCATGTTTATAATATAGGAAAAACACAGTGGAGCAGTCAAACCCATAAATCATAAAGAATCAGTAGGTCAGAGGTAGGTCATAACAGGTAGGTCATAACCTTCTGTAATTATCTGAAACACACATGTAGTAAAGCCAGAGCCAGAATAAGTTGGGTTGAAAAAGCTATGGAGGTCCAATAGAGCTCTAATTGTTTAAGTTGTATATCCATCAACTCTAGGCTATATTGCATTTCATAACACTTTTGAAGCTGCTGCAAACTTTTTTAAATTGTGTATTCAACTTCTAAAGTCTCCTGCATACAGTCCTTCCATAGTCTAAAAAACATGGATTATGTTAACTATATATTTGACCAAGTAATCCATCACAAATTAATGTAAAATCAGCAACATCCAAAAATTGATCATGAGGTGTTCATACTTTCATACTTCACCCCCCCCCAACGAAACTCCTTAGAGGTAATCTGATTTATAATAGCTTTCCATATCTCATGTCCTTCAAAGGTCAAAAACTTGCATGTGTCAGATGACGTGGTGGAGAAAATTATCACTGGTACCATGATGCGCTTCATTGCTGGTAAGGCAACTTTCTCAAGCGGATCAGGTTATTGCTATGTATAACATATTAAAACCCTGGCTTTAAATATATAAAATGGTGCCCCATAAGTAATGTTCCAACGCACATTACATCATGATGCTCAGCCATGACGTGGCACACTTAGGGATTGATTTACTAGAGGAAAATACACTGTGCACTTTGCAAAGTGCAGTTGCACTTTGCAAAAGCAATTGCTTCCCAGTCACTGGAATGCAAAACAAAACAATCATCACATCATCATACTTAAAGACCTTACTGCTAGAAAAAAATAATACACACAATCAAAAAAAAATAAAAATTAGTAAAGTTGAACAGGCCCCACACCTATTGGTGTACTTAGTTCGATAGCATAATTGGCATTTTAAAAAAAAAAATACTTTGGAATGATTGGCAAAAGTAAAATTCTGGACATTCTATTAAATGTAAGACCTGTGCAGTCGTACTAGAGAACTATAGAAGATACAAGCTCAGATAGTTCTTCCTACAAGTTAAATTCTGATGTTCCAAGTTCCAAAAAGCTTCTTATCAAATGAGATTGCAGACAGGCAACTAATTAAAGTCACTTTTCAGGACTTTCACTCACAACTTTTAGCAAACCATCCTGTGTCTATGAGTAGTTATAATTCACAGATACTATTTCACAGTCATGATTTCCCACAGATTCAGCAGTATGTTTCACAGGTACTCAGTCATCTAGGTGTTCTGTTGTGTCCATGTAGACATCTTCTACGGTTTGACATCAGCACTCACTTTTTTGTTTCAAATGATAATTCTAATAATAATTGTCTGAATGTGGACCTCAGCAAATAACTATCAAACAGTTGTATGAGCATTCTGTGACTGTAACTCTTATCCCCCATTCCATAGCCAACTTTTATCTAACTACATTTCTCATATTATTACCTTGGGAAACGTATAAGTATTTCTTCAGAAATTGTTTTCCCTAACATTTTGCTAAAGCTTTGTGTATTAGTACTACCTCAACCCAAGAGGAAGAGGCTAGACACACCAAAAAGTGTCCTGAAAACCATTAGAGCAAAACAAAAAAAGTATTATGGACAATACTCAACTGTGTTGTCACCTTAACTGAATCCCATAAAAGTAATGAGAAGAGCCAAAGATGTGGACAGCTGAAATTAAATTAAATTTTTACTCTAGTTTGGCCCCAAATTCCCAGAGCCTCCCTACTGGTCATTATAACTGCCCACCATATAAAAAGACAAATAAAAGTGGCTCCAATTATGAGAGCTGAAGGTAACCTCTGCTTGTTTTTTCTTATGTTCCATTTGTTTACTGTGTTCTATTTGAATCATCAAATTCAAGGTTTATGCTGACCTTGTGGGGATATCCCTTCCTACAAAACCCTTTGCAATTATTAACCTAGTGAAAAAGGTCAGTAGACCCAATTTAGTCTTAACAAACTCATTTAAATTGTATCTTCATTTTTTTTATAAAGTAATGATGTGCACTTCTAGTCATCCACATGAAATCATGAACAAATACACTCCCAAACAACCAAGGAAACTTCAGCTTTTAGGACTTTTTAATGCTTATGCAAAGTGCATATATATGATGTATTCTTATACAGATTAAATGTAAATATCACATTTCGGTGTGTAATCCTAATTAGGTAAGAGTAGTGGCAAAAATGGAAATGCATTCTTACATTTTTTTCTTCTATATATTAAAGGGGAACTTCACACTCCCAATCAACATTGACTGTTTTTATTGTTATGCTGCTAGCATTTGTAAACAGATAGAAAGATATATTATACTTTTTTTTTTTACATTTCTTTAGTTTCGTTCTAGTTTCCAGGCCTGTGCAAATTATGTCATACATCCCAGGAGTCTTCAAGAGGGAAAGAGACATTTTATCAGCTAAGCACACCCCTCCTGCCTTCAATCCCTGAATTAACCACTTAACAACCAGCCCATAGCTAAATGACGGCTACAGGGCAGTTGCTTAACTCTGGGAGGGCGTCCAGGGATGTCCTCCCAGAATTCGGCTCTCCCGCGCCCCCTAGGGCGCACACTCAAGAGCATCCGTGACCGCCGGGTCCAGAGGACCCGGCGCATCACGGATCCCGGTAAATGGCCGCTGATCGCTGCTGTTTACCATGTGATCACGCCGTCAAATGACGGAGCGATCACATGTAAACAAACCGGCGTCATCTGATGACGCCGGTTCCTCTCCTCCCCTCCTGTGTACCGATCGGTACACTGTGAGCGGAGAGGGGGATGGATGGATGGTAGCAGCATTGTGGGCTGCATCTGTAGTGCCCAAAGCGCTGCACAGAGACATTCAGCCATCTATCCATCCATGCTCAGCCATCCCTCACTGCTCTGCAATGACCCACAATACTCTGCTATAACCTGCAATGCCCCGAAATACCCCGCAATACTCTGCCATACCCTGCAATGCCCCGAAATACCCTGCAATACTCTGCCATACCCTGCAATGCCCCAAAATACCCCGCAATACTCTGCCATACCCTACAATGCCCAGAAATACCCCGCAATACTCTGCCATACCCTGCAATGCCCCGAAATACCCTGCAATACTCTGCCATACCCTGCAATACCCCCGAAATACCCCGCAATACTCTGCCATACCCTGCAATACCCCAAAATACCCCGCAATACTCTGCCATACCCTGAAATACCCTGCAATACTCTGCCATACCCTGCAATACCCCGAAATACCCCGCAATACTCTGCCAAACCCCGCAATGCCCCGAAATATCCCGCAATACTCTGCCATACCCTGCAATACCCCGAAATACCCCGCAATACTCTGCCATACCCTGCAATGCCCCGAAATACCCCGCAATACTCTGCCATACCCTGCAATACCCCGCAATACTCTGCAATACCCTACAATACTCTGCCATACCCTGCAATGCCCCGAAATACCCCGCAATACTCTGCCATACCCTGCAATACCCCGCAATACTCTGCAGTACCCCACAATACTCTGCCATACCTTGCAATACCCTGCAATACTCTGCCATACCCTGCAATACCCCACAATACTCTGCAATACCCAAAAATACCCCGCAATACTCTGCCATACCCTGCAATACCCCGAAATATCCCACAATACTCTGCAATACCCCGCAATACCCAGCCATACTCTGTAATACTCAGTGATACCCAGCCATACTCTGCAATACTCTGCCATACCCAGCCATGCTCTGCAATACCCCGCAAAAATCTGCAATACTCTGCCATAACCCACAATACTCTGCCATACCCAGCCACACTCTGCAATACCCCGCAATACCCAGCCATACTCTGCAATACTCGGTGATACCCAGCCATACTCTGCCATACCCAGTCATACTCGGCGATACTCTGCAATACCCAGCCATGCTCAGCCATACTCGGCCATGCTCAGCCATACTCGGCCATGCTCAGCCATACTTGGCCATGCTCAGCCATACTCGGCCATGCTCAGCCATACCCAGTCTCTGTATGTGGCCAGGCTGTGGAAGTCTCACACATGTGGTATCGCCGTACTCAGGAGGAGTAGGAGAATCTATTTTGGGGTGTCATTTTTGGTATGTACATGCTATGTGTTAGAAATATTGTATACATGGACAACTTTGTGTTAAAAAAAAAAGCGTTTTAACCACTTTCCGCCTTCCCTCATACGACGTCCTTGACTTTGTGTGGGGATATCTGAATGATGGGTGCAGCTACAGGCATCATTCAGATATCGGCTTTTTAAGCCGGAAATTCCCTACACCATAAGAATGATCATGGCGGCTGTTACACTGCTTGATCGTTCTTACGGGAGGCTAGAGGGGACGTCTCCCCCTCCCGCCACCCTCCGGTGCTTCTACCAACTCACCGCTATGATCGAAGCCAGGATCTTTTTTTTTTTTTATTTCAGGCACAGCCTAGAGGTGAGATGTAGGGTCTTATTGACCCCATATCTCACTGTAAAGAGGACCTGTCATGCCATATTCCTATTACAAGGGATGTTTACATTCCTTGTAATAGGAATAAAAGTGATTAAAAAAATTTGGGGGGGGGGGAAAGTGTCAAACTAAAATAAATAAAGTAAAATGAACAATAAAAAAAAAAAAAAATTAAAGCGCCCCTGTCTGTGTGCTCGCATGCAGAAGCGAACGCATACGTAAGTCCCACCCACATATGAAAACGGTGTTCAAACCACACATGTGAGGTATCGCTGCGATCGGTAGAGCAAGAGCAATAATTTTGGCTCTAGACCTCCTCTGTAACTCAAAATTTGTAACCAGTAAAAAATTTTAAAGCGTCGCCTATGGGGATTTTTAAGTAGCGAAGTTTGGCGCCATTCCACAAGCGTGTGCAATTTTGAAAGGTGACATGTTAGGTATCTATTTACTCGGTGTAACTTCATCTTTCATATTATGCAAAAACATTGGGCTAACCTTACTGTTTTGTTTTTTTTAAGCAAAAAACTGTTTTTTTTCCAAAAAAAATGCGTTCGAAAAATTTCTGCGCAAATATCATGCGGGATAAAAAGTTGCAATGACCGCTATTGTATTCTCTATGGTCTTTGCTAAAAAAACATATATAATGTTTTGGGGTTCTATGTAATTTTCTAGCAAATAAATGATGATTTTTACATGTAGGAGAGAAATGTCAGAATTGGCCTGGGTGCTCCAGAACGCCTGAAGGTGCTTCCCTGCATGTTGGGCCTCTGTATGTGGCCACGCTGTGTAAAAGTCTCACACATGTGGTATCGCCGTACTCGGGAGTAATAGTAGAATGTGTTTTGGGGTGTAATTTGTGGTATGCATATGCTGTGTGTGAGAAATAACCTGCTAATATGACAATTTTGTGAAAAAAAACGAAAAAAAAAAACTTGATTTTCAAAGAATTGTGGAAAAAAATGACAACTTCAAAAAACTCTCCATGCATCTTTCTAAATACCTTGGAATGTCTTCTTTCCAAAAAGGGGTCATTTGGGGGGTATTTGTACTTTTCTGGCATGTTAGGGTCTCAAGAAATGAGATAGGCCATCAGTACTTCAGGTGTGATCAATTTTCAGATATTGGCACCATAGCTTGTGGACGCTATAACTTTCACAAAGACCAAATAATATACACTAATTTGGGTTATTTTTACCAAAGATATGTAGCGGTATAAATTTTGGCCAAAATATAAGAAGAAAAATTACTAATTTTCAAAATTTTATAAGAGAAACGAAGAAAAATGTATTTTTTTACAGATTTTTCGGTCTTTTTTCTTTTATAGCGCAAAAAATAAAGAACCCAGCGGTGATTAAATACCACGAAAAGAAAGCTCTATTTGTGTGAAAAAAAGGACAAAAATTTCATATAGATACAGTGTTGCATGACTGAGTAATTGTCATTCAAAATGTGAGAGCACCAAAAGCTGAAAATTGGTCTGGTTATTAAGGGGGTTTAAGTGCCCAGTGGTCAAGTGGTTAAGGGCAGATGGATTCCAGGAAGTAAATGCTACCTGAATCATTTGCTCTTACTCAAGATGGTCATGGACAGAAATGCTAGGGGTGTTTTACATAGTGATTTCTCAGCAAAATAAAGCATGGAGACATCGATAGATGGGTGAGTTTGCTTTGAATACATTTTGGTTTGTGGTGCTCCACTTTAAGCTAAAAAGCATAATATATATATATATATATATATATATATATATATATATATATATATATATATATATACTTGTTTATCTCTATTACCAATTAAAGTCACTAGGCTCCTAAAAGAATGTATTTAATTTATGATAGACTACACAATCAAGAAATAATATGACACAAAACCATCATATCCCCAAAAATAAAAAGCACTCAAGTAAAATTAGGAGAAATGTCATTTGTTATCAAGGCCCAGGCCTGTGTAAACATTGCTCTGTTTTCTCTTCCAGCAATTTGTGGGGTTACTCCAGTGAAAACATGAGTGCAATGTAGTTAAGAATTCACAGTGTATGGCTCCTGGCATTGAAGATATAAAATCAAAAAGGCGTGTTAAACAAATGTTATTCTTTATCCTGGTGTGCACATTTGTTTGTTTTTTTAATGATACAATGAGACCTTAAAAAAAGATGAATGTAAACAAGCACATTGTGACACTGGCCTGAGCTTTTGGCTTCTAGTCTGAAAGGACAGGTTAAAAAAATCAGTGGTAAAAGTTGTTTTTTCTAAAGTTGCTTGTTGTTCCTGGACATTTTAAAATAGCTAATGGGGTTTATGGCTATTCTTTGAGAGGCAGACATTTTATATCAGCCCAACATTTGGGATAATCTATGATTAGCATGATAGCCAGGGAAATAACACTTTAGTAAGAGTATTATTAGTATTAGTACATTGTAATAAAGAAAATACTACCATGTCAATGGGTATGCTGTTTAGTGTGTGTCACCGGTGCAAAACAAACAGTGAATATAAAAAACTAAATATGTGGTTTGCTGTGGCTAAAGTAACTTCATTGAAAGGTACATGTATATACCAAATGAATCTATAGATAGCTGCGCTAACCAATGCATAAATTATTTGTACTCAAATCAACATATAACACAAATACCCAAACAATAAAATTCAACACCACTGTGATGTGTGCCAAAACCAGAATTAATATTATTGTCAAAATAAAATGTCCATTAAAAAAAGTCACTCTGTGCCAATAGTGATTTCTTTCATATCTTGCATATAATCGCTTATATGGTGGTTAATCATGATTACATCCACCACCTTCAAAAAGTTCACACTCACCAGATGACATAATAATTAGAGCCTGGTCAATTTGTGGGTCTTTAGTCCCCTGTTTAGATCTTTCCTGTGGCACCAGATATGTACAATAATATTCCACCGGGTTCTATATTCATTTCAGCAAGCTCCCCTCTCATGCACTCATGTAATCAGATAAATAGCCATCATTGCGCAACATCCAAATTTATTCAATTAAAAAATCCATAAAAAATGGTTCCACTCATATGTAAAAATGCCCTTAGACTGGCACTAAGTCTATACAGCAATCCACTAAGCCTTTTTTACCGCTGCTCCATCCAATAGAGCCAGTGTGCGATCCAAGTCTCTGTTTTAGTGCGGGTCGAGGACCAGAATTGACATCAGCGTTGCTCCACTAACCTCAATGTGTTTTGCATTAATTATGCGTCATCAGGAAGGCTTCCTGATTACATCTATTTTATTATATTACCATTTTTTTACCTAATTTTCTTACTCTCTCTCTAAGAGGCTGACAAGCCACCTTTGTGATAGTACTGAGGCAGTGACATGACTTTTTATTGAGACATTAGGGGTCTTTTAGACCCTTGCTTTACTCTCTGCCTTCAAAACCCATAGGGATCAGAGACACAGAGTTCCTCATCTGTAATTTGGACATCCTCTATTGCTGTGATAATGAACCTGAGAGCACAGAAGTGCTCTCAGGTTTGTATGTTACATGTGAGATAAGTGAATGGGAGCTCACTGATCTCCTGTTGCTCGTCCTGGTTTCCCTTTACAGAGTTCATTTTGTAGCCTAGAATTGTTCCGTGACTGAAAATCACTTCTGCAAACCAGAGAAATATCAACTGTCAAAGTTCAAACAAGTTCATGTGGTTGGGAGCTTGTTTTCAGCGTGGCAGTGTTCTGCTAGGACTGTGTCTAGTTCACTAGTCTGCAAGGCCAATTAACAAATGTAAGGCTCAAACATAGCAAAATGAATCACACACCTAAATTATGGTCAAATTTATATACAAGAGCTGTATACAATTCTATAAGCATTGATTTATAAACATGTTAAACATAAAAAATAAACTAGAATTGACCAAAAACTACAAAATTTCCTTAAAAGAAAGGTTTGCATAAAATTCTAAAAAATATTGGTTTATAAATATATAAACGTAAAAAGGAAAAATCTTTACCTTAAATATAATATTCTGATTCATCACAGGTGGGTTTTAGATATTAAAACCAAAATATGCTTGTTTAACATGATGCTTAATATTTGCAGTAAAATGATTGTGTTTATATTATATTGTGTGAAAAAACTATATTACATAAAAAATATCTCTACAAAAGACCAAGTTGTAGACTCAAAGAAAGTAAAGATCTTTCTGACTCACATTGAGACACATGGTCCACAAACTTAACTTCCAAAGACTGACTTTCAAAATGGATTCATTACAGTTTATTAGGTTTGTTCTGGCCAATATAAGTGCTGAGCCAACCAAACTAGAATCAAACTGATTGATTCAATTCAGCTTGTTTTCAGCACAATGTGCTTTTCAACACAAATAATGTAGTAAATAGACAAGACCTTGAAAGATAGAGAACAACAGGTCTAGCCTGATGTACTTCAAGAGCATTCTCTTTCTGTACTGTATTTTTTTTTTGTAAGGATTGGAGAAAATAGAAGAATTTTGCAGAATATAGAAAATCAAAGCAAAATCTATTTGTGTGCATTGATTATTTTCTTTCCTCTAGATGTATTCCTTATCTTGCATTTCTTGTAAGCCAAATTGTTTTTGTAAGGTCAGATAAAAGACACTGTTACAAGAAAAAATATTCCAAAAATTTAAGGAGGAAGTAAACATCCATGGATTGTTTGTACCTATAGGTAAGCCTATAATAAGGCTTACCTATAGGTACTGTAAATATCTCCTAAACTTGCACTGTTTAGGAGATATTTACTGTATATGCAGCCAATGACATCATTGGCGCATGCACTCTAAAGGAACAGCCACCCATACCATTTCTTCAGAGCCTTGTGCCGTGACTGGCGGCTCCCACACGCATATGCGAGAGTGACGTCATGTGGCTCTGGACAGTCACACAGTCGGAGTCCATGGACGATGGGCAAAGATGGATGCGGCCTCCAGTGGTGACAATGAGGGCTTCGTTTGCAGGTAAGTTTCACATAATGTGCTAGTATAGATGCATACTAGCACAATATGTCTTTACTCTGCAGGTCAGGAAAAAGAAAAAAGAGGCAGTGGTTTACTTTCTCTTTAAAGTGGTTGTAAACCTTTACAGACCACTTTTCGCTACAGGTGAGCCTATAATATGGCTTACCTGTAGCTACCCAGGATATCTCCTAAACCTGGCATGTATGTGAGTGAGTGTTCAGTGAGTTCGTCGTTACCGCGCGCATGCGTGGGAGCAAAGTCATCAAGGCTCCGGCCAATCAGAGCACCGGAGCCGCAATACCCGGAAGTAACCCTTGGGAGTGATGTCGCCGGCCGGCACTGTGTACGGGCACCGCAGCGAGGGCTTCGATCTCAGGTGAGTATTACATAATGAGCTAGTATACTATGCAAACTAGCTCATTATGCCTTTGTCTTGCAGGTGTTAGTTTTTTTTTTTTAAATGGGTTTACAACCACTTTAATATTTTCTTAAATGGCCCAGAAATAGCAAGTTATTCCTTTGGTTTCCATTTTTTTTTTTTTTTTAATTCTTTATTTATAATTTTCCAATACAAAACATTTCTCAACGGAGGCATGCCACAAAAAAAAAAAAAAAAAAAAAAAAATCAATTCATCTATATATTCAGGTAATAAACCTGACGACTTCACAGGCATGCCCCCCATCCCCTATGCTTAACCCCCCTCCCAATCCCCCCCTCCAATCCTACCGCCCTCCCCTGCGGGGTGTATTTCGAAAGGAGCGAATATCGTCTTGCCTGCCCTACCTCCATTATCGAATCATTCGCATTAAGCCCTTTTTATATTATCTCCCTTAGATAGGTCCATGATTTTTTAAATTTAAGCCAACCTGCCCATTTCCCCCTATATTCCTGATCCTCATCCGGTTCCATTCCCCTCCGATCCAAGCATTCTACGTTGAAAATTTCATTAAGATCGAATAGCCAATCTTGCGTTTTGGGACTTAGAGGGTTCAGCCAGTTTTGCGCGATCTGTCTCTTGGCTGAATCTAGTATTATCGGGATCAGGGAGGTTTTGTAGCTCTTAACTGTATCCTGGGTACCGTGGAAGAGACAGACCCAGGGGTCCTCCTCAATTTCCCTCCCCGTAAATTCTTTTGACAGAGACAGAATCTTTTTCCAAAAGACCTTTATGATAGGGCATTCCCACCAGATATGGGCCATTGTGCCTTTAATCTGGCATCCTCTCCAATAGGTGTTTCCCTTTGTCCCATCCATCCTGCTTACTCTGTCCGGGGTGGCATACCATCTTGTTAATACTTTATAGTGGATTTCCGTTCTCCTATTGTCTAATGCTGCGTAATGGACCAGATTCAAAATTTTACCCAAAGTGTTGCTATTACAAAGTGACCCCAGTTCCTGCTCCCACCTTATAATATAAAGAGGCGTCTTATCCTCTTGTACCTCCCCTAATACTCTGTAAATTTGGCCTATAACACCTCCCGGGTTCTCCGTCATACAGAGTTTCTCCAGGGGTCTTAGCTCTTCTATACTCCTCAGGGGCTTTGGTAGTTTGCTTATAAAATGGGAGAGCTGTAGATACCTCCACCAATCTATCACCCAAAGTTCTACTTCTCTACTCAGTTCCGTGAAAGTGCGTATTTTCCCCCTGCTAATAACATTTTTCAGTTGAAGGGCGTCGTCTTTTAACCACTCCCCACCCACTATTCTCATTCCTGGTTCAAAAAATAAATTGTTCTTCATGTATATTAATGGTGAATTGTGCGACCATTTGTGCTGGGTGTGAAATTTAAAAGTGTTTTGTGTTAACAAAGAAATATCAGTGCTGAATGTCCTAAATTTTGGGGGATTCCATAGTGAGTGTGCCAAATTATTATTACTTAAAGAAAATTCAATATTCACCCAACGCTTGTCTGTCTCTTTCTTACTCCATTCTATGACCCGAGAAAGCACTACAGCAATATAGTACCTATTAAAATCTGGTGCTGCTATTCCGCCTTTTTTTTTACTTCTACTCAATGTTGCATAAGAAATACGAGGTTTATTGCCACCCCAGACAGCCTGGATGATTAATTTCCTTAAAGCCCCCAGGAAATACCTTGGTAGAGGAATCGGTAGCAGTTGAAATTTGGCCATTTCCATTTTTGATCTTTTAGAGGGTGATAAGGAACAGTTCTGGGAGTCAGAAGCACATATTATTACACAAGAAGTGTTTCCTACTCAGTGTTACCATCGTTAGATGAGAATTGGTAAAAGAGGAAATCCTGATACTCAAATGTCTTACTCCAGACCAAGCAGATGTCCCCCACCCTTAATCTAAGACTACTAATAAATGTTCCACACACATCACAATTTTCAAATTTTCTTGTACAATCTGTTAAAGTGTATGCAAGCCCAAATATTGTTTTCAATCTCTTTTCAATGTGTAACTGTAGCTGTAAAGGTCAAGGTTTAACCACTTACTGACCACCCCATAGCAGATTTACTGCTACAGGGCGGCTGCACTGAGCAGGATCATATACTGAGCAGTATATATACATGATCCTGCACTTCCGGGTATTGGGCATGAGTGTCAAAAGTGTAAGTTAGGTGTCTGATTTGCAGTCCTGCTATAAGTCACTAATCGCTGCCATTACTGGTAAAAAAATTAAAATAAATAAAAATATCCCATGGTTTGTAGACACTATAACTTTTGTGCAAACCAATCAATATATGCTTATTGGTATTTTTTTACCAAAAATATGTTGCAGAATACATATTGGCCTAAATTGATAAAGAAATTTGATTTTTTACATTTTTTATTGGATGTGTAGAGCAGAAAGTAAAAAAAATTGTTTTATTTTAATTCTTTGTTTATAGCGCACAAATAAAAAATGCAGTGATGCTCAAATACCACCAAAAGAAATCTCTATTTGTGGAAAAAAAGGACATACATTTTATTTACATATATATATACAGCGAGTAAAATAAGTACAGGCATACCCCCCTTTTAAGTACACAATGGGGTTTATTTACTAAAGCTGGAAAGTGCAAAATCAGGCTCATTTCTGCATAGAAACCAATGAGCTTCTAACCCCAGCTTGTTCAATTAAGCTTTGGTAATAAAACCTGAAAGCTGATTGGTTTCTATGTAGAAATGAGCCTGATTTTGCACTTTCCAGCTTTAGTAAATAAACCTCATTGTGTACTTAAAAGTGGGGCATTTCAACTGTGGGCGCCGGGCTGTGGCTTCACACGCGAGCGGCGCCGCACGCCGTGATTGGCCGCTCAATCACCTGGGACCTGTAATGGGTCCCAGATGATTGACAGGAGAGAGGGAGCAGAGCAGGGCCCTTCCTGTGCTGAGGGGGAAGTGATGTCACCAGCCCAGGTAAAGGAACAGGCAGACTTTTTCCAGGTATTTTTGTTTTTTGGGTGGAACCCCACTTTAAAGGGAACCCCGGCCAAAATTTAAAAAAAAATGACGTGGGGTTCCCCCTAAATTCCATACCAGGTATGGATTTTAAGGGGAACCCCGCACCAAAAAACAAACAAACTGCGTGGGGTCCCCCCAAGTAATCCATACCAGACCCTTATCTGAGCATGCAACCTGGCAGGCCGCAGGAAAAGAGGGGGGGGGCGAGAGTGCGGCCCCCCCTCCTGAACCTTACCAGGCCACATGCCCTCAACATTGGGAGGGTGCTTTGGGGTAGCCCCCCAAAACACCTTGTCCCCATGTTGATGAGGACAAGGGCGTCATCCCCACAACCCTGGCAGGTGGATGTGGGGGTCTGCGGGCGGGGGGCTTATCGGAATCTGGAAGCCCCCTTTAACAAGGGGACCCCCAGATCCCACCCCCCCCTGTGTGAAATGGTAAGGGGGAACTTACACCTACCATTTCACAAAAAAACAGTTGAAAATGTTAAAAATTACAAGAGACAGTTTTTGACAATTCCTTTATTTAAATGCTTCTTCTTTCTTCTATCTTCCTTCATCTTCTTCTTCTGGTTCTTCTGGCTCTTCTGGTTCTTCCTCCGGCGTTCTCATCCAGCATCTCCTCCGCGGCGTCTTCTATCTTTTTCTCCTCGGGCCGCTCCGCACCCATGGCATGGGGGGAGGCTCCCGCTCTTCTCTTCTTCTTTTCTTCTCTTCTTCATTTTCTTCTCCAGGCCGCTCCGCACCCATGCTGGCATGGAGGGAGGTTCCCGCTGTGTGACAGCGTCTCCTCATCTGACGGTTCTTAAATAACGGGGGGTGGGGCCACCTGATGACCCCGCCCCCCTCTGGCGCACGGTGACTTGACGGGACTTCCCTGTGACATCACGGGGAATGCCACAGGGAAGTCCCGTCATGTCCCGTGCATCAGAGGGGGGCGGGGTCACTGGGTGGCCCCGCCCGCCGTTATTTAAGAACCGTCAGATGAGGAGACGCCATCACACAGCGGGAGCCTCCCTCCATGCCAGCATGGATGCGGAGCGGCCCGGAGAAGAAAATGAAGAAGAGAAGAAGAGAAAAAGAGAAGAAGGAAGAAGAGAAGAAGATGAAGAAGAAGATGAAGAGAAGAGCGGGAGCCTCCCCCCTAGGGTTGCCACATCATCCCTTTAATCCAGGACTAGGGATGAGCCGAACGCCCCCCGGTTCGGTTCGCACCAGAACCTGCGAACGGACCGAAAATTTGCACGAACCTTAGAACCCCATTGATGTCTATGAGACTCGAACGTTTGAAATCAAAAGTGCTCATTTTAAAAGCTAATTTGCATGGTATTGTCCTAAAAAGGGTTTGGGGACCCGGGTCCTACCCCAGGGGACATGTATCAATGCAAAAAAACTTTTAAAAACGGCCGTTTTTTCGGGAGCAGTGATTTTAATGATGCTTAAAGTAAAAAAAAAAAAAGTGAAATATTCCTTTAAATATCGTACCTGGGGGGTGTCTATAGTATGCCTGTAAAGTGGCGCGTGTTTCCCATGTTTAGAACAGTCCCTGCACCAAATGTCATTTTTAAAGGAAAAAATCTCATTTAAAACTGCTTGCGGGTTTAATGTAATGTCGGGTCCTGGCAATATGGATGAAAATCAGTGAGACAAACAGCATGGGTACCCCCAGTCCATTGCCAGGCCCTTTGGGTCTTGTATGGATATTAAGGGGAACCCCGCACCCAAATTAAAATAAGGAAAGGTGTGGGGACACCAGGCCCTATATACTCTGAACAGCAGTATACAGGCGGTGCAAACAAGACAGGGACTGTAGGTTTGTTGTTAAGTAGAATCTGTTTGTAATTTTGAACGGGTACATTTTTAACGTGTTTAGCTCCAGCCAAAAAATCTTTTTTAAGCTTTTTGGAAAACATAGGGAAGGGTTATCACCCCTGTGACATTTGTTTTGCTGTCTTTCCTCCTCTTCAGAAGATTTCACCTCACTTTTTGTCCCAATGACAAATGTTTTTTGAAAATTTTGTGTTTTTTGTGGAACAAGGATTGGAAAGCATCAGTGGAAAGGAGAAATGTTTTTCCCATTTTAACTCTTACAGGAGAGAATTTCCCTTCCTAGGGGTAGATTTCATCTCACTTCCTGTTGTCTCCTTCCATTTGCAAGTAGGAGTCGTTTGTAAGTTAGATGTTTGAAAGTAGGGGCCTGCCCTATATACTCAGCAGAAATTTGGGCCTTAGGTGTTGTTGTGGCCACAGCACTGTAAGCCCTCACAGGGCCCTGCTGTGAAATATTAGATCAAGATTTGTAATTACATGCCCCTGTTGAACAGGGGCAGAAAAACTGGGCCTTTGGTGGTGGTGGTGGTGGTGCTGGTGCCACAACACTGTAAGTCCTCACTCGCTCTTGGTGGGTGCAGAAATGGGCCCTGCTGTGAAATATTAGATCAAGAATTGTAATTACATGCCCCTGTTGAACAAGGGCAGAAAAATTGGGCCTTTGGTGGTGGTGGTGCTGGTGCCACAACACTGTAAGTCCTCACTCGCTCTTGGTGGGTGCAGAAATGGGCCCTGCTGTGAAATATTAGATCAAGAATTGTAATTACATGCCCCTGTTGAACAGGGGCAGAAAAATTGGGCCTTTGGTGGTGGTGGTGGTGGTGCTGGTGCCACAACACTGTAAGTTCTCACTCGCTCTTGGTGGGTGCAGAAATGGGCCCTGCTGTGAAATATTAGATCAAGAATTGTAATTACATGCCCCTGTTGAAGAGGGGCTGAAAAATTAGGCCTTAGGCACTGGTGCTGGTGCCACAACACTGCAACCCCTCACAGACACTCTAGTTGGAAAGCAGGAACGAGCCCTGCTGCAAAGTATTGCATCAAAAATTGTAATTACACGCCCCTGTTAAAGAGGGGCAGAAAAATTGGGCCTTAGGCACTGGTGCTGGTGCCACAACACTGCAACCCCTCACAGATACTCTAGTTGGAATGCTGAAATGAGCCCTGCTGCAAAGTATTGCATCAAAAATTGTAATTACACGCCCCTGTTAAACAGGGGCTGAAAAATTGTGCCTTAGGCACTGGTGGTGGCGCCCAGAACCAAAAATGTTCTTACAAGCTATCAGCGTGATGATTGAGGAGGAAGAGGATAATTACTCAGGGATAGTCACTCAGCATCAGCATAGGCAGTCTTTGAAGGGATCTGAGATTTCAAAAAAAATTATTCAGTTACATCAGCATCAGGTGCTTGGTAGCTGGTGGTGATCCAAGACTGATTCATTTTTATGAAGGTCAGTTGATCGACCGAGTCGGTGGACAGACGCACCCTGTGATCGGTTACCACGCCTCCAGCAGCACTGAATGTGCGTTCCGAAAGAACGGTGGATGCAGGACAGGCCAGTAGCTCAATTGCATACTGTGCAAGCTCTGGCCAGTGATCCATCCTCAAGACCCAGTAACCCAGAGGATTTTCGGTGGGAAAGGTGTCCAAGTCTGATCTTGCCCCTAGGTATTCCTGTACCATGTAAAACAGATGCTGGCGATGGTTGCTGGAACCGATCATACCTTGGGGCTGCGGACCAAAAAATTGTCTGAACGCATCGGTCAGACGGCCACCTTCTCCACCGCTCCTTCTTTGACTGACCGAAGCCTCAGCAACACGTTGTCCAGAAACAGGAGTTTGTAACCTCCCAGTCTCTGGGAACGCGTTGCATAGACCTTTCTGCAAGGCCTCCCGAAGATGTTTCATCCTCTGCTCCCTCTGCGATGGCAAGATAAGGTCCGCAACCTTACCCTTGTAACGTGAATCAAGGAGGGTTGCAAGCCAGTATTGGTCCTTCTCCATGATACCACGAATACGAGGATCCTTACGCAGGCTTTGCAGGATCAGGGCGGCCATGCAGCGTAGGTTTGCTGAGGCATTCGGTCCGGAGTCCTCTGGGTCACTAAGGAAGACATGGTCCGCAGCCATCTCCTCCCAGCCACGTACAAGTCCATGTGTTTCTTGGGACTGATCCCTTAAAGACTGCTGCTGATGCTGAGTGCCAGGCTCCACCTCCATACTGACACAATCTTCCTCCTCCTCCTCCTCCTCCTCTTCCTGTGTGATCGGCGGGCACGCAGGAACACTGTCTGGATATAGGGGGCCTTGAGAGCTAAGGAAGTCCTCCTCTTCCTGCCTCTGTTCTGCCTCAAGTGCCCTGTCCATTATTCCATGCAGAGTGTGCTCCAACAGGTGGACAAGGGGGACAGTGTCACTGATGCATGCACTGTCACTGCTCACCATCCTCGTGGCCTCCTCAAATGGTGACAGGACAGTGCATGCATCCCTGATCATGGCCCACTGGCGTGGGAAAAAAAAAAAACAAGCTCCCCTGACCCTGTCCTGGTGCCATAGTCGCACAGGTACTCATTGATGGACCTCTGCTGCATGTGCAGCCGCTGCAGCATTGCCAATGTTGAGTTCCACCTGGTGGGCATGTCACAGATTAGGCGGTTCTTGGGCAGGTTAAACTTTTTTTGGAGGTCCGTCAGCCGAGCACTGGCATTATATGACCGGCAGAAATGCACACAGACTTTCCTGGCCTGCCTCAGGACATCCTGTAAGCCCGGGTACCTGCCCAAGAACCGCTGCACCACCAAGTTAAGGAAGTGAGCCAAACAGGGCACATGGGTCATTTGTCCCTGTTGGAGGGCAGAGAGGAGGCTGGTGTCATTGTCGCAAACCACCATTCCTGCCTTAAGTTGGCGTGGTGTCAACCACCTCTGAACCTGCCCCTGCAAAGCTGACAGAACCTCTGCCCCAGTGTGGCTCCTGTCCCCCAAGCACACCAGCTCAAGCACCGCATGGCATCTTTTGACCTGCGTACTTGCATAGCCCCTTGAACAGCTACGGAGCACCGCTGGTTCCGAGGACAAAGCACAGGAAGAGGCCATGGAGGAAGAAGAAGAGGAGGGGGTGGAGGAGAGAGGTGTGTCACAATCATTAGCATTTTGGAGGCGTGGTGGCGGAACAACCTCAAACACTACTGCACCTTGTCCTGCATCCTTCCCAGCTGCCAGCAGAGTCACCCAATGCGCCGTGAAACTTAGGTAACGTCCCTGTCCATGCCTGCTGGACCATGAGTCAGTGGTAATATGCACCTTACCGCTGACCGCCCTGTCCAGCGAGGCATGGGGCAGAGTCTACCAACTGAAAAGGCAGCAGTTGAAGTGCTAGCAATTTTGCCAAGCTAGCATTCAACCGCTGGGCATGTGGATGGCTGGGAGCAAACTTCTTTCGGCGGTGCAGCAGCTGGGGCAGGGAAATTTGCCTGGTACAATTCTACACCTTCATTCCTCTCAGTGCAGGTCTCAGAGAGGACTCAAGGTATAGTGGAGTTGGAAATCTCAGCTGATGAGGAGCAAGGAGAGGTCCTCTTTGTTCTTTGGTGTGGGTCTTTTAGATACGCTTGCCAACGAACTGCATGGCAGGTCAACATATGTCTGGTCAAGCATGTGGTACCCAAGTGGGAGATGTTTTGGCCACGCGAGATACATGTTGCAAATAGCAGCGGTGCGATCTGATGCACTCATCTCAAAAAAGGCCCACACCAAAGATCTTTTTAAATAATGCACAGAAACTGCAGCGCCCTGCACATGTGGAACTTTGGGGTGTGATGCAGTCAATGTGCTGCCCTTAGGCTGGCCCCTGGAGGGCATCCTGCCTCGTTGGTGATGTGCCGCCTCCTCCTCCTCCTCCTCCTCTCTCCTATCAGGCACCCACGTTGAGTCAGTGACCTCATCATCCCCTCCCTCCTCATCACTGGAGCAAACCTGGCAGTATGCTGCAGCAGGGGGAGCATGACTGCCAGATTGCTGTCCTTCTTGGGCACCCCCTCTGTCCGTGCTCATGTTACTGCCTTCATCAAGCTCAGTATCATCATCAGAGCCTTCCAAACGCTGGGCATCCTCCTGGAGCATGTACCCAACACTGTGGTCAAACAGTTCGAGGGACTCCTCAGGAGGACATGGTGGGGTTAGGGAAGGAGTCACTGATGAGATTGAGCCGAGGGAAGAGGCCGCTGCTTTGCCAGACAAAGTACCCTGGGCATGGGTGAGAGAGGATAAGGAGGATGAGGACGGCTTGGTCATCCACTCGACCTGTCAGTAAGAAGATAACAGGAATGGATCTAGCTGAACACTGTGAGCAGGATGCACCCCACTAACTTGTAGGTTTAGCTGAACACTGTGAGGTGGACGCACCACACTAACTTGTAGGTTTAGCTGAACACTGTGAGCAGGACGCACCCCACTAACTTGTAGGTTTAGCTGAACACTGTGAGCAGGACGCACCCCACTAACTTGTAGGTTTAGCTGAACACTGTGAGCAGGACGCACTGCACTAACTGTAAATAGTCTAGCTGCCTGACTGTGGTACTAATAGGATCAAAAGAACACCAGTAATTTTCTTCAGGTAGCTGTAAATACTGTAACAAGACAAGCCTGCCTGTCAGTAAGAAGATAACAGGAACGGATCTAGCTGAACACTGTGAGCAGGACGCACCCCACTAACTTGTAGGTTTAGCTGAACACTGCGAGCAGGACGCACCGCACTAACTTGTAGGTTTAGCTGAACACTGTGAGGTGGACGCACCACACTAACTTGTAGGTTTAGCTGAACACTGCGAGCAGGACGCACCGCACTAACTTGTAGGTTTAGCTGAACACTGTGAGGTGGACGCACCACACTAACTTGTAGGTTTAGCTGAACACTGTGAGCAGGACGCACCCCACTAACTTGTAGGTTTAGCTGAACACTGTGAGGTGGACGCACCACACTAACTTGTAGGTTTAGCTGAACACTGTGAGCAGGACGCACCCCACTAACATGTAGGTTTAGCTGAACACTGTGAGCAGGACGCACCCCACTAACTTGTAGGTTTAGCTGAACACTGTGAGCAGGACGCACTGCACTAACTGTAAATAGTCTAGCTGCCTGACTGTGGTACTAATAGGATCAAAAGAACACCAGTAATTTTCTTCAGGTAGCTGTATATACTGTAACAAGACAAGCCTGCCTGTCAGTAAGAAGATAACAGGAACAGATCTAGCTGAACACTGTGAGCAGGACGCACTGCACTAACTGTAAATAGTCTAGCTGCCTGACTGTGGTACTAATAGGATCAAAAGAACACCAGTAATTTTCTTCAGGTAGCTGTAAATACTGTAACAAGAGAACCCTGCCTGTCAGTAAGAAGATAACAGGAATGGATCTAGCTGAACACTGTGAGCAGGATGCACCCCACTAACTTGTAGGTTTAGCTGAACACTGTGAGGTGGACGCACCACACTAACTTGTAGGTTTAACTGAACACTGTGAGCAGGACGCACCCCACTAACTTGTAGGTTTAGCTGAACACTGTGAGCAGGACGCACCCCACTAACTTGTAAGTTTAGCTGAACACTGTGAGCAGGACGCACCACACTAACTTGTAGGTTTAGCTGAACACTGTGAGCAGGACGCACTGCACTAACTGTAAATAGTCTAGCTGCCTGACTGTGGTACTAATAGGATCAAAAGAACACCAGTAATTTTCTTCAGGTAGCTGTAAATACTGTAACAAGACAAGCCTGCCTGTCAGTAAGAAGATAACAGGAACGGATCTAGCTGAACACTGTGAGCAGGACGCACCCCACTAACTTGTAGGTTTAGCTGATCACTGCGAGCAGGACGCACCGCACTAACTTGTAGGTTTAGCTGAACACTGTGAGCAGGACGCACCCCACTAACTTGTAGGTTTAGCTGAACACTGTGAGCAGGACGCACTGCACTAACTGTAAATAGTCTAGCTGCCTGACTGTGGTACTAATAGGATCAAAAGAACACCAGTAGTTTTCTTCAGGTAGCTGTATATACTGTAACAAGACAAGCCTGCCTGTCAGTAAGAAGATAACAGGAACGGATCTAGCTGAACACTGTGAGCAGGACGCACTGCACTAACTGTAAATAGTCTAGCTGCCTGATTGTGGTACTAATAGGATCAAAAGAACACCAGTAATTTTCTTCAGGTAGCTGTAAATACTGTAACAAGACAAGCCTGCCTGTCAGTAAGAAGATAACAGGAACGGATCTAGCTGAACACTGTGAGCAGGACGCACCCCACTAACTTGTAGGTTTAGCTGAACACTGCGAGCAGGACACACCGCACTAACTTGTAGGTTTAGCTGAACACTGTGAGCAGGACGCACCCCACTAACTTGTAGGTTTAGCTGAACACTGTGAGCAGGACGCACTGCACTAACTGTAAATAGTCTAGCTGCCTGACTGTGGTACTAATAGGATCAAAAGAACACCAGTAATTTTCTTCAGGTAGCTGTATATACTGTAACAAGACAAGCCTGCCTGTCAGTAAGAAGATAACAGGAACGGATCTAGCTGAACACTGTGAGCAGGACGCACCCCACTAACTTGTAGGTTTAGCTGAACACTGTGAGCAGGACGCACCCCACTAACTTGTAGGTTTAGCTGAACACTGTGAGCAGGACGCACTGCACTAACTGTAAATAGTCTAGCTGCCTGACTGTGGTACTAATAGGATCAAAAGAACACCAGTAATTTTCTTCAGGTAGCTGTATATACTGTAACAAGACAAGCCTGCCTGTCAGTAAGAAGATAACAGGAACGGATCTAGCTGAACACTGTGAGCAGGACGCACTGCACTAACTGTAAATAGTCTAGCTGCCTGACTGTGGTACTAATAGGATCAAAAGAACACCAGTAATTTTCTTCAGGTAGCTGTAAATACTGTAACAAGACAAGCCTGCCTGTCAGTAGGAAGATAACAGGAACGGATCTAGCTAAACTGAATACAATATATATATATGCAACACCTGGGATGCATATATATACATAATACACTGTAAGTGCAGCTAAACTGACTGACTGTTCTGCCTAATCTATTTAACTCAAATCAAATGTCACTGTCTGTCTGTCTCTCTCTCTCTCTCAATGAATGCCGGAACACACTACACAGGGCCGCCGTGCAAGCGGCCTTATATAGTGTGGGGCGTGTACTAAATCCCCTGAGCCATAATTGGCCAAAGCCTCCTTGGCTTTGGCCAATTACGGCTCTCTGTTCAGACGGCGCTGTGATTGGCCAAGCATGCGGGTCATAGTGCATGCTTGGCCAATCATCAGCCAGCAATGCACTGCAATGCCACAGTGAATTATGGGCCGTGACACGCCACACGAATTTGGCGCGAACTGCCCATATCGTTCGCAATTCAGCGAACGGGCGAACAGACGATGTTCGAGTCGAACATGGGTTCGACTCGAACACGAAGCTCATCCCTATCCAGGACACATATGAATTACACAGGTTCTGAGACTGATTTAATGCAGATAAGGCACCAAGTGAGTTTAATTACCACCTTAATCAGCCATCGAACCTGTGTAATTAATGTGTGTCCTGGATTAAAGGGATGATGTGGTAACCCTACTCCCCCCATGCCATGGGTGCGGAGCGGCCTGAGGAGAAGAAGATAGAAGATGCCGCGGAGGAGATGCTGGACGAGAACGCCGGAGGAAGAACCAGAAGAACCAGAAGATGAAGGAAGATAGAATAAAGAAGAAGCATTTTTGACAGTTTTTTAGTGAAATGGTAGGGGTAAGTACCCCCTTACCATTTCACACGGGGGGGTGGAATCTGGGGGTCCCCTTGTTAAAGGGGGCTTCCAGATTCCGATAAGCCCCCCGCCCGCAGACCCCCACAACCACCGGCCAGGGTTGTGGGCATGAGGCCCTTGTCCTCATCAACATGGGGACAAGGTGTTTTGGGGGGCTACCCCAAAGCACCCTCCCAATGTTAAGGGCATGTGCGCACTCTCGTCCCCCCCTCTTTTCCTGCGGCCTGCCAGGTTGCGTGCTCGGATAAGGGTCTGGTATGGATTTTTGGGGGGACCCCACGACGGTTTTTTTTTTTTTTGGCGCGGGGTTCCCCTTAAAATCCATACCAGACCTGAAGGGTCTGGTATGGAATTTAGGGGGAACCCCACGTAATTTTTTTAAAAATTTTGTCTTGGGTTCCCCTTAATATCCATACCAGACCTGAAGGGTCTGGTATGGAATTTAGGGGGACTCCCACATCATTTTTTTTTTTTAATTTTGGTTCGGGGTTCCCCTGTGGGGAATTCCCATTCCGTTTTTATCAATGAACTTCTATGTGTATTGTCGGCAATGCAATAGCCGCGGGTAGTTTTAAATGGGTTTTTTCCTTCGAAATGTCATTTTGCTGTCAGACTGTTCTAAACACGGGAAACATGCGCCCCTTTACAGGCATACTATAGACACCCCCCAGGTATGAAATTTAAAGGGATATTACACTTTTATTGTTTGACTTTAAGCATTATTAAAATCACTGCTCCTGAAAAAATGGCCGTTTTTAAAACTTTTTTTTCCATTGATCCATGTCCCCTGGGGCAGGACCCGGGTCCCCAAACACTTTTTATGACAATAACTTGCATATAAGCCTTTAAAATTAGCACTTTTGATTTCTCCCATAGACTTTTAAAGGGTGTTCCGCGGCATTTAAATTTGCCGCGAACACCCCAAATTGTTCGCTGTTCGGCAAACTTGCGAACAGCCAATGTTCGAGTCAAACATGAGTTCGACTCGAACTCGAAGCTCATCCCTGCTCATGATGGGTAAAAGCAAAGAGCTCTCTAAAGACCTTTGCAACCTTATTGTTACAAAACACACTGATAAGATTGGTTACAGAAGGATTTCTAAACTTTCTAAACTTCTGAATGTTACCATTTCACCATAAACCGGCCACGACCAAGTGATCCTCAAAAGATTTCTGACAGAGAAGTGAAAAGAAGTATCATAAGAGTTGTCTAAGAGCCAAGGACCACTTGTGGAGAGCTTCAGAAAGACCTGGAATTAGCAGGTACAATTGTTTCAAAGAAAACAATTAATGCAAGTAATGCACTCAGCCGCCATGGCCTGTATGCATGCTCACCATGCAAGACTCCATTGCTGAAGTATAAGCATGCTGAAGCTTGTTTAAAGTTTGCTGCACAACATGTAGACAAGCCTGTGAAATACTGGGAGAAAATAGTCTGGTCAGATGAGACCAAAATGTAACTCTTTGGATGCCAGAAAACACACCATGTTTGGGGGTCAAATGCCACTGCACAGCACCCCAATAACACCATACCAACAGTGAAGTTTGGAGCTGGGAACATCATGGTGTGGGGGTATTGTTCTGCATATGGTACTGGCAAACTGTCATTGAAATAAAGATGAATGGAAAAATGCCCCAAGACATTCTTGATAAGAATCTGCTACCATCTATCAGAATGATGAAGATGAAACAAGGGTGGACATTTCAGCAAGGAAATGATTCCAAACACAAAGCCAAGGAAACTCAATTGGTTTTAATAAAGAAAGAAAATAAATCTGTTAGAATGGGCCAGCCAATCACCTGACTTGAATCCAATAGAACAGCTATGGAAAGAACCAAAGATCAGAGTTCATAGAACAGGCCCATGGAACCTTCAAGATTTTAAGACTGTGTGGAAGAATGGGCCAAAATCACAACTGAGCAATGCATGTCACTAGTTTCTCCATAAAGGAGGCATCTTGAAGCTGTCATTTCCAACGAAGGATTTTGTACAAAGCGTTAAATCAATTCCTATATAACCCATAGAGTTATATATATATATATATATATATATATATATATATATATATATATATATATATATAAGAATTACATTTTTTGTAAGCATATTTTTTCTAGATTCAGCATATAACATACAGAAACATTCCCTTACATTTTGCAATAAAACCACGGCATTCTTTTTTGCAGGTGTTTTGGCACATTCAGGATTTGGTGTTCCTTCTAAAACAAAATACATTTGAAAGAAAGCTACTGATTGCTCATGAAAGAAACATTTTCAGATGTATAAACAGAACATTAAAGAAGATGAAATATATTTACATATACTTATCTAATGAGACTGGTAGGCAAGGAAATATTTTAACAGTCCCAATTTTCATCTTTACTGGTTCCTTGTCATGGTGTGGAGATGGTTCCTTGCTGTGTCCTGGAAAAGAAAATAAATTATTATTTAAAGAAGAAGAAAAGAAACCAAGTTGTGGAAGAATAGAGGAGAAATTGAAAAAATGAGATAGACCAAGGCTTTAAATGATGCAGAATTAACTGAGACACACAGAGGATAATAGCCAACATATTTAGGAGTCCATTACATCCCCAGATGGCAAAAAAACCTCTTGCAATGCAATTCACCATACTGGTTATAAATTATGCAGAAATCATCTGCTTAATACTCTAGCATTCATATTCAATGTGCCTTAATACAGACATTTGGCTTTTTTTAAATGTATGTTGCCTAGCTATCATATATCAGAGTTACAGGAGCTCAGAGAAGGTTAGTGTTGTCATTATGTCCATATTTTAAAATAATAATGAACCCACTTTGTATGCTTTTGAACTCATTTGCTATAGTTAGAAATACAGTTTTTATTTTATTTTTTATTGATGTGGTAGATCATGGAAAAGAAAAAGAAAAAACAGTTTTTATGCCATCTGAGGACGTACTGTTCATGATGCCAAACAATGAAAGAATTTGTATGGGTTATTATTATATTTATTTGTTTTATTTCTATATTGTATAGCTATTTTTTGCTAGCTAAGGTTATTTTTTAGTTTTGTACAAAAAAATCTTAAAACACAGAACAGAATAAAAAATGCATGTATGCATATTTTTCCACATCTACCTGTTTTAAAGCTGTGTAACACATAGATTTTTTGCTTGTCTCATTTAATTCTGCTTTTTTCCAAGTAAGCCAATTATCTCATCATTCCAAATTCTCTTTCACAGGTCTCTTTTTTTGTTCTTTCCTCTTTAAATAGTAAGTTATTTTCATTTTCTCAAGCCAACTCAGCACCTAACAGCTAAAGCATTCTTGTGTGTCAAGATTCTGCATTAAAAAAAGTAATTCTCATAGTGAGTAAGGTTGAATAAAGACACCAGTCCAACCTGAGTGAGCACCCACAATTGTCTCCATCCCCGCACACTGCATCCCATCAAGATGCCCATCCACTATATTATTTTTTATATATTTAAGGTACCCATGTAGCGCCATCAATCTACACAGCACTCCACCACACCCATGGGGTCTGCAATCCAAGGTCCCCAACTCACACCCATACACCAGGGCCAATTTTTGGACAGAAGCCAATAAACCTAACAGCATGTCTTTGGAGTGTGGGAGGAAACCGGAGTACCCGGAGGAAACCCATGCAGGCACAGGGAGAACATGCAAACTCCAGGCAGGTATTGTCGTGGTTGGGATTTGAACCAGCGACCCTATTGCTGCGAGGCGAGAGTGCTAACCACTACACCACTATGCTGCCCAAATTCTCGATGCATTAAAAATTGACACTGCTTCACATCAACTTAATAAATCTAAGAATGCAAAATACATTGCTATGCCCAGTAAAGACATTGTTGCAAGAGCAGCCATGGATCCATACAAATGACAAGGCATTAAATACAATGCATATGAAATATTTTCCATGGCAGACTCTACTTAAAGCATGTCAAATCTTACTTCAGAGAAAAAAAAAATTCAGAGCATGGGTAAGACTGACAATAAAGACACAAAGAAAAGATGGGTGGAGGTCACTGCAAATGAAAATTATGAATCATCGTTTTTTTAACACTCACTGGAAATATTAGGAAGAGAAATATAAACACTTGCCCTTTTTTCCAGTTAAATAACAATACTAGATTACAAAACAATTACATCAAAATATGGAGAGATGGTATTGGGTTAGTTGTAGAATAAACCAAACAGTAGTGTTGTAATAGTTTTTAAAAGTACATTAACCTTTTTTCTTTTGACCACTGCTATAACTTAACTGTCAATACAAGTATGGATTGGCGGCACATACAAAACTGTGTTTGCAAATTTGGCTGTTTCATAAATAGGGTTGCTGTACTGCTCATGAAACTGACAAGTCACACAGTTTTTACAGTTTTTAAAGTACCCTAAATAGTGGACCAAATGTGAATGCATGTATTAGCCTGCTCCCAATCATTGGCAGAATTTTAGCTACTGTGTAATATCATAATACGAGAGTTCAGGGTAAAAAAAAAATACATATAACACGTCGCCTGCTATAATTATTAATTTAAAAACAGTTTCTTATTGAATATTTATTTCTGCTAGTAACCAGCATCTTAAACATCTCTTAATGCCTTTCTTGCTGGAAATTTCACTTTTGGCCTTCAACCCTCTTTGTGAGTGAGGAGGGGGGCAGTATAAGGAGTAAAGGTAGTTCTCCTCCTTGATTGACCTAGCAAGCTGATCACGCCATGGACTCTTTAAAGAGTATTAAAGTTACCTAAAACCACTAAAAGCCTTACACCAGGGGGGTGTTCGGCTCACAGAGTTTCACTCTTCCTGAATTGACCATAACAAACCAAAAACCTATGTGTAACATACATATGACCTCAAATCATGAATGTAAATATAAATACAAAGCAGAGAAGAAGGCGCTTCTATGTTCAGTAATAAAACACCAAATTGTTAAAAGCGCCTTCTTCTCTGCTTTGTTTTTCCTAGAGTATGCTTCCCACTTCGGATGTGCTGCTTTGGTGCTTTAATCCCATTTCAAGAGCCAGTCATATACTGTTTGTTAACCACTTCGGCTCTCACACCTGGTTACCCCTTATGGACCAGAGCAATTTTCTAATTTCTACTATGAGCCTATTTATTCGGTGATAATTTTGTCATTACTTAACTCAACAAAGTAATACATACAGTACCTGCCCGTGAGAAAGTGTTTCCAGCGCGATCCCATCGTGCTAGTTCTCGGCGACAGGGTACTGTACATCTCGCGCTGGCTGCAATAGGAAAAACACATTTTCCTATTGCAGCCAGAGCAAGAAAGAATTCCCCTCCAAGGGCATACCAGGCCCTTAGGTCTGGTATGGATTTTAAGGGGAACCCCCTACACCATAAAAATGGTGTGGGGTCCCCCCCAAAATCCATACCAGAAACTTATCCGAGCATGCAGCACGGCCGGTCAGGAAAGGGGGTGGGGACGAGCAACGTGGGGGTGGGAGCTTTGGGGAAGGGGGGTGCCCTGCGACCCCCCACCTCAAAGCTCCTTGTCCCCATGTTGATCAGGACAAGGGCCTCTTCCTGACAACCCTGGCCATTGGTTGTCGGGGTCTGCGGGCGGGGAGGCTTATCAGAATCCGGGAGCCCCCTTTAATAAGGGGACCCCCAGATCCCGGACCCCCCACCCTATGTGAATGAGTATGGGGGTACGTTGTACAACTACCCATTCACATGGGGGGGAAGTGTCAGTAAAAAAAACACACTAGACAGGTTTTTAAAGTAATTTATTAGGCAGCTCCGGGGGTCTCTTCTGACTTCGGGGGTCTCCTCCACTATCTGCTTTCTGCTCTTTTGCTAGCGCTGGCCCGATCTTCTCTGTTGTCTTCTTCCCTCTTCTCCTCTTCTGATGTTGACACGACAAAAGAGCAGAAGATAGCGGAGGAGCCCGGCAGAAGAACCGGAGAGCGGGAGAAGAACTGAAGAGTGGGAGAAGAGGCTGGAGAGAGCAGAGGAGTCAGAAGAGACCCCCAAAGTTGGAAGAGACCCCCGGAGCTGCCTAATAAATTACTTTAAAAACCTGTCTAATGTGTTTTTTTACTGACAAAACATGACCACCCCATGATCAGCCAAATAATTTATGACCACCCCATTATCAGCCAAAACATTATGACCACAACATGATCAGCCAAAATATTATGACCACCCTATGATCAGCCAAAACATTATGACCACCCATGAAAAAAAAAAAATATTTTTTTTAAATCATTTTTGAAATAAAAAATAATTTTTGAAAAAAAAAAATAATTTAAAAAAAAAATTTGAAAAAAAAAAATTTTGAAAAAAAAATAATTTTTGAAAAAAAAAAAACATTTTTGAAAAAAAAAATTTTTTGAAAAGAAATCATTAAAAAAATCATTTTTGAAAAAAAAATCATTTTTGAAAAAAAAAATCATTTTTGAAAAAAATGTGAAGCTCTTTCAGCTAATGATGGGACAACTTTTTAACTACTATTTATACTTTTTAAAATATTAAGCTTTTTAACACTTTTCACAGTTACTCCAGCCACTCCAACCACACAACAGTTACTCAAGCCACTCCACCCAGTTACTCCGCCCACTCCAGTTGTAGAGGCAAGAACACTTCACACAATTTCCCCAGAAATTGTAGCTTTTCTAGTTTTTTTTGCAATCCTTAGACAATTAAACGTAATAAAACTAAACAAAGGGCATTTTTTCTTTTTTTAAGCAGTGTTAGTTTAAACATAAATAGTGTTACTGCACATTAAAAAGTACAGTAGGGTTGCACGGATACTAAGCATTTGCACTAGTATCGGTACGCGTGCAAATGTGCTGATACCTGAAACCGATACCATCAGGTTTGGCTCTTTCATCTGTCAGCACGATTTCCCTGCTGACAAATGAAATGTATACGAAAGAATGCAGGCAATCATTAGTTGTTAAGGAATGAGGCCGCCACGTCCTTAACAACCAATAATGTTTTAGCTGTCGGTGAGGATTTCCCTTCCCCACAGTGGACCCACCCCCTCCCATGCCAGCCCGCCACCTCCAGCTCTGCCCCTCCCCCGCTGGCTCCGTTTTTGTGTCCTCTGGTGATGTGCTTCTCCTCCTCGAGCTTCTCTGTGGGAGGCTGCCGGGTGACAGATCTGCCTGCCTTGTGAGTAGTGTGTCCTGCACTGAGCCAGGCTTTGCTGTTGCAGAATTACTTGGAGGGGGTGGGCAGGTCTGCTGGGTGTTGTAGTGCATCTGCTTGGCACTGTGTGGGTTCCCAAATACCCCCTTCCTCTCCCCTTCCCTTCCTTAATAATACAAACAACCTTCCCCACCTCTTCACCCTTAACAATAACCCCCATCCCACCCTCCTTCTCCACCTTAAACAATAACCCCCTCCCCCACCTCTCCACCCTAAACAATAACCCCCTCCCCACCTCTCCACCCTAAACAATATCCCCCTACCCCTCTCCACCCATAACACCCCTCCCCACCTCTCCACCCTAAACAATAACACCCCTTCCCACCTCTCCACCCTAAACAATAACCCCCTCCCCATCTCTCCACCCTAAATAATAACCTCCTCCCCACCTCTCCACCCTAAACAATAACCCCCTCCCCACCTCTCCACCCTAAACAATAACCCCCTCCCCCTCTCCACCCTAAACAATAACACCCCTCCCCAGCTCTCCACCATAAACAATAGCACCCCTCCCCACCTTTCCACCCTAAACAAAAACACCTCTCCACCCTAAACAACAACACCCTTCCCACCTCTCCACCCTAAACAATAACACCTTTCCCACCCTAAACAATAACAGCCTCCCCACCTCTCCACCCCCTAAACAATAACCCCCCTCCCCCCTCTAGACCCTAAACAATAACCCCCCCACCTCTCCACCCTAAACAATAACCCCCTCCCCACCTCTCCACCAAAAAAGTTATACAAATGTAAAGAGTTTACACACACAGATCCACGGAACTGCTGTGTTGCCAGCAATCGCAGGTGCCCGGTGGCCATCGCGGCCGCCATGCGCACCGGGTGCCTAGTAACACGGCGCGCGCACGCCCCCTGGTGGCCCGGGAAAGCGAGGCCGTAATATGACGCCCGCCCGCAACGAGAGCTGCACCGCCTGGCTGTCAATTGACAGCTGGCGGTCAGCAAGCAGTTAATAGGGTTGCACTGATACCAGTTTTTTAAGAACGAGTACGAGTACCGATACTTTTTCTGAAGTACTTGCTGATACTGATTACCGATACCTATTTTTACATTTTTTTGGTGGAGAGGTGGGGAGGGGGTTATTGTTTAGGATGGAGAGGTGGGGAGGGGGTTATTGTTTATCGTCTAGAGGGGGTTATTGTTTAGGGTGGAGAGATGGGGAGGTTGTTATTGTTTAGGGTGGGGAGGGTGTTATTGTTTAGGGTGGAGAGAGGGTAAGGGTGTTATTGTTTAGGGTGGAGAGGTGTTATTGTTTAGGGTGGAAAGGTGGGGAGGGGTGTTATTGTTTAGGGTGGAGAGGGGGAGGGGGTTATTGTTTAGGGTGGAGAGGTGGAGAGGAGGTTATTGTTTAGGGTGGAGAGGTGGGGAGGGGGTTATTGTTTAGGGTAGAGAGGTGGGGAGGGGTGTTATTGTTTAGGGTGGAGAGGTGAGAAGGGGTGTTATGGGTGGAGAGGGGTAGGGGTTATTGTTTAGGGTGGAGAGGTGGGGAGGGGGTTATTGTTTAGGGTCTAGAGGTGGGGGAGAGGGTTATCATTTAAGATGGAGAAGAAGGGAGGGATGGGGGTTATTGTTAAGGGTGGAGAGGTGGGGAGGGGGTTATTGTTCAGAGTGGAGAGGTGGGGAAGGTTGTTTGTATTATTAAGGAAGGGAGGGGGAGAGGAAGGGAGTATTTGGGAACCCACACACTGCCAATCACTTCATTACAACACCCAGCAGACCTGCCCACCCCCTCCAAGTAGTTCTGCAGCAGCAAAGCCTGGTTCAGTGCAGGACACACTACACACAAGGCAGGCAGATCTGTCACCCGGCAGCCTCCCACAGAGGAGCTTGAGGAGGAAAAGCACATCACCAGAGGACACAAAAAACAGAGCCGGCGGGGGAGGGGCAGAGCCGGAGGGGGCTGGCTGGCGTGGGAGGAGGTGGGTCCACTGCGGGAAGGGAAAATCCTCAATGACAGCTAAAACATCATTGGTTGTTAAGGAGGCGGCGGCCCCGTTCCTTAACAACTAATGATTGCCTGCATTCTTTCGTATACATTTCATCTGTCAGCAGGGAAATTGTGCTGGCAGATGAAAGAGCCGAACCTGATGGTATCGGTTTCAGGTATCAGCACATTTGCACGAGTACCGACACTAGTGCAAATGCTTAGTATCGGTGCAACCCTGCTTTTTAATGTGCAGTAACACTATTTATGTGTAAACTAACGCTGCTTAAAAAAAGAAAAATTGCCCTTTGTTTAGTTTTATTATGTTTAATTGTCTAAGGATTGCAAAAAAAACCTAGAAAAGCTACAATTTCTGGGGAAATTGTGTGAAGTGTTCTTGCCTCTACAACTGGAGTGGGCGGAGTAACTGGGTGGAGTGGCTTGAGTAACTGTTGTGTGGTTGGAGTGGCTGGAGTAACTGTGAAAAGTGTTAAAAAGCTTAATATTTTAAAAAGTATAAATAGTAGTTAAAAAGTTGAAGTCCCATCATTAGCTGAAAGAGCTTCACATTCTTTTCAAAAATGATTTTTATTTCAAAAATTATTTTTTTAAATGATTTTTTTTTCAAAAATGTTTTTTTTTTTCAAAAATTATTTTTTATTCAAAATATTTTTTTTAAATGATTTTTTTTTTTCAAAAATGATTTTTTATTTCAAAAATGATTTTTTTAAAAATATATATTATTTTTTTTTATGGGTGGTCATAATGTTTTGGCTGATCATAGGGTGGTCATAATATTTTGGCTGATCATGTTGTGGTCATAATGTTTTGGCTGATAATGGGGTGGTCATAAATTATTTGGCTGATCATGGGGTGGTCATAATGTTTTGGCTGATCATGGGATGGTCATAATGTTTTGGCTGATCATGGGGGTGGTCATAATGTTTTGGCTGATCATGGGGGTGGTCATAATGTTTTGGCTGATTATGGCATGGACATAATGTTTTGGCGGATCATGGGGTTGTCAGCTTTTGTCACCTCCCCCTCTAGTTTTGAACATTTCGCTATTCATTCCTATGGAACTAATTTCGCCTCAAAAACGATGATATTTTGTGAACCATTCGGCGAAACGTTCCACAAAGTGATAGCACACCAATCGGGAACAATCTGCACGTTTCGGTATATTACTGTCTATGTAGTGTAAAAGCTGTGGGAGGAGTTAGGGTGGTAAATTTGGCTATAATAAGAATAATATATATGAGAGATAACAGTAAGTGGTCTTGCTATGCAAGAACACTTAATGATTGTTGCAGGACAATATTCACAAAAAGAAAGCCTTGTTTGTCCTTAAAAAAAGAATGTACAGTAGTACTCTGTTTTTTGTGTCCTCTGGTGATGTGCTTTTTCTCCTTGAGCTCCTCTGTGGGAGGCTGCCAGGTGACAGATCTGCCTGCCTTGTGTGTAGTGTGTCCTGCACTGAGCCAGGCTTTGCTGCTGCAGAATTACTTGGAGGGGGTGGGCAGGTCTGCTGGGTGTTGTAATGAAGTGATTGGCAGTGTGTGGGTTCCCAAATACTCCCTTCCTCTCCCCTTCCCTTCTTTAATAATACAAACAACCTTCCCCACCTCTCCACTCTGAACAATAACCCCCTCCCCACCCCTCCACCCTTAACAATAACCCCATCTCTCCCTCCTTCTCCACCTTAAATGATAACCCTCTCCCCCACCTCTCCACCCTAAACAATAACCCCTACCCCTCTCCACCCATAACACCCCTGCCCACCTCTCCACCCTAAACAATAACACCCCTCCCCACCTCTCTACCCTAAGCAATAACCCCCTCCCCACCTCTCCACCCTAAACAATAACCTCCTCTCCACCCTAAACAACAACCCCCCCTCTCCACCCTAAACAATAACACCCCTTCCCACCTTTCCCCCTAAACAATAACACCTCTCCACCCTAAACAATAACACCCTTCTCACCTCTCGACCCTAAACAATAACACCCTCCCCACCCTAAACAATAACAGCCTCCCCACCTCTCCACCCTAAACAATAACCCCCCTCTAGACCCTAAACAATAACCCCCTCCCCACCTCTCCATCCTAAACAATAACCCCCTCCCCACCTCTCCACCAAAAAAGTTATAAAAATGTAAATTTAAAAATGTTAAAAAAAAAAGTAAAAATAGGTATCGGTAATCAGTATCGGCGAGTACTTCAGAAAAAGTATCGGTACTCGTACTTGTTCTTAAAAAACTGCTATCAGTGCAACCCTATTAACTGCTTGCTGACTGCCGGCTGTCAATTGACAGCCAGGCGGCGCAGCTCTCGTTGCGGGCGGGCGCAATATGATGACCTCGCTTTCCCGGCCCACCAGGGGGCGTGCGCGCGCACGCCCGCCGTGTCACTGGGCATCCAGTGCGCATGGCGGCCGCGATGGCCACCTGGCACCTGCGATTGCTGGTAACACAGCAGTTCCGTGGATCTGTGTGTGTAAACACACAGATCCACGGTCCGGTCAGAGGAGAAGAGACCGATGGTATGTTCCCAGTACAGAGGAACACAGATCGATCTCCTCCCCTAGTGAGTCCCCTCCCCCTACAGTTAGAAACACTCCCTAGCAAATACAGTTAACCCCTCGATCACCACCTAGTGTTAACCCCTTCCCTGCCAGTCACATTTATACAGTAATCAGTGCATTTTTATAGCACGGATCGCTGTATAAATGTGAATGGTCCCAAAAATGTGTCAAAAGTGTCCGATGTGTCCACCGCAATATCACAGTCACGAGAAAAATCATGGATCAACGCCATTACTAGTAAAAAAAAAAAACTTTTGCGCAAACCAATCCGTATACGCTTATTGCAATTTTTTTAAGCAAAAATATGTAGCAGAATACATATCGGCCTAAACTGAGGAAAAAATATGTTTTAAAGAAAAAAAAATGGATATTTATTATCGCAAAAAGTAAATAAATTGTGTTTTTTTCAAACTTGTCACTCTTTTTTTGTTTATAGCGCAAAAAAAAAAAAAACGCAGAGGTGATCAAATACCACCAAAAGAAAGCTCTATTTGTATGAAAAAAGGACAAAAAATTAATTTGGGTACAGTATTACATGACTGAGTAATTGTCATTCAAAGTGTGACAGCGCTGAAAGCTGAAAATTGGTCTGGGCAGGAAGGGGTTTACATGCCCAGTTGTCAAGTGGTTAAAGCCTCTGTTATCCAGAGCACCCTATTCTCCACAGTCCTTAAATATAAATACAACAATCAATAAATAATGTGAACTATTGAGTGGGTAGCCCAACACCTAGATAAATAACTACTACACACTAGGAGGAGTGCTGCTGTGATCAAGGAGAGTGAAGCCCACCTGTGAAGACAAAAGCAAGGGAAGGGAGAAACCAGCGCAAAAGCAAGGGAAGGGAGAAACCAGCGTAGTAAAAGGATCAAATGGCTTTATTAAAAACAACATATTATATACTCACAAAATAAAATGTGAGAGAGCACATATAGTCCTCGAGAAAGAGCCCACTCAACACACGACACAGTCACAAGGAAATGATGGAATTGAGCTAGCTGTGCAGGAGCAGCAGAGATTTGTGGCATCCAGCCCAGCTCTTCACCTGTCAGCTAGCCACACATTCTGGCACTGTGGCTGCTCAACCATCCTTTCCTTGTGACTCTGTTGTGTGTTGTGTGGGCTTTTTCTCGTGGACTATATGCGCTCTCTCACATTTTATTTTGTCAGTATATAATATGTTGTTTTTAATATAAGTCTTTGATCCTTTTACTACATCCTTTGCCATTAAAGTTCCCCAAAGTTATCAGATGTATAATGTGACCTCTAACCCATTGTACAATAATGTAAAAAGAAAAAATATACATACTCAGTATAACATACATACACACAGTATACACATATGTATACATATGTATATTCACAAAGATGTGCAGTAACATTTCTATAATATATAAATGAAAGAGGTTTTTATTAGTTTTGTAGTGCACATTGCATGCATGCCGCTTTGCATACCTTTGTACTATTTTACAAGTGTACACTATAATAGGTTTATTACCATTACAATTAATTTACCTTTATAAATTTCTTAATGTCAATAGTCACCATGGTCACTCTGATTGGCAAAATTGTGCATTTTGCCTTTGTTCTGCATTGTCCAATGACAGCCCAATCACAGACATTCAAAACTGTGCATGGTGCTCCTGAAAATTGGGTTCACCAAACAGGTTCAACTTGAGCTGTTGACAGATGCTGTAGTATACAGTAAAGTGAAAGTGATATGGCTGCTGTATACCGAAAGCCGATCACTTTCACAGAGCAGGTGGCACGGTGGCCTCCCACTGGTGGCAGCCCCCCTCCCCCATGGTTCCCAGGCTCTGCCACTCTTACTGGGAGCCCAGGACCACAACTGCCAGCTTCAGGATAGCAAGCAGTTTGAGGCATATCCAGGCCTCAATGTTACATATAAACAAAGAAACCAGAAAATTCTTGTTTCTGATATATCATTTAATCAGGGGCCATATCTAACCAAGTAAGATCTGTGTTTGGCTATCACATGGGGGTTTATTAGCCCCTTGTGACAAAAATCAAGTAAAAAAAATAAAGAAATAAATTAATTACAGAAAAAAGTAAGAAAAAAATAAAATTATAATAAAATGTGTAAACAAATGTAAAAAATAGCTTCAACCCCCATTGCTCTGCACACAAGTGCAGACACAAATGGTGTGCACACGTACAAGCATCAGAGCGTCAGAGTGAGAGCAATAATTCTAGCATAAGAGCTCCTGGTTAACTCTAAATGGATGAGCTGTAAAGGCTTTTAAAGCATCACCTATGGAGATTTTTGGGTACCCTAATTATTTGCAATATCATGCAATTTTACAACCTGGCATGTTTGGTATCTATTTATTCAATGCAACCTCAACTTTTATATTTTAACAAAATAAAAATCATATGACATATAAATGTGCTACTATCATCTTTTTATTCTACTGCTTTCAGAAAATATATACTGTTCTGAGGGTTTAAGTAACTGCATTGCCAAAAATTAAGATTTTTACATGTGTGCATAAGGATAAGTTCATCTTTTTTAAAGAAACAACAAATGTACATCTTTTTGCAGATTAAAAAAAAAAACGTGCATTCATATTTTTTTTTTTATTAGGAGCATGTAAAGCATCAGTAGATCATGGGTGTAATCTCAGGCTCCTGCAGACTGTCACTGTAGCTGTCTGCCTGCACCTCATACGGACAGGCAGTTACTGAATGACAGGAAGGATCAATGAACTACCAAGAGCGCTCCTCAGCACCCTTGTAGTTCATCGAGAAGTACAAGCTGACAGCCACAATGGAACACTGTGAATAGGTGAGCGGAGCCCCACTTGGCCACCTTTTTTTCAATTATGATGGTGGATGCAGGTAGACGATCCCCAGCCCACGGTCACCACGGGAACTCAGGGGGTGTGGTCCCCAAATATGGGTGTAACATGTTACTAAAGGTGAATAATGAACACTATTTGAGTTCTTATTACTGTTTGGTGGGCTACTTGCAACTAGCAACTAGCGATGGGCCGAGCACCCCCCCAATTTGGTTTTACACCAGAACTCCAGAACATGGAAAAAGTTTGGATCTGAACCCAGAATCCTATTAAAGTCTATGGGACCTGAACTTTAAAAATCACAAGTACCCATTTTTAAGGCTTTTATGAACAAAAAAAAGCCGCACGCCACCACCGATCTGCCTCCACGGGAGGAACCCGCCATAATGACCAGCCTCTCAGATGACAGCTCTTTTATAACTGAGGGTGGGCCCACGCGATGACATCACCGGGTGACCCCACCTGTGATGTCCTTATTCCTCCACTGGAGGCACCAACATCTCTCCTATAATGTCTTTATCCCTCCACTGGAGGCTCTGACATTTCTCCTGCAATATTCTTATCTTTCCACTGGGAGCTCTGATATCTCCACAAACTCAGTCGCAGATTGAGGACATCACAATGACATCACCTGGCTCCTCCTCTTGTCCCTACTTAAACAGCCAATGTCATTTGATGTTCATGCTAAGAACCTGATGCTAGGTAAAGATCTCCAAAAGACGACTCTCATCTCTCTTTTGGGCCTGTCAGAGCCCCAACTAGGGATAAGCCGAACACCCCCCTGTTCGATTCGCACCAGAACTTGCGAACAGGCAAAAAATTTGTTCGAACACGCGAACACCATTAAATTCTATGGGACACGAACATGAATAATCAAAGTGCTAATTTTAAAGGCTTATATGCAAGTTATTGTCATAAAAAGTGTTTGGGGACCTGGGTCCTGCTCCAGGGGACATGGATCAATGCAAAAAAAGTTTTAAAAACGGCCGTTTTTTCGGGAGCAGTGATTTTAATAATGCTTAAAGTGAAACAATAAAAATGTAATATCCCTTTAAATTTCGCACCTGGGGGTGTCTATAGTATGCCTGTAAAGGGGCGCATGTTTCCCGTGTTTAGAACAGTCTGACAGCAAAATGACATTTCAAAGGAAAAAAAGTCATTTAAAACTACTCGCGGCTATTAATGAATTGCCGGTCCGACAATACACATAAAAGTTCATTGATAAAAACAGCATGGGAATTCCCCACAGGGGAACCCCAAACCAAAATTTAAAAAAAAAATGATGTGGGGGTCCCACTAAATTCCATACCAGGCCCTTCAGGTCTGGTATGGATATTAAGAGGAACCCCGGTATAAATTTTAAGGGGAACCCCTCGCCAAATTTTTTTTTTTAAATGGCGTGGGGTCCCCCTAAAAATCCATACCAGACCCTTATCGAGGCACGCAACCTGGCAGGCGACAGGAAAAGAGGGGGGGATGAGAGAGCGCCCCCCCTCCTGAACCGTACCAGGCCACATGCCCTCAACATTGGGAGGGTGCTTTGGGGTAGCCCCCCAAAACACCTTGTCCCCATGTTGATGAGGACAAGGGCCTCATCCCCGCAACCCTGGCCAGTGGTTGCGTGGGTCTGCGGGTGGGGGGCTTATCGGAATCTGGAAGCCCCCTTTAACAAGGGGACCCCCAGATCCCACCCCCACGTCATTTTTTTTTTTTTTTTGGTTCGGGGTACCCCTGTGGGGAATTCCCATGCCGTTTTTATCAATGAACTTTTATGTGTATTGTCGGACCGGCAATGCAATAGCCGCAAGTATTTTTAAATGACTTTTTTTCTTTGAAATGTCATTTTGCTGTCAGACTGTTCTAAACACGGGAAACATGCGCCCCTTTACAGGCATACTATAGACACCCCCCAGCTATGAAATTTAAAGGGATATTACATTTTTATTGTTTGACTTTAAGCATTATAAAAAAATCACTGCTCCTGAAAGAACGTCCATTTTTAAAACTTCTTTTTGCATTGATCCATGTCCCCTGGGGCAGGACCCAGGCCCCCAAACACTTTTTATGACAATAACTTGCATATAAGCCTTTAAAATTAGCACTTTTGATTTCTCCCATAGACTTTTAAAGGGTGTTCCGCAGCATTCGAATTTGCCGCGAACACCCCAAGTTGTTCGCTGTTAGGCGAACTTGCGAACAGCCGATGTTCGAGTCGAACATGAGTTTGATTCGAACTCAAAGCTCATCCCTAGCCCTGACTACCATCTCTCTTTTGAGCCAGTCAGAGCCCCGACTACCATCTCTCTTTTGGGCTGTTCAGAGCCCCGACTACCATCTCTCTTTTGGGCCGGTCAGAACCCTGACTATCATCTCACTTTTGGGTCGGATAGAGCCCTGTCTTCCACCTCACTTTTGTGCCGGACAGAGCCCCGCCAACTTCCACTTGTTGGGTAGGACAGGGCCCTTTCCTCTCTAGTACTCAGAGACTCTCCTCTGCCCTACCCACAACCTACTTACCTGAAGAAAACCTTACCTGTTCCTTTCCACATAACAGACCAGTACGTCTCTCTAGAAGCTACTGGGTGACCCCATCTCCAGGAGTCCACTCACTGCAGGTATCTTTATCCCCCTCTGACACACGGAACATGACGGGACTGGGTGATGTTACAGGGAAGTCCCGTCGAGTCACCGTGAGTCAGAGGGGGCGCCGCCCCCCATTATTTAAGAACCTTCAGAAGAGGAGATGCGTCACACAGCGGGAGCCTCCCACCATGCCAGCATGGATGCGGAGCGGCCCAGAGAAGAAGATGAAGAAGAGAAGAAGAGAAGAAGATGAAGAAGAGAAGAAGATGAAGAGAAGAGCGGGAGCCTCCCCCCATGCCATGGGTGCGGAGCGGCCCGAGGAGAAGAAGATAGAAGACGCCGCAGAGGAGATGCTGGACGAGAACACTGGAGGAAGAACCAGAAGAGCCAGAAGAAGAAGAAGATGAAGGAAGATAGAAGAAAGAAGAAGCATTTAAATAAAGGAATTGTCAAAAACTCTCTTGTCATTTTTAACATTTTTGACAGTTTTTTATGATCCATGTCCCCTGTGGCAGGACCCAGGTCCCCAAACACTTTTTATGACAATAACTTGCACATAAGCCTTTAAAATTAGCACTTTTGATTATTCATGTTCGTGTCCCATAGACTTTAACGGTGTTCGTTTGTTCGAACAAACTTTTTTCCTGTTCGCATGTTCTGGTGCGAACCGAACAGGTGGGTGTTCGGCTCATCCCTAATTGTGGCGCACCACATCACATCGCTGAAGACTGCCCCATACTCAGGAAGAAAAGACCGGGTAAGTCAGCTTACCTATGCAAGATAATAAACCCTCACTTACTAGACTTTAACTATTTCAAAATTCTTGTCTCTCTGCAGTGGGACCAAACCCAAATTACTCTTGAGGCTATGATTGACACAGGAGCGTGTGGAAACTTCATAAATTCAGATATTGTTAAAACCAATAAAATTCCTATATCCACTAAATGCAAACCTGTCTCTTAGACTTATTGACGGAGCTACTTTAACCTCAGGGCCCATCACTACACAATCACAACCTCTGCTTATGGTGACAGAAAATACACATATAGAATACATCTGCCTAGATGTCATATCGTCTCCCCATTTCCCTCTCATCTTAGGTCTTCCCCGGCTGCATACACACAAACCCACTCTAAATTGGGAAGACAGCAGTGTGCTCCTTACCTCTCAATATTGCCAGAAGACATGTTACAAAGAGACTTCTTTATCTCAGGTGGAATCACTGCCCCCAGCGGAAGTCAACCTGGTACCTAGGGAATACCAAGATTTCGCTGATGTCTTCAGCAAAAAGAATGCAGAGCTTCTACCCCCACATAGACCATATGATTGTCCTATCAAGTTACTCCAAGGCAGCAAAATTCCTTTTGGACATGTATATTCATTATCACAGCCTGAATTGACCCATCTAAAAGAATATATAGAAGAAAATTTGAAGAAAGTTTTCATAAGACCGTCCACCTCACCCGCAGCAGCAGACATGTTTTTTATCCAGAACAAGGATCAAAGCCTACGTCCCATCATTGATTATAACTGAACAAGATGGGGGGGGCGTGTCCGGACACTGAGGAGACCAGATGTACTGCTCTATAGCTCCGCTGAGCTTTCGACAATCCAACGCCATCCTACAAATTCCATAACTTGGTGAGCCTCAAAACTTCACTCACCAGTCACTGGACACCGGACACATCTGCCCCTGGTGAAATTACCGAGTTTGGCTGGCTGATCGTGCCGCTACTAGGCCGCGGCCGGCTCCTCACAACAGTGACTCGCCGCCATCTTGCGGCCCTCAGGCCTTCACCATCCCCAAGCTCAAGTGCCGTGATCGGCTGAATTAGGAGACATCGGATCGCCAAAAGTTGTCCATACTCTCCCGGAGGAGGTTCGGCAGGGGTACGGACACATTACAAGCCGGCTGATAAAGCTGATAATACCTCCGACCACTTGCGGCCCGCCGCCATCTTGAGGCCTGTGAAGCCTCCAGCGTTCCCGGGCTCGAGTTCCGCATTCGGCGGTACGGGCGATAGCCATCCCGGCCCTTCCTTTCACAGACTCATCCGGATAATAGGGGTATGATGTAGAGACCCTGATGGCCGGGAAAGACTAAGGAAAGTCCACCTCAGACTCCCACAGCCCACCACCCTTTCTTCAGACCACCACCTAGGTAAAGCTGAGGCCCTGATCTACATACAGCAGACGGTCTTGCCAATCCATCGCCATCCTACAAATTACTTACCTAGGTAAGCCTCAAAACTTCACACATTAGTCACTGGACACCGGATACATCTGCTCCTGGGGAAATTACCAAGTTTGGTTGGCTGACTAAGCTGCTATTAGGCCGCGGCCGGCCCCTCATAACAGAGATTCGCCGCCATCTTGCGGCCCACAGGCCCTCACCATCCCCAGACTCGAGTGCCATGATCGGCCGAATTAAGAGACGTCGCATTGCCAAAAGATATTAATACTCTCCCGGGGGAGGTTTGGCAGGGGACACTATACAAGCTGGCAAACGTAGTCGAAAATACATCAGACCACTAGCAGCCCGCCGCCATCTTGAGGTTTGTGGAGCCTCCAGCATCCCCGGGCTCGAGTTCCGCAATCGGCGGCACGAGCGATTGCCATCCCACCCCTTCCTAGTACAGATACAACCGGACAATAGAGGCATGCAATAGAGACCCGGATAGCCGGGAAGGATTAGGAAAAGCCGATCTCGGACGCCCACAGCCTAACACCTTTTCTTCAGCCCACCTCCTAGGGAAAGCTGAGGCTCTGACATACATACAGCAGACGGTGGCCATCTTGCCAATCCTGGAACACCTCAACTAATTTTTCTTCCACCCTTACTAATACCAAGTGGACCCTGCTCTCACTAAACTCGGTGAGTCACTTTCACTATCCTTTTTTCTTTTTTCTCGGCGTGGCCTGACCCCCCATGACGATGGCAGCTTAACTCCTCAGCTCCCGCCATCACACGACCTACGATCAGTATAACGGAGGCTACACTGAGCTACAACCATCCTAACACATGGGGACTGCATCCAGAAACACATCCGCATCCCGTTCCAGATCACCGAGGGAACAGCCTGATAACCCCGGGCACAATATTCCGGACATGTTCCGCTCGAGCAGAGGAAACTTGGCGTCTTCTCGCCATAGAAGCGCCCAGGCCACATCTTCCTCACAGGGCACACCAGCAGTAGCCCTACCTCATAGTCAAATAGGGGAGAATGTCACGGAAGAGCATCCTTTAAACATAAGCGACTTACGGATGATCGCCACGGACATAAAAGACGCCCTTGCAGCAGCCGTATCGGAACTTCGTTTGGACATCCGGGCCCTGACGGACAGGGTAGCGGTGACAGAAAGAACGGCAGAGCAGCAAGACCTTCAAATCTGCAAAACCACCAGACAAGTGGACACACATACCCTCCAAATGAGGGATATGCAGAGGCATCTTGAAGACCTCGACAACCGGGGCAGAAGACGGAACCTAAGGATACGGGGGCTCCCTGAGACGATTGAGGGGGATCAACTCTTGCCCTCAGTAACTAGCCTGTTCAATGGCATAATGCATAGGCCACAGCAGACACCGGTCGAATTCGAACGAATCCACCGTGCACTGAGACCCAAAGGAAAAGCTACTGAACCTCCCAGGGACGTGATTTGCTGTCTGGTGGACTACAAGATTAAGGAAGACATCTTACGCCAGGCCAGGAGCATCCCGCAAATCGCCCATGAAGGGAAAACGGTACAAATCTTTCAGGATCTTTCTGGCATAACCCTACAGCACCGCAGAGATCTGAAGCCGCTCCTAGACACTCTACGTACCAGAGGCATACCATACAAATGGAAGTTCCCCTTCTGCCTCGCGGCATCCTCGCAGGGGCGCTCGGTGTTCCTCAGAGTACCTGAGGATCTTCCCCAGTTCTGTGAAACCTTGAACATCCCCACCGTGGAGGTTCCGGAGTGGTATGCGGAATTTCGCCGATCGGCTGTCCGTAGAGAACACCAGCCTGAAGAACCTATGGAGGCCATGAATGCTGGACACAGGAGGAGACGATCGCCTTCTGCCCTGACGTACCACGGCACCTCCCGCTATCATCGTCGGGAATTCAGCGCAGCAACCTCGCCCACCTCGAGAAGAGCCAGACGGGACCGATAACAGGTTAGAGAAGCGCCCAATGTCACAGATGCCCAACCACATAGTTATGCCATGTTAGGCGAACAGTTACCTTCATCTTTATTAAAATAGAATAGCGAGGGATTGTGCTCTACTGCGGATAACTTTCCTAAAATGGTCATCACAGGGCTAGACTTGCTGCGTAAGCACAGACCGTTAGGCCTTGCCTGGAATCCGTCAATGGGCTTGTAGGCTCTACCTTAGCAGCAAACCTCATGTATAGAAGGATTGAGGTACGAGCGGCAGCATACAACCCCCATGACGCCCTTAGCGCTGATCCCGGTAACGAACACCTGCCCTCCTGCCGGCTGCGGAATGACTAAGTGCTCCCTGATTAGCGCACCTCACAGTCCCTGTCTCAACAAAGGCAATAGGTCTTCAAGTTCCGGATTCCCACTATGTACAGAAGTCATGCTTCCCCAAGTGAACCCCTACATTCCAAGAAGTTCGGGAAGAATATATCCGATATACGGCTCAATCGCAGCATACACCGCAGTACACGTTTGAACCGGACCTAAACACTAACAGCCAAGAAAAGATGACCACCATGTCATACAGCCTTGCTTGCTTAATCCCATGGGAACTCTGATACCTCCATACCAAATGGCTGATGGATTTCGGATTCCTAATACTGAAGGGCTTCCCACTTCACACTTTGATCCCAGAATAACAGCAGGTGCTCCGGATATTGAGATTTTCTGGGAACTGAGGACACATAACGTAGCCGAAGTTGCTTACTACCAAAGCTGCTGTCTAACTACAGGTGATCCCGCTAACCCCCTTTTCTTCATAGGTACGCTGCATAGAGCTCTTTACCGGAGGTATCCACTGCTGGCGAGGACTGCATTTTGTCTAAATTTTATAGTTTAACTAATGTTTTTCGAAGGTATGTTGAGCCTTATAATGTAATGGTTAGTAGACTTATGCATAGAATAGGTTTTAAGCTCATTCGCTATACTATGTAGATTTTATCTTATGCTCAATCTCACACCTTGGAATCTTTGCTGCATATCTCCGCAGACATTGCTGCGATTCCAGAGGTCTGAGTGACTCTTAACGAAACAAAAAACATGGTACTCTATCTCGAGTAAAGCACATACAGGATGTTCTTCGGGGTCACTGAGGCGATCCAACCATCACCTCTTTTGCTATCCCTGGTGAACCCCAACGTCAACGGATAGTGCACTAATAGTGTACCCCTCCTTCATTTAACTTTCATGGTCACGTGATGGCGGGGCCTACACCCCTCTCACTCACACACCACCTCACTCGTGTAAGGTTTACACCAACCCCCACACGGCAACGGTGCAGTATAATAACCCGTATCCCACGGGATAGGAGCTGCACCCACGCTGTATTATTCCGATCCCTTTTCTAGACCCGAGAAGGCGGGATAATCAAGGGATTGATTATCTCCGTAATCTCTTCGGATAATCAAAAACCCCCCCTTTTTTTTTTTTGTGATTGAAGGCTATGGATCTCAATCACGCACTAGCTGACAAGGAGCTATCTCCCGCTCTTCTAAATCTTCATTCCGTCAACGTACGCGGTCTGAACACACCAGAAAAACGTTCCCTCTTACTCTCCTCTCTGCACAAGTCCCGGACCCATATTGCTCTGATCCAAGAAACACATTTCAGAACGGACACAATTCCCAAATTACAGGACCGGCATTTCCCAACAAGTTATCACGCATCTAATGATGAAGCCAAATCGAAAGGGGTGTGCATCCTCATATCTAAAAATTGCCCACTTATTGTTTCAGATACCCTTAGGGACCCACTTGGGAGATACATTTTCTTAAAAGGCACCCTACATGAACAACCAATAACTATAGCAAACCTGTATGCCCCAAATTCGCGACAAGTCTCCTTTTTCCGCGACACTCTTCAGAAACTCACATCTTTTCGATCAGGTTTGTTAATACTTGGAGGTGACTTTAACGTCCCGTTAAACCCTAACCTTGATACATCCAACGGTCACTCCTCCCTCACATACAGAGCCCTTCGGGCCATAAAACAACAACTGAGAGGCTTACTTTTGCACGACACCTGGCGTACTCTATACCCTAATGAAAAAGATTTCACCTTTTACTCCCCACCACACTCTAAGTACTCACGGTTAGACTATTTTTTCATTTCCCAAGACGACTTACCAATTGTCAAAAAATCCTCTATTGAACCCATGGTCTTATCAGATCACAGCCCCATATCATTAACTTTACAACTGCCTGCCAAAAGACTGCACTCCCCAATATGGCGTTTAGATAATTCCCTCCTATCTGACATTGCTGTCACAAATTCGATCTCCCATCAACTTACCAAGTACTTCATGGAAAATGGCGAGGGAGAGCCCACACCTGAAGTGGTATGGGCAGCACACAAATGTGTGGTACGAGGCATACTCATCTCTGCAGCTGCAAATCGCACCAAACTTCGAAAAGCGAAAATAGATGAACTGACTAAACTTATCGCGCATTTAGAACAAAAACACAAACAATCCTTAGCTTCTGAGGCACTTACCGACCTAACGCAAGCCAGAAATGATTTACTAGAAGAACTCCACAAACGATTAAAGCGCAAATACATTTTACAGCGGAAATGTTTTTATGAGTTTGGTGATAAGTCAGGAAAACTCCTAGCGAGAGCACTGCAGGCCAAGAGAGCCGCACATACCATACACACAATTAAAGACCCTTCTGGTACACGTCATGTTACCTCTGAAGCCATAGCACATCAATTTGTCCAATACTTCACAAAATTATATAACTTACGATCCTCCCATACGCCAAATTCCCTAGAGGATAGACAGGAAGCTATCAACCATTTCCTAGCCCAGTACGCCCCGATCCCACTCACGGCAGAGGACTCAGCGGCACTAGATTCTCCCCTATCGATAAATGAGCTTACACTAGCTTTAACACAGATGAAACCAGGCAAAAGTCCGGGCCCAGACGGACTTACGGTAGGATACTACAAAGCCTTTACTGACATTTTAATCCCACCTCTAGCCAAAGCGTACAACAACTTCCCGCCTTCTAGTGTCGCTATCAGAGACACATTAGAAGCACACATCTCCCTTATCCCGAAACCAGGTAAAGATGAAACCATGGTCACCAACTACCGCCCTATCTCTCTACTAAACGTAGATATCAAACTGTTTGCCAAAGCCATCGCCAACCGTCTTATACCTCTACTCCCCAACCTAATATCCACAGAACAGGTAGGTTTCGTCCCCGGCCGCGAGGCCCGAGACAACACCACCAAAGCGCTAAACATCCACCATTGGATCACTACCTCTAACTCCAAAGGCTTCCTCTTGTCCCTCGATGCGGAGAGGGCGTTCGACAGGGTGGCATGGGACTTCATGGAGGCTACCCTGCGTTACATAGGTTTGCCTCCACATTTACTCCGAATGATCATGACACTGTATTCTTCCCCCACAGCAAAGGTGAGGGTGAATGGTCGCCTGTCGAGCGCCTTCTCCGTATCCAACGGTACCAGACAGGGATGCCCCTTATCCCCACTGATTTTCATTATCACTCTAGAACCATTCCTCCACAAACTTAGGGATAACCCGAACATCAAAGGGCTGGAAATCGACAATAAACACTTTAAAATAGCCGCTTATGCGGACGATATCCTACTGTTCCTCACTGACCCGCTCATTACCATTCCTAACCTACTTAAAGAATTTGCTCACTTCAAATTTCTTTCTAACCTACAAATAAATTTCTCTAAGTCCAAAGCACTAAACATATCTCTACCTGATGAAATAGTCACTCAATGTAAACTTAACTTCCCGATTGACTGGGAACCTCAAGCGCTCACGTATCTTGGCATTAAAATACCCTCCAAATTGACAGACCTATATAAATTAAACTTTTTACCCATCTTACAAACCATCCAAGCAGATCTTAAAAAATGGAGCTTGGGACCGTTCTCCTGGTTCGGAAAGACGGCGATCCTAAAAATGAACATACTTCCCAGATTGCTCTACTTATTCCAAACCATCCCTATACAACTCCCTCCTTCCTTCTTTGGCATACTTAAGAGAACATGTAGGAACTTCGTATGGTCTTCCAAACAACCTAGACTGAACTGGAACAGATTGACGTCTCCTAAACTCCAAGGAGGCTTACACATACCAGATATACAAAAATATTATTGGGTATGTCACCTCGCTAGGATAGTTGACTGGCACAATAACAGACCTAACAAAGACTGGATACATGTAGAAAATGCTTTTACTGCAATACCTCTACATCTTTTACCATGGATTAAGCAAAATAAAATACCTGAGGGGGCCACACATAACCATTTCATCAATGCAACTCTAAACACTTTTAAAGCAGCCTGCAAACTACTCCAACTGACACCCACACCGGGTCCCTTGACACCTTTGGAAAACAACCCAGACTTCATACCAGGAATACATAATAGGACCACAAAGACGGATATGAATCGCCCCAACCTTAGACTACAACAATTGTTCCAACAGGGCACTCTCATGTCTTTCCAGACCATGACTCGGACATTTCCAGACTACCACATTCCCTTCTATAAATACCTGCAGATACGCCACTTCGCTAATAGCATCCAACCTATTGCAAACTTACACAGAGATCTTACACCCTTTGAAAGCTTTTGTAATAACCCAGAGCCCCAAAGACACCTTATCTCGTCTATATATAAACTCTTATTCACGTCACATGAAATCAAATCTGATAGTCTGATTTTACAATGGGAAAGGGATTTAAATCTAGACCTCACCACAGAAGACTGGCAACATGCCCTTACTCATATACACAAGGGTTCTCTCAATATCTCCACACAGGAAAACAGATATAAAATCTTTACAAAATGGTACAGAACTCCAGATAGGATACACAAATTCCACCCGAACCTTCCCCCCCTCTGCTGGCGTTGTCAAGCATCCAGGGGCACTCTCCTCCACATATGGTGGGATTGTCCCCTCATACAAAATTACTGGATAGACATACATCGACTAATTACACAGATTACGACTTATTCGCCTGATTTCACCCCGGCCCAATACCTACTTCATCACACCTCCCTTCCACAACACACCTACAAGAAATCCCTGGTTCTACACCTCATCAACGCAGCTACCTTATGCATCCCTGTCCACTGGAGAGACACCTCCCCCCCACTATTCAAGAATGGATACAGAGGGTAGACAGAATAGCTGAAATGGAACACCTTATACATCAATCCAATGATACACCATCCAAGTATGAACATATATGGGCTTGTTGGACCCATTTCAAATCAACCCACATACCGCACACTTCCACTGACATCACAACGACACACCCGGCTCCTCCTCTTGCCCTACTTAAGCAGCCAACGCCATTTGCTTGATGTTCGTGCTAAGAACCTGATGCCAGGTAAAGATCTCCAACAGAAGACTACCGTCATCTCTCTATTGGGCCGGTCAGAGCCCCGACTACCATCTCTCTTTTGGGCTGGTCAGAACCCCGACTATCATCTCACTTTTGGGCCGGATAGAGCCCCGTCTTCCACCTCACTTTTGGGCCAGACAGAGCCCCTCCAACTTCCACTTGTTGGGCCGGACAGAGCCCCTTCCTCTCTAGTATTCATAGACTCTCTTCTGCCCTACCCACAGTCTACTTACTTTACCCGAAGAAAACCTTACCTGTTCCTTTCCACATAACAGACCAGTACATCTCTCAAGAAGCCACTGGTTGACCCCATCTCCAGGAATCCACTCATTGCAAGTATCTTTACGTTTCCTACAAACTTTATTCCTGTGTAGTGCTACTAAGCATAAGTGGCCTCATGGCTGTGAATTACCACTCTAAATAAAACCAATTGTATTTCCAAACTTATCTGAGTCTTCCTACCTGATAGCTGTTAGGGTTAAAGTTAACTGTTAAGAATATAGTATTCATAGACTTCCGAACCTGAGATCCACATGATCCAACATAGTTCACTGCCTGAAGCATTACACCACCCCCTCTGATGCACGGGGACATCCCTATGGCTTTCCCGTAGTGTCAGAGGGGGGCGTGGCCACCAGGTTACGTAACCGAGTGACCCTACCCCCTCTGACGCTACGGGAAAGCCATAGGGATGTCCTGTGCATCAGAGGGTGGCGGGGGCAACTGGCAACATCATGTGGCTCCGCCCTCAGTTATAAAAGAGCTGTCACCTGAGAGGCTGGTCATTGCAGTGGGTACTTCCCATGTAGGCAGATCAGTGGTGACGTGCAGCTTTTTTTTTTCTTTTTCGGGCCATCAGAGCGAGAGAAGAAGAAGAAGATGAATGGACTTTGTGGGACACTTTTATTTTTTTATTCTTTAATAAAGGACTTGTCCCAAGCCATGTCTTGTGTTTTTTTACCATTTTCACACATTTTTTGTGAAATGGTAGGGGTACATTTGTACCCCGTTACCATTTCACACAGGGGGGGCCGGGATCTGGGGGTCCCCTTGTTAAACGGGGCTTCCAGATTCTGATAAGCCCCCTGCCCACAGACCCCCACAACCACTGGGCAAGAGTTGTGGGGATGAGGCCCTTGTCCCCATCAACATGGGGACAAGGTGCTTTGGGGGGCCACTACCCCAAAGCACCCTCCCCATGTTGAGGGCATGTGGCCTGGTACGGTTCAGGAGGGGGGCACTCTCTTGTCCCCCCCTCTTTTCCTGTGGCCTGCCAGGTTGCGTAAGGGTCTGGTATGGATTTTTGGGGGGACCCCACGCCATTTTTTAAAACATTTTTGGCACGGGGTTCCCCTTAATATCCATACCAGACCTGAAGGGCCTGGTATGGAATTTGGGGGGACTCCCACACATTTTTTTATTTTGGTTCAGGGTTCCCCTTAATATTTATACCAGACGATACCAATTTGTTTTGCGGGGACCGACAATTCATTATAGCCACGATTACTTTTAAATTACTTTTTCTTCCTTTAGAAATATCATTTTGTTCTAGGACTGTTCTAAACATGGGAAACATGCGCCACTTTACAGGCATATTATAGACACCCCAGGTACAAAATTTAAAGGAATATTTCACTTTTATTGTTTCACTTTAAGCATTATTAAAATCACTGCTCCCGAAAAAACGGCTGTTTTTAAAACTTTTTCTTGCATTGATACATGTCCCCTGGGGCAGGACCCAGGTCCCCAAATACTTTTTATGACAATATCATGCATATAAGCCTTTAAAATTAGCACTTTTGATTTCTCCTATAGACTTTTAAAGGGTGTTCCACGGCTTTCGAATTTGCCATGAACACCCCAAATTGTTCGCTATTTGGCGAACAGGCGAACACCCAATGTCAAACTTACGTTCGACTCGAACATCGGGCTCATCCCTACTACTAATAATGGTTTTAGTATATTTTTTGCAAATACAGTGAGGTCTAAAAATTCAGTAGCACCTTCTTTTTAATTCTAGGGGTAATATGCTTTTAAAAAATATATGATTGGGGGGTCTTTCACAAATTCTAAAAGCTGTAAGGGAAAAATTATTCCTTCTGATTTTTAAAGAAATTTGGATATTTACATTTTTGTGCATGTTCGATTTTCACCATTTTGCAAAAAGGCGCAATCTAAAAATTACAAATATCTGTTATTTATTAACTCAATACAGGTTAAGATTTTATATTTAGTAGTAATTTTAGTAGTAAATTTAGTAGTTAGTTTAGTAATACATTTTGTAAAATTTGCTGTGTATTTGTGCTAATCATGATTTTAGTGGATTTTTTGTAAAAATATTGTTTTGATAAACATTTGCGCAAATATTGTAGGACCTTAGAAATCAGTAGCACCTTTTTTTTATTCTACTGGCCATGTGCTTTCAGAAAATATATGGTTTGGTTGTCTTTTACAAACTTTGAAAGCTATAAGTGAAAAAAATAAAAAAGCAAAGGAAAAATTGCAAAAAATGGTCTTGCCACCTGAGGGAAAAATTGAAGCACAGGGCCTGGCAGTGAAAGGGTTAAAGAGGCAGTGATAAAGTAAAATAAAATGTTGTGCAGTCCCCCCCAAAATTCATATTAGATCTAAAGAGTCTGGTATGGATTTTACAGAGAAACAAAAAGAGTGTGATGTTGGTGTAAAGAAGAACAAATCCTGGTAGTGATGGGTTGGCCCCCATAGAGTCCTGATCTCAACATCATTGAGTCTGTCAGGGATAACATACCAGACAGAGAAAAGAGGAATGAAGGCAGTCTACAGCCAAGATCTGTGGTTGGTTCTCCAAGATGTTATATTTACACCTGTATTTCCCCAAAAAGTGCTATCATGATAGCCACCCCTCCCTACAATGTGCCACTCATTGGATGTTATGGTATTGTATCATTGATTTAGCTAGCTTAGCACTAGTTTGTTTAACTATTTGAGAATAAACTTGGCTCTATGAAATACGATTCTACTGCATTTCTGACATTCATATATCAGCCAACACACAACTGCAAAATCACTGCCTGGGGAATGAAATTGAACCTTTAAATAAGGGCTTCAATTCACTGGAAGCATACAATGCTTAAAAAGCCTTTGAAAGCAGTTATATTACATAGTAAGTCATTTTATTAATATACATTTTAAAAAAAGTATAATAAAAATAATTTTTTTTTTAAATTGTCAAACACAAGTACAAGAAAGCCACACTGGGCCACTAAAACCATGGCAAAAGACAAACTGAACAATCCATATAAAAATAATAGGCTAGATTTAAACATTTAACTAACAATATAGAAAGCAACAGCATTCCTAATGTGATGAATATTTAAGAAAGCTGCTTTGGATCTATACTGATATTAAGATGCTGAACATGAATAATTCCCATGACACCAAATGTGATCACTTACATTGAGTCCGCAAGGAACGTTTTCAATAACAATAGAAATTTTATTGTACTTATTTTCATGGTAAGAGCCAATATATTGTGATTTTTTTGACATGTTAAAGGCCTTTTGTTATTGCTGGAATAATTAAATTCTAGGTTTAGCAAATTATACAATAAAAAAAGCACACCTTCTTTCCACTGGGAATAATTTGCCCTACAGAAATGTGTTAAAACATTTAAATGAAATTGTTAATCAGGGACTGTTTACTGCTGCACCTGTTCGTATTTGTTGCATTAAACTGTGTAATCACTGACACTTCACGGAGATCTAACTGGTTGATAACCATTAATACAAACAAAGAATAATGTGAGACATTCACATATGGTACTGTTCTTTTTCTCTAAAGAAGTAATTCTATTCAGGTATGTTTTATTAACTCTAAAAAGTACCACCTATTGCTTTTAGCCTTCTCCAAATCTCCAAATTTAGAGTTAGAGGGTGTCTACATTTGATATCCATGATCCTGCTGTATGTAGGAACATCGCCACCCTCTTTCTTGCTTCTGAGATGAACTATGGACTATGGGATTTATAGTGTGCATAGAGCACACTTGTTCCGAACAAGACAGAAGTAAGAGGGAAAAGAAGGAGTTCAGGAGCTCATGCAGTATGTTACCAGGAAGCAGAATAACATTGGAAAAAAACGATTTAGTAAAAAATAATTACAGGGCCTTTACGTAGTGGATATTTACGAATAGTTTTTCAGGGGAAAAGGATATTTAATGTCACTTTAATTTGTAAGTTACAAATAAGCTTCAAATTAGACTGGTGAATTCCTGAAACTCCTACCAGCTACTATAATGTATGTATGTCGAGTAAACATGTGTAATTTGTTTCGGTCTGAATACAAATTCGGACAAATTTTTGTTTATGAAATAGTAACAAATAGTAACAAACTTCATTAAAATCTGTTAAAATTAAAATTAGTTTTGTTTATTCATTTTCTAACAAGTTCCAACTCTTCAGAACAAATAGAATTCAGACTGGTTGAAAAACGATCAACCGAGTCGAATTCTGTGTGGAGAAATAGCAGGTTGTTAAGCAGCAAGCCGGGAAGTTGGCTTACCGTGTCCTTAACAACCATGAGTCATCATCTGTCAGTGGGCTTCCCCCCTGACAAATGAATGTAAAGAAAACAATGTCGGCAATTGCCCGGCAATAGAAAAAGTTTTAAAAAATAGCAGAGTGGGGTCCCTTCCCCAGGCCATACCAGGTTGAAAACTGCTTGGGAAGAGTGAGCGCCCCTCTCCTGAATCATACCAGGCCACATGACCTCAACATAGGGGTTGGTGCTTTGGAAAAAAAGGGGCTCTGCCCCCTGCCCCAGCACCTTGTCCCCATGTCAATGGGGACAAGGGCCTCATGCCCACAACCATGGCCGGTGGTTGTGGGGGTCTGCGTGGGGGGGCTTTTCGGAATCTGCAAGCCCCCTTTAATAAGGGGGTCCCCAGGACCCACTCCCCATGTGAATGAGTATGGGATACATAGTATCCCTACCAATTTACCAAAAAAATTGTCAAAAAAGTAATAAACACAACAGACAAGTTTTTTACAATTCCCTTATTAAAAAATAAAAAATAGTGTCCTTTGATGTAAATCCATCTTCAATCATGCTGCCGCTGACCTAAAAAATGAAAAGAAAAATGAAAAACGCTTCACCTCCTGGGAGGCCTCTCACCGAATGCCTACTTTAATTATTTTACATCGAGGGACACTATTTTTTTTAACAAAGGAATTGTCAAAAACTTGTCTCTCGTGTTTATCACTTTTTGACACTTTTTTGGTGAATGGGTAGGCCTACCCATTCACATAGGGGGGGCTTGTTAAAGGGGGCTCTCAGATTCTGATAAGCCCCCCACCCGCAGACCCCAGCCCAGGGTTGTCGGGAAGAGGCCCTTGTCCCCATCAACATGGGGACAAAGTCCTTTGGAGGTGGGGTCCCCCTGCCCAAAAGCACAAACAACCCATGTTGAGGGCATGTGCCTGGTTTGGTTCTGGGGGGCGCTAGCTCACCTCCCCCCTTTCCTGACCTGAACAGGCTGCATGCCTGGATAAGGGTCTGGTATGAATTTTGGGGGAGACGCCCCACCTTTTTTTTAAGCATTTTTCTATTTCTATTCCCACTGACAGATGATGACTCATGGTTGTTAAGGCTTTCCGGCTGCCTGCCTAATAACTAGCTATTTCTTAACACAGAATTTGAATCAGCCAATCGCTTTTTGACCGATACGAATTGTAATCCTTCTGAAAAGTTGGAATTCATTGGAAAATTTATAAAGGAAACTAATTTTAATGAAAATAAAATGAATTTTAATGAAAACAAAACTAAACTAAACAAATTCCCAAAACTAAACTAAACAAATTCCCAAAACTAAACTAAACAAATTCCATAATGAAATTAAATTAGTAACATAATAAATCTATCCGGAACTAAACTAAACAAATGTTTCCGTTCTGCACATGTCTAATGGAAAAATAGGAGTTACAGACTAGTGACACTCTTATCTTACTATAATTTGCATGAGCACTTCACATTCCATTATTATCTACAATTTGCAATGATCCTGAGTGAAAAGTTTGGTACTGTAATTTAAAGCAGAGTTCCACCTTAAAGTGGAACTTCTGCTCATTTGTCTCCTCTCCACCTCCGGTGCCACAATTAGCACCTTTCGGGGGGAGGGGGGACAGGATACCTCCTCCTCTCCCTGTCGCCTGGCCAGTAGGAGAGAGGAGTGGGGCCTCACGCATGCTCAGTAGGGTTCCCGTTGTAAAGCTGTAAGGCTACACTGCCGGGTACCTTTATTCGCAATGGCGGCAGCAGCATGCGACAGCTGATGGAAGCATTAGCTGCGGTATCGACATCGCTGGACTCCAGGACAAGTAAGTGTCCTATTATCAAAAGCCAGCAGCTGCAGTATGTGTAGCTGCTGGCTTTTAATTTTTTTTCGGGGGGGGGGGGGGTGGAACACCGCTCTAAGGAAAATTAAAGCCAAAACACATCATTAAAAAAATTACTTTTACTAGTGAATACAATTTGTTTATAGGGGCACATATAACCACAAAGCCTACTTTGCAATCCTGCAACTTATCTAGAATATTGTACACTGGTGTTCAAATTGTATGCTAGATTCCCAATTTGAAGTGTGTATTAAATATTTAAATGCTGCATTTGTGCAGCATGTACAAATATTTTTACTAGTACCTCCATTCCAAGCTGTAGTGTTTGAAAGCATGCTTGCACACCAAAGTAGATATATCTATGAATGTGCACTGTGATACCCCCTGCACAGCATGAACTCTGTTTTTTATTTTTTATTTTAGTGTTTCTTTTACGGTTATCTTTATTGATATATGTATGCACTTTGTGTTGTTTTGTTCCAAGACCCTAAAAGATCAATTGAAATCATATATATATATTTTATATGCATCGCTACCTACGTGGCATCCATTCAGACAAGACAGTGTATAGAAAAACACATCAAAAGCATGGTATAGATAGTACAAGCATATCCATGCATATCACAGGTGCACAGTAGGTCAGGAGGATTCAATCTGGATGTCGAATTATGAGCAATAAACAGCATATGCAAGTACTGTAGGCTTTAGTAGATAAGGCTTTTAGTTCTTCAACTTTTAAAATCAAAAGCCCTCCTCACACAAACTAAGTAATGCTAAATATAAGGCTAAGTATACCTAATTCATAGTAATGAGTTATAATATTTTAAAGTAAATCTAAACCCAATTACTAAGTTCATTTAATAAGTTATCTTCATTATTAAATCTGCAGATTTGATTTAAAAAAAAAATCTGGTGATCCTGCCATGAAGGCCTTTGTTGAAACATTTCCTGTTATGGAGTGAAAACTGTGTTTTAACTATGCTCCTGAGTTGTGTCTCTATCACATACGCCCCCAGTAGAGACTATAAACAGGCACGTTGCATCACATATTGTGAAGGCACCGAATCATCACTATCTCAAACAGGAGGCTCTGAGCAGTGATGTGCCACCATCCCTCAAACTACTGCATGTAGACAGGAAGTGGCTAAAAAAAGCTGGAAGAAATCAGCATCATTGAAATGAAAGTACTTGATAGTGTTTTATTGGGAAATAGAAATTCTTACTGATGCACAGTATTTTATTTAATGGTAAGAACTACTTTGAAATTAAATGTTTTGATTATTGTAAATTTCTAAACATAAATAGTTATTTCATGTTGGAATTAACTGCTTATACTATATCATACTATATTACACTATACCATAATGTGTTAAGCTCTAACCACCAAAGTGCTAAATATGTACAGTGAGTGGTATGGCTGGTCACTGGCATATTTCGTTTTCTCTTAGAGAAGTATTCATTTGGAAAAGGGTTGATTGTAGTGAAATAGACTTCTCTGAACAATTGATAAAAATAAGTAAATACCTCGCGCCAAAGAAATTCATTTATAAATTGGTAAATATAGCTGCTAACCCCCGAGCTAGATAAAGAAATTCTAGTGCAAATTGGAAACAAGTTTGATGGGGGGCACTAGGCCACTAAATATTACTTACTTAAATACATAGTGAATAGACATATCCATAAATGAAAAAATCTTAAGTGTATCAGTGCCTCTGAACCACTTGAAAAACTGATGCGCATGTATATTAAATACCTGTGTACAAATAGTGCAAATGTAAAAAAATTGAGTTTGCAACCATATATTCACTACATCTGCTGAAACAAAAACTTGATAGAAAAATAAAAAAAAATGATAAACACAAAAGGAAGTCCAATGTGCAAAACAAAAAAAATCAAAAAGTGCTTCTTCTACTGTAGCGATGAACCACCCACACCGACTACGTTGTACACCCAAAGTACTCTAAGTGGATGTCTGCTTACCAGAAGTTGTTGACCTTATTAATTAAAAAAAGGTCAAATAAAGCCTTTAGCAAGAAATGACTTGCTGCAATAGGATGGATGAGCCGTGTGGGAAACCTTTCCTCTCCCCCAGTGTGGGTAGCCGGAAATATATATAGGAAGGATACAAAAAACTGGAATAGTGTAATCCCATTTATTGAAAAATTGAATGAAATCAAAAGCAGCTGCTTACATTTAAAAGTGCCTTCACCCGGCACTGAGGCTGTTCCGCTCGTCTATGATTGAAAACCCTGCTCTGCACGTGGTGGCTGGCGTGCGCTCCACCGCCAGCCGCCGACAACCAGAGGGACCGGAAATGTGGACCAGATCGCGTAACCAGGCGCGCCTCGAGTTACGGTTCGTATCATGTCTTCAGGAGGCGTGCCTGGTTACTGTGCATCCATACTTAAATAGTCAGAGAGCTTGACCAATAAGAATTTAGGTTAAGTAGTTGCTAGGCAGTTTAGATAGTCAGAGAGCTTGACCAATGAGAATTTAGATTGAATAGTTGCTGGTCATAGGCAAACTTGAAAGACATACATCACATGGGGGGAATCTAGGATGGAAAAGGACCCGGAGGTCCTAGTAGATGATAGGATCAGCAATGGCATGCAATGCCAAGCTGCTGCTAATAAAGCAAACAGAATATTGGCATGCATTAAAAGGGGGATCAACTCCAGAGATAAAACGATAATTCTCCCGCTCTACAAGACTCTGGTCCGGCCGCACATGGAGTATGCTGTCCAGTTCTGGGCACCAGTCCTCAGGAGGGATGTACTGGAAATGGAGCGAGTACTAAGAAGGGCAACAAAGCTAATAAAGGGTCTGGAGGATCTTAGTTATGAGGAAAGGTTGCGAGCACTGAACTTATTCTCTCTGGAGAAGAAAAGCTTGAGAGGGGATATGATTTCAATTTACAAATACTGTACAGGTGACCCCACAATAGGGATAAAACTTTTTCGCAGAAGAGAGTTTAATAAGACTCGTGGCCACTCATTACGATTAGAAGAAAAGACGTTTAACCTTAAACTACGTAGAGGGTTCTTTACTGTAAGAGCGGCAAGGATGTGGAATTCCCTTCCACAGGCGGTGGTCTCAGCGGGGAGCATTGATAGCTTCAAGAAACTATTAGATAATTACCTGAATGACCACAACATACAAGGATATGTAATGTAATACTGACACATAATCACACACATAGGTTGGACTTGATGGACTTGTGTCTTTTTTCAACCTCACCTACTATGTAACTATGTAACTATGTAACATGCCATATCACTGGAGCTGAAACTGCAAGGCACTGCAGATACAAGAAATCTCTCCTCTTATAAATCGTAACAACTATTTTTGGCCTCAAGGCACTTATTTTAACCAAATTAGGGGGGTGGCGATGGGGGCTAGGTATGCCCCTAGCGTAGCCAATATAGTGGTCAATAAGTGGGAAGGGGAAACCATTTATAAAACACCCAATAAATCATTACTGTACTATAAAAGGTATATTGATGACATTATTCTTATGTGGAGAGGTCCCCACGAAGAATTGGAAATGTTTCTAGCATGTATGAACACCAATAAGTATGGCCTCAAATTTACAGCAGAAAGCAGTTTGGAAACTATCAACTTTTTGGATCTCACTCTGACAAAAAATATGAATAGAATTGGTACTAAGACATAGCCACAAATGAAAAAATCTAAAGATTTTTTTCATTTGTGGCTATGCCTATTCACTATGTATTTAAGTAAGTAATAATTAGTGGCCTAGCGCCCTCCATCACACTTGTTTCCAATTTCTCTGAACAATTGAATCAGAAATGGTCAAGGCTAAAGATAATATTCTGGGTTCCACTGTTTTAGATTGTGTGAAGTGTTACTCTAAAAGTAATTAAGGTTATAATTTAGGTTATAATTCAAAAATCTGACAAATGGAACTGACTGGAAGTGAGCAGTTCTGGAAAGGAGAGTTTTAAAGAAGATAACTGGTTACACTCTGTGCAGCCAAAACCTTTCTAACATAGCAGAATATACAGTACAGTTCTGCATTTGGTATTGAGCAGATTTTAAGATTTTTATGCATTGATTTTTCAGTAAATTATACAATTCATTACTTATACTACATATTCTTTATGTGTGATCCGAACAAATAAAGCTTGGAATACAGTATAATTTGAAACTGGACTTACAATAGATACAATCATTTTGGCAACATGAAATTTCTGTCAACAGTTCAGTTAGTACCATTATTGCAACATTTTTGCTAGATGAGTTTAATACATCCTGACACAAACCTCATAATAAATAAACAAAAACAGATGCAAAATCAGACTTTTTTCTGCCTTTTTCCATTTCCATGCAAAATTGGACATCTGCTAAATATGTCAACCTAAATATTATTTTCTCCAGATAATGATGCAAATTATAATTGCAAAATGTATGACTGTTCCATTTTAGGCAAGCTATGGTGCATTTGTATATTCAAACTTCAAATTTCAAATTGCCTTTAAAAAGTGGAAAATTAAAAATTAAATTATATATGAACTTAATTACTGAAATCTCACATAATCTTAAACATTTAACCACTTGCTGACCAGTCCTTTTCTGGAACTTTTCGTTTACAAGTTTAAATTAGTATTCTTTGCTATAAAAATTACTTAGAACCCACCAAAAAATTATATATATACTTTTTGAACAGAGATCCTACAGAATAAAATGTCAATCTTTGCAATATTTTATGTCACACTGTATTTGTGCAGCAAAAGGCAAATTTTGTGGAAAAAAATAAATTTAATGAATTAAAATAAAAACAAAACAGTGGTTTGCCCAAGTTTTTTGTATAGTGTGAAAGATGTTGTTAAACTGAGTAAATAGTTATCTAACATGTCATGCTTTAAAATTGTGCATACTCGTGGAATGGCGACAAACTACGGTGCTTAAAAATCTCCATAGCTTTAAACATTTTTTACAGGTTACCTGTTTAGTGTTACAAAGGAGGTCTAGTGCTAGAATTATTGCTCTTGCTCTAACAATCATGGTGATACCCCACATTTGTGGTTTGAACACCGTTTACATACCTTGTTCCCTTGTTGGGAAAGGTATGTCTTTTTGCTGATGATACAAAAGTGTGTAATAGGGTTGAGATCCCTGGAGGTGCCTGTAATATAGAACATTGCTGGAAGATTGGTCAAAGCCATGGAAACTGCAGTTCAATGTTTCTAAAGGTAAACCAATGCACCTAGGGAAAAAGAATCCTATGGGAGAGAACAACATTGCATCACTAGAGAGATCACAAGCAGGAGGAAGGAGGTTCGATACCCCTATATAGGTCTTTAGTGAGACCTCCTTTAGAATACTGTGTCCAGTTCTGGAGACTTCACCATGGAAAGGTACTGATATAATAGAACAAGTCCAGAGACGGGTAACAACAATGGTGAAAGGTCTGGGGGATAAAACATATCAAGAGCGACTTCAGTCTGGAGCAAAGAAGGGAAAAGGGAGACATGATTAAAACCTTTTAATACATCAAGGGGTAAATAAGGTTCAGGAGGGCAGTTATTTCACTATGAAACGAATATCGAGAACATGGGGACATGACCTCAGACTAACTGGAGGAAAGTTCAAAACTAATTTTATAAAGTATTATTTTGCTGAAAGGGTAGTTGAAGCTTGGAATAAACCTCCAGCAGAGGTAGTGAGACAGTCAACAGTAAATGGCTTCAAACATGCTTGGGACAAACATAAATATATATTCAGACAAGAAAAGTTAACGAAAAAACTCCAAAAAACAAAACTAAAACAAAAAAAGGACAGACTCAATGGACTACGCTGTCTTTTTCTGCCGTCACTTTTCTATGTTTCTATATGCGGGCGTGACATATGTGTGCTCTCGCTTCTAAATGCGAGCACAGAGGAATAGGGTGCTTTCATTTTTTTTTTCTTATTTATTTTACTTTCTATTTTTTATTTATACACTGTCCCTTTATTTTTATTTTTTTATCACTTTTATTCATTTTACAAGGAATCCTTTGTAATAGAAATAAGTATGACAGGTCCTCTTTATTGAGATATCTGGGGTCAAAAAGACCCAGATCTCTCATTTACCTTTAAAAGAAAAAGAAAAAAAAGAAATGTTGACTTAAAAAAAAAAGTCTTTAAGCCCAAAAACCGGACGTGACATCGGAGTTTGCTCCGGTCCTCCAAGGACATACAGCTAAGTGGGGGCCATCTTGTCCTCACTTGACTTCCTGCCTAGCCATCAGCTGGATCGAATCAATTCTGGGTTTACCGAAAGAAATGACTGAAATGACCGAAAAGCGACGTGGATGACCTCTCCCGCTGCCTCTAAAAGTGATCCCGTGGCCGAGTAAAGGGTTAAAAGAGCCCACAAAGCGCCGCTGTCGAGGCACTTCAATGGCACTGCCCATTGATTTCAATGAGCAGGGGCACTTTAGGAGCAGTGTATACACTGCTCCTAAAGCTCCTCAAAGATTCTGCTTGCAGGACTTTTTTTAAAAAAAGCTTTCACACTGGAGTGACAGGAGATGCGCTTTACAGGCGCTTTGCCTGTAATCCCCTGCCAGGATTACTTTTAGCAGATGCCGAATCGCCCACAGAGAAAAATGATACCAGGGTTATGGCAGCTAGCTGCTGCCACAATCCCGGTATTAAACGACAAAGTAATGACATATATATACTGTGGGTGGTCGCTACAAAAGTATTTTACCATCTTCAAATTTCAGTAACAGAATCCTTCACAATCCTGGCAACATGGTATTTCTTGTTCTGGCACTTCCTGTTATAGGGGAACAATGCTATGTCCCTGTCTCCTAACTAATTTTCTGCATTGTCAACCTGCCACATGAGCTTCTAATGGTTACTATGAGCGTCATGCTGACTCACACACCAAAGGCACATTCTGCTCTTGTCACCATCAGAAAACCTGACCTGAGCTGCTGTTGGAGTGCCAAATTTACAGTAAATAGGAAGCTGGAGGAGATCAGCAGCACTAAGGGCACTTTCACACTGAGGCAAGTGGGCATCAGTGGTAAAGCGCCGCTAGTTATAGTGACATTTTACTGTCATTTTAGCTGCACCTTTCAGCTGTTAGTGGGCCACTTTTAACCCTGCTAGCAGCCGAGTAAAGGGTTAAAAGAGCCCACAAAGCGCCACTGTCGAGGCACTTCAGTGGCACTGCCCATTGATTTCAATGAGCAGGGGCACTTTAGAAATGGTGTATACACGGCTCCTAAAGCGCCTCAAAGATGCTGCTTGCAGGACTTTTTTTAAAGTCCCACAAGCACACCGCTCCAGTGTGAAAGCCCTCCAGCTTTCACACTGGAGTGACAGGAGATGCGCTTTACAGGCGCTTTGCAGGTGCTATTTTTAGCACTATAGCACCTGTGAATCGCCTCAGTGTAAAAGTAGCCTAAGATAAAAAAGGGATGAATTAAGCTAAAAACTCTATCTTAGTCTAATAGAAATAAAAAACAAGTCAATTGTTTATGATACATAGGGGGTTATTTACTAAAGGCAAATCTACTTTGCACTACAAGTGCAAACTACAAGTGCAAAGTGCACTTGAAATTGCACTGAAAGTGCACTTGGACGTGCAGTCGCTGTAGATCCGAGGGGGACATGCAAAGAAAATAAAAAACAGCATTTTAGCTTGCACATGATAAAATTTAGCATAGCTTCCCCTCATTTCAGATCTACCCCTCAGATTTACAGCAACTGCACTTCCAAGTCGCTGTAGTGCAAAGTGGATGAACATTGTAATATAACTGCACTAACCCCATGAGAAATAGAAAAACCAAAGCTGCTACACAGGAATGTGACAGATATTCAATAAGGTAGTGTGAAAAAATGTAGCACTGTGACAAAGTGGTGTATTATCAACACATATAATACCAAAACATAAAAGTTTTTAAAAATTGACGAACATTAAAGTCCAACCAATACAATGAAAAATTGTGAAAAAATAATGCAAATGAGATTAGAGTCCCATAGTGAAATTCAATTCTATGAAGCAAAAATAAGAAGTCCAACTGTGAAATGAAGATCTTCCAACATGTAATATAATTCCAAGACTGGTGAATCCTTATAGTGAAAGAGATTAAACACTCTTACCGGAGCAGGTGATTCTGAATGTCAGCGACACTGAATCAGACAAGCTTGGAAATCCAGATAGGTGGCTCTCCCAGATGGAAATGGGGACCTCGGATCTCGGATGACATCTCCTCTTGGCTGGAACAACTTTTGCAGTATCCACCAAGCCAGAAGGGTGATGAATCAAATAGGAACACCACGTAAACTCTCATCCACCAAAATGAGGGGAAGAAAAAAGAAGGAATGCTCTAATGGTGGTAGGTTTATTGAAAGTAGGTTTATTGAAACCAACCAATATAAAACAATTTAAAATAGTGATCACATATGGATAAAAGTGGAGAGCGATAAGCCTAGCCCCAGCAGCTATACGTTGGTTCGCGGGATAGCAGGCGTGCGCACACCGCCGGAGGCACGCGCACATGCCCGCTGCAGGGCAGGGGTGCCGATGCTTGTGGCTGATGATCGCAATGACCGCCATCCACAAGCAATCGTGGGCACGAGTAGAAGAACAGAGTAGCAGAACAGGGAAGTGTGAGTGTAAACACACAAATCCCTGTACTGTGAGGCGTGACAGATCGCGAGTTCCTATTAGCTAGGAACCACGATCTGTCACTTTCTCTAGGTCAGTCCCCTCCCCCTACAGTTAGAAACACACCTAGGAAACCCATTGATCATCCCCTAGTGTTAACTCCTTCCTTTTACAGTAATGAGTGCATTTTTATAGCACTGATCACTGTTTGCGTCAAAAGTGTCTGATGTGTCCGCCATAATGTTGCAGTCCTGATAAAAATCGCAGATCGCCGCCATTACTAGTAAAAAAAATAATAGTAAAAATGTTATAAATGTATCCCCTATTTTGTAGATGATATAACTTTTGCGCAAACCAATTAATATACACTTATTGTGATTTTTTTACCAAAAATATGTAGAAGAATACATATCGGCCTAAACTGAGAAAACATTTACTTTTTAAAAAAAAAAAATTATTATATTTATTATAGCAAAAAGTACAAAATATTGTGTTTTTTTCAAAATTGTTGCTCTTTTTTTGTTTATAGCGCATAAAATAAAAACAGCAGAGGTGATCAAATACTACCAATAGAAAGCTCTATTTGTGGGAAAAAAGGACATCAATTTTGTTTGGGTGCAACATCGACCGCGTAATTGTCAGTTAAAGCGACGCAGTGTAGATTTGCAAAAAATGGCCCGGTTATTCAGCAGCCAAATCTTCCATGGCAGAAGTGGTTAAAATGTTCACATTTGGGGCTCATGTGCAGTGCCTGAGGGAATGGACATGTTTCCTTAGAGCTCCACTCCTGAGCTGGACGAACCAGAGAGCCACGGACACCAGCCGCTCTAAAAAACTCACCCACCACTACCTTTCCGCTCACAGAACATACAGGCACCATTATTATGGTCTTAAAGACCCCTAAACCGAAGTTTAAAGTCGGTATTCATAAGGCAGTGCCGTCTAAGCCATCCTCTAAGATGGCGGCGTCAGCTACCTCAGCTACCTCACAGACCAGCACACAGCGATCTCTCTCAAAGCCCTGTCACACAGCCGGAAGCCACAAGATTTTACCGGTGAGTCTGATTCAGATGCTGACAGTTCACAGACAGCTATTCATTCTAAATTGTTTAAACAATTTGAACAAATGTTACAGAAAGCCCTGAAACAAACTTCTGACCATATTACTGAGAAATTAACAAGAGAAACTAGAGAATTGGGGCTAAGAACAGCAGAATTGGAAGTGAGAGTAGATGAAATAGAGAGCCATTCACAACATTATGTCACTGAAGTTGACCGTCTTAAAGAAGAAAATTTAATGTTACAATCCCGCACTGAGGACCAAGAAAATAGGGACCGTCATTCCAATTGAGGATCAGAGGGATTCCTGAAACTATTGTGGATATCCAGGCATCCATGTTAGCTCTCTTTCATGGCATGCTCATTGAGAGGTTAGAAATAGATAGAGCTCACAGAGCCTTAGCTCCACGTAAGCCTAACGGTCCTCCCAGGGACATAATATTTAAGCTACATTATTATCACAGCAAGGAACAATTGTTTGCAGCAGCCAGAGGGAAGGACCCTCTTAATTTCCAGGGCCACACTTATCAACTTTTCGCAGATCTTTCCCCTCTGACAATAGCAAAGAGACATGCACTCAAACCCCAGCTACTAATACTTCAACGCAATCAAATTGCATATAACTGGGGCTTTCCATTTTCTCTCCACTTCACTCATCTTGAAACCAAATATACTTGACAAACCTCTGATGAACTACAGTCGGCCTTAATAGAAATGGTCCTTGTGGATTGAGTTTCACCCAATGATCACACTCGCAGACGATCAGCCTCTCAATCCCCTTCACAGCAAAAGATGACAGACTCAGGTTCTTCCACCTTCACACGGCAAAATCTACATAAATGTGGATGCTATGATAATTCATCCCCAACCAATGAGGATACGATGGATTGAAATTTGTTTGGTTGCTCGACTCTTTTTTTGCCTTCATCCTCCAGAAATTTACATTGATTGTATACGCCTTTAACAACATTGCAACTTTATCCGGCCTAGATACTTGTCCTGACTTGACCTAATATTTTGATTTTTTCCAGGACTTATCCAGGAATCCCCCCCTTTTTTTATATTTATGTGTTTGACTTTTTATAAATCTTGTAATTCAACTAGAATCATCTGTTAGGTCTTCTTAGGTTGGCGAGATATATTGCTGTTTCATGCCTGGTCTCTGTACGCAGAGTCTCTGCATGAATAAGACTCAATATGCTATTGGGTTCATTGCTACAAGTATATTTGATTTTTTTATACACCTGTTACCCATTAGACCTCGTTAAGATGCTTTTCTTGTGCCTTTCCTCCTTATTACTTTTTTTTTTTTGTCCCCATGTTGATGAGGACAAGGGCCTCTTCCCAACAACCCTGGCCGTTGGTTGTTGGGGTCTGCGGGCGGGGGGCTTATCAGAATCCGGGAGCCCCTTTAATAAGGGGACCCCCAGATCCCGGCCCCCCACCCTTCCCTTTGTGAATGAGTATGGGGTACATTGTACCCCTACCCATTCACCTAGGGAAAAAAGTGTCAATGAAAAAACACAGTACATAGGTTTTTAAAGTAATTTATTAGGCAGCTCTGGGGTCTTCTTCCGACTTCAGGGGTCTTCTTCCGACTTCGGGGTTCTCTCCGGCATCTCCTCCCAGTGACCTGATCTTCTGACGGCTCCTCCGCTATCTTCTCCCGCTCTTTTGCTAGCGGGGGCCCGGTCTTCTGCGCTGTCTTGTCCCCTCTTCTCTTCTTCCGATGTTGACACGACCCTCTCTCCAGCTGGAATGCTCTCTGAGCGCTCATCTTGAACTAGATCTTTTTAACAGACTCAGCGGAGAGACTAATACGTAAACGTCAACATACCCAATATCTTAAAGCTAATAAACCTGATACCTTTATGGCATGGAGTTTAAATGCAATAAAGTATACTCAGACACCAATTAGGTTAAAGATGTCACAAGATATATATACTAGTAACCCTGTTACAATATTTGAGGTGTTCCGTTCTAATTTGGCTAAACTTTGTTCCCCCACCCACCTCAGGCTTTGATGAGACAAAAGCAGATACCCTATTTGATACTATCAATCTTCTTTCTATAGACCAGTGGTTCTCAACTCCTTTCCTCAGGACCCACTAACAGGCCAGGTTTTCAAGATAACTGAAATACATGACAGGTGATATCATTTGCTGCTCAGTGATTGGAGTATTCTAGTCTGCATCTCCCCAAGGTAATACATAAAATCTGGCCTGTTAGTGGGTCCTGAGGACAGGAGTTGAGAACCACTGCTATAGACAGTGAACAGCTCGCCCATCTTGAGAGTCCCATTACAGAATTAGAAGTTTGAAATGCCATAAAAGCTTTGAAACCTCACAAACGAACAGGCCCGGATGGGTTCTCAGCATCTTATTATAAACAGTTTGCTCCCACACTGACACCTATATTAACTAGAGCCTTCAATGCTATTCTTAATGTACACACGTTTAGAGCGGAAACGTTGACCTCCATAATAACTATGCTCCCTAAACCCAAATCAGATTCTACCTCTTGGAACAATTTCCGTCCTATATCTCTATTGAACCTGGACATTAAACTTTTACCTAAAATCATAGCGAATCGTTTCAATCCCATTATAGGCAGCTTAATCCATCGTGATCAAATAGGATTCATGCCCACACGACAAGCGGGAGACAATATTCAACAGACCCTCTTACTCATTCATGCTGCTAAAAATAGACGTATCCCAACCTGCCTCCTTTCTTTAGATATCAGAAAGGCATTTGACTCTGTAACTTGGCCATACATGCAATATATTTTACGTAAATGGGGTTTTGGGAATCATCTTTTGACCTGGATCTTCTCCCTATATGACAATCCACGGGCATATGTTAAATATGCTGGCTACAAATCAGCAATGATTGACTTTAGGAGAGGTACGAGGCAGGGTTGTCTCCTCTCACCATTGATTTTTGCCCTTCTTATAGAACCTCTGGCATTAATAATCAGAGCCAACCCTGATATTAAATGTATTGAGTTGGGGGGATTACAACATAAGATCTGTCTATCTGCAGATGATGTTTTAATCTTCCTAACTCATCCACACGTGTCTGCCCCAAATTTACTAGACTTATTAGATAGATTTGCTCATATTTCCGGATTGTTTGTTAACCCTACAAAATCGAATGCACTTAATATTTCTTTATCAAACACCAAACTAATGCAAGCTAAATCCTCTTTACCTTTTAACTGGGTATCTCACCAACTTTTATATTTAGGAGTCGAACATACAGTTCCCTTGACAAAGCTTTTTGCAGCTAACTACCTTCCATTATTGAAACAAACCACCGGACTAATGAAACAGTGGTCTTCTCTCCCTTTATCGTGGTTAGGGCGAATCAATGCTATAAAGATGACAATATTACCGAAATTTCTTACTTTTTTAGAGTACTTCCCATTTCATTACCATCATATTTCTTAAGACTTATACAAAGAAGGGTTATGTCATTTATATGGGGACCCACCAAACCCCATATACTTCTTGCAACACTCTATGTTTCTAAAAATAAAGGGGGGCTGGGCATGCCAAACTTTTCTTTCTACTATTACGCAGCTCAATTATCATAGCTTCCTAAGTATCATGCTACTAGGGAAAATCACTTGATGAGTAGCAGTTGAATCCATTGATTGTGACCCCATTTCTATGGCTAATCTGCTGTGGCTTCAACCCAAAGATAGAGCCCACCTTTCCAATCATATTACTAAACATTCATTGGCTATATGAGATAAATTTAAAATTTCTCATACTTTCCAGTCTATACATAACCCCCTGCTTTCTTTCCTCAGAAACCCAGGTTTCTACCCTGCTAGGAAACTCCCAAAGTCTTTTGCAACATGGTCAACTATAAACTTGACCCGGCTGCATAAATTGACATCTTCTACCGATTTTCATACATTCCCTACACTTTGAGAAACATTCAGGCTTCCTAGTACTGAATTTTTTCGTTACTTGCAAATCAAGAATTTCTATACACCTCTTATTAGTACAGGTTCAATTCTTAACCAAATGTCGCAATTTGAATGTATTTGCAAGAGTGACCCACATGTTAGAGGTTTGATTTCACCCCTATATTAACTTCTTACCGCTATACCTAATGACTCATTTCCCTCATATGCTGCTAAATTGTTGCATGATTTGAATCGCGCATTTGATGAAGATGATTGGTCCAATATTTAGTTGGCCACCAAAACTTCTTCTAAAAATTGTTATGCATTAGAAACCAACTTCAAAGTTATGGCACGTTGGTATTTGGTACCAGCAAGGATAGCAAAATTTGTCCCAGCATACTCAGAAAATTGTTTTTGAGGATGTTCTTCACTAGGTACACATTTTCATATTTGGTGGCAATGTCCAGTAACCCAAGATTTCTAGGGAAAGATATTTGATATGGCTTCTAAAGCCTTGGAAATCTCTATACTCCCAGACCCATCTGTGGCCCTCCTAAATCTTAAACCGGCTGCTCTCACCTATACTTAATTTCAACTCCTCATTATTCTTACAACCGCAGCCAAACTATAGCCAAGGCATGGAAATCTCCCACCTTAATTGTGGCTGAAGCCAAACATAGGTTGTTGAAGGCCCTTCTATTTGCCAAAATGACAGCAATAGAAGATATCGGTAAATTCAACAAAGTTTGGAGACCTTGGGTTAAAGATCATTTACGCCACGACTTTGATTATTCATTGTTGTTGCCACAATAAATCCTCCATTTTTTTTATTATTAACTATAAGCATTTCCTGGGCTTGAGCCGTGCTACCACCATGGGAGAACCTCCCTTCTCTTTCTTTCCCCTTTCCCTCTTCTTCTTCTTTCTACTTTTCTCATCTATATTGATAAGGGAATCCTAATACCTACTCATGTAGTTCCATATTTTGAGATCGACAAGCACTGTCTTTTTTTATTTTTTCTCTGATATTTTCCTTAACTCTTATCTTTTTGACCTAATATAGTTGGCATTTGTAATCTTTTATTTGAAAACCTAGACCCCTTTATGTCTTTTACACTATATAATATAATTTTGGTGGAAATATTCCTGGTTTAGACAATTGTGCCCCCACCCATCCACAGTTTGTGCCCATTAGGGGTGGATGTGTGGTCTGAAGGCATGTTTTATTTAATTAAATATGCCAACATATTAAGGGTTCTAATTTTGGCTCTTTAAGTGAATCTACTTCATTATAAGTCTTGTTTTCAGATTTGAGTCTTGTCGAACATACAGTGACATCTATACTCATTTTCATTATTTGTATTTTGATTGTTTCCCATATATAAGCCTACTGATTGTTATATACTTCTCATGAAAACTTTAATAAAAATATTGAACGAGAAAATGTTCACATTTATTTTTGTAAAATTTACCTCTTTCATATGGAATGAGACTTTAGAGTTATAGACATATTGTATACAATACAATAATAATGCAAGAGTAAAAGGGGCATTTAGGTTTATTTTTTTTGGGGGGGGGTGGCTTTAAACACATACATTACATATTTAATTATTACACAATTATTGCAATAAAAGCACACATAAATATACAGTATATAACAAAGATCATTTAAAAAAACTTTTCAAAAATTGAGGCAAAATTATTTCAGTTTTGCTTTAATAATCGCAATTATGGGATGGATATTGATATATGACCAGATCCTATAGAACTGTTCTGCTTCTGTAATGCCTGTGTTAGCATTTTAGCTGCACTTGATCTATATGAATAGACATTATTATGAATTCCATTAAAATCATCTTCAAAAACTCTTTTTTTGCCCTTGGATTTAAGTGAATATACAAAAAGCATATCAGACGTTATAATCTGGTCAGCCATGGTCATGGAGGTTCACAATGTAATATATAAATAATATAATTCAACTTCAACTATTTATACATTTGGCAAAGTTCTAAAATGTTTTAAGCTGCCATTTACCAATACAGTTTTGCAGACGTATAATACATTTTGTTTATCTAATTTAAGGTGTATGTACAGGCAAAACAGTTTTTGTTGTTTGAAATAGATTGGATAGGAGTTAAAAACCTTGTCTGTTCATGTTTTGATGTCTGAGTCCTGTTTAGGAGATTTTGCTTCACTTCCTTTCCTAGAGAAGTAACAGAAAGTGAGAGGAAATCTCTACAATAAGAGGAGAATTCCCTTTTAGACAGCTGTCACTGGAACAGATGCTCCGATGGAAGATTTCCCCTAACCTCTTGGTCTAGTCACAAAAGTAAAATTTTACATTTACTATCACATTCTCTCTGGGTCACCAGGACAAATATGTTACTTTCTGTAATGGTCACCAGGACAAATAGCATACATCTACCCAATGGAGGACACAGCATTAAAAACCTGACAGGGCATTAATCCTTCCCTATCCTATAAAAAACTAAAATGTTTTTGACAATATGTGTACTTTAATAGCACATAGTTGAGGAGTTTGCAATTTACAGAATGTTGTTATTTTTGTTATCAAACAACAACACAAAAGCAGCATTCCACAGATGTTTTTTGGACACAAAAAAACCTTTTCTTGAGATGACAGACAAGGAGACTTCTGTGTCACCTTGAATAAGTAGACATATGTGTCCCTGAAACTTCAGTGAAATGCTGTTTTTTCCAAATGTTTGAAGCTTCAGAAAAAGAGCTAAAAAGATACTTTTTTCATTGGACTTTAATTTTTGCAGTATCACCAGGCTTGACACTCTTTACTAACTTAGAGGAGTAAGTGTGGGATGGTTTGAGAATAAGCAAAAAAAAATTAACCTTATCCCACTCTTTCCAAAACTATTACAAAGTTTTGGGTTCTAATATACTTTAATTGGAATATTCATTCTAAGTTAAAGAGTGATATTACAAAAAACAGAGCATACAACATGAATGTTAATCATGTATGGTTTAAACATATGAGTAAAAAAGATCGATCCTAAGACCAGCCACTAATGATAGGTTAACTTGTAAAAAAAAAAAACAGACCACAGTGTGCAACAGTGTACAGATTACCACAGTATTCAACATGTGCTTTCAAGAAGCAATTATTATTATCAAGATTGCAAAGCAATTTTAAATAAAGAAATGCCAAAAATATGAAAAATGCAAAGCCTTACCCCAAAATAAGCCTAAGAAAACAAAGTGAGATTTGAAATATAGCTAAAGACAGCTTACTTACAATGCATTGTCTTACTTTTGCAAACAATTATGAGATACTTAGACTTTAAAGCTAAAAGCCCAGAGAAAACGAGATAAATCATTAAGAAAAGCAAGAAGCTATCAGCTACTGAAAAACAATTATAAGTTAAGGAATCCCATGGTACATAAAGAGAGATTGAGTATACAGAACTGTGCAAGGCAATCCTTGAGCATATACAGTAAATTATGACAGGAGCAAAGCTAGCTGTGATATTGAAAATATCTAAAGGCAAAAGCTGTATTATTTAGCAGGAACACTTCATATCAGGCAAGAAAGATGATTGATTAAGATCACACTTATGGATTGCACTGCAAATAACTAAAAGGAAATGTAACAACAAAAATTACATAAAGCATAATTTAGTAGATACTACAGGGTTAAATGTATTCCTGCTTGGGCTTTCTGTGTAAGCTGGTATTGGTACTTTGCAGGCTGGGATCCTTGGTAAGACTATCACCACGGATAATGTATGCATAGAGTATGCATTTTCTCCTATGTTCTTGTACAGTGAGTTTTCTACAGGTAACTCTGTGCCACATTACCAAAATATGCTGCTGGCTAAATGGCTTCCACACACATTTGTCTTTGTGTATATGTATGATGACTGTGAGCTCAATAAGATTATAAAATGGGAAAACAGGTACAATTTGGAAGAAGAGCATGACTTACTTTAGGATATAGAAGAAAGCTGAACTATGGGATAAGCAAATAGTAAAAAAAAGATGCATGTGTATTTTTATTTGAATTTTGGGGTGCTATCTGTGTAGTAATTCAGCAGTAATCTGCGCAGGAGTGAAGAAGCTTCCTGCAATAAAGACCAATTACTCTGCACTCTCCCCTTATGCAGAGTAACTCCTCTTGTATTAATTCCTTGTAGTTTTCTACAGTGAGCCTGTTGCTACCACAGTTCCGCATGTTGCATGGTTTTACTAGGCTATTTTTATTAAAGTGGTTGTAAACCCTCACATATACCCAGTAAAGTGAACAGCCTCAGATGATACACAGAAATGAAACAAATCCCCCTACGTAAGATTTATGTGTATATCTGATGTCTTCAGCTTTCTACACTCTTTACTAAACATCAAGTTCGAAATGTTTCTTCCTGTTCTACCACTGGGTGTGGAGTCTTGGCATACACTGTGTGAGAGCTGATTAGAAGAAAGGTGCCCCCCCCCCCCACATAGACAGAGGAATAAATGAAACATGCAGAGCTGCAGTGTGAATAGACAAGCTCTTTGCTAATCTCTCTCTATGCACCCACCCCGACACAACACAAATTTCCAGCTGCTTTTATCTCCTGTGTCAGAAGTTATCATGCTGATAATAGAGGAGCTGAGCAGCAGAATGACAATGGCTTTGAAAAAGAGAGAAAAGTAAACACTACAGATATATGTGCCTAGGCCAGATTTAATGAATGGGGTTTACATTTACTTTAAGGACTATGGGGGTGTGTAAATGCGTTTGGTGCACACAAAGAGGAATTATATTCTTTGCGGCTATTGAGAAATACATTTAAATTAAAGTTTTTGTGCCCAAAATTCATCTTTAAGTGATAATGTTGGACTGTAGGGTTAAGTGAACAGAGAGACTGCAAGCTATTATGCCACTCTGTAACAAGATCCAGGTACCAGCTGTGAAAAATCCATGCAAAAATTCCCTTTATCTTTAAAATTGTTATCTGCAGAGGCTATATATGGAATTGCTTCTTCTGCCAAAGTATTGAGATTCATTCATCCCTCACAGACAACCAGTCACACTGCTAGGCCCCCTCCAGGGACAAAGTGTTAGATGTTAGTGTTCATTAATGTTCTATATGTTCAATTTGCAGATAAACATATCTAATACAAGGGTTTCATTTTTTAAATGATTTGTCTGCTTATGTGTGTGTTTATGTATGTCTATTACAGTGTGGGTAGCGTATTTACCCCTTGCTGGGACCAGCCCATGTGGTTCCCGGGCTCTCCCACTCTTACCAGGAGCCAAGGACTGCATTAACTGGCTTCAGCATGGCAAGCAGGAGGAGACAAAATTCCTCGATGAATAGAGCCAGAAGCAATGATAAATTTGTCACTTCCAATTTCTAAACTGTCATTCCCTACCTGATACAGCCTGGAAAGCATCTAACCAAGCACAATCTGTCCTAGGTTAGTTGCTTTGGAGGGCAGATGAGGCAATGAGGTCTAATAGACTCCCAATATCTCCATAAAGAGTCACCTGTCCAATGCTATCACATGGGGGTTGGTTAACCCCTTGTGATAGCAATAAAATTAAACAAAAAATAAATATATAAAAATATTAAAGCAATAACATGTAATAAAATGTGTTAAAAATAACGTACCGTATATACTCGAGTATAGGTCGATCCGAATATAAGCCAAGGCCCCTAATTTACCACAAAAAACTGGGAAAAACGTATTGACCTGAGTATAAGACGAGGGTGAGAAATGCAGCAGCTACTGTAAGTGGAAAAGAGGGTCAACAATGGCCATCTGCAGCTGCATGCCTCCCTGTGTCCTGTGCATGTATCCCTGTGTCCTGTGCAGCCTACCTGTGTCCTGTGTATGTGTCCCTGTGTCCTATGCATGTGTCCCTGTGTCCTGTGCATGTGCATGTGTCCCTGTGTCCTGTGCAGACTACATTTGTTCTGTGCATGTGTCCCTGTGTCCGGTGCATGTGTTTCTATGTCCTGTGCATGTGTCCCTGTGTCCTGTGCAGCCTACCTGTGTCCTGTGCATGCCTCTGTGTGGCGATCTGCATCCTCCACGTGCCGCTCTGTACCAATCAGCATGTGATAATACCATTCGGCGGCCATTCCACTGTTCAAAATCCGAGCCTCCTCCTCGTCTGTGATAGGCAGAACACTCCATTTCCCAGCAGTCAGCGGTCAGCCTATCAGGGACATTCTCTCATCCTCATACCACGGACGAGGATGAGAGAATGTCCATGATAGGCTGTACACTGACTGCTGGGAAATGGAGTGTTCTGCCTATCACAGACAAGAAGGAGGCATGCCTTTTAAACAGTGGAATGGCCGCCAAATGGTATTATCACATGCTGGCCCCCGTCTGTCTGCATGACACACTGATAATGTAGGCAGACGGCGGTGAGTCGAGTATAAGTCGAAGGGGGCACTTTCAGCCTAAAAAAAAGGGCTGAAAATCTCGACTTATACTCAAGTTTATACGGTAACTCCCATTGCCCCCCACACACCTGCAAATGCAAATGCTCGCACATGTATGTAAACCACAATTGCAACACACATGTGGGTATTACATATACTGGTAGTCAAAATTGCAGATTTTTACATGTGTGCAAAAAATTAAGAAATTGCTCTAGAACCAAAGTGGTTAAAGCATATTTTGTGAGTATAAGAGCTGTGGCATATGTGTGCAGTATATACAGTAAATAGGCTCAGATTATATTTAACAGAAGCTCTTTAAGACCCTCCTACTGTCAGAGCAAAGTAGATATGCTTATTAGTTTCATTGGTGGCTATGTGTGCAATATTATTGTATTGCTCTCCTTAAATTGATCAGGTTTTCTACTATCCTAGCAACACCTATGCAGACAGCATTGCCTGGTACTCTACCTCACATTTCTTTACCGCAGCTAAAGCAACTTTAGGTCAAGAACCTACCTCTACTTATAATTAGATAGTAAAAGAACAGCAACATAATGGTGTTCTTTTCTCCCAGCAAGTAAGTCGATTAAAATCAAAGATTAAAATCAATATTCAATTCAGTAGAGCCCTATTGGCCTAAAATGCCACCCCTTTCTCTTCCATTCTGGGTCCTGAATTACAGGATTCTAGTACAAATTTAAGTAATCTTTGATGATAATAAATACATACCCAGATTATAAATGGATCATCTATATCTTCCCATAGTTCTGACTATACAGCTGGAAAATTTTAGGTGAACCTGCTGTAAATATGTAAGGAACGTAAATTACATTTCTATTTTGCCTTTTAAAAAAGCACAGGATATAAAAGGTTATTTTTTTTAGTCTGATTGTCTATCCTTGGAAAAGGTAATTTTTCTCTTTATCTACAGTACGTACATTGATGAATTGGTGCACATTCCTCTCGGGATATATGTATTTAATAATAGTTGGCCTACCAACACAGCATACAAACTGCTTTTAGTGTATATGATATTAAAATATTAATTTTATTATATTATTGTTACATTACATTAATTGCTATATAAAATGATATAATCATGATTTCTTCTGTTATTGTTATAAAACATGTTTAATTTGTAGATAAAAATGGTGGTTCAATTATACAACAATCCACACATTTATTTCCTTACATATCTTTTATTATTACAATAAAGTTTATTGTATTCTATGTCAGCCACATGTGCATTCCAGGCCTGAGAATGGACATCCCTGAACTGGAGAAGGGCAACAAAGCTAATGGGGGGGGGGGCTGCTGAAGAGGGGATATAATACAATATACAAATCTATAAATGGTGACTCTAGTATTGGGAGGAAACTATTTAACCTAAGGTCTCTAAAGAAGACTTGCAGCACACAAGAAAGTTGGATGAGAAGCAGCTCAATCTTAAATTGCATTAGGGATTCCATACTATTTGACCATTAGGGATGTGGAACACCCTTCCATAGTTGGTGTTATTGGGGAGTTTGGATGAATTCAAGAATCATTTAGTTGCATTTCTTAGCAAACACAATATGCAGAAATATTAAAAAGAGTAGTCACATACTCACATACACACAGGTTGAACTGGATGAACAGGTGTCTTTTTTCAACCTTGCCAACTATGTAACTATGTACCTATGTGGAAATACTGTAATACTCTGGTTCAGTGTACGAAAAACATATGCAACTTTGCACTTTTAAACTTTAAAAAATGGAAGTGAAGATTTTATGTTAAGTCCTTTGGTGAATGTGTAGTGAATGTTACATTTGCTATAGATAGGACAGATTGTTTTAGTAATGTGCTCTACTTTCCCAGGTGAAATTCATTTGATGTCCTTCCCAGTCGCACACTTCCTACACACCCCCTGGTGCACGCAGCAGTGCAAAATGCGACCGCTGTGGCAATGTACTTGAGGGGAGGTAGACAGGATAAAAAAAATGCTTATCAATACTAAGGATCTTACTCTTCTGCTCGTGACAGGCTGCGGCTGTGGATGTATGCACCAAAAACAGCCTTGCAGACTTAAGCTACTAACGCCAGATGGCGGATAGCCCAAGGGGCCTCCTCATACCTAGTGGGAATCTGAAAAACGTGGAGTCTTACCCTTCAAGTGGTAAGCTTGGATAATAAACTGACAGACCCCACAAGAAATTGTCACTTTAGGCACTGCCTGTTCTCTGGCAGCCAAAACAAAGGATCTGACTGCCTGATTGCTGCAAATGACCTTAAAGAGAACCTGACAGCGCGAACACCATCCAAAGTATAAAGAGCTTTTTCTCCTGGTGACTCTGGACTAGAAAAAAAGGAAGGCAAGACAATGCATGAATCAAAATAAAAACTTTAAACCACTTTCGCAAAAAAATACGGGTGAAGGTGTAACACCATTTGTCATGGTGAAGGACCAAAGATGACTTTCTATAAAAAGAACCACCACTTTCCGACACCCTTCCTGCTGAAGTAATTGCAACCACCTTTCTGAGTCAATAGGACTCATGGAATTGCACAAAATCAGTTCAAAAGGTGGTTTCTGCAAAACAAACATACCTGGTTTCAAAACCCAAAGAATTCGGGGGGGGGGGGGGGAATTAAATTGATACTAAAGTCTTGTTTTTTTTTTTTCTTTAAAAATAACAAACACGTTATACTTACCTGCTCTGTGCAGTGGTTTAACACAGAGCAGCTTCGATCATCCTCTTTTCGAGTGCCTCACCAGCGCTCCTGGCCCCTCCCTCCTGTTGAGTGCCCCCACAGCAGGAAGCTTGCTATGGGGGCACCCAAATCAAACCGCAGCTCTGTGTGTCCATTCAGACACATAGCCACGGTTCAATCATGCCCCCTCTCTCTCCTCATTAGCTAACTGACTTTGATTGACGGCAGTGGGAGCCAATGGCGCCACTGCTGTGTCTCAGCCAATCAGAAGGCAGAGTCCCGGATGACAGAGGCACTCGTGCACATCGTTGGATAGAGAAACAATTGGTCTACTGGAAGGAAAACTGACAGAGCCACCATCTGACCTCTAATTATACTTAAGGACAAAAATGCGACCAAACGTACTTCCAGGAATGAAATTTCCTGGTTTCACATCAGGACACAGAAGACTCCAAAGTCCTGTAATAAAACCTTCTGAATGCAGGTTGCATGGCCTACAGTGAGGTAGAGATAACTAATCCAGCACCTCCTCAAACCTTTAGCACCGGGGTCTACTAGCCAAGTCATTAATCCCAGCAACTGGGAAGCAGAGTATAACATTGGCCCCTGAGACAGAAGGTCTAGCTGGGCCAGGAATTCCCAAGGGGCATCTACCACTAAGTTCACAATGTCAAAACCATATCCTCCTGGACTAGGCCAGTGCACCAAAATTACTAGTGATATTTCCTTCCGGATCCTGTTGTTAAACCCAGAAGCCTGAAGATTCAAATCTGGAGTAATCCAACGCTGAGAGATTACAGTGAACACCTCTGGAAGAAGTGACCCTTCCCTCTGAACCAACAGCTAGTGATTCAGAAAGACTGACTGCCAGTTGGGATATGCCAAAACAAAGCCAAAACATGGTGTTCTGTCAGAATATGACTAACCACCTTTTGGGCAGCCTGACTCCTAGTGCCACCCTACTTATTGATATATACCACCGTTGTGGAATTGTTGGACTGAACACTTACTGGAAGACCCCACCACCAGTTCGTCCAGTGATCCAGTGCAAACTGAACAGCCTGAAGCTCCAAAATAGTGGTGGTCAAAACACTTTTCTGGGAAGACCAAGATCTCTCTACTGAAGCAAATCCCAAAATGGCTCCCCAACCCATCAAGCTGGCATTAATAAACATTATCCACCAGACTACTCCAAGGAACTACTTCCAGCTTTCCAGGCTCTGAGGAACCAGCCAATCAGCCAATCTAATGACCCTAACTCACTGGGAGCTAGGGACATATGACAATCCAGACACTGAACCTTCCTTTTCATACGGACAGGATATTCCTTTGTAATGGCCTGAAGTGAGTGTATGGAATGGCCTTGAACACCATCATTTCCAGCAAGCTCATGGAAAAGACACATCAAATGGGAACCTTCACCTATTTTAGCCTACAGGACTTGATTTCTCAGAAACAGGCCTTTTTCTGGAGCTGTGGCCCGCCCTCTGGCTCTGTGTTTTCAGATGCCTGTGGGTGCCAAAAAGACTGCCTGAATGATGAGGTACCAGATGGCAAAGCAACCCTTTCAGTGTAAACCGGATGCCTGCCCTTCTTTTTTAAGAAGCAAAAAGGGAACACTTTCCCCAGAGATCTTTTAGATGTATTTGTCCCATCCTCACCAACAGGTGTTCGCCTTGAAAAGGAAAGGGCGCCAAACACTTTTTACAGGGCAGCTTAGCAGACTAGCTTTTTACCCAGAGAACTCTATGTCTGTAATATGATCACAGAGCCCAATGCAAATCTAATGGTTAGAGCCATGACTAAGACAGGAGATCACTGCATCCATTAGGGGCACACTGCCCTCCATTAAAAAGGTATCCACTATATAACATCTGTCCTAAGGTAAGGAGGCAAACTAAAGTAAGAGCATACCAGACAGGAACTATACTAGCAACTTCTGTGCCCAGAAGCAATTACTCTGGCATTTCCAGGCCTGTCAATGCCGCAGCCAATTCATCCTTAGTGACATATGCTAAGGCTGATGTGCTAAGAGTAGGCAAAATGCCAGAGAAATGCAGGGTTTCAGATACACTTAGTGCTTCTGGTCTATCAGATATAAGAACAAAGTGGATAAAGACTGAAGTCCTCTTGACTTCATGACAGTGCATGTGTGCCCCTCTAGGCAGTGCTTCACCCACTCCTCCTTCTGGAAGCCCTTCTTTTAAATATTTTACAGGAAATATTGTAGCATATTGTAATACCCCATTATGCAGCTTTGCAGGTATGCAATAATTATGCAAGTATGCAGTTACGCAAGTATGCACGTATGCAGATATGCAGTTATGCAAGCATGCACATATCCAGATATGCAAGTATACAGATATGCAAGTATGCAGGTATGCAAGCATGCAGATATGCAAGCATGCAGATATGCAGGTATGCATGTTTGCAGGCATGCAAGTATACCAATGTGGAGATATGCAAGTGTACCGGTATGCAAGAATGTACTTATGAAAGTAAGCAGCTATGCATTTATACAGGTATGCAGGTGTGGAGGTATACAGTTATACAGGTGTGGAGGTATGCAAATACACAAGTATTCAGGTGTGCAGTTAAGTAAGTATACATGTATGCAGCTATGTGTCAGAAACTATGAAATCAGGCCGAGACAGAAGTACAGTTAAATCACACTTGTTTAATAATAAAAGTAAAAAGACTAAATGTAGTCAAAACATAGCCAAAGTTCAGTAACCGGAATGGATAGTCAGCCAAGCCAGAAGTCAGGGATCAATGTAGTGGAACAGCTATCAGGATCTGGAGCCAGAAGGGATGTCAGCAAAGCAAGTCTTGAACAGGATCGCAGGAGATAGTTTATGTGATGTTGACCAAGGTGAAGGAAGAGAACCTCTGGACTGGATGACTTAAGTAGGCAGGACTGACGATCAGGATATCATCAACAGCTGAGTAACTGTGGAGACTTAGGAGCTGGCAATTAGCCATCAGCTGAGCGGCTAGCTCAGAGAAGGAAGGGCGGAGCCCAGCCCCGACACTATGCAAGTATGCAGTTACACAATTATGCAAGTAAGCATCTATGCAGTTATGCAGGTACAGAGTTATATGAGGAAAGATATCCTCATGAAAAGGGGTCGGTACCCTCCAAAAGAGAGGTGGGAACATACAGCGGAGTACTCCAAAAATATGCTTTTTTGAAAAATTAGCACTCAAATAAACAATAGAATTCACAATTGATGGTAATGAAATTTAAAATGACTATGTTGTCCTTCTAAAAACACACTCCCGAGATGCCAGCCAGACCAATTCCATCCATACTAGACAGGTTAGTGATGGTGACATGTGAGAGGGGGTCTAGAGGGGTCCTGGGAAAACTACGGGGCACTTGCAGTTGAATGCTATGTGCCTCTTGTTAAGACATCCAGGCCCACTGGACACCCTGTGTCTCCAGTATTGGTAAATTCAAAAATCGGATCAGCAATCAAATACAAATTATCCTGACAGTATATCAATTAAACGGATGATAACTACAGACGGGTCTGAGGGGGTTCTGGGAGACCCATGGGGCGCTTGCAACTGAATGCTATGTGCCTACCTTAAGGACATCCAGGCCCACTATATGCTCTGTGTCATCACTGTTTAGTGCAAAAAGGGAGTCCATGGTGGACCAGCATATATAAACAGCAGTGCACATGGTATCCAAGCTCTAAGTTCCTGTGGTATTCCCCAATTCAAAAGCCACTGCTGTCTGCACAAACCCATCAATGGGCAGCAATCATGATGACTCAAACCCAAAATGGAGAGGATACAATGTCAAAATAAACACGGGGAGGGGTGGTACACATGGTGATGGAGCAATCCAAGTGTGATCACTGAGTTTTCAAAGGGCAGTTCCAGGCTATTCACATAGATTTGTGACGTGGCCTGTAATCACATTACTGCTGGTGTCACTCCAGTCTGCAGGGAGGCCCTTACTCAGAAGCACTGGGCATCAACAATATTTCTCTTCAGCAAGGAGGTAGGACTCACATGTAGTTGTCCACCATCTTCCGTGGTGGAGGGAAGGCTTCCTCCCACAACCACTTGTCATTGTGATCCACTGATGTTGGTGCTGCCAGTCACTCAGGTGTCCCCTGTTGCAAACTTAGTGTACATCCATCTTCGGACGGCCGTTCACTTCTGCTTTTCACAATTTTTACTACCTGTTTGTCATGAACGGATGTGGGCAAGATGGTAGATTGCCTGGGTATGGTTGGATAGATGGGAGTGCGTGGGGCACTACACCAATGCGTTTCACCCACCTAGCACGTGGGTTTCATCCCAACCCTGATGAAACCCACATGCTAGGTGAGTGGGTGACAAACAGGAAGTGAAAATCGTGGAAACCGGAAGTAAGCGGCCAGCTGGCCGGAGATGGATGTACACTAAGTTTGCAACAGGGGACACCTGAGTGATTGACATTGGGATCTGGAATTTAGAAAAAAAAAGGTGAACTTATCCTTTAAATCTTTTAATCTTTATTAATAAAGGAAATTGGGATAATGGTGGGTCTTTTTAACCACTTGACGACCGCCTCACGCCGATGTACGTCGGCAAGGTGGCACGGACAGGCAAAATCACGTACATGTACGTGATTTGCCTTCCGCGGGTGGGGGGTCCGATCGGACCCCCCCCTGGTGCCCGAGGTGGTCGTCTTTTGTCCCACGGCGATCGGAGGTGAGGGGGAGGCCATCCGTTCGTGCCCCCCCCGCGATCGCCGCCGGCCAATCGAATCATTCCTTTGGTGCTGTATGCTAAACAGCAGCAAAGGAAATGATGTCATCTCTCCTCGGCTCGGTAATTTCCGTTCCGGCCCGAGAAGAGAAGACAGGTATGTGAGTGCACAACACTACACACACACAGTAGAACATGCCAGGCACACTAAACACCCCGATCCCCCCCAATCGCCCCCCGATCCCCCCCCAATCTCCCCCCCTGTCACAAACTGACACCAGCAGTTTTTTTTTTCTGATTACTGCTTTGGTGTCAGTTTGTGACAGTTACAGTGTTGGGACATTGAGTATTATCCCCCTGTAGGTCTAGGATACCCCCCTAACCCCCCCTAATAAAGTTTTAACCCCTTGATCACCCCCTGTCACCAGTGTCGCTAAGTGATCATTTTTCTGATCGCTGTATTAGTGTCGCTGGTGACGCTAGTTAGGGACGTAAATATTGAGGTTCGCCGTCAGCGTTTTATAGCGTCAGGGACCCCCATATACTACCTAATAAAGGTTTTAACCCCTTGATTGCCCCCTAGTTAACCCTTTCACCACTGATCACCGTATAAGTGTTACGGGTGACGCTGGTTAGTTCGTTTATTTTTTATAGTGTCAGGGCACCCGCCGTTTATTACCGAATAAAGGTTTAGCCCCCTGATCGCCCGGTGGTGATATGCGTCGCCCCAGGCAGTGTCAGATTAGCGCCAGTACCGCTAACACCCACGCACGCAGCATACGCCTCCCTTAGTGGTATAGTATCTGAACGGATTAATATCTGATCCGATCAGATCTATACTAGCCTCCCCAGCAGTTTAGGGTTTCCAAAAACGCAGTGTTAGCGGGATCAGCCCAGATACCTGCTAGCACCTGCGTTTTGCCCCTCCGCCCAGCCCACCCAAGTGCAGTATCGATCGATCACTGTCACTTACAAAACACTAAACGCATAACTGCAGCGTTCGCAGAGTCAGGCCTGATCCCTGCGATCGCTAACAGTTTTTTTGGTAGTATTTTGGTAAACTGGCAAGCACCAGCCCCAGGCAGCGTCAGGTTAGTGCCAGTACCGCTAACACCCACGCACGCACCGTACACCTCCCTTAGTGGTATAGTATCTGATCGGATCAATATCTGATCCGATCAGATCTATACTAGCATCCCCAGCAGTTTAGGTTTCCCAAAAACGCAGTGTTAGCGGGATCAGCCCAGATACCTGCTAGCACCTGCGTTTTGCCCCTCCGCCCGGCCCAGCCCAGCCCACCCAAGTGCAGTATCGATCGATCACTATCACTTACAAAACACTAAATGCATAACTGCAGCGTTCGCAGAGTCAGGCCTGATCCCTGCGATCGCTAACAGTTTTTTTGGTAGTATTTTGGTGAACTGGCAAGCACCAGCCCCAGGCAGCGTCAGGTTAGCGCCAGTACCGCTAACACCCACGCACGCACCGTACACCTCCCTTAGTGGTATAGTATCTGAACGGATCAATATCTGATCCGATCAGATCTATACTAGCGTCCCCAGCAGTTTAGGGTTCCCAAAAACGCAGTGTTAGCGGGATCAGCACAGATACCTGCTAGCACCTGCGTTTTGCCCCTCCGCCCGGCCCAGCCCAGCCCACCCAAGTGCAGTATCGATCGATCACTGTCACTTACAAAAGACTACAGCGTTCGCAGAGTCAGGCCTGATCCCTGCGATTGCTAACAGTTTTTTTGGTAGCGTTTTGGTGAACTGGCAAGCACCAGTGGCCTAGTACACCCCGGTCATAGTCAAACCAGCACTGCAGTAACACGTGGTGACGTGGCAAGTCCCATAAGTGCAGTTCAAGCTGGTGAGGTGGCAAGCACAAGTAGTGTCCCGCTGCCACCAAAAAGACAAACACAGGCCCGTCGTGCCCATAATGCCCTTCCTGCTGCATTCGCCAATCCTAATTGGGAACCCACCACTTCTGCAGCGCCCGTACTTCCCCCATTCACATCCCCAACCAAATGCAGTCGGCTGCATGAGAGGCATTTTCTTTATGTCCTCCCGAGTACCCCTACCCAACAAACCCCCCCAAAAAAGATGTCGTGTCTGCAGCTAGCGCGGATATAGGCGTGACACCCGCTATTATTGTCCCTCCTGTCCTGACAATCCTGGTCTTTGCATTGGTGAATGTTTTGAACGCTACCATGCACTAGTTGAGTATTAGCGTAGGGTACAGCATTCCACAGACTAGGCACACTTTCACAGGGTCTCCCAAGATGCCATCGCATTTTGAGAGACCCGAACCTTGAACCGGTTACAGTTATAAAAGTTAGTTACAAAAAAAGTGTAAAAAAAAAAAAATATATAAAATTTAAAAAAATAGTTGTCGTTTTATTGTTCCCTCTCTCTCTATTCTCTCTATTGTTCTGCTCTTTTTTACTGTATTCTATTCTGCAATGTTTAATTGTTATTATGTTTTATCATGTTTGCTTTTCAGGTATGCAATTTTTTATACTTTACCGTTTACTGTGCTTTATTGTTAACCATTTTTTTGTCTTCTGGTACGCCATTCACAACTTTGAGTGGTTATACCAGAATGATGCCTGCAGGTTTAGGTATCATCTTGGTATCATTCTTTTCAGCCAGCGGTCGGCTTTCATGTAAAAGCAATCCTAGCGGCTAATTAGCCTCTAGACTGCTTTTACAAGCTGTGGGAGGGAATGCCCCCCCCCACTGTCTTCCGTGTTTTTCTCTGGCTCTCCTGTCTCAACAAGGAACCTGAAAATGCAGCCGGTGATTCAGCCAGCTGACCATAGAGCTGATCAGAGACCAGAGTGGCTCCAAACATCTCTATGGCCTAAGAAACCGGAAGCTACGAGCATTTTATGACTTAGATTTCGCCGGATGTAAATAGCGCCATTGGGAAATTGGGGAAGCATTTTATCACACCGATCTTGGTGTGGTCAGATGCTTTGAGGGCAGAGGAGAGATCTAGGGTCTAATAGACTCGAATTTTTTCAAAAAAGAGTACCTGTCACTACCTATTGCTATCATAGGGGATATTTACATTCCCCGAGATAACAATAAAAATGATTTAAAAAAAAATGAAAGGAACAGTTTAAAACAGTTTAAAAATAATATAAAAAAGCAAAAAAATAATAAAGAAAAAAAAAAAAAAAAAGCACCCCTGTCGCCCCCGCTAAGGCGAACGCAAGCGGCGGTCTGTCGTCAAACGTAAACAGCAATTGCACCATGCATGTGAGGTATCACCGCGAAGGTCAGATCGAGGGCAGTAATTTTTGCAGTAGACCTCCTCTGTAAATCTAAAGTGATAACCTGTAAAGGCTTTTAAAGGCTTTTAAAAATGTATTTATTTTGTTGCTACTGCACGTTTGTGCGCAATTGTAAAGCATGTCATGTTTGGTATCCATGTACTCGGCCTAAGATCATCTTTTTTATTTCATCAAACATTTGGGCAATATAGTGTGTTTTAGTGCATTAAAATTTTAAAAAGTGTGTTTTTTCCCCAAAAAATGCGTTTGAAAAAATACTGCGCAAATACTGTGTGAAAAAAAAAATGAAACACCCACCATTTTATTCTGTAGGGCATTTGCTTTAAAAAAATATATAATGTTTGGGGGTTCAAAGTAATTTTCTTGCAAAAAAAAAAAAAACTTTTTCATGTAAACAATAAGTGTCAGAAAGGGGTTTGTCTTCAAGTGGTTAGAAGAGTGGGTGATGTGTGACATAAGCTTCTAAATGTTGTGCATAAAATGCCAGGACAGTTCAAAACCCCCCCAAATGACCCCATTTTGGAAAGTAGACACCCCAAGCTATTTGCTGAGAGGCATGTCCATGGAATATTTTATATTGCGACACAAGTTGCGGGAAAGAGACAAATTTTTTTTTTTTTTGCACAAAATTGTCACTAAATGATATATTGCTCAAATATGCCATGGGAATATGTGAAATTACACCCCAAAATACATTCTGCTGCTTCTCCTGAGTACGGGGATACCACATGTGTGAGACTTTTTGGGAGCCTAGCCGCGCACGGGACCCCGAAAACCAAGCACCGCCTTCAGGCTTTCTAAGGGCGTGAATTTTTGATTTCACTCTTCACTGCCTATCACAGTTTCGGAGACCATGGAATGCCCAGGTGGCACAAACCCCCCCCCAAATGAACCCATTTTGGAAAGTAGACACCCCAAGCAATTTGCTGAGTGGTATAGTGAGTATTTTGCAGACCTCACTTTTTGTCACAAAGTTTTGAAAATTGAAAAAAGAAAAAAAAAATGTTTTTTCTTGTCTTTCTTCATTTTCAAAAACAAATGAGAGCTGCAAAATACTCACCATGCCTCTCAGCAAATAGCTTGGGGTGTCTACTTTCCAAAATGCGGTCATTTGGGGGGGGTTTGTGCCACCTGGGCATTCCATGGCCTCCAAAAATGGGATAGGCAGTGAAGAGTGAAATCAAAAATTTTCACCCTTAGAAATCCTGAAGGCGGTGATTGGTTTTCGGGGCCCCGCACGCGACTAGGCTCCAAAAAAGTCCCACACATGTGGTATCCCCATACTCAGGAGAAGCAGCTAAATGTATTTTGGGGTGCAATTCCACATATGCCCATGGCCTGTGTGAGCAATATATCATTTAGTGACAACTTAGTGCAAAAAAAAAAAAATGTGTCACTTTCCCGCAACTTGTGTCAAAATATAAAATATTCCATGGACTCAATATGCCTCTCAGCAAATAGCTTGGGGTGTCTACTTTCCAAAATGGGGTCATTTGGGGGGGGTTTGTGCCACCTGGGCATTCCATGGCCTCCGAAACTGTGATAGGCAGTGAAGAGTGAAATCATAAATTTACACCCTTAGAAATCCTGAAGGCGGTGATTGGTTTTCGGGGCCCCGTACGCGGCTAGGCTCCCAAAAAGTCCCACACATGTGGTATCCCCATACTCAGGAGAAGCAGCAGAATGTATTTTGGGGTGCAATTCCACATAGGCCCTGCCCTGCCATTTTAGCACCTCAAGAAATGACATAGGCAGTCATAAACTAAAAGCTGTGTAAATTACAGAAAATGTACCCTAGTTTGTAGATGCTATAACTTTTGCGCAAACCAATAAATATATGCTTATTGACATTTTTTTTACCAAAGACATGTGGCCGAATACATTTTGGCCTAAAAGTATGACTAAAATTGAGTTTATTGGGGTTTTTTTATAACAAAAAGTAGAAAATATAATTTTTTTCAAAATTTTCTGTCTTTTTCCGTTTATAGCGCAAAAAATAAAAACCGCAGAGGTGATCAAATACCATCAAAAGAAAGCTCTATTTGTGGGAAGAAAAGGACGCAAATTTCGTTTGGGTTCAGCATTGCATGACCGCGCAATTAGCAGTTAAAGCGACGCAGTGCCAAATTGGAAAAAGACCTCTGGTCCTTAGGCAGCATAATGGTCCGGGGCTCCTCAAGTGGTTAAACCTAAAAATCTACAATTAAGCCCTACATGGGTGAAACAGGTTATGCTGATGGGTGGAGAGCCAGCTGAAGCGATTTTATAATCATTCATTTTGTGATTCACTATATTGGTGTGCAGTCCTTGGAAACATTTAAAGTACACAATCACTGACTTTAAATGGAAGATGGACATGTGGAGATCAACTGTAGACCAGGTCATTAATCTGGGAGTTGGTATTTTAATAGGTCATAAGGGGAAATATCAAAAATATAAAATTAATATATATTATATGCATAGGGCATATTTTAAACATAGAAGTGAAGTGGTAGACCAGTAGGGTGTGCTCCAGCAAAAGTGATATATATAAAAAACAAAAATGCAATCAAGTTACATTTTCTTCTCCACTGGTTTCTATTCATAAACAAAGTGGCTGGGGGACCCTAGGTGACCCCCAGGCCAAAGAAATGCCATTTGTGATGAAAGTCTGGCGAGAGAGCATTAAACTGAAAAAATCATGTATAACGCTGAAAGATATCTTCATTTTTTTTTTAAATGTATCTACACTTCCCACTGACACCACCAACAGTTCCACATATTATCCACTCTAATAGTAAAGAACCCCTTACACAGTTTAAGATTGAACCATCTCTTGTAAAACTTCATTGTGTGATTTTGTGTGTGTTTTAGAGAATTTAGGTCAAATAGTCTGATCCTAACGCTACCAGTCACCATTTAATAATTTGTATATTGTAGTCCCACTCAGAATACAAACTATTATTTAGGTATACAGCTTGGCTAGCCAGGAAAAGAGGGAGTAGCGAGCATCGGGGCCACACTATACTGAACTATAACAGGCTCATGAAGAAAAAATAAAATGGCGTTGATTTCCCCCCAAAATTAATTCTAGACACTTATCCTAGTTAGGCTTCTGGTATGTTTTTTTGGCTGGAGCATGCCGCATGCCCTCAATATGGGAAGAACACATTGCCAGAAAACAGGGGAGCCTCCCTGACAAGGTACCATATCCCCATGTTGAAGAGAAGAAAGGCCTCATCCCCACATCCCTGGCATGGTAAATGTGAGGATCTTTGGGAGGGCTTATATGAATTTGAATAGAGGGGCCCCCAGATATCCACCCTCCATGTGAAAAGTAAGAGATACATAGTATCTTATGTTACTCATTCACTAAAAACAAATTGGTAAAGTAAATAAACACACACTGTAGGGTTAAGGAAGATCTCAAAGGTCTTTGGGGCATGGTATAATAATGAATTACTGTATAACAGAAAAAATTTGTGCAAAGGAAAGGTCAGAACTAGGGATGAGCTTCGAGTTTGAGTCGAACTCATGTTCGACTCGAACATTGGCTGTTCGCAAGTTCGCCGAACAGCGAACAATTTGGGGTGTTCGCGGCAAATTCGAATGCCACAGAACACCCTTTAAAAGTCTATGGGAGAAATCAAAAGTGCTAATTTTAATGTCTTATATGCAAGTTATTATCATAAAAAGTGTTTGGGGACCCGGGTCCTGCCCCAGGGGACATGGATCAATGCAAAAAAAAGTTTTAAAAACGTCCGTTTTTTCAGGAGCAGTGATTTTAATAATGCTTAAAGTCAAACAATAAAAGTGTAATATCCCTTTAAATTTCGTACCTGGGGGGTGTCTATAGTATGCCTGTAAAGGGGCGCATGTTTCCAGTGTTTAGAACAGTCTGACAGCAAAATGACATTTCGAAGGAAAAAACCCATTTAAAACTACCCGCGGCTATTGCATTGCCGACAATACACAAAGAAGTTCATTGATAAAAACGGCATGGGAATTCCCCACAGGGAAACCCCGAACCAAAACTAAAAAAAAAAAAATGACGTGGGAGTCCCCCTAAATTCCATACCAGGCCTTTCAGGTCTGGTATGGATATTAAGGGGAACCCCGGCCAAAATTTAAAAAAAAAAATGACGTGGGGTTCCCCCTAAATTCCATACCGGACCCTTCAGGTCTGGTATGGATTTTAAGGGGAACCCCGCGCCAAAAAAAAAAAAAAAACGGCGTGGGGTCCCCCCAAAAATCCATACCAGACCCTTATCCGAGCACGCAACCTGGCAGGCCACAGGAAAAGAGGAGGATGAGAGTGCGGTCCCCCCCTCCTGAACCGTACCAGGCCACATGCCCTCAACATTGAGAGGGTGCTTTTGGGTAGCCCCCCAAAACACCTTGTCCCCATGTTGATGAGGACAAGGGCCTCATCCCCACAACCCTGGCTGGTGGTTGTGGGGGTCTGCGGGCGGGGGGCTTATCAAAATCTGGAAGCCCCCTTTAACAAGGGGACCCCCAGATCCTGGCCCCCCCCTGTGTGAAATGGTAAGGGGGTACTTACCCCTACCATTTCACTAAAAAACTGTCAAAAATGTTAAAAACAAGAAACATGCGCCCCTTTACAGGCATACTATAGACACCCCCAGGTACGAAATTTAAAGGGATATTACAGTTTTATTGTTTTACTTTAAGCATTATTAAAATCACTGCTCCTGAAAAAACGGCCGTTTTTAAAACTTTTTTTTGCATTGATCCATGTCCCCTGGGGCAGGACCCGGGTCCCCAAACACTTTTTATGACAATAACTTGCATATAAGCCTTTAAAATTAGCACTTTTGATTATTCATGTTCGTGTCCCATAGACTTTAACGGTGTTCGCGTGTTCGAGTGAACTTTTTTCCTGTTCGCATGTTCTGGTGCGAACCGAATGGGGGGGTGTTCGGCTCATCCCTATTCAGAACAGGTAACTATGTGTGGGGTATATATGCCAATAGTTAACAAGGCAAAAAAGCACATATGTGTTTTGGTCATATATTTACCATGTGAATATGGTGGACTCCTAAGGGATCAGAGTCTACTTCTGCACTGCTGGTTGTTTTTATGAGACTGAGCTGTCCTACCAACAGCATCGGTTACCATTGCTCAGGCAAAATTAGTGGAAGCAAAACTAGTGGAGATGGGTCTGAGAAGGGTTCCAACCCCTCTGGGGACAAATCTAGAGTTTTTTTATGAAGGCAGGAAGATCTACAAGGAGTGGAGGACATGTGTCCTCCTTTTTATTTTTGTCAACTGGTAGGTTGCATACCCCCTAGAAGTAAAATATGTTGGAGGGTCTAGGTCTGCAGAAGAAGAGACCAGTGCCTAGCAAGGGTATGGTAAAAGACATGTGGATAGATATATTTAAACACCATCAAAATTCAGGGTTCCTTTCTCCTTGGTCATTGCAAAAATGTCCTTTTGCTTAACAAATGGGAGACACTCAGACAGGTATGGCGTGCCACGTGAATGCAGCACGATGTAAACACATGGAGATGGTGCATCCTCCCATCCCACCTCTGAAGGGGCAGTGAGGGGGAGGGGAAGGATGTGTTGTACATCACAGTGTTTGGATCAGAGACCGAGACAAAAGAATCGGTCTCGTTCTCTGATCTGAACACTGTGATGTACAGCACATCCTTCCCCTCTCCCTCACCGCCCCTTCAGAGGTGGGATGGGAGGATGTACCATCTCCACGTATTTACATCGTGCTGCGTTCACGTGGCACGCCATCCCCGTCTGAGTGTCTTCCATTGACAAACACACAAGAGGGGTTAACAGGCGCTAATCGCCCGACAGCTGAGCTGCCCAGGTGAAAGCGTTCCTCTCTCATTTGGTGTTTGCCCAATTGATGCTTTGGGCAGGGCTGTGGTAGATGCAGCTACTTAGTCACCTTCGTTGGGTCAGTTCACAGGCACATCTCTCACTCCACACATCCTGGATAACTTCCACCCACATACCCACATCAATCAATTTTTTCATCTGTTATTCACAGGTATTTATTCACTATCACCCCCTGTGTTTCTGTTTTATTTTTCTATAAGTTAGCATTTTTTTTCTCTTTAAACCCTTTATCACTCACTGTTCACCTCACTCATTATTTTCACCTTTATAACCAATTCACATTCTATATTAGTCACTTTTTTTTCATGCATTTTTCTTGCATCTTAGGTTTTCCATTAGGCTCATTGCTTCTCCCCTTCACAAGGGTTGTCCATTCATGCACACGGCCCATGAATTGTCTGCGTTGGTTGCTATCGCCCCTTTGGCGACCGCGGTGCCAGGAGATGTGACCTTGCGAATTTCTTGGTGACTTTCGATGCTGCACTGCCACTGCGCAGATGCAGATGTAAGTTTTATATGCAACCTGGTAACAAACCTTTATATACATTTTTTCTTTTATTTGCCTAATTTAAATCCATTATCCTTTTGATCATTTTGAACTAATATTTTTTGTTTTTAGATATTTTCCATGGTTTATGCTTCTGATGGGCAGCTATAAGGCCGCGAAACGCGCCAACCCTTACACTTTACTATTATTCTACCATGGACCAATCTATATTCTCTACGGTTTTATTCATGTTTATAATCTTTCAGTATATGAATTATGTTTATTTCTTTTTTTTTGATGTATTTAGTTTTGTTTTGGTTTTAACTTACCTATGTTTATAATACGTATCCATTGTCTGTTCTACAACTGTTTCAATGATTGCGGACTACTATGCAACTTATGTTGTAAATGATCAAATGCTTTTGGAGGTTATATACTCATTTAGTTGTATGTTAGATTATACAACATGAATAAACAGTAATTTCCCAGGCACTTGACTTCATTTTGTGCTGCTGTGTGCTTCATTTAAAGTCCCACCCTTTGCCTTCAAATCAGTGGTGGCATATTTTGGCTAGTGAGCAGGGCATTTATGAGTTGTTTGGATTTCTTAAACATAACATCAATTGCAGAATTCTCTGTGGAATGCCCAAGGTCCACTGACTTCCCACCACCAATGGAGAGATCTGAGAAGGCATTCTTTATAGGCAGAGAGTAAGAGGAAGCATTCAAGTCTCCACTTCTGTGCACCACTTTGGCTAGGCACAGAGAGTTCACATGCCCACAAGAGCTCCTGAAGAATATTTCAATGTCCTTCCTTGGGGTTAAGGATGCAGACTGACTGGAACTTGAATCCTTTCATTTCAATGCAGAAAATAATGTGCAATGAAAAGAGAGGGTATGAAACAGTATGTAAGGTTGGGTCCTAATTTTAGTGTTGGTTCTCCTCTACATGCTTCTGTACTCGGCCATGGACAACCATGTCCCTTTCATACAACTATATATATATATATATATATAGAGTTGTTGTATTCTATATACGTGTTTAGTGCAGACTTTATGCTTTGGTAGTTAAAAGTTACCTTTATATATTTTGGATTTCTGCATAATAAAAATGATTTGAGGTAGAACAGATTGTTTGTTTGTTTGTTTGTTTGTTTGTTTGTTTGTTTGAGGTAATTCTGTGTCTGAGATTTCTGCATAATAAATCTAGATGTGGACTTGCTTTATTGATATACTCAGTTGCCATACTGCATGTATGCTCCCTTAAATAGGCAAACAAGCTAAAAAATTAAATTAGCAATCTCAAAAAAGGATACTTTTATTAATATCTCCTTTTTTAGGTTTTTGCTGGCACAATTATCTATAAAGAATTAATCTGATGGACTAGAGAAGCAATAGATAAAACTTCACGTTTGAAGATGAGTGTGTGCAAATTGTTAGGTTTCACTGTATATCTTAATTACCGTACCATTAAATTTCAGATGCTCCCAAATGATTACCTAGCATTAATTATTTGGCATCAAAGTTTTACTAGCATTATATTTACTGTCAACATCATTCTAAAAAAAATCTGCTTTAAAAAGCTCTAAAAGGGAAAAGTGTTTAATGTAGTTATGCAGAGGAAGTGAAACAGGCATGTTAGAGTGGGTCTATTTCTCCTAAATAAGGCAGGCATCTTATTAAGAAGACAGATAGCGCTGAACAGTTGATCAATTGGCTCAAGGCTGACTTAACATTAAATCTTCCTATCCTCCAGCAATTGTAATTAAGGTACTTCATAGTACATCAGCATAGATGACATTTGTTTTAAGCTTTGCTATCTAGTTTTTAAAATATACTCAGAGAGGCTAATTTATGACAAAAAGATTAGTCAGTTTTAATCTGGACCTAATATATATCAAGAAAGGCTCATTGTTTGCCTTATGTTATATAAGACAATGCTAGGGAGGGTTGCAATGTTTCGTTTTTAATTATATCTAAAGCCAAATCCTTTTTTGTTTAATAGAGAATGGAATAGCTAAAAATCTTGTCATGGCTTTATTGCTGTCTGTGCTCCCACTGGTGACACTCACTCTCACCTTGGTGACTATTCTCATTGGGACAGAAAGCAATGTGATATGCAACATTCGTCAGTTGTCACGAGAATAGGAAATTAAGGTAAATCTTTTATTGGCAATGCCTGTTCAGGTATGAATTGGCTTAAAGGGAATTTCCTTAACCTTGGAGGGATTTCCTCTACTTTCCTTTTCTGTCTTGGAAACAGAAGGAAAGAAAACTAAAACTGAAAGTGTTGGCTTTAAATATACTTTCATATAAAATTCCATATATTGTAATATTTGTTTAGATACATGAATGTCTTAAAAACATCCAAATACCAAAAAAATTTTTGTTCAGCTGTTTAGATAAAAAATGCAGCCGTTGGATGCAAGCGCTGATTGGATGCTAGTTTTTAAGCATGCCTGTATGCTAAAAGCTGCTGTACACACAGGTCGAATGTTGGCTGTTTCTGTTGAACCAGCTGATTTCAGTTAATTTAAAGAGTGTCTATTACATTGTTTTCAGAAAAGCAAGGCTTTTTTTAACATTCATGCCTATCCAAAATATACATTACCAAAGATTACCAAAGAAATGCCTGCCAGGGACAACCAGAAATAAATCAACATATGTAAGCAAACTGAAAAGCATAGCGTGACTGCACACATGTTTATTGACAGATGGGCTGAATGCTCTCCATTGCTGATTGCAAAAGATAATGTTGTATATTATTTGTGTGTCATAAAAAAAAAAAAAATTACATCTTTAGCATTTAGAGGAGCACGGTAAAGTTTGAATATAAACTTTAAAATGTATGTTTACCTGCTCCTACCTGCTAGATTACACAGTCAAAATAAGGTAGTTAGCCCAATTTCAACATGGTGACATGCACTCAACTTTAATAAACTTACTGTATGTGCTTATTGTCTCCCCTGAGAATACCTGTATGCTTATCATGCCCATTAGCACATTACAGCCAGCTTAAGAATCTATGAGAATTACTCTACATCATTCCTCAAAGTAGACAGCCCCCTGAGAGAGTGTTTAGTGTTTTTAGTTTTTGTGGTCTTAGATTTTCCTTTATAAAGAAGGTATATGGTATCTTTTAATCCATGATAAATGTGTGTGTTTCAGTTGTAACTTATTTTGGTTTGTTTTGTCAGTAGCTTGTAATATCCTTTGCACAGCTATAATGGAATTTTTTAAGTTATATTTATTCCCTCACTTTTTTTCCCCTTTTTGTGTATTTATTTCTTCCTTTTTCCCTCCCTTCCCTTGTCTTTAGGTGTTTGGACTATGGGGCTGAAGCTAGATGTGCTGGGGCCCTGTCTCCGTGCTCTGCCGGTGCTATGAACAAGGTCTTCTACAACATGGTCTCTCTGGCATCCTCCTATTCACCTATTTTGGTGCATGCACCGAAGATGAATTGATGGGTCATGTCAATATGGTGCATATTCCTATTCTGGCACCTACAGGTGTGCTCCAGAGTGCAGTGCACTGCATTTTTCAGTGTAAGTGCAAGGTCCTCACAGTTTCAGGTGGATGCATACTGTACCTTGCTTAAGAGGGGGTGGTGGAAACAAACTTGGTCTTACTCTCCAGTACAGACTATAATTTATTGTCTGTTACATATGTGTGTAGTTGAAAAGCCTGATCCTGAGAAATCAGAAAACTGTAAAATGCATTGATACAAATGACATTGGCATTTTTAGAGTATTTGTTATGCTATGTATTACTGTCCAGCATTTATGTAACCTTTATGTATTGCATATATTCCATGTATTCAAAAAAAATATGTCCCATGACAAGATTTTTTTAAGTATGTCTTGACATAATTTTGAAATAATTAAAAAAAGGAAATAATGTTTTTAATATAACTGAAATTGTTTGATGTGAATATCCTGTGATTTCACACTTGGAGTCCCCTTTAATACAATTTTGGTATGTCAGTGCGGGGATAGTGGAATAGAGGGTCATGTCAGGGTCATACAGGTCATATTACACTGTACCCCTTTTATGCCTAGTATTGTTAGTTATCAAACCAAAACATTCTTAGCAACTATTTTTCTTAATATAAACTCTGTTTAAGACCTGGTTCTCAGTATTGGGGCTCTGAGGGATACATTTGCATGGACATGGCAGCCTATTCATTTGAATGGGCTGCTGTGAATGCATTTCATGCAGTAAAAAGGTTCCTGCACTATTTTTAAAACATAGTGGCTGGGATATCACATGATGCCTTTGCGCTATGTAATTTTAAGGCAGTTCCCCCACCTGAAGATGCTCTACATTTTTTGATGTGTGTGGGTGCTATTAAGAATGAATCACAGCCCCGTGCCTTTTAAAGTGTAGCATGTTTTAGCTGTGGATGGGTGCGGGGGCATAAGTGCAATTCCAGCGCCCACAACCACCCATAATAGTGTGAACTAGGCTTAAATACTGTAAAATTGGGCTGTAATTTATTTTATTAACCACTTACGGATCACCCACCGTCATTATACTCTTATGCCCCTTATGCTCCGATGGAAAATGTGCAATCGGAGCGTGTTGTCGGAAATTTTCAGACCGTGTGTGGGCTCCATCGGACTTTTTCTATTGGATTTTCCGACACACAAAGTTTGAGAGCAGGCTATAAAATTTTCCGACAACAAAATCCGTTGGCGTCAATTCCGACCGTGTGTGGACAATTCCGACGCACAAAGTGCCACGCACGCTCAGAAGAAATTCTGAGACGGAACAGCTCGGTCTGGTAAAATTAGCTCCCGGAATGGATAGAGCACTTTCGTCAGGCTGCAATGTTTAAAATTGTTTAATACAGCGCACTCTCTTCTTCTTTATAATGCAGGAAGAACGAAGTAGTTTTGCTACTGATATTCACACAGAGTTCTTACAAACTTCTTTCTTTATTATTTATCGTGATTCCCTCAATATATTATGATTTGTCACATCTGACCGAAAATCTATATCATTTTTTTTTCAAGCCTGATGTGATTTTTTAAAAAAAAATTTTGGTTTGTATTTTTTTCAAGGCTGATCTTGTTATTTTTTTTCTTTTTAGTTATTTAACATCCAGAATATTTTTGTGTGTGTTTTGTGTGTCAAGTTACCACAACATCATTATTATCTTGTATTATTTAATCTCAAGGAGGTTGTTTGTTGTTGGTGTCTCTTGTTAATTTCACATTGTATTTTTAAAAATGTACCCGAATCCTCACAAACAAACTGTCCTTTTTGAAGGGAAACACACATAGGCGAGTATAATTGAAACAAAAAAACCTTTATTAAGGGCTCACAACCAAACAAAGAGGGAGGCAACGCTGGAGAAACAGCAGAAATTGGTGAAGCTTTTGGCCCCCAGGGCACACATCAATTATTTTACTGCAAAATTGGTGGCCTGAGGAGTCCATATATAAGGGAGTGCAGTCTGGTCCAGAAGTCCCAGAGATCATGAAAGCAGCAGATGACATGAATGTTCCCAGGCTGTGGTCATACAAGAGACCGCATCTTTTGCCAGACCAGGCTGAACCCAGGGCCATCACTCTCTGGTCTTCCTTCCACGCTTCCTTCCACGCTGTGGCTGTGGTGGTGTAGTTGTGGCAGGAGGAGGAGGAGGATGGTCCAAGTCACTCAGGTGGGTATTGCTTGTGATTTCGCCCCTCATCCCCTTAGTTAAGACTTTATAAAGAAGGTCCTTACACAGCTGGCCCTCCTGCATGCCCTGCAGTTTGGTGGTAGCCATGTAGGCAAAGGCCTCTTCAGGAGTGGGATTGGCTCTGAGGGATGCAGAAGCTTCCTGAATCAGCCTGAGTGCTGAATCCTGCACGTGACTCCCCTTCCTGGATATTTTGGTTGGAAGGCGGAGGGGAGGGACCTGCGATTCTGTCAGGCTCCTACTGGGCCCAGTCTTCTCCTGGCTGCCACTTAGCCCCGCCTCCTCCTGGCTGCCACTAACCCCCACCTCCTCCTGACTGCCACATTCCACAGCCTCCTCCTGTGTGCCACATTCCAGAGCCTCGTCCTGGCTGAGGTCTTCCTGTATATGAAAAAGGGACATCATTTTAGTTTTTTAGTCATCAATCAAACACAATTTTCACCTGTTGCAAATTGAATGTTAACAAATATAACAGACTATCATTCTGAGCCCAGAATTTTTAATTCTTGTCCCAATTATTTTTGCCCACTACTGTCTATTGATATGTCAAACACTTTATTAAATCACCAATTAGTGATAAATAATAACATCTAGTAAACATCATTTATTTATTGACGCATGCTTTATAGACACTGCGCATGCGTGAAACTCTGCCCGCCCCTGACGTTCTTTCTAGTCTATGCCCCACCCCTTCTCGTTCAGCGCAGTGAGGGAAGAGCACATGGCAGAGACACAGCAGGTGCATGCTAATTACAGCAACGAGGAGGAGGAGGAGGAAAGCCTGGAGCCTGAAACGTCCCGGTCCCGGAAGAGACGATTTAGGGCATCAAATATGTCCTTTGGGGAGATGTTGGAGATGGTGGCTATCCTGAAGAAGGCCGACTATGACAGGAAGTATGGACCTTACCCCAACCCCAATGTCAGAAAGCCAAGATCATGGCGAAAGTGGTCAAAAGTCTGCACCGGAATTTCAGGGTACGACAATCGAAAGATCAGCTCAAGAAGCGGTGGTCGGACCTCAAATTAAGAGAACACAAGCAGTACAGAAGGATCCGGAGAGTGCTGCAAAAAAGTAAGTAGTTGTCCTGTGTTCCTATTCTTTATGTTTATTACGTTCGTGCTGCTCCATGTGCTTTTCTTAACTGTTGTCCAGTTTAAAATGGCAACTTTCATGTTCATGGGCACATTATTCGTTCGTATAAAACATTGTTCGTTCGGCCTAGAAAACACCATTGTTTTGGCCATATGCATTTGCCAACATTTTTTAGGGCCTACTTGTCAGAAAATAATTTGGTTGTGTAGATGGGTTTGTAACTACAATGAAATGCAAACTAGATTCTGTGTAAGGAGAGGACACTCAGCAGTTTTCACATCTGGACGCTGGAGCACTAGTGTGGGACACCAGAACACCCTTTTTATTAGGGCGTCCCACACAGGTGCTCCAGTGTATACTATAGGGGGGTCTCCATTTGTGAAGCTTGTACTAAACAGGTAAAGTATTGAAGCTTGACAAAGGACACTAAAAATTCTACATCTTGGAACTCAGCCAAAATAGACAATTGTACCCCACTTCCAAGCAATGTTTCATATTCCTATTTCTGCCATCATATATCTGTGTGCTAAGTATACCTTTTTTTTTACATAGGGGATAAAAGACTTGGAGGACACCCCTCATCCGAGGAGACCAGAGACCCCCCACCTCATGAAGAAGTTGAGATCCACCAAAGCCAACAGGAGGAGTTGGAGCAAGGAGATGTGGTGGAACTAGTCACCACAACAGGTGAGTGTCTGCGACCACAGGCTCAGGTAAGAAATGGATGCCGGCAGATTTATAATACATGGTGTGTTTTTGTTTCTATCTTTTTAGGTGATCGTGATGTTGTGGATGAAGGGCATTTCACCTCAGAAAGTGCACAGATCCTGATAGGGAGATAATGGGGTGTAATAGGGACTTGGAAAACATCCAGAAAAGCATCAATGATGTTCAAAAAAAATGAAGAACATCATTGATGTTTTAGGGAGAGTTTAAAAACCCTCAAAATCCCTTTTTTTTGTGCTTTTTGTGAGCTAAAATTTTTTACCATTTTGACATATTTGCAAAAAGCCAAATTTTGAAGATGCACACAGTGTGTCAACATGTGCTATCTGCCATCACCGGAGATGAATGGACGCGTTTTGGGGGTGCAGCCCCTTCCTCAATAATAAAGTAGCTGTGAGGAAGGGGTTGCACCCACAAAACACATCAGGTACACCTATCAGATTCCCCCTTCCCCCTCATGGGCCATTTCTAACATTTTAGGGGGGCTCTTGGACAGGTAACCCTCTCCACTTCATTGAGAGATGAATGCCTAAATAATGGGTATTACTTTGGCCAGCCCCTCCTTACTTACACTATTGACAGCCCACTGGACAGATAAGAAGTGTCATAATACAAAGAGATAAATACACACTGTACACATTTGAGCACATTTGAAAATTCTTCTATTACCTATCAAGATAATAATAGGATACAAAAACCTGAAACAGTACCATTTGAAAGTACAGGCAGGCCCTTGCACTACATGCTTTGGGGAATTCATCCATACATCTGACCACTAAAGAGATGGGTATAGTGTGTATGGGTTTGGCAAAGTCAGCAGATAGATGATTGAGGATAGATAGAGAATTGGTATCAGCTGACTTAGCAGTTGGGGGGAGGGAGGGTTCCAAATGTTTTGGGAACCCCCCAAAAAAAGCCTCTGGCACTCTGCCTGAATTTACAGCACAAATCACATTTAAAAACATTTTAGGGGGTGTTTGGGGTAAAGCACTACTATGGAGCTGATAAAATACATTGTTAAGTGACTACATGAGGTGAATATAGGGCCAGGAGAGAATGCTGGGGAGGTAAGTGAAGGCAATTATGTATGAAGGAGAAAAAAAATTACCTAAAAATCCAGCATGCATGAGAACAAAGGGGACATTCACAGCATATTACAATCATGGTAATTAGGGAATGAGGAAAGAAATACAATATATTATCAAACATTAAGTACAATAAAATGTGAAAATAAAGGATAAAAATCTTACCTTAATATACTCCTTCTGCAGGACCTGGATGATGGTAGAACAGGTCTCTGGGATAATGATCCCCAGAGCCTGGGGGGAGATGCCTGTCGAGAACTTCAAGTCCTGCAGGCTTCTCCTCGCCGCCAAATACCGCAGGGTGGCGACTAGCCTCTGCTCCGGAGTGATGGCTTGCCTCATGCAGGTATCCTGCCTGCTGATATAAGAGGTCAGCAAAGCCAACAAACAGTGAAATACAGGGTCCGTCATTCTGAGAAAGTTCCTGAAATCATCAGGATTATTCTCATGGATCTCACAGAGCAAAGGCATATGACAGAACTGGTCACGCTGAAGCAGCCAATTCTTGGTCCATGAACTCCTCCCCACCCTGTTCATGGACTGGACTTGTGTCAAGGTAAGGACCCCAACACCAAGCCCCCGCACAGCACAAACTCTACGAGGAGTACGTATACGCAACATGGCTAGAAAACGGTCTGCTGCTCAGAACAAAGTAACAGAAGGCACTGAAGAACAGCAAGGCCTGTGAAGAGCGACCTGAAAAACAGTAACGAACGAACAAGAACACAATGACAAGAGTCACGCGTAACTCGCTGCACGCACTGAAGAGCAGATACAAACACACAAGTCTGAAAAAGCGCGAATCGTTTCTCACCAAACTTTTACTAACACGAGATTAGTAAAAGGAGCCCAAAGAGTGCTGCGCTTGGCCTTTTCTAGTCTCGTCGCATGTGGTGTATGTAACTGCGTTCTTGGCGATTGGAAATTCCGACAACTTTGTTCGACCATGTGTACGCAAAACAAGTTTGAGTCAACATCCGTCGGAAAAAATCCATGGATTTTGTTGTGGAATGTCCGATCAATGTCCGATCGTGTGTACGGGGCATTAGGCTCTTTGAAGTGGAATATCGTTTATATGACAGCAGCTAGCTGCCATAACCCCGGTATCCACTTCTTCAGTGGGCGGTCTGCTTTCAGATAAAAGTGGTCTCAGTGGCGCATTCACCGCAAGATCACTTTTATCGGTGGCGGGAAAGGCCCCCCTGCCACTGCACTCCGGTGCCCTCCGCCGCTTAACGGAGCTGCCAGCAGTGGCGGAGGCGATCGGATCCTGTCCCTTGCATGGCTGGGGACAGGATCAAAATGTCACTTCTGCCCATAGTTCTTAAAGGGACAATTTTTATTTTTATTTTTTTTCAAACTACATTTTTTTGTATTGCATTTTAGTGTAAATATGAGATCTGAGGTCTTTTTGACCCCAGATCTCATATTAAAGAGGTCCTGTCATGCTTTTTTTCTATTACAAGGGATGTTTACATTACCTGTAATAGGAATAAAAGTGACACTTTTTTTTAAAAGAATAGTGTAAAAATAAAAAGTAAAATAGAAATAAAATTTTTTAACGTGCCCCGTCCCCCTGGGCTTGCGTGCAGAAACAAATGCATACGTGAGTAGTGCCTACACATGTGAGGTATCACCACAATCGTTAGAGCGAGAGCAATAATTCTAGCTCTAGACCTCCTCTGTAACTCAAAATATGCAACCTTTTAGAATGTTTTAAACGTTGCCTATGGAGATTTTTAAGAGTAAAAGTTTATCGTCATTCCACGACCGCTCACAATTTTGAAGCGTGACATGTTGAGTATCAAGTTACTCGGCGTAACATCATTTTTCACAAAATTAAAAAAAATGGGCTAACTTTACTGTTTTTTTTTTTATTCAAAAAAGTGTATTTTTTCCCAAAAAGTGCGCTTGTAAGACCCCTGCGCAAATTGATGTGACAGAAAGTATTGCAATGACTGCCATTTTATTCTCTAGGGTATTAGACAAAAATATAACATTTGAGGGTTCTAAGTAATTTTCTAGCAAAAAAAACTGACTTTAACATGTAAACAACAAGTTTGAAAAATAGGCATGTAAACACTAATAATGTACTTCTCTTATTTGTCAAATTGAAACAACATGGGAGATAACTAAGAACAACCAAAGAGACGTGGAGTCAAAGAGGAGAACAAGGCAAGATAAACATGAACATAGCTAGACAGAAACAAGTGCACAGAATAGACAACAACTACAGCTTAAGGATAGGAATTGTTTAACAGGAGAGCTGAGGACTGGCACATGACTGTGGAATAGCAAAGAGAAAAAAAACAAGGTGAACTGACAAAGGAAAAGGGTAACAAACAAGAAGAAATAAATCACATGGTATGAGACTAATTGGAATTACATTAAAGAGAAGGGTTCCAAAGAAGCAGTCGACTGATAAAAAAGCTGTGTTGCAAACATATATTTTTTTTAAATAATTGAAACCAGATATTTTAATATAGTGGGAATTACTACTTACAATGTTAGTTGGACAAAGAATGATATTTTGTGTATCAGTTTGTGTAAACATGCATGTGTGTTTTCTACTATGAATTAAACATTGTAATTACAAACACTGAATAAAAACTCACATAAGGTTTGTTTGATAAATGAAAATCTGTATACCGTATGTATAAAAGAAAAATGTTTCCATGGCAATTGCTTATCAACTATGCACCAGGAAATAAACATCATTGCTAAAAGCTGCTATTCTAGACATTTCAGCTTCTTAACTGTGTGTTGCTTTCATTAATGTCAACCTTTTTCCTGACTACTGAGAAGGAAAGTTCAAAATAACTGTTAGCCCATGCTTCCTTTTTAGAGAGAAGGAAAAAAATATGCTTCTGTATGAAAGATGGTATAAAATAAATATTCTATATGGTTTTAAATTCTTTTTGTAGAAAGAATTGAAGATGGATGTCCAGATAATTGTTATTTTTGAAGTTTGGGATAGATTGCAAAAGGTTGAAATCTCTGTCAAGTTTTTATTGTTGTCTGTGTTCCCACTGGGAAGATTTACCTGGTGACATGACTGAATTTGAGAGTTGACCCACAATTTCACAGTCATAGCCAGAGAAAAAAAAGTTAACAGGGTATTTTACCCAAAAACAAAAAAGTAATATATTGCAGCTTACCAATATTTTATTGTGGTGGCTGCATTCATTTTCATTTTTTTCCATTCATTTTCAGATGGTGATCCAGCCAGAAGCACACATCCTGTCTTAAAGGGGTTTGCATACTGGACGGAGGAGCAACAGGGACACCTTTGGACAGCAGCATTGTCAGTCTGGGGAGAAGGTAGTGGTAGGTGCACTAGCTGATTTATATAAACTTGACAATCAAATTAAAGACAAACTATAGCTAAAACGTTTTAGGCAGTTACTGCAACGTTTTTTTTTACCTTTTGGAATAAAGGTTTTACATAAATTAGTAAAAGCCGACCTTTGTAAGCATCCCTGCCAGTGTTAAATGATTTATCTAAAGCCCTTTAAACAGACATTTTGCTGGATAGCTTGGTCTGTTAAGTTAATTTGCAAAATAACAGACTTAAGCCTCCTGCACACGATCAGATTTTCCGCAGATAAAACCTCAGACTTTTGTCGTTGGCCAGGAACTTGTCTTGCATACAAATGGCAAGGAATTGTCGGCCAACAAACACAAACGTAGTGACGTACTACGTGGTTTTTCAGCTCTTTAGTGCCACCCTTTGGGCTCCTTCTAATTTCATGTTAGTAGAAGTTTGGTGAGTGTTGATTCGAGCTTTTCATTTCAAGCTTTTCATTTTGCACTTTTCAGTTAGTTTCTAAACGGCTGTTCGTCAACCAGCCATGTTGCGGAATCGAAGGAGATAACGTGTTATTTATTATTGGCCTTGGAGTTATTGCTTTGACCCAAGTCCAGTCCAGGAACAGGAGGAGGAGGATTTCTTGCAGCAAAAATTGGTTGCTTTATTAATCATGACCAATTATGTCATATGCTTTTGATGCGGGAACTCTTGGCATTGTTGACCCCCTATATTAAGAAGCAGGACACATGCATGAGGATTTTATTTTATTGTTTGGTTGAATAATGATTCAATTTGGTATGTTTTCTTTATTTTTGGATGCATAGAATGCACTTTTTGGTTAAGTTCTATTGAAAGATAGCATGTCTAATTGTATTTGTTTTCTTTTTTAATGCACAATAAAAAAAATTGTGGAGAATAATACTTGGCTATGTGTTTTACTTCAAATGACAGTTTGGGAGTAGGCCGTTACATTTAAAAAAATACATATGATTAATTTTACATATTGTATTTTATTAAATTACATTTAATAAAATACAACATGTAAAATTAACAAGGGACACCAACATAGTTGTATCTTTGATTTTAAAAACTACGGTAGAATGGTGTTACAGTAACTTGACAAAAATAAATAAATAAATACGTTTGGCAGAACTCCATCAATATCACCAGCAAAGCAGCTTCATTATTATCCCATTAAAGAAGAAGAGAATGTGCGCTGCATTTCGAGATTTCATAATTTGCCACGTCACAAATGTTAATTCTCCATTACGAGCGCTAGTTTACAAGACCGACCGCTTCCGAGCATGCGTGTTTGTACTTTGGACTTTTGTCCGACAGACTTGTGTACACACGCTTGGAAAATCCGACAACAGATATTTGTCTGCAGAGTAATTTTAAAGCCTGTCATCCAACATTTGTCTGCAGAAAATCCAACAACAATTGTCCGATGGAGCATACAAATGGTCAGATTTTCCACAAAAAGCATGTCATTACACACTTCCTGATGGAAAATCCGATCGTGTGTACGTGGCTTTACTCTCTGTATTATCAGGGTAAAAAAAAGAGGAAAAGGGGCCTGGATAAAGAAAGCCAATACACTCTCCACATATATTTTGATTTTTTTGACTGGAGCTCCACTTTTGTTACTACTTGATTTTTAGGACTGAAGCTCTACTTTTGTTATTACTCTTATTACCAGGCTTGTAAATTAAGCAGTATCTTTTTAACTAGGATTGAGGGGGTGTAAGAATTGTAATATAATGGACCAGAGAAGTCAGTCAGGGGTCAGATATTAATGGAGGGTGGAATGGGGAAGATGGGGAAAAAGTTATTGCAGGTAATAAGGAGTTTTCCATGTTACACACACCAATTGGACATTATAGTCCTGTTTTAAAAAAATATATGTAAAACACAAGTGCAAAATGTGACAATACATTAAAGTGTTTGTTCACCAGTGCCAGAAGTCTGCTAAGCAAAATAGGAGAGTAGGAAGCTTTAGTGCATGAAGAGAACTATGATTTAATTGGCATTGCTGAATCTTGGCTTAATTCTTCCCATGACTGTGCCATTATTATTACTGGCTATGCTCTCTTTTAGAGAGACAGGGTAAAATGAAAAGATGGCAGTGTCTGTCTCTACGTGAGACATTATCTCAAAGTAAGTATAAAGGAGGATCTTGTTGATTGAGAGTGTGATGATGCATTTTGGGTGGAACTGCATTTGGATGTGCGTGGTGACACCATCAAGTAAGAAGTGATATCCGACCGCGATGATGTCACCCCCATCCATGACAGCACATGGATCAGTGCGCCTGCACCGACCACATTATTTATGGGGCTTGTTTGGGGTGAGCACTGTAACCGTGCCTCCCTCCCTGCTCCTGTTGTTCCGCTGAGCTAACTCTTCATCGCCTTCTGCGGAACAATAGGTGCACAGTAATTGATATTTATAAAGAACTATTTGCGTTTTACAATGAGACAGCCAAAGCTTTCTGATCTTGCAATATTATCAGTTGAATGTGAGTTAGTAAAATGCATTGATTTTGATGCTGTTTTCCACAATTTTGCAGCTGTGAAGACCAGGAAAGCAACGTTCTGATTTAGTCAAGATGTTAACTAAATGCTTGTGTATTTGTTCTTGTTTATTTTTGTGCTATTTAATTCTTTTTTATTTCAGTAAAGTTTACAGTTAAAATAAACATAGTTCTTCAAAAGTTTAAACTTTGAGTTCTATTATTTTCATATGATATTGTTATTCAAATTTACTAGTTACTTCATAGTTGTTAACAGCACTACTATTGCCATTATATGCAGTGTTATATGGTAAAACAAATTATTGGGTTGGGTGACACCATATTTTACCACACCAGGTGACACCAACCCTAGTGATGACACTGGATGTGCATACTTCAAACTTAACTATTGGAGTATGTTTCAGGCCACCCGTTTTAATGAGGTGGTGGAGACTCAGATCCTTGCACAGATAGAAAGGGCTGGGAGGGTTGGGACAGTGATAGTAATTGAGGATTTTAACTACCCTACACACCTCCAAGATGGCCAATGCCTTACTAAGGAAGCTGAAGGTAAAGGAGATGAACTGGCCAAGCGTGTCTCCAGACCTAAATCCTATTGAGCATCTGTGGGGCATCCTCACACAGAAGGTGGAGGAGCGCAATGTCTCTAACATCCACCAACTCCATGATGTCGTCACGGAGGAGTGCAAGAGGACTCCAAGGGCAACCTGTGAAGCTCTGGTGAACTCCATGCCGAAGACGGGTTAAGGCAGTGCTGGAAAATAATGGTGGCCACACAAAATATTGAAACTTTGGGCCCAATTTGGATGTTTTCACTTAAAGGTGTACTCACTTTTGTTGCCAGCGGTTTAGACATTAATGGCTGTGTGTTTTTTGAGGGGAAAGCAAATTTACACTGTTAAACAAGCTGTACACTACTATACATTGTAAGAAAGCGTAATTTCTTCAGTGTTGTCACACAAAAGGATATAATAAAATATTTACAAAAATGTGAGGGGTGTACTCACTTTTGTGAGATACTGTCGGTAACAAAATAGCTCTATCCATATTTGCAGCCTACAAAATCTTTGATATCATACGTAATACCTATACTAATTGATTTAAAACTGGACTTATTTTTGTTGGGACATTTAGTATGTGTGCACGCTTAGCATCTTTTTCAATAGTAAAAACCCTTGTTCACGGGAAAGGGTTTTACCCATGTAAAAAATAGTATGCGTGCACACATACTAAATGTCCCAATAAAAAGAAGTCCAATTTTAAATCAACTAGTACAGGTATTATGTATGATATCATACTATCATATTATGTATGATATCAAAGATTTTGTAGGCTGCAATACAGAAGGGGCAATATATGCCCTGGACTTTTAAGAATCTGCATCAAAGAGCATGTTCAGAATATTCATAAAGGATAGAGCAAACATAGCCTGTCCAAACATTTTGCTAGATTCCACAATAGAGACCCCACCCATCTTACATTTTGGGGCAATGTACCCTATATGAAACATTGGCGTGGTAGCCATAAAATAAGAACCCTTAGTCAATTGGAATCAAAATGGATATTCCAAATGGATACTCTCACACCTCATGGTTTGAACATAGAGTTCGATTTGAACTGTTTTTTTAATGAATTCCTAATTTTTTTATTTGATACATCCCATTTAGTCATACCCTAGGTATACATAGCCAGTGTATATAATGTTGATAAATGTAAAGTTATGCAAACATGCATGCAATATACATACTAGGAGGAGAACAGCTGGAGCAGTCAATGGTGGAGAAGGAGCTGAGTGTTCTGGTAGATCATAGACATAATAATGGCATGCAATGTCAAGCTACGGTTTCTAAAGCTAACAAAATACTTTCTTGTATTAAAAAAGGTACAGACTCCAGAATAATAGACATCATTTTGCTCCTATACTAAGTTAGTTTAGACCTCATTAGTAAGACCTCATCTGGAATATGCAGTTCAGTTTGGGGCACCAGTTTGCAAGATATTTGAAGAAGAATTAAGCGGAATGAAATTTATTCTCTTTTGAGAAGAGATGATTAAGGGAGATATGTGGTCTATATAGCAAACTTAGTGTAGAGCTATTCACTTTCAGGTCATTATAGAGAACAAGGGGACACTCTACATCTGGAGGAAAGGAGGTTTAACCATCACATACAGAAAAGCTTCTTCACAGTAAGAGCTGTAAGAGAGAAAATGTGGAATAGACTTCCTCAAGATCTAGTTCTATCCAGCTCAGTAGATTGTCTTTAAAAAAAAAGAGCTGGATGCATACATAAGTGCACAAAATATAACTGGATACAAATTGTTTGTGGTAATGCCAGCAGTAGTTGATTCAGGGAATATCTGATGGCAAGGATTTTTTTTTTCCCAACTGGAGGGAATTGTATCTTTCTTTTTTTTGCTGACTTCCACTGGATCAACTATGGGTATAGGATTGTGCATATGGAGGTTCTCTATTTGTCTGTATAAATAAAATTGTTTGGGAGTGAGGGCCCCACCCCAAACTCACCAAGAAAAAAAGGAAGGCAAGTGGACTATTGCGGTACATATGAAGGGAATATGCATAACTAGTACAAATCACTAGTAAAAATTCACAAAATTTATTGATACAATGTAGCACAAAACAACAAAAAATATAGATTAAAAAAGCTCAGATGACATGATATTTCTCAACAAGTTTCGTGGATTTCCCACTTCATCAGGAAAATACATCTGTGGATACAAATGACAATACAGTAATATAAAGAAATTCCATATAGGGGATTTTTGCAGTATTGTGAAATGGGGAAGGTAAAAAAAGGGGATAATGGGACTGCTTACCTCGGGGAGTGCACAGCAACGAAGCAGCCCGGCATGGTCTCCCCCGGCGATTGGGAAGGAGGTGTGAAAACCCCAGCTAGCATCTGCATAAAACAGTATGAAGAATGGGTGATGGATGTCAGGTAGATACCCAAGGTCATAAGGTGGTATGATTGCGAGGGGAGTCCACTTGCCTTCCTTTTTTTGTTGGTGAGTTTGGGGTGGGGCCCACACTCCCAAACAATTTTCTTCAACTAATCTGGATGATGGTACATTTTATTGATTTGTACTCTATTTAACTTGTTTCGTGAGGCCACTTACTCTCTATATTTGTGTGTGTGTGTTTTTTTAATTGGTTGAACTAGGACTAGTGTCTATTTTTCAATCTGACTATCTATTTAACAGAAAAATAAACATTCAAAATATTCTTTCTACATCTGGGAAACAATAATGTCTGTCTCTCAATAAAACTCTCTTTCTGTCTTAGGGATGGGGTGTGGGTTTGAATTTACCTCAACCCCGAATTACAAACTTGTGGCAAAAACTTGGCAGGTTTGCTGCCAGAAATTAAGGAGAAAACTTTAATGAAGTGCATAACTTTTTACCCTGATCAGCGAGTCACACAAGCCTATAATTTAAAGGACCGGATCTCTCACACCCCTTTTTATAAAAGAGTTGAATGGCACCCATTCCCAATGGAAGTGCCCACCCTCCCATATCTTTGGATTTGCTTATAGACCCATAAGCAGCCAGAATTAACAATGTTTGCTCCCAATGGACTTTAATGGGGTTTGGCACAAAATTATGAACTTTGAGCAAGATTTGTAAAACTGTTTGCAAGCCAAACCCAGACATTTTCATCCATACCCAGTCTGTCTCTGAAAAAGGCATCTCTTGTCCTGAAAGAAGTATGAAGACTGGTATACTTATGAAAATGATGAAAATGATAGCTGCCTGGTTGTGTCCAGCTTCAACAATTTTGCATCACAGATCTGCAAAAAAATTATTTGTAAAGAGTATCCGAAAAGTGTCACAATTTTTTATCTCCATACTTGTTCCAGTACAGAAAATATTATAGCCATATGACTTCCAGACAACTAATATTCTCAAAAGCAGGGGTTAATAATAGCAGTCTGCATATTTCACCTGCGGCAGGTGTACTTTTTATGGGTCCCTCTTCCAGCACTCTTGCTGTGCTTTATTTTTTACTATATCTTATCATTATGCCTATAGCAGAAATATGTAGACACGCTCACCTACAGAGAAAACATTTCCACAGCAGTTATCTGAAGTCCCTTGCAGGGCCATACATGGAAAACCAGGTAGCATGTAAGGGTCAAGAGAGATTTATATGAATTAAAGGCATATATACTGATTTTTAACTTGACATTCCAACAAAAGGTTTCTATACAATAGTAGCAAATGTCATAAAACAAATACACCAACATATGTTATATGGATGTTATATTCTCACTGACATTTAATGCTTGAAGTTTAGATTAAACTTTCCAGTACCCTCTCTTGTTATGCATCTGATTACACAAAATAGTCAAAATAACTTGCTGGCATCTATGACATTTCCTACATTCTTAGCAGTGCATTGCAACCACAGCTTAAAGGTTTCACCCAAGCAAGCAGGTAAATATACTTTTGAAATATATATTTGAGAGCAGTTTTTTTTACTTAAATATTTGTATTTATGTCTAACCAGCCCTAAGGTTAACACGGCCAAAAATACAGACAGGTTGGTGACCTGTTAACCAATAGAGCTTGGTCACTCTCCTAACCATAGTATGTGAATAAATATCCGGATCATCAGCAGAATCATGAGCTCATCTCCCTGCCCTCTTCATCTAATCTTGAACTATATATATAACTCTGCTAAGGTCTAACTTATTTATGTCTAACTGGAGTTTAAATGTAATAACATATAATGCACTTTAATGTTTTAGTAATTTCAGTCAGAGGCATTTTAAATACAGACAACCAAGAAAATTAATTAAGGGTGTTGCAGACATCCTTCAGAATGCCGATGGGATGCAGCACCTAAAGTGTTTCAGATACAGACTGGTTTTTGGACCCCTCCATCCCCCCCAGTACAGTAAAACTGCACATTTTCGAGTAGCCTTTTATTGTGGCCAGCCTAAAGCACACCTGTGCAATAATCATGCTGTCTAATCAGCATCTTGATATGCCACACCTTTGAGGTGGATGGATTATCTCTGTAAAGGAGAAGTGCTCACTAACACAGATTTAGACAGATTTGTGAACAATATTTGAGAGAAATGGGCCTTTTGTGTACATATAAATAGTTGTAGATCTTTAAGTTCAGCTCATGATAAATAGGGACAAACCCAAAAGTGTTGCATTTATAATTTTTCTCAGTGTATAAAGCATATAAAAAGACAAAAAAAAGGAAAGGAGTGGAGGGTCTAAGACAAAAGTAACTATATGGCATCCATCTATCTAGTAGCAGCCAAAAGAGTTTCCATTTGTGTGGCATCCACCCATTTAATAATAATTGTATATAGTCTCTCTATACATATCATTAGCTTGCCACATTATTAAAATACCCTTGCTGTAACAAAGAATACTCCATAACCATGTACATTGCCTCCATCCTAATGAAATCCAGCATGTTGCCAACAAAATACTGCTTCTACTCAACTATCTTTTGATGCAGTGAAGACATTTTTGATTGTTTCACCAGACTGATGGCATGCACATTCAGAATGGGAAGTTCATTTTAATGCAATTAATCCTTAGGGAATATCTCATTAAAAATACAGCAGGAAATTTTTGGAAGCATTCTGTAGACAATGTACAGAATTCCTACAGGTTGCCAGATTGTATTGAATTTGACAAAAAGATGAAAGCTACATTTTAAAAAGGAAAGGTAATGTTTAATAATGTTAAATTACAACATGGCTGTGGTACACAGGACATAGACACACTATATCACCAAAAGTATGGGGACACCTGCCTTTACACCCACAAGAACTTTACTGTCATCCCAGTCTTAGTCCATAGGGTTCAATATTGAGTTGTCCCACTCTTTGCAGCTATAACAGCTTCAACTCTTCTGTCCACAGGTTTAGGAGTGTGTTTATGGGAATGCTTGACCATTCTTCGAGAAGCGCATTTGTGAGGCCAGGCACTGATATTTGAGAGAAGGCCTGGTTCACTGTCTGCACTCTAAATCATCCCATAGGTGTTCTATCGGGTTGAGGTTAGGACTATGTGCAGGCCAGACAAGTTCCCCCACCCCAAACTCGCTCATCCATGTCTTTATGGACCTTGCTTTGTGAACTGGTCCAAATCATTTGCTGGATGGGGGATTGTGGTGTGGGGTTGGTTTTCAGGGGTTTGGCTTGGCCTCTTAGTTCCAGTGAAGAGAACTCTTAAGGCATCAGCATACCAAGACATTTTGGACAATTTCATGTTCCCAACTTTGTGGGAAGAGTTTGGGTTTAGCTCTTCCTGTTACAACATGACTGCACACCTGTGCACAAAGCAAGGTCCGTAAAGACATGGATGAGCAAGTTTGGGGTGGAGGAACTTGAGTCCTAACCTCAACTCGATAGAATGCTTTTGGGATAAATAAGAATGCATACAGCAAGCCAGGCCTTCTCTCCAACATCAATGCACAACCTTTACAAATGTGCTTCTGAAAGAATGATCAAAAACTGCCATTGACACCCTCCTAAAGATCGTGGACAGCCTTCCCAGATGAGTTGAAGCTGTTATAGCTAAAAAGGGTGGGCCAACTCAATATTGAACCCTATGGACTTATGCCCTGTACACACGATCGGACATTGATCGGACATTCCGACAACAAAATCCATGGATTTTTTCCGATGGATGTCGGCTCAAACTTGTTTTGCATACACACGGTCGCACAAAGTTGTCGGAATTTCAGATCGCCAAGAACGCGGTCACGTACACCACGTACGACGAGACTATAAAAGGGCAGTTCAGAACCAAGCGCGGCACCCTTTGGGCTCCTTTTGCTAATCTCGTGTTAGTAAAAGTTTGGTGAGAGACGATTCTCGTTTTTTCAGACTCTTGGTTTTCAGAACGTTTTCTGCTGTTCAGTTTGTGCTTGTGGGTTTGTATCTGGTCTTCAGTGCGTGCAGTGAGTTCGTATTTGACTATTCAGTGCATTCTTGTCCGCTCGTTGCTGTTTTTCAGGTCGCTCTTCACAGGCCTTGCTGTTCTTCAGTGCCTTCTGTTACTTCGTTCTGAGCAGCCGACCGTTTTCTAGCCATGTTGCGTATACGTACTCCTCGTAGAGTTTGTGCTGTGCGGGGGCTTGGTGTTGGGGTCTTTACCTTGACACAAGTCCAGTCCATGAACAGGGTGGGGAGGAGTTCATGGACCAAGAATTGGTTGCTCCATCGTGACCAGTTCTGTCACATGCCTTTGCTCCGTGAGATCCGTGAGAATAATCCTGATGATTTCAGGAACTTTCTCCGGGTGACGGACCCTGTATTTCACTGTTTGTTGGCTTTGCTGACCCCCTATACCAGCAGGCAGGATACCTGCATGAGGCAAGCCATCACTCCAGAGCAGAGGTTAGTCGCCACCCTGCGGTACTTGGCGACGGGGAGAAGCCTGCAAGTTCTCAACAGGCATCTCCCCCAGGCTCTGGGGATTATTATCCCAGAGACCTGTTCTGCCATCATCCAGGTCCTGCAGAAGGAGTATATTAAGGTAAGATTTGTATCCTTTAATCTCAAATTTTATTGTATTTAATGTTTGTTAATATATTGTATTTCTTTTCTCATTCCCTAATTAACATGATTGTAATATGCTGTGAATGTCCCCTTTGTTCTCATGCATGCTGGATTTTTAGGTTTTATTTTTTGTCCTTCATGCATATTTGCTTTCACTTACCTCCCCAGCATGCTCTCCTGGCCCTGTATTCACCTTGTGTAGTCACTTCACAATGTATTTTGTCAGCTCCATAGTAGTGCTTTACCCTAAAAACCCCCTAAAATTTTGAAAATTGTGATGTATGTTTGAAATTCTGGCAGAGGCTTTTTTTTGGTGTCCCAAAATCATTTGGAACCCTCCCTCCCCACAACTGCTAACACGGCTGACAACAATCCTCTATCTGCTGACTTTGCAAAACCCATACACACTATACCCACCTCTTTTGTGGTCAGATTTATGGATGAATTCACCAAAGCATGTAGTGCAAGGGCCTGCCTGAATACTTTCAAATGGTACTGTTTAAAGTTTTGGTATCCTATTATTATCTTGATAGGTAATAGCAGAATGTAAAAATGTGCTAAAATGTGTACAGTGTGTATTATCTCTTTGTATTATGACACTTCTTACCTGTCCAGTGGGCTGCCAATAGTGTAAAGTAAGGAGGGGCTGGCCAAAGTAATACACATTATTTAGCATTCAACTCTCAATGAAGTGGAGATGGTTACCTGTCCAAAACATCTACCCCCATAACATTTTACAAATGGCCCATGAGGGGGGGGGGATCTGATAGGTGGACCTTATACCTTTATCTTTAAATACTCCCTAAAATAAATGTTATACTGATGTTGGCCAAGAATGTTTGTGTCTAATCTGCTTGCAATGTTTCTGTGAAAAATGATTAATTTCTTTTTCTTGTTTGACTTCATAGTTTCCTTCCACTCCACAGGAATGGCAGACTGTGGCCTCCCACATTGCCCAGCGGTGGGACTTTTCTAACTGCGGATTGGCAATTGATGGGAAACACATCTACATCGTCCCACCACCCAACTCAGGGTCATACTATTACAATTACAAGGGGTTCAATAGTATTGTGATGTTGGCGGTGGTGTTGGCTACTTATGAGTTCCTGTATGTGGACGTGGGGAAGAATGGCCAGATGTCCGATGGTGGAGTCATCACCCAGGCGGAGTTCTACAGGCATCTCCAGAATGGCAGCTTGGACTTGCCACCTCCAGAATAAAATGTGGAAGGACTCCCCTTCGTCTTTGTTGCGGATGAAGCATTTGCGCTGGGGGACCATCTTATGCGGCCAATCCCTATGAGGACCCTCACCCCGGACCAGAGGGTTTTTAATGACCGGCTGGCCAGAGCCAGAAGAGTGGTGGAGAACATGTTTGGAATCATGGCCAGCCGGTTCCACCTATTTCTTACACCCATACACATGGCGGAGTATAAACTGAATCATATCATCCTGGCATGCTGTGTTCTACACAATTTTTTAAGGCGAAATTCTGCCAACTATGCTGCCTTAGTTGGGCCTGAGGCTGGAATTCAAGTAAATGAACCAACCCTGACGGCGCTTGAGGCTGGCAGTCCTGGCTTGCCCCCCGAGTGCCCGCAAGGTCCGTCTTCGATACCTTGATTACTTTGCGGGTAGGGGGGCCATCAATATCTGATACATTTTTCAAATAAACAAAAAATTTTAACTACTAAAATCTTTGGTGACATTTACTGCTTGTGTTTCTTTTAGCTGACCCTAACAGAAATGTGGGGAGTCCTGAAAATGTTGTGATTGTGTAACCTTAAAAAGCACTGTTGGGTGTTATTTACTAAAGGAAAATGCACTTTGCTCTACAAGTGCACTTGAGACTGCCCTGAAACTGCACTTGTAGTGCAAAGTGGATTTGCCCTTAGGAAATAACCCCCATCGCTGAAAACACCAATTTTACCACAACTAAAATTTAAGGAGCATTGAAATAATAATCCACACATTCTTGAGTATCAATCTTTTTAATACCAGCACAATCACATGTGCATTTATAAAAGGTTTTTAAAACAAACCAACATGTTTGTTGTATAACAATTTTTTTTGGTCACATTAATAAAAGTAGAAATGTCCATTTAAGGTAAAACAGGCATCTTTCAAACAAACAAGAAAGACACAAATCTGGAACTTACAAAGTTCAACTTTTGTAGAAATTGAAGGCAATATCAAACATGAGTATTTATAAACTGTGTTTGACATTGTGTTCAGATGGGGTGAAGTCATCCCTGGAAAAGCCAAATTTTGAAGATGCACACAAATTGCTGATTGTCAACATGTGCTAGCTGCCATCACGGGGGATAAAGAGACATGTTTTGGGGGTGCAACTCCTTCCTCTCAGCTACTTTATTATTGAGGAAGGGGTTGCACCCCCAAAACACCTACATTGTTCTCCTGTGATGGTAGATAGCACATGCTGACACACTGTGTGCATCTTCAAAATGTGGCTTTTCTCGAATATGTCCAAAAATCTGAAAAAAATTTCAATTAAAAAAACCTCAAAAAAGTAAGGGATTTGGAGGTGTTTTAAACTCTCCCTAAAACATCAATGATGTTCTTCATTTTGTTTTTAACATCATTGATGTTTTTCTGGATGTTTTCCAAGTCCCTATCACACCCCATGATCTCCCCGATCCAGATCTGGGCACTCTCACTGGTGAAATGTCCTTCATCCACAACATCACGATCACCTAAAAATATAAAAACAAAAACACCATGTATTATAAATCTGCCGACATCCATCTCTTACCTGAGCCTGTGGTCGCAGACACTCACCTGTTGTGGTGACTATTTCCACCACGTCTCCTTCCTCCTCCTCCTGTCGACTTTGTTGGATTTCCACTTCTTTATGAGGTGGGGGGTCTGTGGTCTCCTCAGATGAGGGGTGTCCTCTGAGTCTTTTCTTTCCTATGTAAAAAAAAAAATAGGTATACTTAGCACACAGATATTTGATGGCAGAAATAGGAATATGAAAAATTGCTTGGAAGTGGGGTACAATTGTCTGTTTTGGCAGAGTTCCAAGATGAAGAAATATTTTGGTCACTTTGTCAAGGTTGAATACTTACCTGTTTTGTACAAGCTTCACAGACGGAGACACCCCTATAGTATACACTGGAGCACCTGAGTGGGACTCCCTAATAAAAAGGGTGTTCTGGTGTCCCACACTAGTGCTCCAGCATCCAGATGTGTAAACAGCTGCTGAGTGTCCTCTCCTTACACCAGGGGTCTCAAACTGGCGGCCCTCCAGCTGTTGCGAAACTACAAGTCCCATCATGCCTCTGCCTGTGGGAGTCATGCTTGTAACTCTCAGCCATGTAATGCCTCATGGGACTTGTAGTTTCGCAACAGCTGGAGGGCTGCCAGTTTGAGACCCCTGCCTTACACAGAATCTAGTTTGCTTTACATTCTAGTTACCAACCCATCTAGACAGCAAAATTATTTGACGAGAAGTAGGCTAGCATAAATGTATTCATAGCATATGTCCAAAACATGGTGTTTTCTATGCCGAAAGGAACAATGTTTCATACGAATGAATAATCTGCTATTGAACATGAAAGTTGCCATTTTAAACTGTACAACAGTAAAGAAAAGCACATGGAGCAGCACGAACGTTAGAAAAATAACAAATAGGAACACAGGACAACTACTTACTTTTTTGCAGCACTCTCCTGATCCTTCTGTACTGCTCATGCTCCCTTAATTTGAGGTCCGACCACCGCTTCCTGAGTTGATCCTTGGATCGTCATACCCCGAAACTCTTCTGCAGACTTTTGACCACTTTCGCCATGATCTTGGTCTTGCTGACATTGGGGTTGGGGTAAGGTCCACACTTCCCGTCATAGTCGGCCCTCTTCAAGATGTCCACCATCTCCAACATCTCCCCAAAGGACATATTTGAGGCCTTAAATCGTCTCTTCTGGGATTGGGATGTTTCTGGCTCCGGGCTTTCCTCCTCCTCCTCCTCGTTGTTAGCATGCACCTGTTGTGTCTCCGCCATGTGCTCTTTCCCCACTGTGCAGAACGAGAAGGGGCGGGGAATAGACTAGAAAGAACATCAGGGGCGGGCGGAGTTTCACGCATGTGCAGTGTATATAAAGCGTAACACGCGTGTGTAGTACGTACGATCTGTGAGCGGAGGAAGGAGTATCGGAGATGCCGATCGTGATAACGAAGGTAAGATCTAAACTTGGGCCTATACTGCTTCTAGATTGAGGCCTATATTGTAACAAGATTAGGAGAGTTTCGCCTGACATTAGGGTTTGTCTTGTGTCTTGCAAATAAAATGGATGGCTTCAATGACCACAATTTCCTCCCCTTGTTCATAGACAAGTCTGTGGCAGGTAAAACACCCCCAATACAACAATAAACAAAAGAGGCAGGCAGCGCTGGAGAAACTGCTGGAGTTGGTGAAGCCGGTGGTCCCCACAGCAACCATCCCTTATTTAAAAGCCAAAATTGGTGGCCTGAGGAGCACTTATCTTAGGGAGTTCAAGAAGGTCACGGATTCCCAGAGATCCGGAGCTGCAGTAGATGACATTTATGTGCCCAGGCTGTGGTACTATGAGAGACTGCGATTTCTGTCAGACCAGACTGGAGTCAGCGAATCCCTCTCAACCCTTCCTTCCACTCTTCCTTGAACCCTATCTTCCACCCCAGCTGAGGCTTCCGATGTCCAACCTGGGGCTTCCAGCCAGGAAGAAGTGGAGGAGCCCAGCTGGAGCCAGGTATAGCATTGTTCTACAGATTTCTGGTCAATAAATAAATGATGTTTACTAGATGTTATTATTGATCACTAATTGCTGATGTAGCCTCCCTGACGGTATTCCCGAGTGTGGCTCGGGGTTAAATTTCAGTCCCATTAGCGGTAACCCCGAGCCACACTCGGGATGAAATTGCAGGATCCTGGTGCGGCATTACTTACCTTGTCCCCAGGATCCTGCGATGTCCCCCGCTGTGTCTGCGGGTTCTGTCTCCTCTGAAGCCTCTCTGTGCCAGGCTCCGTTCCCTGCGAGCGTCGCGATGCACGGGGCGGAGCCTGGCGGCAAATTCAAAAAAATTTACAAACCATAACACATACAGTACTGTAATCTTACAGATTACAGTACTGTATGAAATTATTTCACCTCCCCTTTGTCCCCAATGCTTTGGCCCATGCCCTTCATGCAGTTTTATATGATATATACTGTTCTTTCTGCCTGAAAACTGGAGATTGTCCATAGCAACCAAAAAGTGTCCCTTTATGTCAAAAGTGGCTTTAGACCAGTTAGAAAACAGCGATAGTAAATTAGAACACTTGCAGAATTGAGCGATAGTCAATCGTGGGGAAATTTATTTTATTATTATTATATTATATATTTTTTTAATTATTTATATTTATTTATTATATTATAATTTATGTTTTGGTGTTTCAAACTTCATCATACCTGGGATATCTACTAGACTCTTGTTTGGACAGATTTAAGTGTGTTATTGTTAAGAATTACAGGCCTACAATATAAAACGCCAAATTTCCATGCAAAATAATTGTACTGCTTTCAGCACCTAAAATCCGAAAGGGAGGTTAAGAAAGTGTTTTACATATCAATAGACAGTAGTGGGCAAAAATAATTGGAACAAGAACGAAAAATGCTGGGCTCATTTGTTAACATTCAATTTGCAACAGTCATGAGATGAAAATTGTGTGTCCCTTTTTCATACACAGGAAGGCCTCAGCCAGGATGAGGCTCTGGAATGTGGCACACAGGAGGAGTCTGTGGAATGTGGCAGCCAGGAGGAGGCGGGGGTAAGTGGCAGCCAGGAGGAGGCGGGGCTAAGTGGCAGCCAGGAGAAGCCCAGGCCCAGTAGGAGCCTGACAGAATCGCAGGTCCCTCCCCTCCGCCTTCCAACCAAAAGACCCAGGAAGGGGAGTCACGTGCAGGATTCAGCACTCAGGCTGATATAGGAGGCTTCTGCGTCCCTCAGAGCCTTACCCATTCCTGAAGAGGCCTTTGCCTGCATGGCTGCCACAACGCCTCCTGTGTGAGGACCTTCTTTACAGAACACTAACTAAGGGGGCGAGGGGCGAAATCACACACAAAACCCACCTGTGTGAGTTGGACCATCCTCCTCCTCCTCCTCCTGCCACAACTCCTCCACCAGAGCCACAGCGTGGAAGGAAGCGTGGAAGGAAGACCAGAGAGTGATGACCTGAGTTCAGTCTGGTCTGACAAAAGATGCAGGCTCTTGTACGACCACAGCCTGGGGACACATATGTCATCTGCTGCTATTCAGGATCTCTTGGACTACTGGACCAGACTGCACTCCCTTAGATATGGACTCCTCAGGCTACCAATTTTGCTGTAAAATAATTGATGTGTGCCCTGGGGGCCAAAGGCTTCGCCAATTTCTGCTGTTTCTCCAGCGTTGCCTCCCTCTTTGTTTGGTTCTGATCCCTTAATAAAGGATTTTGTGTTTCAATTATACTCGCCTATGTGTGTTTTCCTTCAAAAAGGACAGTTTGTTTGTGAGGAGGCAGGTACATTTCAAAAATACAATGTGAAATTAACAAGAGACACCAACACCAAGCAATCTCCTTGAGATTAAATAATACAAGATAATAATTGTGTTGTGGTAACTTGACACACAAAACACACCCAAAAATATTCTGGATGTAAAATCAAAAACAAAAAAAAATAAAAACACGATCAGGCTTGAAAACAATACAAACCAAAAAAAACAACATATATTAATTTTGTCAGATGTGACAAATCAAAATATATTGATGAAATCACAATAAATAATAAAGAAAGAAGTTTGTGAGAAGTCTGTGTGAATATCAGCAGCAAAACAACTTCATTCTTCTAGCATTATAAAGAAGAACAGAGTACGCTGCATTAAACAATTTTAAACATTGCAGCCTGACGAAAGTGCAATATCCATTCCGAACAGTAATTTTACCAGACTGAGCTGTTCCGTCTCTGAATTTCTTCTGAGCATGCGTCACACTTTGTGCGTCGGAATTGTCCACACATGGTCGGAATTGACGCAATTGGATTTTGTTGTTGGAAAATTTTATAGCCTGCTCTCAAACTTTGTGTGACGGAAAATCCGATGGAAAATGTCCGATGGAGCCCACACACGGTTAGAATTTCTGACAACACGCTCCGATCGCACATTTTCTGTCAGAAAATCCGACTGTGTGTACAGGGCATAAGACTGGGATGCAATTAAAGTTCATGTGGGAGTAAAGGCAGGTGTCCCAATACTTTTGGTATTATAGTGTATTGTATGTCTCATCTTTCTGTTAAAGCGGGATTCTCCTGTCCATCCCCCCCCTCCCTCCCAGCCAGCCACACATTCCAAGATTAGCTACTCACATCTGAAGCAATCTATCACGGATCAACTGAGTCGATGTCTCCGCAGGGGTGTCTAGCCATTCCTGCAAGATTTTTGTAAATTTTCCACTGGCATTCCTGTGCTGATAGTTATAGCTCTCCCTAATCATTATAGCATTAACCTGTTGTATCCATTGGCATGTTGTAGGCACCTGAGGCAAGAGCCAATATTGTGCTATCAGTTTCTTAGCTAGATATAATAGCCTGAGTAGAGCAGTGTAGGTAGGTGGGGAGTATAATTTCTCTTCTAGATTACCAAGCAGACAAGTAGCCGGACACAGTGGTAATTGTAACTGGTAGACACTGTAAATGACTCCAAGCACATTTTGCCAGTATCTCGCCAGTTTTGGACATTTCCACAATATGTGTATCAGAGTGCCGGGGTGAATTTGGCATTTCGGACACAAGGTTGGAATTAGTGTAGTGTTGTGTAGTTGAACAGGAGTTCTATAGGTCTGATGAAGAATAAACAAATGTGATAGTTTCTGTGAGGCAGATACGGAAACCAACAGGCCAGTAGCTAGGATCTGGATCCATCTTTCCTCATCAATAGAGCTGATATCAGATTCCCATTTGTCCCTACACAGTAACAGGTCCGGAGCCTGTACATATGGTGGCAGACATGCGTAGATCTGGGAAATACTGCCTTTTTTTATCAGAGGTAGCCAAAATTGAGGTAAGAAAGTCAGACTCTTCCATGTGTAAATTTGAACTTCTGCCCTGCGCTCTCAGAGTGTGCTTTACTTATAAGTATAGATAATGGCTATTGCGAAGCTGTGGAAATTCCTGTCGCAATTGGTCATAAGGTTTTAAATGGGACCGATTGAACAACTTCGGGAGGTATTTAATTCCAGCCCTTTGCCATATTGAGTAGCCAGGGATTTTGACCAATTTGGGGTATGAACTCCTACGCCAGATTGGAGTACATGCCAGGAACTCTGTCATCCCCATTCTCTTTTCAATTTCCTTCCACAGTTTGGAAATTAGTTGTACAGTTTGGCATTCTGGTAAGGCCGCCAGGAGTCCCATCTTCAGTTGGGATATCATTGAGTATTTCTTAAGGGATTTAATCATCAATGTCCTGGAGGGATCTAGTGTTCCCTGCAGGTCCCACCCAGAAAGGTGCTGCAACTGCGCAGCCAAAAAGTATGTAAAGGAGTGGGGAACTGCAATTCCACCGAGCTCCTTAGGGTACTGTAGCGTGGACAGCTTAATCCAGGCCACACCATTCTTCCAAATCAGTGTTCTGTATTGAGATTCTATGCAGATAAACCAGTAGCGTGGTATCCACACTGGAGCATTGTGCAGGATATATAGTAATTGGGGAGCCCACACCATTTTGACAAGATTAACCCTACCCATCACTGACAGGGGTAGTTTACACCAGCTAGTGCTCTTGTGTTTAAACTTCTGCAGCAGAGGTTTGAGATTTAATATAGTTTCCAGCGTTCCCAGTCACCACAATCCCTAAATATTTAAAGGAGTGGACTACCTCTACTTGAGATGCTGATTCCGGAAGAGGGGACTCTAAGGGATCCAGCACCAAAAGAGAGAATTTGTGCCAGTTAATGGTGAACCCCGAATATTATCCAAACTGGTTTATTAAGCGCATGATAGATTCCAGGGAGTCAGCAGTGTCCCCTAAATAGATCAGGGTGTCATCTGCATAAAGGGAGAGTTTTTCCTCCCTCTCGCCAGAGCAAAAAGCAGGGGTGAAAGAGAACACCCCTGCCTAGTCCCCCTGAACAGTGGGAAAGCCTCAGACAGAGCTCCGTTGATTCTTACTCTCGCTCTAGGATCCGCATATAGCAACTGCACCCAGGAGAGAAATGTCTTCCCCACTCAAAACCTTTGCAGCATCGCCCATAGGTATCTCCACTTAACGATATCAAAAGCCTTGGCAGCGTCAAGAGAGAATACCGCCCTGCTTACAGGATTATCTACCGGGAGCTGGATATTCAGGAATAGTCTACGTATGTTCAATGCTGTCGATCTGACTGGTATAAATCCTGACTGGTCCAAATGCACCAGTCCATGGAAAGAGGGTCCTTTCAAGGTTTCGGGATTACTACGATAACTGCTTCATTCATGGAATGAGGGAGACAACCACCTTTCAGAGTGTTGTTAAGAGTTTTTAACAGAAAGAGCAGGAGGGGCTCGCTATACCTCTTATAAAGCTCTGCAGGGAGACCGTCAGTACCTGGGGATTTGCTATTAGCCATTGCCATCACTGCTTCAGTTAGCTCTTCCAACTTAATAGGCACATTCAGTGCCCTATGAGCAGTTGGAGATAAAGTAGGGAGGGGGCATTAATCCAAAAATTGCACCAACTCCTCCTCTGTTGGGGCAACCTTAGACGAGTAGATATCCTTGAAAAAAGCTTTAAATACATGTGTCATGCTATCCAGTTCATGTATGCAGTCCCCGTAGGGCCTTGCATAGAATTTATATGTGATTTTGCCTGCTGGGACCGGGAAAGTACAGCCAGCAAGTGGCCAGTATGGCTCTGGCCACTCACTCTGAGGCCTGTTTGGGGACAGCTATATAAATTTCCTCTACTTTTTTAGCTTCATTCAGTACCAGGGATTCCCATTCTTTGATGGCCGTTTTAATCTGAGCTATTTGACAAATAATAAGACCCCTGAGGTGTGCCTTAAGAGCATCCCAGGCAACTCCCAAGGCCGCCGTGCCCTCATTATGTTTTAGTCAGTGGAGGGGAACAGGTGGAGCCAAAGTGGGTTCACCTTCCACAGCCTCTCCCCCGGCATAACCGGGACAGAAATGAGCGCTCTAAGGAGGGAGTGATCGGAGATACTACGCGGCACATTTTCTATCAGGGAAATCTTTTGCATAGCCGGAGGATTACATAGGCAGAGATCAATTTGTGAAAGAGCTCTATGTATTGCAGAGTAACATGAGTAGTATTTCTGGTCAGGGTACCTGTCCCTCCACACATCCCCCAGACTAATCTCCGTAATTAGCCTAGCGAATGAAGTATGACCAGAGGGGTCTACTTGGCGTCCACTGTGGGGTGACCAATTATCCAGTTTTCTATCTAGAAGGTTATTAAAGTCTCCCATGACTCAATCAGGTACAGTGGGATATGGTGCAATAAATTGAGCTAGGCAGTTCAGGCTCTCGGAAGAGAAGGGTGGAGGGACATAGACATTGGCAACAAGACATAGCAAACAATCAAGTTTACATAGCAAAAAAATAAATCTGCACTGATCGTCTACCTGTGAATGAACCAGACTAAAAGAGACAGTGTGAGATATTACGATGCTAACTTCTATGGAGTAGGATGTATGGGTGGAGTGAAACTGTACAGGATATTTGTGGGTCCTTAGCATAGATAGAGTAGTCGGCCAGAGGTGTGTCTCCTGCAGGCTAAACAGAACTATATAATTTAAGAGCCGAATAAACAGCCAGTCGCTTCACTCCATCCTCCAACCCTCTCATATTCCATGAAATCAGATGCCTTAAGGGCTGTCATTTTTTTTTTTTCATTGTTACTTTATTTTATTTGCAAATAACTTTGCAAAGCTTTGTACCAGAATCATCATTTTAGAGAAAATGATAGAATACAATGTGTTATTTTTAACACATATTTTTAAGTGCAACGTTTGTTTTTTTACATTTGTGTCTATAGATTGATTGAATAAATAAAACCCTTTTGAAAATAAAAATCACAAAAATAAAGTCTTATGTGTCCTTAAAAACAATGTATAGATGATATATGATATATTGTGAATGATCACCTTGTAAACTAACCTATTCAGCTTAAAATATAAATCAAAGGCAATTTTTTTGTATAGACATAAAAATACATTATAAACATCTTCTTCCCTTTTTTTATAAGTGATCACATTCCCTCTGTTCTCAGCTGCATAAGAGCTGGGAGGAGAAGCAGCAGCACTCTGAGCTTTCCAGTGAATAGCTGTGCTGCTGTGTTATGTCAGGACAAGTCTGATCATTGGAGGAGAGTACACTGAGTTCCCAGCATAGCTATAGAACTGACCATGGTGTGCTCTCCTTCTAAGTGTGGTCAGTTTTTTTTAGGAAAGCAGAGGGACTGGCAGGATCACCAGGGATTTCACATAAAGGAAGCATACAAAGAGAACAGGATACTTTCTCATACAAGTACATGGTACAGCAGGCACATATCAGGAATATAAAGTTTTGGCATAACGAACACTTTAAGTAATGACAAAGTGATTGCCAAATTATATAGACCCATAGTAGAAATGTAAAATTTACTCTGGTCCATAAGCGGTGTATAGATGTGACAGTTTTTTCTCTCTATAGTGTATCGGTTAGAAGCCTTTTAATATCTTATATCTGCTTATTAGCTATACTAATATGTGTGAATGAGTGGATCTAGATACATTGAGTTATTATATTTTCTTTAGTTCTAGAAAAGTAAAATAAATAGACTCTATAGGAGTTTATGTAAAAAAAATATATATATTTTATATATGCAAACTTGCTATGTCTGTTTCTAGCAACATGTGGTGTCAATTAGGCAAGGACTGGCTAGCATTCCTTCCCCATCTCAGATTGTATGGGGCTAAGATTTTCTGTGGAGTAATGCTATTGAAAGTGTGTAAGAGTTTATATTAGGCATGTATAAGTTAAGAATACAATCTTTATACTGTTATATTTCTTGATTAGGATATTAATATAGGAAACAAATTTGCATTAGTTATACCTGTACATATATTGGTATATGTAGCATTTAATTTAGATCAGTGGTTCTCAACTCCTGTCCTCAGGACCCATTAACAGGCCAGTTTTGCAAGATAACTGAAATACATCACAGTTGATATCATTTGCTGCTCAGTGATAGCAGTATTCTAGTCTGCATCTCCCCAGGGTAATACTTAAAGGACTGAGGACAGAAGTTGAGAACCACTGATTTAGATGATAGATAAAGTTATAGGGTACTGTGTGCAGAGTCATACAGACAGGGCATCAACTTCCCCACCATTGCGAGAACATTCCAATGTAATTAGGTGCTAGGAATGGATTACTTTCTTTGCTTTCTTTTTTTTTTTTTTGGGGGGGGGGGGATCTGTGAGTAGCTAAAGAAGGACTACTGAGCTCAAATTAAACTTTAGGCCCAGCCCTCTTAGAGGGAAAGACAAAAGAAAAAGGTTTGGGAGCTCAGGAGGGCAGACTTATGAAGATAAATGTACACACATATGATTACAAATACATATACAATTTTTATCTAAAGAATATAACTATAGTTTTTGACATTGTTTTATATTTCGTGTTATAATATTTATCCTGTAACCTTACTCTATGTTGTTTTTTTTTAAATCAGAAAATGTTTATTAGAAAAAGTATACATGTAACGAATGAAGAACAATAATAAATATACAGGTACCATCTATTGACCATTGCGATGTCTCTAGAAATATCATTTGCACTATGCAGCAAAAGAAACAAAAAAGGAATGCAGATCAAGTGTATATTCCACTCTATATAAAAATAATCAGCAGTGGGTGCCTTTGGAGATTGTCCCAAGTAGCGGGGCATGCTGGGTCAATGATGCTACAAGGGGATGGGGTCACCCGCTTACATCATTGGGTGACTCCGCCCCTTAGCTATTTAACAAATGTTAGACAAAGGAGCAGGCAGTCGGCGGGAGCCTTTGACAAGGCCAGATTTTTTTTTCTTTATTCGGGTCTGGCGGTGCTGTGGGCGGCATGATATACGATGGATCTACACCAAGTGACATTGTTTTTGATTTTTTAATAAGGGAATTGTCAAAAAACACGTATAGTGTCTTTATTCACTTTTAACACTTTTTTGGTGAGTGGGTAGGGGTACTAATATTCATTCACATGGGGATGGGGTCTGGGGGCCCCCTTGTTAAAGGGGGCTTTCAGATTCCGATAAGCCCCCTGCCCGTAGACCCCGACAACCACTGCCCAGGGTTGTGGTCAAGAAGCCCTTATCCCCATCAACATGGGGATAAAAGGCTATGAGGTGGGAGGCAGAGCCCCCCTGCTTCAAAGCATCCCCCCATGTTGAGGGCATGTGGCCTGGTAATGTTCAGGAGGGTGGGGGGCGCTCAATCATCCCCCCTTTCCTGGACTGCTGGTTTGCATGCTCAGATAAGGGTCTGATATGGATTTTTGGGGGGCGCCCACGCCATTTTCTTTTTTCATTTTGCCATGGGGTTCCCTTTAAAATCCATACCAGACCCACAAGGCCTGGTATGGATTGGGGGAGCCCCACCCTATTGTTTTTCTGAATTTTCTATTGCCATTTCAGCTCTCAGTGGGGAAGCCTGCTGACAGCTGATAAGTCATCGGTTGTTAAGGACGTGGCAGCCAGCTCTCCAGCCCTCTACCTAACAACCAGCTATTCTTCACACAGAATTTGAATTGGTCAACCATTTTTTGACCAATCCAGATTCAAATCCTTCCAATATAATCCAGTCCAATATAAATGCATTTTGGGACAGTTCTATAAGAGGTGAATGAGATCCCCGTGCTCCCTTTTTGGCAAAAACTATATGTGGGTTCCAAGAGAATAACAATTTTCAAGAGACTAGATGGTGTGTAATGGGCCTGTAACAGAATATACAATTATATCAGTCGGTGTGGGTGGTTAAGTGAGACCGGTGGAATGGTCTGGAGTGTGGTGTCCCATTTGTCCCCTAACAGGTTACCAAAACCATTTTCCCACTTCCCCCGCTATTTCGTTATCAAATACATTTTTTATTTATATACATGGATAGAAGGACTTTTTAATTTGAACATACTTTATCTTACCAATAAAACGTATTTATGTAAGTGTACAGAATATCAAAATCTCATTCTAACAGTACTGCTGTATGTTATGATTTTTGACTGATTTTCACCTAGAAATGCCTTACAGCATTTTTTTTCCTAGGAAAAATGTACTCCCTGCCATTTTGCTACAGTGTTCTATGCTAACATAAATGATTTAGGCCGTGTTCACATGGTCACCTTCCATTCTTTTTCAGCAGAGAAATCCTAGACTAGCAGGGTTGGCTCAGGATGGAATTGAATGTCACATATGTTACATCTGTGTCCATTCTGATCAAGGTGAAGGAAAAAGAGACCCATGTAAGCTGTATAGGTGTATAGGTGGCTGGATATCTGTCCACAAGGTTCAGTAAAAACAGACCCTGACACAAAATGTTTCTGTTTAGTTCAACAAATCTTAACAGACCCAGATGTGGGTGGCAATAGGTTGATGCTCATCCACTTATATTCCAGCCACTCACAGGGATACATTGCAGTTAATTTTTGATCACACAATAATGGGTCAAAAACAGACTGATCCAATCATTATGTAGAGGCATAATGGTCACACCTCTTATCACAAGTGTCTTCCCCATGTACACCTGCACTGCTGAGGAAGAGATGAGGGTGTTTCTGACCAGGTTTGGTATATACAGTAATTGAGTGCAGTGGGCAGCATGGTCAAACTCTGGTGCCTACTGTAGTGCATCACTAATATTTACAAATGCAACATGTTACAACAGAAACATGGAGATAAGACTATAAAAATGGAGATTGTGAGTACAATTTCTGCCTGACTGAATATCTATTTCTGTGATTTCAATTGGGCTTTAAAACTCTTTCAAACTTACACACAATCTTTTTTTTTTTAACATTTCCAAAATGAAAGCTAAAGAACAAAGCAGGGAGATCCAAACATTTTTTTTTTTTTGCATTACATTTTTAACAGTGTGACCTGTTTAAGTCAAAGCAATCTTTTTATAATGGCAAAGAATATCTCAATCACAACAATTTAAACTGTCTGCTACTTATCCTCTTATCAGCTGGCATTTCATGAGACAAAAGATGAAAATGAAAAGACGTGTGTGCAATACAGTACACGAAAAAACAAATAAACAAAAAACAAATAGGCATTTAAAAGAAAGGGTTCTGCAGATTCTCTTATCTCTTCAACAGAGGGAGTTGTCTATGAGATGTATGAAATATTGAAAAGTTATCTGTAGGCTTGTGACTTGAAAGTGAATTTATTGTAGAAATATTGTTCAAAGAATGAATTAAACTTTTGACAACAGATACACATCATGGAACACAGCAGAAACATGAGTTAGGATTTCACTAAAAATATGAGGTATTTAGAGTTTGAATACATTTAAAAAATATATAGGGCACAAAAGAAAAGTAGCTGCTTTATTTTAAGTATTATTGGATATTTTCAGCATTTAAAGCTGGAAATGTATAGTTCTTTATTATGGTTACACATTAAAAAATAACATTTACCTTTTTAAGTCTAAATAATTAAAAAATGTGTCAATACAGTGACATATAAGGGATCATTGAATGTAACAATGCAGGAAAACAGTTATAAAATTAGGTCTTTTTGAGATAGGACCCCTTCCCTACTACACAAATTTTTTTCTTTAGTCCCCAATCAATGTTGGAGATGTAATAATGAGGGAGGTGATATGCGCCCCATATAGTAGGATCCATAACATCATTACAGACGTTCACCCTGAACTTCACCCTAACTCAGTATCTCCTACATCTCTCTTCTCTGCTTGCCGAGTGTTATCACAAATCCTTAGTGATACACATGGTAAATGCCACCAGACTGCGTATTCCCATACACTGGCATTCAAAGTAAACTCCTTCTGTGAATCTCATTCAGAAATAGAAGAGTTCATTCACATAACACAAGAGAGATTATCCATATTTACATCCATTTGGGTATGCTGGATGCATTTCAAAACAACCCTCACATACCAGACACTCATAACAGATCCAACACAAATGAGAAACCTGCATATGTGTCATGGAATCCCTCAATACTCAACTGTTTGCCCAAGACTTTAAAACAGACCAAACAGACACTTTTACTCTGCACAGAGCCATTCTCATGCATGGAGGACAAAAGGGAAAGAAGGGCAAAGCAGGCAGTTTTTTGTCCTTTTTTTTCTTTTCTCTCTCTTTTTTGATGGCTTTTTTATGTCCTAAAAAATAACTGGATACCTATCCTCCATTCTGACATAGCATGAACCCTGATCCATACCAACCTGTCCCTGTTCCTAAACATACACCTATTCTTATCCTCAACTTGTATTCATTCTCATACTTCCCAGACTATCATGATAAGGACTGTCTTGCTCTGTAAGACACCCTGCCATAGGCTACTAGGTCTTACACATAAAGGAATAAATAGAGGAATAAATGGTATGAGACTGTCAGGGATCCTGGAACAGACCCTCCACCATATACTAGTTTTGGATGTTAAAATTAACTTTGACCTGTTATAATGGCTACGTAACCATTCAATTTGTATTTTAATAATTATAAATCTGTTTACAAGAAAATTGTATCTGTGAAGTTTAAATAAAAACTTTCTGGAAAAAACTTGGATGCTCACTTCAAGCCAATAGGTGTAGTTCTAGTCTCCTTTTAACTTGTTTTCCGGGCTACTTTTATTTGCTTTGCTGAACATGAATGTTACTCAGTTTTACAGTGATTAGTTTAAATATCAATAAACTTGGAATAATTTAAATAGGATTGGACCTCACAGGATATAGTTTGCCTTTCTAATAGAGTTTTCCCTTTCAGAGAGCTTTTCATTTTTTTTTACACTTTGGAAAGAGTGGGGAAAGGTTAGAACCTCTGTCATGTTTTTATCATTGTCTGGGTCAACGCTTGGGCATTCACCCTCTCTATTTGTCCTAGTGACTATTTTCTCCTGTATAGAAAAAATAGAAAATCCAACATTTGTCATCAGGAACAGAAGAAAATCTTTGAAAAGGCACTCCTGTCCCATTAATAACTGTTTAAGACAGGGTTTCCCTTTTCTTTGGAGATATTTTTTTCTTACTTCCTGTTGTGTCTCTGGGTAAGAAAGTAAAAGGACGTGTCAGTGATGAGGATCTTAACATTTTCCTACTCTATCCAAAATGAAAAAAGAAAAAGAAAAATCTTTGTCTTTAAATATACTTTAAACATCCCATGCTCAAGAAATACTTTCAGGACATTGCTTCATATACTGTATGTAACTAATATAAATTCAGTATACATTTAAAGATATTGTAGTTAAAATTACCTAAAAGCAATTTCTAAATTGATTTTTAAATGTTTACATTCTTGTGACATGTTTCATGTTCATGAGGGTTATTAGGGACTACAATCAAAATCTTTTCAGAATTACTACTGAGTAAGCCATATATAAAATAAGATACTTGAAGAATGTTATGTTATTGTGACTGTATGTAAAATCATCAGAAAAGGTTATGTCCACTCACAGAAAAATATATCAAAATATCGTTGACTGAACAACCACTAGGTTTGCATTGAAATAGGGCAAATTGAGAACTAAAATTGCACTGTGCTGTTAAACAGCAACTATGGCATGTGTACGTAATTGGAAAGTAATCTCAAAATAAATGTATGATTAAAAAAAAAGTATATATATATAGATAGATAGATAGATAGATAGATAGATAGATAGATAGATAGATAGATAGATAGATAGATAGATAGATAGATAGATAGATAGATAGATAGATAGATAGATAGATAGATAGATATAGTGGGGATGGAAAGTATTCAGACCTCCTTAAATTTTTCACTCTTTGTTATATTGCAGCCATTTGCTAAAATCATTTAAATTATTTTTTTTCCTCATTAATGTATACACAGCAACCCATATTGACAGAAAAACACAGAATTGTTGACATTTTTGCAGATTTATTAAAAAAGAAAAACTGAAATATCACATCCTAAGTATTCAGACCCTTTGCTCAGTATTTAGTGGAAGCACCCTTTTGATCTAATACAGCCATGAGTCTTTTTGGGAAAGATGCAACAAGTTTTTCACACCTGGATTTGGGGATCCTCTGCCATTCCTCCAGTTCTGTCAGGTTGGATAGTAAACATTGGTGGACAGCCATTTTTAGGTTTCTCCAGAGATGCTCAATTGGGTTGAAGTCAGAGCTCTGGCTGGGCCATTCAAGAACAGTCACGGAGTTGTTGTGATGCTACTCCTTCATTATTTTAGCTGTGTGCTTAGGGTCATTGTCTTGTCTGAAGGTAAACCTTCGGCCCAGTCTGAGGTCCTGAGCACTCTGGAGAAGGTTTTCATCGAGGATATCCCTGTACTTGGCCCCAATCATCTTTCCCTCGATTGCAACCAGTCGTCCTGTCCCTGCAGCTGAAAAACACCCCCACAGCATGATGCTGCCACCACCATGCTTCACTGTTGGGACTGTATTGGACAGGTGATGAGCAGTGCCTGGTTTTCTCCACACATACCGCTTAGAATTAAGGCCAAAAAGTTCTATCTTGGTCTCATCAGACCAAAGAATCTTATTTCTCACCATCTTGGAGTCCTTCAAGTGTTTTTTTAGCAAACTCCATGCGGGCTTTCATGTGTCTTGCACTGAGAAGAGGCTTCCGTTGGGCCACTCTGTCATAAAGCCCTGACTGGTGGAGGGCTGCAGTGATGGTTGACCATCTACAACTTTCTCCCATCTCCCGACTGCATCTCTGGAGCTCAGCCACAGTGACCTTTGGGTTCTTCTTTACCTCTCTCACCAAGGCTCTTCTCCCTCGACAGCTCAGTTTGGCCGGATGGCCAGCTCTAGGAAGGGTTCTGGTCGTCCCAAACGTCTTTCATTTAAGGATTATGGAGGCCACTGTGCTCTAAGGAACCTTAAGTGCAGCAGAAATTTTTTGTAACCTTGGCCAAATCTGCCTTGCCACAATTCTGTCTCTGAGCTCTTCAGGCAGTTCCTTTGACCTCATGATTCTCATTTTCTCTGACATGCACTGTGAGCTGTAAGGTCATAAGGGGCGGGGTCCCTGGGTGACATCACCGGTGACCACGCCCCATGCCTATATAAGTCGTTGCACACCTCACAACAACTGAAGGGGGAGGGACTAACTACAGGAAGTGACAGATCATGGTTCCTAGCTAATAGAAACACATGATCTGTCGCTCCTGTCAGAACAGAACAGGGAAGTGTGTGTTTACACACACTCATCCCTGTTCTGTCTCTTCTGGTCATGATCGCTCGTGGCCAGCGGTCATCACGACCATCAGCCACAAGCATCAGGCGGCACAGTGGTATAGTGAGTAGCACTCTCACCTAGCAGTAAAAGGGTCGCTGGTTTTAATCCCAACCATGACACTACCTGCCAGGAGTTTGCATGTTCTCCCTGTGCCTGTGCGGGTTTCCTCCAGGTACTCCAGTTTCCTCCCACACTAAAGACATGCTGATAGGTTAATTGGCTTCTGTCCAAAATTGGCCCTAGTATATGAATGGGGACCTTGGATTGAGGGTAGGGACTGATGTGAGGTAGGGACTGATGTGAGCGTGCAATGTACAGGGTTAGGGACAATTGTAGACATGCACCCACACTCACTCAGGTTGAACTGGATGGACTGGTGTCTTTATTCAACATTACTAACTATGATCGCTGTATTAATGCCAATGGTTCCAAAAATGTGTCAAAATTGTCCGATGTGTCCACCATAATGTCGCAGTCATGATAAAAATCACAGATCACTGTAAAAAAGTTTGCTAGTAAAAAAATAAATAATAATAAAAATGCTATAAATCTATCCCCTATTTTGTAGACACTATAACTTTGGCGCAAACCAATCAATATATGCTTATTGCCATTTTTTTAACAAAAATATGTAGAAGAATACATATCGCCCTAAACTGAGGAAAAAAATTGTTTTTTTATATATTTTTGGGGGATATTTATTATTGCAAAAAGTAAAAAATAATGTGTTTTTTTCAAAATTGTGGCCCTTTTTTGTTTATAGCGCAAAAAATAAAAACCGCAGAGGCGATCAAATACCACCAAAAGAAAGCTCTATTTGTGGTAAAAAAGGATGTAAATTTTGTTTGGGTGCAACAATGCATGACCATGCAATTGTTAGTTAAAGTGACGTAGTGCTGAATCGCAAAAAGTGCTCTGGTCAGGAAGGGGGTAAAATCTTCCAGGGCTGAAGTGGTTAAGACAAAAATCCTGCTTGAAAAAAATCTGAAAGAACAACATTGTCATAGTTTTTCTCTGCACAAATAAAACCATCATGACTGCCCTCACCAACATGTCCCAATACCCATAATCCATAATCTCCTGCCTCAGATGCTGCTGACATCATTTGCCTTTAAAATGTGCTAACCCAAGGGCAGTGACATCAGTTAAAAATGCATTTTGCTGTAAAAAAAGCACAATAATGCTTAAAAACCACATATAAATGTGTGGCATATTTTTATAGCTGTTCCAAACTACATATTTTTTTAACACCAGTAGAGTCATGTTCTAACACCCTCTGCTACCACTAAATTGGCTAGGCAAAACTTATGGTGAACTGTAAGTTTGCTTAATGGTCACATGTACCCATGTGTACAAAACTGAAAATACATACTCCATATTACTATTATAGTTGTAATGAAGCATGTGAGCACTTTGCAAATAACCCTCTTGAAGAAAGTAAACGTATTTGGCATTGCTGAACACTGTGAACTAGCTGATAAAATTTGGGAGTAAAGTACAAGGCTTGCAGAATGTTTTTTGCTTAATATTGACAGAGTATTTGACCTTAGCAAGTCTGTTTTAATGAATACAATGCTGCAAAAGCACATAACAACTTGCAGAGTAAGGATCTGTTATACCTGTAATATGAACATTACAATGCTGCATACACAGCATGTTTTGTATAACAAAGGTATTACATTATCAATCCAATGGCTCTTTAGGACAGCTAAACAGTTTTTAAAATTGGTGTTCAGGGATAAGGCAAAGTTTAAAATGTTATGTTTATATTATATTATATTATATTACTGCATAAAATGTTACTGTGTATGAACAGTCACATAAATCAAAGGAGTTTAACTTCCACAGGCATTTTGCTGGGGGGTCAGATGCATATAACGCACGATTATAAATAATAACTTTTAATCTGAACATAATTAACTTACAACTCTTTCAAAATCATATGTGGGATACGTAGGAATTAAACCATGTAGCTGTTTCAAAGTACAATAAAAGGAAAACCATTTTTAAAATGTACAATTTAATTTACATTAAAGGCAGAACAAATATAAATGTTGTTAGGCATGCCCGGTATACAAGATGCATTTGTATTTAAAATAAAATTGTGGACTTGTAAATAGTTCCACTTATGCTCTCCACCATATTTACCATGTTTTAAAGTAGCAGTAAACTCAAGCATTACAAAATCCACTGACAGGCAGGGTTTTTAAAACATAAGAGACCCTAGAGGTCTCTAAAGTCATAAATTTCCCCCCCTGCCTGTCAGTGGTAAGGTGATCTGAGCCACACATGTGCAGCTTAGATTTATTGCCTGCTCTCTGTGCTGTGCTAAAGTGACTCACATGCACATGCGTGGGAGTGATATCACCTCAGCCTGGCCATTGAAGCAGCCAATGATTCGAAGATTCATAACCTGAACAAGGAAGTACCGGGGACCAAGGAGAGCCATGACTGCCTGGCCCTGGAGGGATCCGTTGGTGAGTCTTTCATAATGTACTAGTGTGCAGTGCATTCTAGTACAATATGACTTAAACCTGCAGGGGGGCACATGTTTTTTACTTTATTAAGAGACTTTACTACTGCTTTAACTTTATTTGTTCAAGCCATACAAAAATGAAGAACCTTCAACATGTCCCATGATATGCAGTATTAAATACTTTGCTTTTCAGTTTATTACTTCCTTCCTATATAACCACTTGCCGACCGCCTAACGCAGATATATTGCGGCAGAATGGCACGGGCAGGCAAAATCACATACCTGGTACCCAAGGTGGTGGGCATCGTTAGGGGAGCAATCAATGCTGAGGGGGAGGCCACTCATTCATGGCCACACCCTCGCGATCGCTCCCAACGAATGACAATCTTCCTCTGCCTCTGTAATGTAAACAGCGGCAGAGGAAGTTATGTCATCTCTCCTCGTGTCAGTCTTTTTCGTTCCGCCGCCGAGGTGAGAAGACATCCAAGTAAGTGCACCAACACCACACGTACAGTAGAACACTCTAGGCACACTTTTCACCCCCCATCACCCCCCTGTACCCCCTGTCACAGTGACACCAATAGCATTTTTTTTTTTACTGATTATTGCATTGGTGTCAGTTTGTGACAGTTATAAGTGGTAGGGCAGTTAGTGTTAGCCCCCTTTAGGTCTAGGATACCTCCCAAACCCCCTAATAAAGGTTTAACCCTGTGACCACCCCCTGTCTAATCAGATCTATACTAGCGTCCCCAGCAGTTTAGGGTTCCCAAAAACGCAGTGTTAGCGGAATCAGCCCAGATACCTGCTAACACCTGTGTTTTGCCCCTCGGCCCAGTCCTGCCCAGCCCACCCAAGTGCAGTATTGATCGATCACTGTCGCTTACAAAACACTAAACACACATAACTGCAGCGTTCGTAGAGTCAGGCCTGATCCCTGCAATCGCTAACAGTTTTTTTGGTAGCGTTTTGATACAGTAGCTAACAGTCAGGAGCTTTTTTACCTGTGAGTCTCACTAGTGTACCACTAAATTTAGAGCCCAAAATGGCAAATTAAAGGTATACTACTGAAGAGGCCTACACGTTTCTGAGCATGACAGATAGTGAAGAGGAAGTCACTCATCTGTCAGATTCAGGCTTAGAATACGATCCTGTAGACGACAGCGGCTCCATGACAGATAGCTCTGGTGACAGAGTTGTGGTCCCTGCCAAGGTCAGGCGTACCAGACCCCGAACTTCTTCTGTCGTTGCTGTGCAAGAACCGCAGGTCCCTCATATGGAGCAGAGCAGTACTAGCGTCACTATTCCTTCTGGTGAACTGGCAGGCACCAGCCGCCTAGTACACCCTGGTCATACATCCAGCACTGCAGTATCACGTGGTGATGTGCCAAGTCCCATAAGTGCAATTCAAGCTGGTGAGGTGGCAAGCACAAGTAGTGTCCCGCTGCCACCAAGAAGATGAACACAGGCCTGTCGTGCCCATAGTGCCCTTCCTGCTGCATTCGCCAATCCTAATTAGGAACCCACCACTTCTGCAGCACCCATACTTCCCCCATTCACTGGCCAACCCGCCATTCAGGTGGAAACAGTTGATTTTATGTCACTTGATTTTTATTCGCTGTTTTTTTTTTCGAAGAGCTCTACAGATCTATTGTGGACCAAAGCAATTTGTAAGCTGGTCAGCAAGTCGCCACTATTTCCCAGGCCTCCCTTGCCAGAGATTGGAGACCAATTACGGTCTCCGAATTTAAGCTCTTTCTGGGCCTTTCTCTCAACATGGGCATAACTAAAAAGAATGAGTTACGGTCATATTGGACCACTGACCCAATTCACCATATGCCCTTGTTCTCTGCCTCCATGACCTTGGCACGATACGAGCAGATCTTGCGGTTCATGGACTTCAATGACAATGAACTCTGTCGTCCTCGTGGAGACCCTGGATGCGATTGGCTCTACAAAATTCAGCCAATCGTAAACCACTTCAACCAACATTTTGCAGACTTGTTTACTCCCCATCAAGTTGTCTGCGTTGATGAGTCCCTGATTAAGTTTTCTGGCCGCTTGTCGTTCAAACAGTACCTTCCCAGCAAGCATGCCAGATACGGGGTCAAGATGTATAAGCTCTGTGACAGGGCCACAGGCTATACATGTAGTTTTATGGTTTACGAGGGAAAAGATAGTCACGTAGAGCCGACAAACTGCCCTGACTACATAGGAAGCCCTGGCAAGATTTGAGGGACTTGGTGTCACCCTTATTTGGAAAGGGGTACCACTTATATATGGACAATTATTACACTAGCATGCCACTTTTTAGTCACTTGTTTGATCAGCAGATTGGAGCATGTGGCACCGTGCGACCTAATCACCAGGGCTTTCAGTGTAATAATTTGCTCGCTACGAAGTGGAGGATAATAAGAATGTTTTCGTTCTTACCTCCCTTCATGCAGACACGACGGTCCAAATTACTACAGCGACTGGTGTTGTGGAGAAACCCCTCTGTGTCCACGAATATAACCAAAATATGGGAGGGGTGGACCTCAACGACCAGTTGTTGGCGCCCTACCTAATTGCCTATAAGGCCAGATGCTGGTACAAGAAAGCTTCTGTTTATTTATTTCAATTGGCTTTGCTGAACGCTTATGTGTTATACAGAGCTTCAAGATGGACTGGATCCTTCCTTAAATTCCAGGAAGAGATCATCAGAGCCCTTCTGTTTCCAGACGGTGCTCCACCTCACCTTCCCCAACCAAATGCAGAAAGCCGGCTGCATGAGAGGCATTTTCTTTATGTCCTCCCGAGTACCCCTACCCAACGAGCCCCCCAAAAAGATGTCGTGTCTGCAGCAAGCATGGATATAGGCGTGACACCCACTATTATTGTCCCTCCTGTCCTGACAATCCTGGTCTTTGCATTGGTGAATGTTTTGAACGCTACCATACACTAAATGAGTATTAGTGTAGGGTACAGCACTGCACAGACTAGGTACACTTTCACAGGGTCTCTCAAGATGCCATCGCATTTTGAGAGACCCGAACTTGGAACCGGTTACAGTTACAAAAGTTACAGTTACAAAAAAAAGTGTAAAAAAAAGTTTTAAAAAAAAACACAAAAAAATATATAAAATAAAAAAAACAAAAATAGTTGTCGTTTTATTGTTCTCTCTCCATTCTCTCTATTCTCTCTCTATTGTTCTGCTCTTTTTTATTGTATTCTATTCTGCAATGTTTTATTGTTATTATGTTTTATCATGTTTGCTTCATAGGTATGCAATTTTTTTATACTTTACTGTTTACTGTGTTTTATTGTTAACCATTTTTTGTTTTCAGGTACGCCATTCAGCTGCAGAGCGGATTTGTTTATCTTGACAGCAACAGCGTTTGCTCCTATGATACATAAAGCCGTGACTCCAGCGCTTTTGGACGTGATTTCACCACCACAGTTAAAAAAAAGGGCATATATGCCGAAGCATGGGGGCAGCAGGGGCGGAGGAGCGATTTTTTCCTACCTTTTGTGGGTGGATGCCCCCATGCTTTGGCATATATATATTTTAGGCACAGGTTGCGTTAAAAAATGTTTTATTTCTTACTTTTTTTTGTATTTGCTTTGCAGGTATGGTAAGTCTTACTGTTATACTGTAATGTTACTTTGTTTTATTGTTAACCATCATTTGCTTAGCAGGTACGCCATTCAGTTGCAGCGTGGATTTATTTATCGTGACAGCAACAGCGTTTGCTCCCACGATACATAAAGCCGTGACTCCAGCACTGTAGGAGGTGATTTCACCACCACAGTTAAAAAAAAGAGCATATATGCCGAAGCACGGGGGCAGAAGGGGCGGAGGAGCAATTTGCTCCTACCTTTTGGGGCGGATGCCCCCATGCTTTGGCATATATAAACGGTGCATGTATGCCCATCATTAGAAGTGGGTGGATGAAGGGAGGTATTCTAACGGTGGGCATACCCACCGATCAATCTCTTTTTTTTTGTTCAGCCCACAGGCTACATGAAAAAAAAGTTTACAATATACCTGTATGCCCAACAAGTACCAGCAACGTACTGGTATGTTGCTGGACTTTGAGTGGTTATACCAGAATGATGCCTGCAGGTTTAGGTATCATCTTGGTATCATTCTTTTCAGCCAGCGGTCGGCTTTCATGTAAAAGCAATCCTAGCGGCTAATTAGCCTCTAGACTGCTTTTACAAGCAGTGGGAGGGAATGCCCCCCCACCGTCTTACATATTTTTGGGAACAGGGAACCTCAGAATGCAGCCGGTGATTCAGTCAGCTGACCATAGAGCTGATCAGAGACCAGAATGGCTCCAAACATTTCTATGGCCTAAGAAACCGGAAGCTATGAGCATTTCATGACTTAGATTTCGCCGGATGTAAACAGCGCCATTGGGAAATTGGGGAAGCATTTTATCACACCGATCTTGGTGTGGTCAGATGCTTTGAGGGCAGAGGAGAGATCTAGGGTCTAATAAACCCCAATTTTTTCAAAAAAGAGTACCTGTCACTACCTATTGCTTTCATAGGGGATATTTACATTCCCTGAGATAACAAAAAAAGATTTAAAAAAATGAAAGGAACAGTTTAAAAATAAGATAAAAAAGAAAAAAAAAGATAAAAAAAAAAAGCACCCCTGCCCCCCCCCCTGTTCTCGTGCAAAGGCGAACGCAAGTGTTGGTCTGGCGTCAAATGTAAACAGCAATTGTACCATGCATGTGAGGTATCACCACGAAGGTCAGATCGAGGGCAGTAACTTTAGCAGTAGACCTCCTCTGTAAATCTAAAGTGGTAACCTGTAAATGCTTTTATAGTATAGTGAGTATTTTGCAGACCTCACTTTTTGTCACAAAGTTTTGAAAATTGAAAAAAGAAAAAAAAAATGTTTTCTTGACTTTCTTCATTTTCAGAAACAAATGAGAGCTGCAAAATACTCACCATGCTTTTCAGCAAATAGCTTGGGGTGTCTACTTTCCAAAATGGGGTAATTTGAGGGGGTTTGTGCTATCTTGGCATTTTATGGCCTTCGAAACTGTGATAGTAGTAGTGAGGAGTGAATCAAAAATTTACGCCCTTAGAAATCCCGAAGGTAGTGATTGGTTTTTGGGGCCCCGTATGCAGCTAGGCTCCCAAAAAGTCCCACACGTGTGGTTTCCCTATACTTAGGAGAAGCAGCAGAATGTATTTTGGGGTTCCACATATGCCCATGGCATGTTTGAGCAATATATCATTTGGTGACACCTTTGTGCAAAAAAAAGTGTCACTTTCCCGCAACTTGTGTCAAAATATAAAATATTCCATGGACTCAACATGCCTCTCAGCAAATAGCTTGGGGTGTCTACTTTCCAAAACGGGGTCATTTGGGGGGTTTTGTGCCATCTGGGCATTTTATGGCCTTCAAAACTGTGATAGGTAGTGAAGAGTAAATTAAAACTTTACGCCCTCAGAAATCCTGAAGGCGGTGCTTGGTTTTCGGGGCCCCGTACGCGGCTAAGCTCCCAAAAAGTCCCACACATGTGGTATCCCCATACTCAGGAGAATCAGCAGAATGTATTTTGGAGTGCAATTTCACATATGCCCATGGCCTGTGTGAGCAATATATCATTTAGTGACAACTTTGTGCAAAAAAAGTTTGTAATTTTCCCGCAACTTGTGTCAAAATATAAAATATTCCATGGACTCAACATGCCTCTCAGCAAATAGCTTGGGGTGTCTACTTTCCAAAATGTGGTCATTTGGGGGGGGGGGTTGTGCCATCTTGGCATTTTATGGTCTTCAAAGCTGTGATAGGTAGTGAGGAGTGAAATCAAAAATTTACGCCCTTAGAAATCCTGAAGGCGGTGCTTAGTTTTTGGGCCCCCGTACGCGGCTAGGCTCCCAAAAAGTCCCACACATGTGGTATTCCCATACTCAAGAGAAGCAGCTAAATGTATTTTGGGGCACAATTTCACATATAACCATGGCATGTGTGAGCAATATATCATTTAGTGGGAACTTTTAGTAATTTTTTTTTTTATCATTATTCAATCACTTGGGACGAAAAAATTTAATATTTAATGGGCTCAACATGCCTCTCAGCAATTTCCTACTTTCCAAAATGGGGTCATTTGGGGGGGTTGTACTGCCCTGTCATTTTAGCACCTCAAGAAATGACATAGATAGTCATAAACTAAAAGCTGTGTAAATTTCAGAAAATGTACCCTAGTTTGTAGACGCTATAACTTTTGCGCAAACCAATAAATATATGCTTATTGACATTTTTTTTTACCAAAGACATGTGGCCGAATACATTTTGGCCTAAATGTATGACTAAAATTGAGTTTATTGGATTTTTTTATAACAAAAAGTAGAAAATATCATTATTTTTCAAAATTTTCAGTCTTTTTCCATTTATAGCGCAAAAAAAATAAAAACCGCAGAGGTGATCAAATACCATCAAAAGAAAGCTCTATTTGTGGGAAGAAAAGGACGCAAATTTTGTTTGGGTACAGCATAGTATGACTGCGCAATTAGCAGTTAAATCGACGCAGTGCCAAATTGTAAAAAGTGCTCTGGTCAGGGAGGGGGTAAATCCTTTCGAGGCTGAAGTGGTAAAAGTCTTTTTAGCTTAGTCATGGAACTCCAGTTACAGTAGATGTAAACTTATTTACAAAAATCTTATATAGGCTTTATCATGTTAATGACATTTTTGAAAGTCATTATTTAATCATTTTAAATTTGTTGCTTTCAGTACAGTGTAAATAATATTTGATGATCCTGCCATGAAGAAAGCTTTGCATTCAGGCACTTCCTGTTATATGTTGATAACACTCTGAAGATGTCTGGAGGACCAGTAGTTCTTGCTGATGACAGCTCAATGTGGACATCTTTCAGCACAGTTCTCTCAGCAGAAGGGTGATGATTCTGGATAGGTCCTCCTTTTTTGCAGAATGAGATGAGCATACAGAGAAAGAAATTATTATAGGTTAGTTCAGTGGTAAGACCTAAGCTAGCCAAAGATGGATTGAAATTCAGCAGGTTTAAAAGGCACTACACCACTAGGGAAGCCGCCAGGACCACCAGGGAGCCGGGCAACATGTGGATGGCCAGGTATGTACCCCATGGCCATCCACATGTGCCCAATGTGCCCAGTCTATGCCAATCAGTGCCCACAAATGGGCACTAACTGGCACCATTTTAAATCAGTGATGCCCAGCAATGCCACCTATCAATGTCATCAGTGCCACCAGTGTCAACAGTGCCACCCATCAGTGTCCATCTGTGCCACCTATCAGTGCCCATCCGTGCCCACCATTGCCCACCTATCAGTGCCCATCAGTGCCCATCCATGCCACCTATCAGTGTCACCCATAAGTACCCATCAGTGCCACCCAGAAGTGCCCATCAGTGCCACCTATGAGTGCCCATCAGTGCTGCATATCAGTTCCACCTATCAGTGCCCATCAGTGCCACCTATCAGTGTTCATCAGTGCCGCCTATCAGTGCCCATCATCAGTGCCTGTCAGTGCCACCTCATCAGTTCCACCTCATTGGTGCCCATCAGTGCCGCCTTATCAGTGCCCGTCATTGCAGCCATATCAGTGCCCATCATTGAAGAATAAAACATACTTATTTACAAAAAAATTTAACAGAAACAAAGAAAAACTTGTTTTTTTTTCAAAATTTTTGGTCTTTTTTTATTTGTTGCACAAAAAATAAAAACTGCAGAAGTCATCAAATACCACTAAAAGAAAGCTCTATTTGTGGGAACAAAATGATAAAAAATGCGTTTGGGTACAGTATTGTATGATTGCGCAATTGTCATTCAAATTGTGACAGTGGTGAAAGCTGAAAATTGGCTTGGGCAGGAAGGAGCCTAAGTGCCTGGTATTGAAGTGGTTAATCAGTGCATGCAGCCAATTAGCGTATCAGTGTATTCTGACAGCAGAGGAGTACCACTGTCATAATACAATAGCTCAACAGAGAGGATTACTGCATCCACCTGTATGTGTGGATGGGGGAGATCTGTTCAGTTTTTTTCAATCATCTCACTGGCTGATTGAAAAAACTGATCAATGTATGGACAGATTTAATTTAGGGTGTATAATAAGTTCATTTTTAAGGTCTAGGATTAGGGGCCTTAGTTAAAGTTTTATGGTTAAGGGCATTCACACCACCTGGGCAAAGCTCTGTTGCTCAATGCAGTCCCAACACAAGTGCTAGGAATAGAGTCTTGTTTTTATTGCACCACTACACACCAATGCCCTGTTTTTGTGTGTGCTGGAGGAAAATAAAACATGTTGCATTACACTGTAGCCACTGCTACGTGTCACAAGGTATGGTGGAAAAAAGTCACCTCATTTACTTTAAGCCTGAAAAAAAAAAATGAAAAGAACGCACATACATTTTGCACTTGGTGCAAGCAATCTGGTGTGAAAGCCTAATTGTCAGGGAAATGGCCATAGGACTGGCAATGTTGCCAATACTTATCATGGCTTCACCAGACAAACCTCCAGGCACACTGGCGTACGCAGATGCACAACGGTGCTAATGGGTGTATGCAGATGCGCGATGGCGCTAACAGGAGTGCGCAGGCACAGGTTGTGATAGATGCTGACACCCAATGCCTATATAAATCCACTGCTGGAATCCCCGAGTTGCTGTATTATTGTCAGGCTCCCCTGTGTTCCCTGTGTTCATGCATTCTGATCTTGGACTTCCCGATGAATGACCCGGCTTCCTCCCCACTTATCCTGATCTCCTGGCTTCACCACTGGCTTATATTCTGACCTACTTCTGCCTGCGCCACTGCTTGATCCCAGCTTGGCTCACTGACTCTGCTTCTGTCAGTCTTACCGTGAATGACCTCGGCTTGTTCCAGTGACCCTACCTGAATCCTGAATCTGGTTAAGGACTGATCCTACTGTGTATGACCCCTGGCCTGGCTTCTGATTCTCCTACTGGATTTCCCAGCTACCCGCTATGTCTGGCTCCTTTCTAGCACGCCTGCCACACAGTGCATACAGCTTCCTTCAGCTGATTCATGATTATCAAGTCATCAGGCCACAGCCACTGGCAAACCCTGCTTCTTTGAGAACTGCATTCCCTGTTCCACCTTCAGGGTTGCACTGCAATCAGCCGCAAATGGAGCCCTCTCAGCACCTTGGCCTCCAGCTAGACTTCTGACACTAATGTTAGAGGCTATGTGTTAATTGATAAATTTGGTAATTTAGATATTAAGTGTTGGTGGGGGGTAAACTATTGTACTTAAGGGGTTAGGTTAAATATTAAGTATCGGGGTGCAGTTACCTTTAAAACGTTAATAATTAACAATAACGTTAGAAATAGTATTTTCCTCAAACTAGCATTAAAACTTCCCCCGACAATAATAGCCACAGTAGCCCTTTGTACCACTGTCCAGGCTCTCACATCCATGGCACAAGCACAGTTCCTTGCTTTGTAGAGCACAACAGCAGTAAACAGCTGCTAACGCCTTACTTCTCCTCTTTACAGAGTCTGTCCAATGGTAGTCCCACAGCTCTTACAATTAAAGTATAGGTCTGACTTGCCAGTGCAGGGCTGTCCCTGACAGATTAATATAGAGAAAGAGGAGCAAGTTATTCCTCTTCCTCTATATCATGCTGCCAGGGAAATCCTGCTCAGGCAAGTAGGAACAATTGCTGAGAGCTTCACACCTAAAAATAAGAGAACAGTCCTTTCTCTGCGATATGCCAATGCACACACCCTAGCAAGGTGAAGCACCCCCTGGTATTGTTACCACAGGAATATCACAGATACTCATCTTCTATTGTTTAAACATTTTGAATTCTGTATCACTCCAATACAATTTTCACCATGATATTGAGCTCTGATGAAAGGGGTTCCTTAGAACCAATGGAACACATTCTTCTATGTTTTGAATAGAGTATAATGAAATAAAAAATATTCAGACTCTTAACTATGGGCGCAACACTTCTTTTCTTCGAAACCTGAAGCATGAAAAATGTGACAACCATTCTTGGACTACCTTCCTAAGCCAAAAATGTCTTCCATGTTCCTTTCTATTTTCAATGCACCTGCTACTGTGTGTTGCATTCCTGAAGCAGGCGAGGTGCATTAGGGTGTATTGGCAGTCCATTCACAATTAATAGGCTGCCTTAAAACAAGATAAATAACTGTTCAAATGGTATTGTTTAAGCCACAATGATTCATGTTGAAGTTTTTCCTGATACTATGTTTGTGATTTGAAAAGCCGTTACAAGTGTTACATTATATTGTTCTGCATGCCTTAAAAAAACATATACTAAGAAGTGATTCAAAGTGATTGTAAAGTCTTTTTTTCCCCTATAAAAATAACAACCATGTTATACTTACCTGCTCTGTTGCAGTGGATTTGCACAGAGCAGCCCAGATCCTCCTCCTCATGGGTCCCTATTCTGTGATCTTGACCCCTCCCTCCTGTTGAATGTTCCCACAGCAAGCAGCTTGCTATGGGAGCACCCGAGCCGAGTCACAGCTCCTGTGTCCATTCAGCCTAGGTTTTTTTTTTTTTAATTTTTTTTTACATATTATATATTACATTCCACATAGAGCATTTATTTTTAGATTTTTAGAATTTTAGAAGATTTTGTGCTTTCTTAAACCCATCTACTGTAATTGGTACGTCTAAATCTCGTGCTGTCTCCTCCGTCAGCTTTGGCATTCCTGATGTTTGTAAGTATTCCCTTGTCGTCTCCCAGTTGCTTTTACTCCTCTCTGGGGAGAGTGGACCCTCCAATTGATAAAGACCCTCGTAATACTCCTTAAAAATCTGTGCCATTTCCTGTGAGAAACTAACCATCTCATCCCTCTGTGTTTTGATACCTGACATGTACTTCTGTGTATTAGTGTCTTTAAGGACTTTAGCTAACATCCTGCTCGGCTTATTCCCAAATTCTTAGATTGTCCGTCTACCCCGTTTTAACTTAGCTTTCGCCTGTTCAATGAGCAGTGAGTTTAAGTCCTCCCGTAAGCCACTTAATTTCTCCTCTATTTGTTGTGTCTGGTATTTTTTATGTATCAGCTCCACTTCCCGAAGTAGTACATCAATCTGTTCATTAAGCTTCTTTTTCCTATGCGCCCCTAAAGATATAAAGACCCCTCTCATCACGCATTTATGTGTTTCCCATAAACAAAGTGGGGTAACTTCCTCTGTATCATTTGTTAGAAAAAAGGAGTCCAGTTCCTGATTTAATTTTTGTTCATACTCCTTATCCTTTAAAAGGGTCTCGTTTATCTTCCATTGCCACTCACGGCGATCTGCCTCTCCTAGGTCCATCACACAATTTGTCGGGGCATGGTCAGACAGGGTGAATGAGCCTATATCAGCACTCACCATCAAAGTTATTCCTGTCTGTGGAACCAAGATATAATCGATCCGAGTGTATGATTTATGTTTTGCCGTGAAAAATGTGTAGTCTCTGTCTTGTACATGAAGTGTCCGCCATGTGTCTACCACCTGCAGGTCACTTAATAATTTTTTTACTCTTCGTAGTTTTATGAATGACAGGTGGGAGGCACCCCTAGACCCTCTATAAGAGGGTCCAAGGCCAGGTTTAAGTCTCCCCCTAACACCAAAATACCCTCCTTGTGCTGATGTACCATGTGAAGACAGGTCTTTCAGCCTAGGTTCATATTGCTGTGGGTTAGAAATCATGCGAGTTCAGCTGAACTCGCACGATTTCAACCGGGCAATCCAGTCCAACTTTGGGGGCGATTTGACAGACATCTGTGCGAGTTCCCACACAGATGTCTATTGAAATCACACCTGAAGTCAGCAAAATTAGTGCAGGAAATACTTTTGGGAATTGATGAAGCGCCGCAAAGATGGCGTTGCACCGATTCGGATGGTGCTATTGCTGGCAATAGCTGCCGATTTGGCATGTGATTTGACATGTCAAATCGCATGACAAATCTGACCAATGTGAACCTAGGCTCAGACATGGAGCCCCGACCCGGCCCTGCCCCATTTCTCTCCTGATTGGCTAGCCAATGGCACCTCTGTTGTGTCTCAGCCAGTCAGGAGGGAGAATCTTGGATGGTTGAGACACTTGCTCGACAGAAAGGGACTTCAGGTAAGTATTAGGAGGGCTGAGGGGGTTGCTGCACACAGAAGACTTTTTATCTTAATGCATTAGGATAAAAAACCTTATGACTTTACAATCCCTTAAATGTACATTAACATAATTAACATTAACATGTGTGTGTCCGCAATGAGGCGATATGAACCCAAACTTAATAAGGTAGTGTGTGTTGCAAATGCAACTTTGTATCTATGACAAACATTTGCCTTCTCTATACTGTCTAACTTACTTTGCAAGCTTTAAAATATAACTCTGAAATACTTTTTAGCATGCTGTAGGAATTGTTCTTTGACAGAGAGTGTCATTTAGCTACAGGTGGGAAAAGGTTAACTTTTTGTTACAGCTATCTTTTATCACTTATTCTGTAATAATACACTGGATCAAATTTAAAAAGCGACACTTATTTCTTACACTAGGCCACCTGACAATCTAGGATGTATTTAATTTTTTAATGTAACGGAGGCCAACATTCACTTGTCTGACATTTATTTTTTTAGATTTTACATTCAGAGAACATGCAGTGGTATTGGTAATTACGTAGTCCACTGACCTAGTGTAAAAATGACTGTACTATTCAAAATGGAAAAACTATCAAGTGTTTGAAGCCTGAGCCACCTGTGATTTCTCATATTTTATATCCTCCTCAATCTTTCACTCTGAAAACAAAGTCATGAAAATCCTAGGTGTTAGACAGGGTAACCAATTTTTTCAAGCGCCTGCTATTAAGTTCACCTTTGTGTTCAAATGATACTTCTAGAAATAAAAATGCTACATATACTGCACAGTTTAAATGAAAAAAAAATGCAATATATTCTTTTCAGAGACTGTAAAATAAAGGGGCAATACCACTAAATCAATAAAAGGGGTGGTAGGGTGGCTGGAAAGTATCTTTTGTAAGTTCTGCTGGTTCATCAGAGCATTTTATCTCCTGTAACTCTTCCTGGCTAGGTTATGTGGCAGCTTTCAAAATCTCTAGAAAGCCTTAGATACTCAGATGGATTGCCAGAAGTGCTCATTGTGCATCTTTAAAGCTGTATTTAAACAAAAATACATAAATGAATACAAGCTGTCAATTGTAAACACCCCTTACAATGTACGCACCCCTGTCAGTGTTGTCAGTGATTTATCTTTACCATCTAACTGCCACTGGTTTGTGACATACAATGGCAGCCATTTGTTTCAGCTTCTTTAGCCATCATTAGTGCAAGTTATTGAAATGCTATAACATAGCTTAATGGAGTAAGCCACTGAAGAAACTCTACAAACTAGGAAATAAATTAATAAGATATATTTACAGATCACAATATATCTAAGCCCTTGTTCACATGGGCATACTACAGCGTACACCTGTGCGAGAGTCGTGTTTGCCCGCATGGGAGAGCACAGGTGTTCCATTCATGCCAGACAGTCCCATTCATACCAATTGAGATACAACAGCTGCATGGACACAACTGCTGCTCCCAATTTAACATTCTTGTGGGTGCAATGCATGGGCTGAAATATGTATGTATTTAGGGCCATTCTGCTCGGGTGTCAAATTGGGAGCAGCGGATGTGTCCATGCAATGGCTGCGTCTCAACTGATATGAATGGGATTGCCATGACCTTTACATGGTTGTATGCTGATGTATGCCTGTGTGAGCAAAGCCTGGCCTTAGATATATCTTGATTTGTAAAAAAAACTTTTTTTTCCTAATTTCTACAGTTTTTATAATTGTTAGGTTTTTTTTTAACTAATGATTTTCTTTTGTGACCCAGGTGCTGCTACAGTAACCCATCCTACATAGTAGCCAAATCATGGTTTCTTTTGAAAATTCTTATGAGTGACTACCCACTAATTCTTGTTCTTATAGCCTAACTTTCCTAACCCTTTTGTCTTGAATTGTGTTGTAACTTCACAAAAAAATGAAAGACTATTTCTTGCTAACCTTTTAAGCAGTTACAGAAATATATTTTTTCTTTGGGTATAAAGGTTTTTAACCTGGGGTGCACCTATAACAAGGTTTTCTTTCTGTAATTGAAAGTCTATACTGTATAACACAGAGGAGGGTAGAGAGAGGAGGCAAAAAAGATGGGTCATATAATGAACAGGAACCAGCTGTCAAACTGGGTCCCACTCTATATTGGGAGTAATTGCATTGGTTTCTGAATTAATTAATCCTGCAGACAATGGCTGCATAATTTTATTGTATGATAGCCCAATTCTTTGATTTTACAAAAGAACTTACCAAATACATTGTAATGGGTTGTCACTCTATATTTTGTTTACAGACTATATGAATAATTACAGCAAACAGTGTTTTGTCTAGACTTGAAAAAGGGGATTCCCAACCGAAATGTTTTGCTATGAATACAGGAAAAAAACATATATATAATCCAGCGCTCAGGATATTGTTAGGAAGCAAACTGCGACAAGCATAAAAGTTTTTGGTTGTTTTAATAAACCAGAAATGAGCCAGTAATAAACAATGGTCTAAAATAACAGTAATAACTGCTAATGAAACCAGGTTCAGAAGCCCTGTTGTAGAAAAGAACGCATTGTTGCAAAAAAACACACAATAACACAGTATAAAAAATGTTAAAAACCAAAGTCTCTTGATAGTATTAAAATTCAATTAAACATCAATAAGGGGACAGGAGCATTGAACAACAGGAGGCTAACACAGGAGATCCATCCAATAAAGACCTACAGAGACCACTGGGTGAAGTAATGAAAGCAACACTTCGGCTCAAAGAAGGTGACAATGGGCAAGATGATGGGGGTAAGCCAAGAGTACTCACAACCAGGTAGAAGTGCTCAAAGCTGCCTCATACGATGGGAAGGTTAGCACCATGTAGATGGATTCACTGACTCAGGTGGATGGTGAGATGGCCGCGGTGTGGAAGTGTGAAGCTCCGCCGTGCGGAGAGCAGCCTGGCCGGAGCTGCGTGTCTGTGAAGGATGACGTCAGCACGGGGGAGCCGCTGGAACGTCAGAGGAAGTAAACAAGCGGCTGGTCAGCCGGAAGGTGTCTCCACAGGGGTGAAGTCTCTTCAGTGAGACATAGTGACACTGTGCTGAGGTCGGAACTGACACTGGGAAGCCATATGAAGTGGAAATGGTGGCGGCAGGCTGATGGAGCTCACATCTGCTTGACCAGCCTGAGAAAATAGCCAACAGTCATGTGGAGAAATGGATGATGAAATGGATAGTGAATAAAATGATAAAAAAATAAATAAAAAATATAAAAATCAAAATTAAGAAGAAAAAACTGGTCAGAAGATGCCAAACCCGAATCTTACTATGGGCTACTGGGAGGAATGCAACATCTGGGCTAACAATCCGTTCGCTGAGCACATAGTCTTCTTCGGGCGGTACATCGATGACATTGTGATCATTTGGAGTGGGAGCCCTGATTTGTTTTCCTCCTTCGTGGCCCATTGTAATTCTAATGCTCTTGGTTTGGCATTCACCCATGTTATAGACTCCCAGGAACTCGTATTCTTAGATTTGGTCCTATTCCATGATCAACAGAGGATTCTCACTAGAAACCATGTTAAGCCAACGAGTGGCAACTCCTACCTTCATTTTAGAAGTTGTCACCACCCATTATGGAAAGGCAACATCCCTAGTGGCCAATTTAATAGACTTAGACGCAACTGCTCAAGATTGGAGGATTATGTTGAACAGGGAAGAGTGATGACAAAGAAATTCCAAGAGAAGGGTTACCCACCCAATCTCATTAATGATGCCTTTCTGTCTCATCTGAACCCCCCTATTAGAGAAAAGCGTCCGAATGACGAACTGAGAATGAACCAGACAATCAGATTTATCTCGACTTTTAATGATAACTACAAATCTATTTCTAATATAGTTAGAAAACACTTTGGCATTCTTCATCTGGACCAACGCCTTGCCCCGGTGTTACCTGAGGTCCCACAGGTGACGTTCTGAAAAGCACACACTATAAAAAACTTGCTAGCACCCAGTAAAATAATAAATAAATCTTATAAATCTTCCCTTGATATTAGGTCTTATTTTCACAACAGAAAGGACATATTCCAATGTAAAAAGAGGGGGTGCCTCACTTGCCAATTTATTATCCATGGCACCAATATTATCACAATCAACACAGGCAAAAAATATGAGATTAGGCAATTCATCACTTGTTCTACTGATTTTGTTATATATGTTTTGCGTTGCCCTTGTGGGTTGGTCTACGTTGGCCGGACTATCTGGGCTTTACGGGCCAGAGTAGATGACTACCGTAGCCTCATCTCGAAGGGGTGCGATGAATACAGTGTACCCAGACATTTCCTGCGTTTCCATGACAAGGACATTAGACTTTTGGAGGTCTTTGTTATTGAAACGATCCCCAAGGGCACGCTAACCAATAATGAAAGATTTTCCCTGTTGTGCAAGCGTGAGGTTTTTTGGATCTACATGTTTGACTCGCTTGCCCCTAAGGGGTTGAATGAAGAACTAGAAACATGTAGTTTTGTGTAATTTTAATGAGAGTTTGTACATTTTTTAGAACATCTCTAGGTTAATAATGAAGAGTTATGAATTTTAATATGTTTTAATATGTTTTATATAGAAAAATGTTAAGTGACAATTATTGAAAATTTTATGTTGAAGTGTAAATTATGTGTTCCTTGGACCTACATTCTGTTTATTTTTATATATTTATATTTTATATATATATGTATAGTATGGCATGTTTATCCATTGGTGGAGTGTTTGGGACTGCGGGGGGTTAACATTGGAGATCTCTGTTTCCTCCACCTTTCTCCTCCGCCCCCCCCTCCCTTCTCTCCCCAATGGGTTAAACTTTTGTGTGTTTTTTTTTTTCCCCGCCCATTATGTCCCCTCCTTCAATCCCCATTTATCTATTTAAACCCTGCGAGTTGCCTATACCCTTGACTATGACAAAGCACTCATGCGCGAAACACGTCGTCAAGGCAACCCCCCATATGGCAGAGGCCTCAGCCTGAGCCTTTCACTGTGAGCTTTCATTCACTCATCTTTTCATCCACCTTTCCTGTGAAGTCGCCCCTCCAACCAGCAATTGTTTCCTTCAACTTTACCATCTCCACCACCCCATCCGGGTTTGGCATCTTCTGACCAGTTTTTTCTTCTTAATTTTGATTTTTATATTTTTTATTTATTTTTTCATCATTTTATTCACTATCCATTTCATCATCCATTTCATCATACATTTCTCCACATGACTGTTGGCTATTTTCTCAGGCTGGTCAGACAGATGTGAGCTCCATTAGCCTGCCGCCACCATTTCCCCTTCATATGGCTTCCCAGTGTCAGTTCCGACCTCAGCACAGTGTCACTATGTCTCACTGAAGAGACTTCACCCCTGTGGAGACACCTTCTGGCTGACCAGCGGCTTGTTTACTTCCTCTGACGTTCCAGCGGCTCCTCCGTGTTGACGTCATCCTTCACAGACAGGCAGCTCCAGCCAGGCTGCTCTCCGCACGGCGGAGCTTCACACTTCCACACCGCGGCCATCTCACCATCCACCTGAGCCAGTGAATCCATCTACATGGCGCTAACCTTCCCATCGTATGAGGCAGCTTTGAGCACTTCTACCTGGCTGTGAGTACTCTTGGCTTACGCCCATCATCTTGCCCATTGTCACCTTCTTTGAGCCGAAGTGTTGCTTTCATTACTTCACCCAGTTGTCTCTGTAGGTCTTTATTGGATGGATCTCCTGTGTTAGCCTCCTGTTGTTCAATGCTCCTGTCCCCTTATTGATGTTTGATTGAATTTTAATACTATCAAGAGACTTTGATTTTTAACATTTTTTATACTGTGTTATTGTGTGTTTTTTTGCAACAATGCGTTCTTTTCTACAACAGGGCTTCTGAACCTGGTTTCATTAGCAGTTATTACTGTTATTTTAGACCATTGTTTATTACTGGCTCATTTCTGGTTTATTAAAAAAACCAAAAACTTTTATGCTTGTGTTTATGCTTTTATGCAGTTTGCTTCCTAACAATATCCTGAACGCTGGACTATATATATGTTTTTTTCCTGTTATGATCTGTTTCCACCAGTTACAGTTTGTCTGGCAGCACGGGTTATTATTATTATTTTTTATTTTTATTTTTATTTTTTATTTTATTTTTTTGGTTTCTTCTTTCACTTTTGTGTATGTATTATGCAATGTATATATTCACATTGTCTTAATAGATGGCATAGTTAACATTATTATTATTATACAAGATTTATATAGCGCCAACAGTTTACTCAGCGCTTTACAATGTATAAGGGGGACAACACAATTACAGTACAGTTCAATACAAAAGGTACAGGAGGGCCCTGCTCGTAGAGCTTACATTCTAAAGGGAGGGGGTGGTGGTACAAAAGGTAATAGCTGCAAAGAATGATTTGATGGGGGTGGCTCAGGGACAGTTATGTGGGTGTGGGATAGGCTTCCCTGAATAAATGAGTTTTCAAGGATCTCCTAAAGGTGGACAGGGTAGGGGCTGATCGGACATACTGGGGCAGGGAATTCCAGAGGATGGGAGAGGCTCTGGAGAAGTCCTGAAGGCGAGCATGGGAGGAGGTAACAAGGGACCTAGAGAGCAGGAGGTCCTGGGAGGAGCGGAGGGGGCGATTTGGGCGATATCTGCAGATGAGGTTGGTGATGTAGATGGGGGCGATGTTGTGAATGGCCTTGTATGTTATGGTTAGCATTTTGAATTTTACACGGTGGGGTAGGGGAAGCCAGTGAAGGGATTGGCAGAGAGGAGCAGCAGTCACGGATCGATTAGTGAGGTGTATTAGTCTAGCAGCAGCATTCATAATAGACTGAAGGGGGGATAGCCTGCTTAAGGGTAGGCCATTAAGGAGAGAGTTGCAATAGTCGAGGCGGGAAATAATCAAGGAGTGAATAAGTTGTTTTGTAGTGTCATTAGTCAGGAAGGGTCGAATTTTGGAGATGTTGCGGAGGTTAAGGTGGCAGGATTTAGCCAGTGATTGGATATGGGGGCTGAAGGAGAGGTCAGAGTCAAGGATTACACCCAGGACTCTGGCATGTGTGGAGGGACCAATGGTTGTGTTGTTGATATTAATGGTGAAGTCACAGGAGGGGGACCGTGAAGGAGGAAATATAACAAGCTCAGTTTTAGAAAGATTAAGTTTGAGGAAGTGGTGTGACATCCATACCGATATGTCATTCAGCAAGTTTGAGATCCGTGAGGAGATAGTGGGGGTGAGTTGGGGAGTGAAGAGATAGATCTGTGTGTCATCGGCATAGAGATGGTATTGGAAGCCATGGGAGGTGATCAACTGGCCCAGGGAAGAGGTATAGAGTGAGAAAAGGAGAGGCCCAAGGACAGAGCCTTGGGGTACCCCAACAGAAAGAGGAAGGGGAGCGGAGGAGATGGAGTTGTAAGTGACGCTGAAAGTGCGCTGAGATAGGTAGGAGGAGAACCAGGATAATGCAGAATCACGGAGGCCAAGGGAGTGTAATTTGCTGAGGAGCAGCAGGTGGTCAACTGTGTCAAAGGCAGCAGAGAGGTCTAAAAGTAGGAGTATGGAGTAGTGGCCATTGGTTTTGGCAGTTATTAGGTCATTGGTGATTTTTAGTAGGGCAGTTTCAGTCGAATATTGTAGGCGGAAGCCAGACTGTAGGGGGTCGAGAAGGTTGTTGTCCGTGAGGTAGCGACTCATTTGGTCATGAACAAGGCGTTCAATGAGCTTGGAGGCAAACGGGAGAAGGGAGATAGGTCTTAAGTTATTCAAACAGGTGGGGTCTAGTGAGGGTTTTTTGAGTATGGGGGTAACCAGTGCATGTTTGAACGGGGAAGGAAAGGTGTCGGAGGAGAGGGAGAGGTTGAAGATGTGGGTTAGGGAGTTGAGGATAGAGTGGGAAGGTGGTCGCAGCAATTGAGAGGGGACAGGGTCCAGGGGACATGTAGTGAGGTGGGCCATGGAGAGGAGTTTATCAACTTCTTCTGTGGTAACTGGGCAAAAGGAGGAGAGTATTGAGTGTGGTGTTGGACCTGATATGTTGGGTAGGGGAGGAATTTTAATGCTGGATATCTCCTTGCGAATTGTGTTGATTTTGCTATTGAAGTGGTTGGCAATCTGTTGAGCGGTAAGCAAGTTGGTGGGAGGGGGCAGTGGGGGGTGAAGTAAGGAATTAAGGGTAGAAAAGAGTTGACGAGGTTTGGATGAGAGGGTTTTGATGAGAGTGTTGTAATAGGTTTGTTTAGCAGTGTGGAGGCAGGAGTTGTATTTGAGAAGGACAGATTTGTAGAGGATAAAGTCTTGCAGGGATTTAGATTTACGCCATGCTCGCTCAAGAGCACGGCTGCGTCTCTTGAGACTTCTGGTGTCGTCTGTTTGCCAGGGTTGTGGCAGATGGGGCCTGGTTCTGCGTGTAGAAAGAGGAGCAAGTACGTCTAGGGAGGATGACAATGTGGTGTTGTAGATGGAAGTGGTTAGGTCTGGGCAGGACAGGGGTGCGATTTTGTCATAAAGGCCATCAGTAGCAGAGTGAAGAAGGGAAGGTTTGAGGTTGCGAAGGTTCCTGCGGGTAGTGGTTTGTGGGTTGGCAGCATGGGATATAGGAGACAAGGAGAGTGTGAAACGGATAAGGTTGTGATCAGAGAGAGGAAAGGGTGCGTTGGAGAGATTGCAGGGAGTGCAGCGATGGGAGAATACAAGGTCAAGAGTGTTGCCGTTGGAGTGAGTGGTGGTTTGTGTCCATTGTGTTAGGTTAAAAGAGGAGGTTAAGTTGAGTAGTTTAGAAGTGGTAGCATTATTAACATTGATTGGAATGTTAAAGTCACCCAGGATGATGGCAGGCACTTCAGATGAGAGAAAATAGGGTAGCCATGCAGAGAAGTCATCCAGAAAGCGTGACACTGGTCCAGGAGGCCGATAAATGACTGCGACCCTCAGACAAGCTGGAGAGAAAAGACGAATGCAGTGCATTTGGAAAGAGCAGGTGGAAAGAGAGGGAGGTGTGGGCAGTACCTGGAAGGTGCATTGTGGGGAGAGGGGTAACATATCTACATGTTTTGTTTTAAACTCACTGGGTGGCCCACCACTGGCGCTGGGTTACTTTTCTGTGGGTTTTTTTTGCTATGAATACAGTTGAATTTTCTTTTACTTGCCCAAGGACGTAACTCCATAACATCTCATCATTTTATAAAACACCTGACATTGCCCCCAACACTGGCCATGACTGGTGGTCCTTCTGAGTGACACTTTGGGCCATAGATGAGCAGGTTATACACTTTTCCTTGTGTTTGCAGTTTTTGATTCATCAAATTATTACTTCATTCTCTGTCCTGCTTTTGCTGTCTCCCAGACTATATGCTAGTGAGAGTTGTAGAATGGTTGCAGTATATCTATATGGATATTTCTCAGAATTCTTGACCCCTAATTAGTTCTTATTAACCATTTCCCGCCCGGCCTATAGCAGAATGATGGTTATCCTGATTGGGCGTCATATGAGGTCCAGCAGGATAACATGCTGGCGCATGCCTGCTGGGGTGCGCAGTGCGGCAATCATGAGTGCGGCATGGCAATCTGCATCGGTAAGAAGCCTCTGATCATCACGTGAACCAGGAAGTGCCGGTAAACAGCATTCCTCGGTTCGCGCTGACAGGGAGGGGGGTCTGTGCTGATAATCAGCACATTGATTATCAGCACAGCCCCATCAGATGTGCTACCACAGCTGCCAAAAAGTGCCCATAAGCTATCAGTCAGTGTCCCATAAAAAAAACAGATGACAGTGCCCAGATCAGTGCCAATCAATGCCCATATCAGTAAAACCTGCCAGTACATCATTAGTGTTTTCTTCTATACCGTATAAAAGAAAGTAAAGTGAAAAAAACAGTGGCGCTATTTGAAAACAACTATTTCCACCCTTAAAGTGAACTCCTAGTTAAATAACTATACAACTGTAAAATGCAAATCTGTGCATATATGGTAACCACCAAGTGACAAGTGACAAATATACAAAAAATGCACTACAACTCATTAAATTAACAAAACATAATGGATAGCAACAAATATATTTATCAAAAAATATATATATATATAAAAATATATATATAAAAATGTGTAATGCAGTCTCTCGAAAGTGATGTCTTCTTTGCGACTTCCACCACACCCAGGTGCTGAGTGGACCCACTCCCTATAGAAACACACTCACCAGCTCCAATTGCCCACACTTTCGTGTAAGGCTACAGCACTTTTTGTACCCAAACAGGAAGGGTCACAGCGACAAATCAACCATCCAAGTAAGAGTGCAGGAAACGTTCCACATGTAAATGAAAAAAGTGCTCCAATAGTGTAATTCGCATAACCAGTTTAATGAACAACACACATAAATCTTCAATATTTAAACTCACACTTTAAAAATTCAAAAAACGCAGAGTAAAACTTCCACAGCACACTGAACTCCAATGCACAGCACAGCAAACACTTGGATAAAACATGAGGGGTTGCGGTCACGGCGGACCCGAGGTGTGCAGGCGTCTAATTGCTTCTCTCACCTACTCCTCGCAGGACAAGCCGCTCTGACAGATCCCCCTTCCTGGTAAGCTAAAACACGTCACTCGTCTCTGGTGCTCACCGTCACACGGCCACGCCCCGACATGTTTCGTCACAACAGTGACTTACTCATGGGATTGGCCGCTCGGGATGACAATCATCCCTTATGTATCCTCCTATCATCAGCTGATAGGGACTCGCCTGGCGCGCCTGCGCACTACTCGCAATATCCCCATTCCTGAGACACATTATACATTGAAACCTGTGTAGTGCATTACAGGTAATTGATAGTTACCAAACTAAAAGTGCAATATATGCAACAAATAATATGTGCCGGCTCTATTTGGACTAATGACAGTTTCCTGTATCACTCCTGTATTCCCATCATTTATTAGTGAGACCCTGCATTTTAAATATATGACATTTAATCTCTTTAAGGACGGAGTAAACATTGCTCAAAAATGGCTCTTGATTGCAAAAATGAAATGAGTATTATTAATCACATATGAAACATAAAATTAAAAATAAAAATAATCTAAAATATATATATATATATTTAAATATATCTTAAAATATGCTAAAATGCCCATGCATACGGATGGCTGGAATTCCCCTAACCCATAAAAGCTAGGTTATTACCTACCTAAATTGGTGGTCTCTAATATCTATTTATATCCAGACATATTTACAGACCACACCATACCTAATCATTACTGTGTGAGGGTATATATACCCTGGGGTACAGACATTGCTTAGGCATACTTAAAGCAACCACTGGTAGGTGCTAACCACAGCCTAATCATTATCCCCCTCTCTATTTAGAACTATGTCTATCAGTCACTACGACTATCTAATTAAATGTCTCTCCCTCAATAGCAAAGTATATATTCAATACTCAGACAATAAGATCATAATAGTTAATGTAAACTCACAACAGAATGATATTTTGTTTATTATTCACTAAGTACATACCCTATAGTGAGGACAATAAGAGCACACTTTACAGGCAATAAATCTGTAAAGATGTGCATTAATCAAACACTCTCCAAAGGAGTGTAAAGTACCTACTATTAAAGTGACAGTGCTATATAATCTAATACTTAATAACCTAATGTACAATGGAGCTACAATCTATGCCGAGTGGGTACATTGGAGTCAAATAAAGACACTGTCTCCCCCTATTTATTATTAAAACCCATATTAATATTTAATTTTTAAAAATCATTGAAGAAACAATAGGATCATAATAGTTAAGGTAAACTCACAACAGAATGATATTTTGTTTATTATTGGCCAATTGGGTAAATGACATACAGCTACCAAGTTATGAAGTCCATAAGCATAATCGGTGAACAAAATTATTATAAAAAATTATTATTTTAAAGTGTTTATATAACAGTCCATAATTGATACATAAAGATGTCTTCAACACAGTGAAAAAGGGACTTTCAAAAAGGTGATTTGAGTGCTCTCAGTATCCTTGGTGACTTAGTGCTCCCCCTCAAGGGTCCCCACTCCTCAGATCCAGTCACCCCAAAGGGGCAATGCGCATATAGATATGGCCTCTCTGATCTCCTTATCAGCGCAATCGATGGGGTTCCCGGGGTGATCCTCAGCGTTCATAAGAGAGTGGAACTTGGCCATTCATATGGAAAAGAAGGAATACTGGAGTAGTGTAGTAAATAAAATAAAAATTTATTGCATAAAAAATCTTCCAGTAAAAAACTATTACAGTCCAGCAGCAACTGGCTATAGTAATCCAGCAACAAAGTACCAAACAGATAATACTCCAAGTTAGGTATAGCTAGCACAATGCTACCCCCCAAAAAATGTAACAAACCGGCAGCCTGTGGCGCAAGGTGGAAGTAAAATCGAGTATTTGCACTCCACCTGCGCTCCACCGGCCTGGATTCCGGAAATGACGTAGCGCGTGTGGCGCCATCGTACGCGTTTCATCATAGACGTCCCCGTCGCTGAGGAAGTCTATGACGAAACGCGTACAACGGAGCCACGCACGCTATGTAGCTTGGTAGCTGTATGTCATTTACCCAATTGGCCAATTATATGGTGTTTTATGGGCATACCGCTATCTTTATTACCTATGATGCTATCACTGGTTGAGTTATAGCCACTGAGGTTTATTATTGATTTATCACTATTTTTTGCACGTATGCTGATGGGTTTATACATGTGTAAGTCACTCTTCGGTACTTATATGGATACTACTTATGGTATAATTCTACACATGATGAGTGCATAATTTTGGTTTATCCACACTATTACTATCACCAGTACAATAACCACTTATTGTGAGGAGATTACATATGTAATAGTACACCTGGTTATACACATAAACCTGCAATTAGGTGGGGCACCCCCGCTGTGGAGCCAGCACACTGGCCCTCTTTTACTATCTTAGTTTTTTATTCTTACACTCACTTACGCTCATTATAACCAATCATAGGGAGCGCCATTACACCATTCTATCTATTCGTCATGCTAACAGTAATGCCCCGTACACACGGTCAGATTTTCCAACGGAAAATGTGTGATAGGACCTTGTTGTCGGAAATTCCGACCGTCTGTAGGCTCTATCACACATTTTCCATCGAAAATTCCGACACACAAAGTTTGAGAGCAGGCTATAAAATTTTCCGACAACAAAATCTGTTGTCGGAATTTCTGATCGTGTGTACACAAATCCGAAGCACAAAGTGCCACCCATGCTCAGAATAAATAAAGAGATGAAAGCTATTGGCTACTGCCCCGTTTATAGTACCGACGTACGTGTTTTACGTCACGGCGTTCAGAATGATCGGATTTTCCGACAACTTTGTGTGACCGTGTGTATGCAAGACAAATTTGAGCCAACATCCGTCGGAAAAAATCCTAGGATTTTGTTGTCGGAATGTCCAATCAATGTCCGACCGTGTGTACGGGGCATAAAACATCCTAAAACCATTCATGTATGGGGTTGCTTCTCAGCCAAGGGAGTGGGCTCACTCACAGTTTTGCCTAGGAACACAGCCATGAATAAAGAATGGTACAAAAACATCCTCCTAGAGCAACTTCTCCCAACCATCCAAGAACAGTTAAGTGACAAACAATGCCTTTTCCAGCTTGATGGAGCACCTTGACATAAGGCAAAAGTGATAACTATGTGGCTTGGGGAACAAAACATCTAAATTTAGGGTCCATGACCAGGAAACTCCCCTGACTTTAATCTGATTGAGAACTTGTGGTAAATCCTCAAGCGGTGGATGAACAAAAAAAACCCACAAGTTTTGACAAACGCCAAGCATTGATTATGCAAGAATGGGCTGCCATCAGTCAGGAAGTAGCCCAGAAGTTGACTGACAGCATGCCAGGGCGAATTGCAGAGGTCTTGAAAAAGAAGGATCATGCCTGCAAATATTGACTCTGCATAAACTGAATGTATTTGTCAATAAAAGCCTTTGACACGTATGAAATGCTTATAATTATATTTCAGTATACCATACTATCTGACAGAAAGGTCTAAAAACACTGAAGCAGCAGACTTTGTAAAAAATGTATATTTGTGTCATTCTCAAAACATTTGGCCACGGCTGTATTACAATATACTTTTTTTAGTGTTGCAAAGTTAACCAAGGCATTTCGGCACACAGGTTACATTTCCTTCCAAAATTAGGCATTAACATATATATTCTATATAATATATAAACCTATCACGTGTAAAAATAACATACCGAACCAACAAAAAAAAAAATATACACCATAAGTTGATAAAAGCCTGTGCATTTGGAGTAGTGAACCTACATGTTATAGCCCTGTTACATTTAAAAAGTCTTTATTTCATTTGCAAATAACTTCACCATACTTTTTTTTACTAAGAACATGAATGCAGTGACTTTATAAAGAGAAGGAATCACATAATAACATTTACACTGAAGAGTTATAAGCTACTTTCCCATTCCCAGAGGAAAATAAAGAAACTGGTTATTATAATGTTATTGAAAACCTGGTTCTGTTTCAATATGCTCTTTATGACTAAATCATGCTGGTATAACAAAGTCTATTGAAGCAAGACAATTTTATTATGTATCTAAAGCCAACATTTTTGTTAATCTTTTTTTAGTTTTCAATAAAATTAGGGTGAATTATCAACCTTGTCAAGTTTTTTGTGCCTGTGCTTTTGCTAAGTAAATTATCTCTATTTGTCTTTGTAACCATTATCACCAGAACTGAAAGTGATAGAAAATTTAAAAAAAAATAAATTGTTAATAGGAATAATGGGGAACTACTCCAATGGGGGCATTTGTTGTAGTCAAAATTGTGTAAAAGAGGATTTCACTTACTGCAGAGAAATTCCCTACCACCTAAATTCCCTTATTTCACGGCACTATAGAGAAAACAGGTTGTGTCTACAGGGTAGTGAGATAAGGGAAATCTCTCAAAAAGGAAAAAATCTATAAACACACAACCACACATTTTGGATTTAGATACACTTTATTTTCTGTTGCAATGAGATTGACAAGGTGCAACACCAACTCCTTTTTAGTTTCCCATGGACCAAAAGTTGGCAACCTTAGAACCAGTGGACACAAATTGCCATATTAATGCCGTGATCAATATAAGATTAACCCTACTGCATCAGGTATCTTCACTATGTACCATTTTCCTGAATCCAAAATGTTTTACAGACATCAAAACTGGAAAATAGTCATGATATAAGGGTTTTAAACCTTAATGATCACTATAGCCACTTTTCCAATGAGCCTTAGCTTTGACATCTTTGCCTTAGATGCAAGAAAACCTTGACCCAGTACTTGAAGCAGGTCAGATGAAGCATCTGAATGTGTAATACTTTTTACTAAAAACATTTTAAATGTCACTACATATACAGGATACATTAAATGTATAACCTAAATATCAGAAACAATTAACTGTAAATAATCTTCATTATAATTAGTTTAGTTATTGAGAATCCCCACTAACAAATATTGTTGCCACAGTGATTTTCCTAAAATTTCCATAGTAACAAGATAATTGCTAAGTACAAAGTTTAAACTGAACAATGCAAATGAATTACAGTGATTAAGGAGCAACACATTCTCAGGATAAGTCAAAGTAATTATACACAGTGAGAAAAGCTGTGCTACACAGAAATCTGCTTCCTAGAGATATGTGTCATTTTCAAACCTTTATTGTTGTAAAAGACAGTTTAAGGGTTTTGTGCTTGTTACTTGATTTTCTTGTTAACTACATAAATGCTTTCCCATAACAGGGTAGAGGTTTCTGTTTACCTAGTTTCAATCTGCAACAGATAAAAGCTAACTGACTTTTGCAACAAACATTTAAGATATATCAGATTATCTGTCCCATCTCCGAGAGTTTCCATAGAAAACCTTAAACACCTCTTGTCTATGGGTAGAGCGTGAGCAGTTACAGAAAGAACAATCAATGTGGGAAGTTTAGAATACCTATTTATGACTGGCATTATATACTATTAAATACCAGCACTAGCTTCTGTCCCCTCTCCTGACATACATTTTTTTATAAGATCATCCAAGTTCACACCAGCTCATACAGCACACTGCAGCACTTAACCAATGTCAAGTCCACACACACACACTGAAAGTCAAGGAATAAAGGCTGTTTACTACATATCATAAATGTCACTCCTGTGTTCCCTGGCATGCTGATAGATACCTGTATTCCTTAATAACTTTTGTACCACCACAGATTTAAAAATGGTGAAGTAGTGAACCTTTATGCACCCAATGCCTTTTATAAACAGAAATGGAAAAAGTACCATTGGGGGTCTCACTCTGCCTGTTAATGCTGGTGAACTGAGCCACCCTCATGCAGGTTCATTCACAGACACTGTATACAGAGCTGATATGAGTGGCTTTGTACGCTCAGATTGTTGGGATTGGTCAGAAAGCAATCACAGTGATCACATGATGTAAACATTGTGTGTTTACATCTAAGAGCCCTCTCCTTCCTTTTACAAGGAATAAAGGTAGGTAACAGGAATTAATGAATGCATGGCTCATTCATTAGTTCCGAGAACTGTAGAAATCATGACATCAGCACTCAGCAGCATTCAAGTAAAGTTTAATACTTTTATCCTTCCCCCCCTTCACATCTGATTTTCACCTGGTCTACCTATGTGACCTGTAAATGAACCCCTTGCCTCCTTTATTCTGCACATCTCTACATTATCCCATTCATCCTCATTCTCCCACTGTGTGTAACCTGTACATTAATGCCTCCTCCCTTTGGGTTTGATCTGTATGCATTTTAACTAGTGCTCCATTATCAAGCATCGTGTTTTAACCCTCTCAATATCAGAATGTTTCTTTAGTTCCAAAAAACTGTGGGGGGAAAAACTAGATCACCTTGGAGTATCTACTTTGTTACAAGGGTCATTTTGGGGGTTTTCACAATATCTTGACATTTTTATTTTAACAGATAGTAAGGAAAACATTGTTTCAAAATGTTGATTCTTTTTTCCTTTATATAGTAAAAAAATATATTGACTATACCACCACAGGAAAGCTCTATCTGTCTAAAATAATATGAAATTAATTTGGGTACAGTGTTTCATTACAAAATAATTGTCATTCACAGTGTTGCAACACTGGAAACTAAAAAAATAGCCTGGTAATGGGGAGATATTACATGCACAATGAAGTGATTAAAAGTCTGGGAATATTTTACCAACAAATATCAGATTTTACAAACAAATATCAGATTACCACATTTTCCAGGTTTAGAAAGATCCAAGAATGAGATCTTATCGTACATAAACTCATAAAGGGTTCAATTTGAGCCCTTAATAATTCCTTAATCTGCAAGTTAATAGTTGAGAATATTCAAAACATATACAAAATTAAACAAATTCCCCCCTCATTCACTTAACTTACAGTCCAGGGTTCTTTCTTTTACTTCTTTTAATCAGAATCTTGGTTTGGGTTAACTTTGATAGAACAAAAACTCCATTATCTGCAGATTCTTGCTGCAAGATAAATGATTCTTATACAGCTTTCTTATAGTACTAAGTTAAGTAAATCTAGGAGATTCCCATCTAGCACTCATGTACATGTAATCACTTGAATAATATAGTACGCTGTGCCAGTTTTTGGTGGCAGATGCGCTATTTAAGAGACTGATGTGCTATATAAAGGAGACTAATGCCCAGGTTCATTGCTGTCTGGTCTACAACATTCCCTGTGACCCTTGCTACCTATTGATCCTGAAAATCTGTTCCAGTAGACTTTTGACTTGTTCCTGACTACTCCTGCTTTCCGCCTGCACCTGATTCTGGCTTGTCTTGACTTTGCTCATGTCTCTCCCTTGGTTACCTTGCTGCCTGTCTGTTACCGACTTGGCCTGTACCTTGACTCTGTTCCAGCCACCTCACCTGTTCCTGATTTGTCCGCTAGTGTATGACCCGGCTTGCCTGTACCTGTCTGTGTTCCGATCTACAGAACACCTCCCCCCTGGCTGCTGAGTCCTGCTTCCAGTCTGATCCTGTCTCCAGCCTGCCAGTTGTCTCGGCCATCTTCATTGCTAAAAGTCTCTCCACAGCATCATCGGAAGTTCCAACCAGCCGCTGCATCAGCGATCCTACCAGGCACTTGTGCCACTCTGCACTCCCGAACTCCCTGTCTGCTCTATCAGAGGTTCTCAAGTCAGAGCTGTAAGAGAGGCCTTCCTCTGCTTTCCGGTCTCTACAATCAGGTACATGACAGAAGCCCTCAGAGGTTTGTTAGAGAACAAACAGCATCATGAAGGCCAAGGAACACACCAGACAGGTCAGGGATAAAGTTGTAGAGAATTTTAAAGCAGGGTTAAGTTATAAAAAAAATCCCAAGCTTTGAACATCTCACGGAGCACTGTTAAAGCCATAATCCGAAAATGGAAAGATTATGGCACAATTGCAAACTTACCAAGACATGGGCGTTCACCTAAACTGACAGGCCAGGCAAGGAGAGCATTAATCAGAGAAGTAGCCAAGAGGCCCATGGTAACTCTGAAAGAGCTGCTGAGATCCACAGCTCAGGTGGGAGAATCTGTCCACAGGACAACTATTAATCGCGTACTCCACAAATCTGGCCTTTATGGAAGAGTGGCATGAAAAAACCCATTGTTAAAAGAAAGCCATATGAAGTCCCATTTGCAGTTTGCAAGAAGCCATGTGGGGAACACAGCAAACATGTAGAAGAAGGTGCTCTGGTCAGATGAGACCAAAATTTAACTTTTTGGCCTAAAAGCAAAACGCTATGTGTGGCAGAAAACTACCACTGCACATCACCCTAAACACACCAATCCCCACCATGAAACATGGTGGCAGCATCATGTTGTGGGGATGCTTTTCTTCAGCAGGGACAGGGAGGCTGGTCAGAGTTGATGGGAAGATGGATGGAGCCAAATACAGGGCAATCTTAGAAGAAAAGCTGTTGGAGTCTGCAAAAGACTGGGGCAGAGGCTCACCTTCCAGCAGGACAACGGCCCTAAACATACAGCCAGAGCTACAATGGAATGGTTTAGGCCAAAGCATATTCATGTGTTAGAATGGCCCAATCAAAATCCAGACCTAAATCCAATTGAAAATATGTGGCAAGACTTGAAAATTGCTGTTCACAGACGCTTTATATCCAATCTGACAGAGCTTGAGCTATTTTGCAATGAAGAATGGACAAAAATATCACTCAATAGATGTGTTAGAGAGCTGGTAGAAATATTCCCAAAAAGACTTGCAGCTGTAATTGCAGTGAAAGGTGGTTCTACAAAGTACAATACATTTATTTGTAAAACATTTTGAAAACCATTTATTATTTTATGTGCCACTCTGTGTTGGTCCATCACATAAAATCCCAATAAAATAAATTTACGTTTTTGCTTGAAACATGACAAAATGTGGAAAATTTCAAGGGGTATGAATACTTTTTCAAGGCACTGTATATGCTTGCAGATTTGTCCTGTGTGTGAAGAATCATATAATTCATGATTTTCTGGGCTCCACAACTGGCATTTTATGTACAGATTAGACAGATCTCCAAAGAGGCAAATAGAAACATGTGAGAATTAATTAATTACTCTCCTGATGCAATCATCATCATTAATACATTTCAATACCTTTTTGCTGAAATTCAATCAGTCATAACTTTTGCAAGCTTTCTAACACAGGCTTGAAAAGACTTATATTTTTTGGGGGCGTGGTCTGGAGCTGCTCTAAGATTGACACTTGACTTGTGTTCTCCCGCACACCGGAGCAGTAAAAACAAGCCACAGGGATATCAAAGAGCGTACCAGACATGGGAAAGGGTGACCGAAGCTCCTCAGCCACCCACAACTCAAAAGAACCAGGCTCGCAGCCACCTGGAATCATCCCTGCGATGTTCAAAGTCTCAGCAGGAGAAGGCCACACAGCCCCGAGCTCAGAGCAGCAAGCTCCAGTCTCCCAAGTGAAACAGCACACAGCGCGATACAGCCTTCACAAAACCTCAGCCTCTCTGACTTACAAATGGTTACTCTGGACATTAAATCCACAATGGCAGCGGCGATCACAGATCTCAAAACAGATATAAAGTCTATTGCAACCAGGATGGGGTCAGTGGAAGAGGCCTCAGCACGCCATGCAGACGCCATCAGGCAAGTACAAAAATCCTCAAACATGTACCTGTCACATATCATAGAATTACACAGGCAGCTAGAGGATCTTGATAATCATGGCCGTCACCACAATATTCGTATAAGAGGAGTTCCAGAGCCTACCGATCAGAATCCTCTGGAACAAACAGCCTCAGCCATCCTTAATGACCTATTAGACAGGCCGCCAGACTCTCCCATAGAATATGAGAGAATTTACAGAGCCCTCAGGCCAAGAGGCCGTGACAATGATCTCCCAAGAGATATTATATTTTGTTTAGTCAACTTTCCTCTAAAAGAAGCTATCCTGAAAAAGGCCAGGGAGAAAAACTGTGTGATTTTCAATGGTAACAAAATCAAACTGTACCAAGACCTCTCAAATATAACATTACAGCAATGCAGAGTATTACGCCCACTGCTAGATCTACTGCGTATCAGAGGCATTCCATACAGATGGAAATTTCCATTTTGCCTATCAGCCACATGGAGAGGCCATACTGCCCTATTACGCACGTCAGATGACCTCCAAGCCTTCTGCGATTCACTAAACATTCCTATCATAGAGGTTCCCGAATGGCATAATTCTTTTCTGCTCAAAGACACGTGGATCGAAGTTACTAAAAACAGTACACCAAGAGCCCAAAGACACAGGGATGGTCGTTGTAGATCACCATCAACCCAACTAAATATGAGAAAGGCCAGGACAGTCCCAGATTGTCCCCTCCACACAGGGATCTATGGATCATGCTGACCGGATGGACACCTGAATAACTTTAAAGACAATATCTCCATCATACTTTCTATACCACCTTTAATCCAGTAACTGAAATACTGACACCTTAACAGCTGTCTCTGATGGAACTGTCTACTCTCAATTATACACAGATTTCACCAATACCACTCCGCAGCTAACAGCCTCCATTTTATATTAACTGTTTATGTTTGTTTTCTTTTCGCTTTTCATACCCACATTGCATGTTAGATGAACTGCCCTGAAGAAGGATAGGAAGTATGGACATCTATAAGTCTTATGCGCTTGTAGTATTCGATCATAGGATACTCGTGAGTACTATATGTATGACCTACAAATCCCAACATGTGGGGAGTCTATTTTCCTCATAAACTCTGCAATCCTTCATCTTACATAATACCATGCTCATAAATGATGAAGCAATTATACTAGTCACAAGAGATGTATACATTTACAATACTGAACTGCTCCTCTTTGTTTATACCTATGCCATACATATAAAGGTGTACGTGTGGCCTACTTATAATAGTGGTCATTATATGTATGTTCTATAATACTCTGCTTAATAGAAAACATAAACTATTGATGCCAGTGGTCGAATAATCCATAAAATGATCACTTTGCTGATATGATATATGTCATCCCCGATGCATTTTACATACGGAGATATTTAAACCTCCATCTGCGAAACACTACAATACCAAAAATTGCCATACCCACAGATTGTCCCAAACAGGAGGGGACCAAAAAGAAAAGTGGGGCTCAAAGGAAAGACAATATGGATGAACGTGTGAAAATCAATTATGTGTTTAATCGGGTACAAGAACATACATGTGGAGATAAGATAGCATGCAACACAAATTTACATTGCCTAAATAAAATTGATTGATCGGTAGTATCAGATCAATCAATGCTGACACACAGACAAGGGGGACAAAACAACATATAAAACAACCATATGCGTCCGGACGTCTGGGCTATTGATGTCTGCACAACCTGCTACAATGAGGAGTGTTCAGTATGACTGAATAGGGTTGTGCAGCAAACATCAATCCCCCCCGGGGGGGGCGGCTCAAAAATGGGAAAAAATGGGGAAGGAAATGGGGAAAGGGAGGTGGTGAAAGGGAGTGAGGTGAGGGAAGAGTGGGATAAAGGACGGGGAAGGGGCAAAGGAGAGAGATATGAACCATGGAGTGGGGCGCTGATACAAGATCAGAGATCAGATATCGATAACCATAAGATGGAAATGAATGATGGGGCCATGGTGTGTGAAAATGGAGCCAGGCTAAATTGCCAGGCTAAAACAATTTTTATCCAGGGAATTAAACCGATCATGACCACCAGAATGGTTAGCTCTATGACTTTCTTAGTTGGTTTTGTTCTAAATGGTTTATACAAACAAAATTTAATATGTTTACCTATACTAATGGGTGGATTAAATTTTTCATTAGATAGATTTTACTAAGATTAGTCTAAGTTTATATCTAATTACTATACATGGGACTCTGAGAATCTACCTTTGATAAATATGATCTATAAAAAGACTGCATAATCCATACCTGCAAATTAATAATATACTATATATATATAGCATTGACTTAATCTGAACACTCGATCTGGGGTAACTTTTTTCCCAAATATATTTATTTATCCATTCATATCCCTACAATCACTTACTTTATCAGTAATATACTACCCTCCGGTGGCAAGAGTCATTATTACAGTTGAGCTTCTATAACACGTTCCCCAACAGAGGGAGATCCTTTTATATCTCCTCTGAACATTCCGGATCTTTTATCTCTAACCAGTTCTCATTGCTTTTCTCCTGATCTCCCTACTAGAGAGAACAAGAGAGAGCAATAAAAACTCTAATGCCCTGTACACACAATAGGATTTTCTGATGGAAAATGTGTGATAGGACCTTGTTGTCAGAAATTCCGACCGTGTGTAGGCCTGATCACACATTTACCATAGGAATTTTCGACACACAAAGTTTGAGAGCTTACTATAAAATTTTCTGACAACAAAATCCGTTGTCGGAAATTCCGATCGTGTGTACACAAATCCGACGCACAAAGTGCCACGCATGCTCAGAATAAATTAAGAGATGAAAGCTATTGGCTACTGCCCCATTTATAGTCCCGACATACGTGTTTTATGTCACCGCATTCAGAACTATCGGATTTTCCGACAACTTTGTGTGACCGTGTGTATGCAAGACCAACCACAACCCTCCTCCTATTCTACTTAAGCCTCAAATTTCCAACACTATACGCAAGCACCATGTCCAATCAAAAACCCCAAATCTCTTCATTATCACTGAAACTAGTTTCCATCAATGCAAAGGGATTGATTATCCCTGAAAAGAGATCTCAATTCCTTAAAGAATTTAGTAATATGAAGGCAAATATTGTATGCATCCAGGAAACACATTTAAAATCGGACAAAATTCCGAAAATTACTGACAATAGATTTCCATCTGCATATCACATCACAAATCCAGACTCAAAAACCGAAGGTGTAACCATACTAATTTCCAAACAAACACCTTCCTAGCTGATAGATTTCATGTATGATCCATTGGGAAGATATATATTCCTTAAAGGAAAAAAGGAAAAATTGGCCCCCACCCCATCACGATTGCTAATATCTATGCATCCAACACTAAACAAGTCGCATTCTTCCGTCAAATAGGAGACTTGGTAACTTCATTCTCCACAGGCATCCTCATTCTAGGAGGGGACTTTAATGTACCACTAAATCCCTTTCTAGATACCTCCAAAGGCATGTAAACTTTATCATTCAGAGCTTTAAAACAAATTAAATTACAACTTCAAGGGCTCATGCTGCATGACGTCAGGAGAACTCTAAACCCCCAAGAAAAGGACTTCACCTACTTTTCACCCTTACACCAAAAATATTCAAGAATAGACTATTTCTTTTTATCCCAATCTGATCTCAAACTTATAGGGAAAACTACAATTGAACCCATGATCTTATCAGATCACCACCCAATTACCATGTACCTAATATTCCCAGAAAAAATCTTTAAAACAAAGACCTGGAGACTAAACACTTTCATTCTCAAAGACCCTATTGATATTCAACATTTCAATGACTGCCTGGGGGACTATTTCACATGAAACGACAATCACGAGACATCCCTTCTAAATCAGTGGGAAGCCCACAAATGTGTTATAAGAGGGGAATTTAAAAAAGAACATCAAACTAAAATAACACCCTCATATCTCAAATCCACAAACTTGAAAAAAACATAAAAAAAACATAAACTCTATGACTACCTCAACACTCACTGAACTAACTCAAGCCAGAGCTAAACTTGCAGAGGAACTCAATATGAAAACAAAAAGGCAATATTTCCTCAGACATAAAATATATTATGAGCAAGGTAACAAGAGTGGGAAATTGTTAGCAAAGGTGGTACAAAGCAAAAAAAGCGCTACCACAATACACCAAATTAGAGATAAACATGGCAAATTACACTCATCCAATGAAGAAATAGCCAAACAATTTGAACAATACTATTAATCCCTATACAATATTCCTTCCAACCCCAAATGTCCACAAAGTTCAGAGAAAAGGACACATCTAATTCAACAATATTTACAAAAATACAGCCCATATCCAATCTTGGTAGACACTGCACGCAAATTAGAATCTCCTATCTGTGATGTGGAATTTAACAAAGCAATTAAGGACATGAAAATGGGAAAAACCCCAGGACCAGATGGTCTCCCTTTACAATATTATAAAACATTCTCAAATATCTTGAAGCCAAGCTTCCTAGCAGCCTTCAACTCACTTCAGACAGAAAAAAAGCCACCACCCCAACTCTTATGCCCCGTACACATGGTCAGACATTGATCGGACATTCTGACAACAAAATCCATGGATTTTTTAAGACGGATGATGTTGGCTCAAACTTGTTTTGCATACACATGGGCGCACAAAGTTGTCGGAATTACCGATCGCCAAGAACGCGGTCACGTACACCACGTACAACGAGACTATAAAAGGGCAGTTCAGAACCCTTTGGGCTCCTTTTGCTAATCTCGTGTTAGTAAAAGTTTGGTGAGAGACGATTCGCGCTTTTCAGACTCGTGGTTTTTAGATCGTTTTCTGCTGTTCAGTTTGTGCTTGTGGGTTTGTATCTGGTCTTCAGTGCATGCAGCGAGTTACGCGTGACTGTCATTGTGTTCTTGTTCGTTCATTACTGTTTTTCAGGTCGCTCTTCACAGGCCTTGCTGTTCTTCAGTGCATTCTGTTACTTCGTTCTGAGCAGCCGACCGTTTTCTAGCCATGTTGCATATACATACTCCTCGTAGAGTTCGTGCTGTGTGGGGGCTTGGTGTTGGGGTCCTTACCTTGACACAAGTCCAATCCATGAACAGGGTGGGGAGGAGTTCATGGACCAAGAATTGGTTGCTCCAGCGTGACCAGTTCTGTCACATGCCTTTGCTCCGTGAGATCCGTGAGAATAATCCTGATGATTTCAGGAACTTTCTCAGGATGATGGACCCCGTATTTCACCGTTTGTTGGCTTTGCTGACCCCTTATATTAGCAGGCAGGATACCTACATGAGGCAAGCCATCACTCCGGAGCAAAGACTAGTCGCCACCCTGCGGTACTTGGCGACGGGGAGAAGCCTGCAGCACCTCAAGTTCTCGACAGGCATCTCCCCCCAGGCTCTGGGGATCATTATCCCAGAGACCTGTTCTGCCATCATCCAGGTCCTGCAGAAGGATTATATTAAGGTAAGATTTATCCTTTAATATCACATTTTATTGTATATAATGTTTGTTAATATATTGTATTTCTTTCCTCATTGCCTAATTACCATGATTGTAATATGCTGTGAATGTCCCCTTTGTCCTCATGCATGCTGGAATTTTATGTATTTTTTTTTGTCCTTCATACATATTTGCCTTCACTTACTTCCCCAACATGCTCTCCTGGGCCTATATTCACCTCGTCTACTCAATTAACAGTGTATTTTGTCAGCTCCATAGTAGTGCTTTACCCTAAAAAACCCCTAAAATGTAGAAATTTGTGATGTGTGTTTGAAATTCTGGCAGAGTGCCAGAGGCTTTTTTGTGTCCCAAAATCATTTGGAACCCTCCCTCCCCCAACTGCTAACTCAGCTGATACCAATCCTCTATCTGCTGACTTTGGCAAACCCATACACACTATACCCACCTCTTCAGTGGTCATATCTATGGATGAATTCCCCAAAGCATGTAGTGCAAGGGCTTGGCTGAATACTTACAAATGGTACTGTTTAAAGTTTTTGTATCCTGTTATTATCTTGATAAGTAATAGCAGAATGTAAAAATATGCTTCCATTTGTACAGTGTGTATTTTTAGCTTTGTATTATGACACTTCTTACCTGTCCAGTGGGCTGCCAATAGTGTAAAGTAAGGAGGGGCTGGCCAAAGTAATACACATTATTTAGGCATTCATCTCTCAATGAAGTGGAGAGGGTTACCTGTCCCAAACATATCCCCCCATAAAATTTAGCAAATGGCCCATGAGGGGGGGGATCTGATAAGTGGACCTTATACATTTGTCTTTAAATACTCCCTAAAATAAATTTTATACTGATGTTGGCCAAGAATGTTTGTGTCTAATCTGCTTTCCATGTTTATGTGCAAAATGATTAATTTTCTTTTCTTGTTTGACTCCACAGTTTCTTTCCACCCCACAGGAATGGCAGACTGTGGCCTCCCACTTTGCCCAGTGGTGGGACTTTCCTAACTGCGGAGGGGCAATTGATGGGAAACATGTCCACATCATCCCACCACCCAACTCGGGGTCATACTATTACAACTACAAGGTGTTCAATAGTATTGTGATGTTGGCAGTGGTTTCGGCTACTTATGAGTTCCTGTATGTGGACGTGGGGAAGAATGGCCGGATGTCCGATGGTGGAGTCATCGCCCAGACGGAGTTCTACAGGCATCTCCAGAATGGCAGCTTTGACTCGCCACCTCCTAAAGACAATGTGGAAGGACTCCCTTCGTCTTTGCTGCGGATGAAGCGTTTGCGCTGGGGGACCATCTTATGCGGCCATTCCCTATGAGGACCCTCACCCCGGACCAGAGAGTTTTTAATTACCGCCTATTTCTTACAACCATACACATGGCGGAGTATAAAATGAATCATATCATCCTGGCGTGCTGTGTTCTCCACAACTTTTTAAGGCAAAATTCTGCCAACTATGCTGCCTCAGTTGGACCTGAGGCCAGAGTTCCTGGAACTGAAATAACCCTGACGGCGCTTGAGGCTGGCCAGCCTGAGTGCCCGCGAGGTCTGTCTTAGATACCTTGAATACTTTGCAGGTTGGGGGCCATCAATATGCCAGACAATGTATGATACATTTTTCTAATTAAAAAAGCATTTTAACTACTAAAATCTTTGGTGACATTTACTGCTTGTGTTTCTTTTAGCTGACCCTGACAGAAATGTGGGGAGTCCTGAAAATGGCGTGATTGTGTAACATAAAAAAGCACTGTTGGGTTTTATTTACTAAAGGAAAATCCAATTTGCACTACAAGTGCACTTGAGACTGCACTGAAACTGCACTTGTAGTGCAAAGTGGATTTGCCCTTAGGAAATAACCACCATTGTCACTGAAAACCACAATTTTACCACCACAAAATTTAAGGAGCATTGAAACAATAATCCACACATTCTTGAGTATCAATCTTTTTAATACCAGCACAATCACATGTGCATTTATAAAAGGTTTTTAAAACAAACCAACATGTTTGTTGTATAACAATTTTTGGGGTCACATTAATAAAAGTAGAAATGTCCATTTAAGGTAAAACAGGCATGTTTCAAACCAACAAGAAATACACAAGTCTGGAACTTACAAAGTTCAACTTTTGTAGAAATTGAAGGCAATATCAGACATGAGTATTTTGAAACTGTGTTTGATATTGCGTTCAGAAGGGGTGAAGTCACCCCTGGAAAAGCCAAATTTTGAAGATGCACACAAATAGTAGAATGTCAATATGTGCTAGCTGCCATCAGCTGCCATATTATTGAGGAAGGGGTTGCACCCCAAAACGCTTACATTAATCTCCCGTGATGGCAGATAGCACATGTTGACACACTATGTGCATCTTCAAAATTTGGCTTTTCTATAACATGTCAAAAATGTAACAAATTCTTCCATTACAAATACCACCAAAAAGTCAGGGATTTGGAGGTCTTTTAATCTCTCCCTAAAACATCAATGATGTTCTTCATTTTGTTTTTAACCTCATTGATGTTTTTCTGGATGTTTTCCAAGTCCCTATTACACCCACCCCATTATCTGCCCGATCAGGATCTGGGCACTCTCACTGGTGAAATGACCTGGATCCACAACATCACGATCACCTACAAAAATAAATGAAAAAAAACAAAAACATGTATTATAAATCTGCCGGCATCCATCTCTTACCTGAGCCTGTGGTCGCAGACACTCACCTGTTGTGGTGACTAGTTCCACTACGTCTTCCTCCTCCTGCTCTGCTTGGCTTTGGGGGATTTCCCCTTCTTCCAGAGGTGAGGAGTCTGTGGTCTCCTCTGATGAGGGCTGTCCTCCGAGTCTTTTCTCCCCTATGTCCAAAAAAATAGTTATACTTAGCACACAGATATTTGATGGCAGAAATAGGAATATGAAACATTGCTTGGAAGTGGGATACAATTGTCTGTTTGGTCAGAGTTACAAGATGAAGAAATATTGTTTTCCTTTGTCAAGCTTGAATACTTACCTGTTTTGTACAAGCTTCACAGATGGAGTCACCCCTATAGTATACACTGGAGCACCTGTGTGGGCCCCCTAATAAAAAGGGTGTTCTTAGGCCAGAAAAAAGGTATTCAAATGCATATGGCCAAAACAATGGGGTTGCCAAATGAACAATGTTTCATATGAATGAACAATGTGCCCATTAACATGAAAGTTGCTATTTTAAACTGTACAACAGTAAAAGGAAAGCACATGGAGCAGCACGAACGTTACAAAAATAAAGAATAGGAACACAGGACAAGTACTTACTTTTTTGCAGCACTCTCCTGATCCTTCTGTACTGCTCATGCTCCCTTAATTTGAGGTCCGACCACCGCTTCCTCAGTTGATCTTTCGATCGTCTTACCCCAAAATTCCAGTGCAGACTCTTGACTACTTTTGCCATGATCTTGGCCTTTCTGACATTGGGGTTGGGGTAAGGTCCATACTTCCCGTCATAGTCGGCCCTCTTCAGGATGTCGACCATCTCCAACATCTCCCCAAAGGACATATTCAATGCCTTAAATTGTCTCCTCTGGGATCGTGACGTTTCAGGCTCCGGGCTTTCCCCCTCCTCGTTGCTGTAATTAGCATGCACCTGTTGTGTCTCCGCCATGTGCTCTTTCCCCTCTGTGCAGAACGAGAAGGGGCGGGGAATAGACTAGAAAGAAGTCAGGGGCAGGCGGAGTTTCACGCATGCGCAGTGTATATAAAGCGTAACACGCGTGCATAGTACGTACGATCTGTGAGCGGAGGAAGGAGTATCGGAGGCGCCGATTGTGATAACGAAGGTAAGATCTAAACTTGGGCCTATACTGCTTCTAGATTGATAGGCCTATATTGTAACAAGATTAGGAGAGTTTCGCCCGACATTATAGTTTGTCTTGTGTTGTGTCTTGCAGATAAAATGGATGGCTTCAATGACCACAACTTCCTCCCCCTGTTCATAGACAAATACAGGGAGCTGCCCTGTCTATGGCAGATAAAATACCCCCAATACAACAGTAAACAAAAGAGGCAGGCAACGCTGGAGAAACTGCTGGAGTTGGTGAAGCCGGTGGTCCCCACGGCAACCATCCCCTATTTAAAAGCCAAAATTGGTGGCCTGAGGAGCACTTATCTTAGGGAGCGCAAGAAGGTCACGGATTCCCAGAGATCCGGAGCTGCAGCAGATGACGTTTATGTCCCCAGGCTGTGGTACTATGAGAGATTTTGTTTTCTGTCAGACCAGACTGGAGTCAGGGAATCCCTCTCAATCCTTCCTTCCACTCTTCCTTCCACCCGACCTTCCACCCCAGCTGAGGCTTCCGATGTCCAAACTGGGACTTCCAGCCAGGAAGAAATGGAGGAGCCCAGCTGGAGCCAGGTATAGCATTGATCTACAGATTTCAGGACAATAAATAAATTATGTTTATTAGATGTTATTATTGATCACTAATTGCTGATTTCATAAAGTGTTTTACATATCAATAGACAGCAGTGGGCAAAAATAATTGGGACAAGAATGAAAAATGCTGGGCTCAGAATGATAGTCTGTTATATTTGTTAACTTTCAATTAGCAACAGTCATGAGGTGAAAATTGTGTGTGATTGATGAAGAAAAAACTAAAAATATGTTTTCATACACAGGAAGACCTCAGCCAGGATGAGGCTCTGAAATGTGGCACACAGGAGGAGGCGGGGGTAAGTGTCAGCCAGGAGAAGGTGGGGCTAAGTGGCAACCAGGAGGAGGCGGGCCTAAGTGGCAGCCAGGAGAAGGCCGAGCCCAGTAGGAGCCTGACCGAATCACAGGTTCCTCCCCTCTGCCTTCCAACCAAAAGACCCAGGAAGGGGAGTCATGTGCAGGATTCAGTGCTCAGGCTGATTAAGGAGGCTTCTGCATCCCTCAGAGCCTTACCCACTCCTGAAGAGGCCTTTGCCTGCATGGCTGGCAAAAAACTGCAGGGCATGCAGGAGGGCCAACGCCTCATGTCTGAAGACCTTCTTTATAAAGTCGTAACTAAGGGGGTGAGGGGTGAAATCACACCCAAAACCCACCTGTGTGAGTTGGACCAGCCTCCTCCTCCTCCTCCTGGCACAACTCCACCACCAGAGCCACAGCATGGAATGAAGCGTGGAAGGAAGACCAGAGAGTGATGGCCTGGGTTCAGTCTGGTCTGACAAAAGATGCAGGCTCTTGTATGACCACAGTCTGGGGACATGTATGTCATCTGCTGCTGTTCAGGATCTCTTGGACTTCTGGACCAGACTGCACTCCCTTATATATGGACTCCTCAGGCCACCAATTTTGCAGTAAAATAATTGATGTGTGCCCTGGGGGCCAAAGGCTTCGCCAATTTCTGCTGTTTCTCCAGTGTTGCCTTCCTCTTTGTTTGGTTCTGATCCCTTAATAAATGATTTTTTGTTTCAATTATAAATGCCTATGTGTGTTTTCCCTCAAAAAGGACAGTTTGTTTGTGAGGAGACAGGTACATTTCAAAAATACAATGTGAAATTAACAAGAGACACCAACACATAGTTACATAGTAGGTGAGGTTGAAAAAAGACACAAGTCCATCAAGTCCAACCTATGTGTGTGATTATGTGTTAGTATTACATTACATATCCCTGTATATTGTGGTCATTTAGGTGATTATCTAATAGTTTCTTGAAGCTATCAATGCTCCCCGCTGAGACCACCGCCTGTGGAAGGGAATTCCACATCCTTGCCGCTCTTACAGTAAAGAACCCTCTACGTAGTTTAAGGTTAAACCTCTTTTCTTCTAATTGTAATGAGTGGCCACGAGTCTTATTAAACTCTCTTCTGCGAAAAAGTTTTATCCCTATCGTGGGGTCACCAGTACAGTATTTGTAAATTGAAATCATATCCCCTCTCAAGCGTCTCTTCTCCAGAGAGAATAAGTTCAGTGCTCACAACCTTTCCTCATAACTAAGATCCTCCAGACCCTTTATTAGCTTTGTTGCCCTTCTTTGTACTCGCTCCATTTCCAGTACGTCCCTCCTGAGGACTGGTGCCCAGAACTGGACAGCATACTCCAGGTGCGGGCGGACCAGAGTCTTGTAGAGCGGGAGAATTATCGTTTTATCTCTGCAGTTGATCCCCCTTTTAATGCATGCCAATATTCTGTTTGCTTTATTAGCAGCAGCTTGGCATTGCATGCCATTGCTGAGCCTATCATCCACTAGGACCCCCAAGTCCTTTTCCATCCTAGATTCCCCCAGAGGTTCTCCCCCCAGTGTATAGATTGCATTCATATTTTTGACACCCAAATGCATTATTTTACATTTTTCTACATTGAACCTCATTTGCCATGTAGTTGCCCACCCCATTAATTTGTTCAGGTCTTTTTGCAAGATTTCCACATCCTGCGGAGAAGTTATTGCCCTGCTTAGCTTAGTATCATCTGCAAATACAGAGATGGAACTGTTTATCCCATCCTCCAGGTCGTTTATGAACAAATTAAATAGGATTGGTCCCAGCACAGAACCCTGGGGGACCCCACTACCCACCCCTGACCATTCTGAGTACTCCCCATTTATCACCACCCTCTGAACACGCCCTTGTAGCCAGTTTTCAATCCATGTACTCACCCTATGGTCCATGCCAACGCACCTTATTTTGTACAGTAAACGTTTATGGGGAACTGTGTCAAATGCTTTTGCAAAATCCAGATACACCACGTCTACAGGCCTTCCTTTATCTAGATGGCAACTCACCTCCTCATAGAAGGTTAATAGATTGGTTTGGCAAGAACGATTCTTCATGAATCCATGCTGATTACTGCTAATGATATCATTCTTATTACTAAAATCTTGTATATAGTCCCTTATCATCCCCTCCAAGAGTTTACATACTATTGATGTTAGGCTAACTGGTCTGTAATTCCCAGGGATGTTTTTTGGGCCCTTTTTAAATATTGGTGCTACATTGGCTTTTCTCCAATCAGCTGGTACCATTCTAGTCAATAGACTGTCTGTAAAAATTAGGAACAACGGTCTGGCAATCACCTGACTGAGTTCCCTAAGTACCCTCGGATGCAAGCCATCTGGTCCCGGTGATTTATTAATGTTAAGTTTCTCAAGTCTAATTTTAATTCCGTCCTCTGTTAACCATGTAGGTGCTTCCTGTGTTGTGTCATGAGGATAAACACTGCAGTTTTGGTTACTGAAGCCAAGCAATCTCCTTGAGATTAAATAATGCAAGATAATAATGGTAAGAATGGTTGTGGTAACTTGACACACAAAACACACCCAAAAATTTTCTGGAGTAAAAAAAAATAAAAAAACACGATCAGGCTTGAAAAAAATACAAACCTAAAAATATAAACATATTGATTTTTTGTCAGATGTGACAAATCAAAATATATTGTTGAAATCATGATAAATAATAAAGAAAGAAGTTTGTAAGAACTCTATGTGAATATGAGCAGCAAAACAACTTCATTCTTCTCACATTATAAAGAAGAAGAGAGTGCGCTGCATTAAACGATTTTAAACATTGCAGCCTGACGAAAGTGCTATATCCATTCTGAACGCTAATTTTACCAGACCGAGCTGTTCCGTCTCGGAATTTCTTCTGAGCATGCGTGGCACATTGTGCGTCGGAATTGTCCACACACGGTCGGAATTGACGCAATCAGATTTTGTTGTCGGAAATTATTTTTAGCCTGCTCTCAAACTTTGTGTGTCAGAAAATCCGATGGAAAATGTCTGATGGAGCCCACACACGGTCGGAATTTCTGACAACACGCTCCGATCGCACATTTTCCGACCGTGTGTACGGGGCATTAGAAGCACACATAGCGGTAATCCCTAAAGATGGAAAAGATGAAACTCAGGTCACAAACTATCGTCCAATTTTACTCATAAACGTGGACGTAAAAATCTATGCCAAAATACTAGCAAATAGACTTATACCACTACTTACATCCCTTATATCATTAGACCAAGTCGGGTTCATTCCCGGGAGAGGACGGGAGACCACATTAAAAGCACTTAATATTCATCATTGGCTAACATCCATTAAGAAACAGGGCTTCTTTCTCTCACTAGACACCGAGAAGGCATTTGACAGAGCGGCCTGGGACTACATGGACACAGTTTTATGCTCTATAGGCATTCCACCCCAAATGAAAGCAAGCATCCGTGCACAATATTCCAATCCAACAGCCAGAGTATGAGTCAATGGTCACCTATCAAACGCCTTTAATTTGTGCAATGGGACGAAACAGGGCTGCCCTCTATCCACATTATTGTTTTGTCCTTACGTTAGAACCTTTGTTAAATAAAATACAACAAAATCCAGATATAAAAGGCATTAAAGTACACAATCAAACACATAAACTTGCAGCTTTTGCAGATGATATCCTCCTATTCCTATCTGAACCACACATAACACTCATGCATGACCTGGAATATTTCCAATCGTAAAAAAAAAATCATTCCAAATTAAACACTCTCAATATTTCTTTAACACCAAACTCAGTGACACTATGCCAAAAAAAGTGCCCCTTCTCATGGTCCAGAGATGCTATAACATATCTTGGAATTCAAATTCCTAACAATATGTCAGACCTTTTTAAACTCAATTACACACCTATCTTAAAAGAAACATACAGTAGGTGCCTGCTATATTGCTTCAATCTCGCCGCTGTTATCGGCGAGATTTGACACCTGCGAGCCCCATCACGGGAGCCAGTGCCGAGCTGGCTCGCTCATCGGGAAAGGAAAACTTTTTTCCTTTTGCGATGAGCGACAGGCAGTGCTGACAGCTGTCTGGTATGAATCATGAGGGGGAATGCAGCACCAAATTTTAAATAAAAAACCGGCATGGGTTCCGCCCCAGGGGGCATACTAGGCCCTTTGGTCTGGTATGGATTTTAAGGGGAACCCCCTATGCCGAAAAATCGGCATGGGGGTCCCCCCAAAATCCATACCAGACCCTTATCCGAGCATGCAGTCCGGCCGGTCAGGAAAGGGGGTGGGGATGAGCGAGTGGCCCCCCTCCTGAACCCTACCAGGCCACCTGCCCTCAACATGGGGGGTGAGTGCTTTGGGGGAGGGGGTGCACCCTGCAGGCCCCCCTCCCAAAGCACCTTGTCCCCATGTTGATGAGGACAAGGGCCTCTTCCCAACAATCCTGGCCGTTGGTTGTCGGGGTCTGCGGGCGGAGGGCTTATCGGAATCTGGGAGCCCCTTTTAATAAGGGGGCCCCCAGATCCCGGCCCCCCACCCTATGTGAATGAGTATGGGGTACATTGTACCCCTACCCATTCACCTAAGGAAAAAAGTGTCAATAAAAAAAAACACACTACACAGGTTTTAAAAGTAACTTATTAGGCAGCTCCGGGGGTCTTCTTACGACTTCAGGGGTCTTCTTCTGACTTCTCCGCTCTCTCTGGCCTCTTCTCCCGGTGTCCGCTTCTTCTCCGGCCTCTTCTCCCGGTGTTCGGATCTTCTGCCGGGCTCCTCTGCTATCTTCTGCTCTTTTGCCGCTCTTTTGCTAGTGGTGGCCTGGTCTTCGCCGTCTTACTGTCTTCTCTTCTTCTCTTCTTCCGATGTTGACCAACGCTGTCTCCCACTGTTATGCTGTGTGAGCAGTGTGTGATCACTTATATAGGCATGGGGCGTGGTCACCGTGCTGTCACCCGGTGACCCCACCCCTTGTGATGTCACAGTCCCAGGGCATGATGGGACTGTGACATCATAAGGGGCGGGGTCACCGGGTGCTGTGCCTATATAAGTGATCACGCACCGCTCACACAGCATAACAGCGGGAGACAGCGTCGTGTCAACAACGGAAGAAGAGAAGAAGAGAAGATGGCAAGATGGCAAGATGGCAAGACGGCGAAGACCATGCCACCGCTAGCAAAAGAGCGGCGAAAGAGCAGAGGATAGTGGAGGAACCGGACAGAAGATCCGGACACCGGGAGAAGAGGCTGGAGAAGAACCGGACACCGGGAAAAGAAGTGGACACCCGGAGAAGAGGACGGAGAGAGCTGAGAAGTCGGAAGAAGACCCCCGAAGTCGGAAGTAGACCCCAAAGTCGGAAGAAAACCCTGGAGTCAGAAGAAGACCCCTGGAGCTGCCTAATAAATTACTTTTAAAACCTGTGTAGTGTGTTTTTTTATTGACACTTTTTTCCTTAGGTGAATGGGTAGGGGTACGATGTACCCCATACTTATTCACATAGGGTGGGGGGCCGGGATCTGGGGGCCCCCTTATTAAAGGGGGCTCCCTGATTCCGATACCAACGGCCAGGGTTGTCGGGAAGAGGCCCATGTCCTCATCAACATGGGGACAAGGTGCTTTGGGATGGGGGGCCCACAGGGTGCCCCCCTCCCCCCAAAGCACTCACCCCCCATGTTGAGGGCATGCGGCCTGGTACGGTTCAGGAGGGGGGCACTCACTCGTCCCCACCCCCTTTCCGGACCGTGCTCGGATAAGGGTCTAGTATGGATTTTGGGGGGACGTCGATTTTTCAGCGTAGGTGTTTCCCCTTAAAATCCATACCAGACCTAAGGGCGGGAGGGGAACCCATGCCATTTTTTTATTTAAAATTTGGCGCGGCGTTCCCCTTCGTGATTCATACCAGACAGCTGTCAGCACTGCCTGTCACTCATCACGAAAGGAAAACAAAAGTTTTCCTTTCCCAATGAGCGAGCCAGCACAATATGCACAGTACCCTGTCGCCGAGAACCAGCGTGATGGCATCGCGCTGGAAACACAATCTCGCGGTCAGGTACTGTGCAATGATCTAAAACGTTGGAATTCTCTAAATATCTCTTGGTTTGGCAGAGAATCTTTGATGAAGATGACTATTCTCCAGTGCTTCATTTATGCCATGCAAACAATTCCCACTCGAGTGCCAAATTCATTTTTTACATCCTTTCGTCGCACCTGCTCAACCTTCATATGGAGAGGCAAGCCTTCCAGAATTAAACATACACAACTGAATCTACCAAAATCTAAAGGAGGAATTGCCATTCCTGATTTACGAAAATATTACCAGGCCTCTCACTTAGCAAGAATTGTGGATTGGAATATACACCAACTGGTTAAAGATTGGGCTTCAATACAACACGTACAAATTCCACAACCCCTAAAAACTCTTCCTTGGATTCATCCAAAACATCATCCATTGGTGGCTAAATCCCACCCTCTAATAGGTCCCACTTTGGACATCTTTTGCGAAGTCTCAAAAACCAGCACTCCAACACCTTGGTTGGGTCCTCTGACTCCCTTTTACCCCAGGACTAGAACAAAACTTCCTCTTGAGAGACTGGCCCCATAAAGACATTCTGACTAAGCACTTCTTTAGAGGGAACACTCTCAAATCAAGAGACAATATTAATAGAGAAATTACCCCAAATGCCATATCACAATGGAACTATATACAAATCAAACACTACTTGACTGTCAGGGCTGGGCTCAGCCCTTCCTTCTCTGAGCTGGCTGCACAGCTGTCTGCTAATCGCCAGCTCCTATCTCTCCACAGTTACTTAGCTATTGATAATATCCTGCTCGTCAGTCCTGCCTACTTAAACTGTCCAGCCCAGAGGAGCTCTGCCTTTGCCTTGATCAACATCACAGAGATGATTTCCTTCATTCCTGTTTAAAGACTTGCTTTGCTGACATCCCTTCTGGCTCCAGATCCTGCTTGCTGTTTCATTACGTTGATCCCTGACTTCGGGCTTGGCTGACTATACGTTCCGGTTACTGAACCTTGGCTATATTTTGACTACGTTTGTTCATTTTACTTTTATTATTAAACAAGTGTGATTTAACTGTCCCGGTCTGCTTTCATGGTTTCTGACAGTAGGCAAAGGCCATGAATTCAGAAGGTGCAGTCAATCCACTTGTTGGTAATATTTTTTCCAGATTGGATGAAGTGGATCACCGCATAGATCAGTTTGCCATGGCATTACAAACGCTCCTGAGTCGCATGGCTCACCTGGAATCTCCCACTGTGGCTGGCCCGGTACAATCTATGTTGCAGGCTGACCCTGCTGCTGCTCCAGTCTCTATGCAGGCATCCACCTTGAGTATTACCTCTTTAACCACTTGCCGACCGCCTACCGCATATATACTGCGGCAGAATGGCACGGGCAGGCAGAATCACGTACCCGTACGTGATCTGCCTCCCGCGGGCGGGGGGTCCGATCGGACCCCCCCCGGTGCCATCGGCGGTCGGCATTTGACTGGGAGCATCGGGAGGCGAGGGGGAGACCATCCGATCGTGGCCCCCCCCTCGCGATCGATCCCAGCCAATGGGAATCCTCCTCTGCCTGTGTGTCGTTTCACACAGGCAGAGGATGTGATGTCATCTCTCCTCGGTCTGGCAGTTTCCGTTCCAGCGCCGAGGAGAGAAGACAAGTGAGTGCACACAACACACACACACACAGTAGAACATGCCAGGCATACTTTACACCCCCGATCCCCCCCCGATCGCCCCCCGATCCCCCCCCAATCCCCCCCCCCCCTGTCACAAACTGACATTAGCAGTATTTTTTTTTTTTTTTTTTTCTGATTACTGCATAGTGTCAGTTTGTGACAGTTACAGTGTTAGGTCAGTGAGTATTACCCCCCTTTAGGTCTAGGATACCCCCCTAACCCCCCCTAATAAAGTTTTAACCCCTTGATCACCCCCTGTCACCAGTGTCGCTAAGCGATCATTTTTCTGATCGCTGTATTAGTGTCGCTGGTGACGCTAGTTAGGAACGTAAATATTTAGGTTCGCCGTCAGTGTTTTATAGCGACAGGGACCCCCATATACTATCTAATAAATGTTTTAACCCCTTGATTGCCCCCTAGTTAACCCTTTCACCACTGATCACCGTATAACTGTTACGGGTGACGCTGGTTAGTTCGTTTATTTTTTATAGTGTCAGGGCACCCGCCGTTTATTACCGAATAAAGGTTTAGCCCCCCGATCGCCCGGCGGTGATATGCGTCGCCCCAGGCAGCGTCAGATTAGCGCCAGTACCGCTAACACCCACGCACGCAGCATACGCCTCCCTTAGTGGTATAGTATCTGATCGCATCAATATCTGATCCGATCAGATCTATACTAGTGTCCCCAGCAGTTTAGGGTTCCCGAAAACGCAGTGTTAGCGGGATCAGCCCAGATACCCGCTAGCACCTGCGTTTTGCCCCTCCGCCTGGCCCAGCCCACCCAAGTGCAGTATCGATCGATCACTGTCACTTACAAAACACTAAACGCATAACTGCAGCGTTCGCAGAGTCAGGCCGGATCCCTGTGATCGCTAACAGTTTTTTTGGTAGCGTTTTGGTGAACTGGCAAGCACCAGCCCCAGGCAGCGTCAGGTTAGCGCCAGTACCGCTAACACCCACGCACGCACCGTATACCTCCCTTAGTGGTATAGTATCTGATCGGATCAATATCTGATCCGATCAGATCTATACTAGCGTCCCCAGCAGTTTAGGGTTCCTAAAAATGCAGTGTTAGCGGGATCAGCCCAGATACCTGCTAGCACCTTCGTTTTGCCCCTCCGCCCGGCCCAGCCCAGCCCAGCCCACCCAAGTGCAGTATCGATCGATCACTGACACTTACAAAACACTAAACGCATAACTGCAGCGTTCGCAGAGTCAGGCCTGATCCCTGTGATCGCTAACAGTTTTTTTGTAGCGTTTTGGTGAACTGGCAAGCGCCAGCGGCCTAGTACACCCCGGTCATAGTCAAACCAGCACTGCAGTAACACTTGGTGACGTGGCTAGTCACATAAGTGCAGTTCAAGCTGGTGAGGTGGCAAGCACAAGTAGTGTCCCACTGCCACCAAAAAGACAAACACAAGCCTGTCGTGCCCATAATGCCCTTCCTGCTGCATTCGCCAATCCTAATTGGGAACCCACCACTTCTGCAGCGCCCGTACTTCCCCCATTCACATCCCCAACCAAATGCAGTCGGCTGCATGAGAGGCATTTTCTTTATGTCCTCCCGAGTACCCCTACCCAATGAACCCCCCAAAAAAGATGTTGTGTCTGCAGCAAGCGCGGATATAGGCGTGACACCCGCTATTATTGTCCCTCCTGTCCTGATAATCCTGGTCTTTGCATTGGTGAATGTTTTGAACGCTACCATGCACTAGTTGAGTATTAGCGTAGGGTACAGCATTGCACAGACTAGGCGCACTTTCACAGGGTCTCCCGAGATGCCATCGCATTTTGAGAGACCCGAACCTGGAACCAGTTACAGTTATAGAAGTTAGTTACAAAAAAAAGTGTAAAAAAAAAAACACAAACAAAAATATAAAATAAAAAAAAAAATAGTTGTCGTTTTATTGTTCTCTCTCTCTCTATTCTCTCTCTATTGTTCTGCTCTTTTTTACTGTATTCTATTCTGCAATGTTTTATTGTTGTTATGTTTTATCATGTTTGCTTTTCAGGTATGCAATTTTTTATACCTTACCGTTTACTGTGCTTTATTGTTAACCATTTTTTTGTCTTCAGGTATGCCATTCACGACTTTGAGTGGTTATACCAGAATGATGCCTGCAGGTTTAGGTATCATCTTGGTATCATTCTTTTCAGCCAGCGGTCGGCTTTCATGTAAAAGCAATCCTAGTGGCTAATTAGCCTCTAGACTGCTTTAACAAGCAGTGGGAGGGAATGCCCCCCCCCCAACGTCTTCCGTGTTTTTCTCTGGCTCTCCTGTCTCAACAGGGAACCTGAAAATGCAGCCGGTGATTCAGCCAGCTGACCATAGAGCTGATCAGAGACCAGAGTGGCTCCAAACATCTCTATGGCCTAAGAAACCGGAAGCTACGAGCATTTTATGACTTAGATTTCGCCGGATGTAAACAGCGCCATTGGGAAATTGGGAAAGCATTTTATCACACCGATCTTGGTGTGGTCAGATGCTTTGAGGGCAGAGGAGAAATCTAGGGTCTAATAGACCCCAATTTTTGCAAAAAAGAGTACCTGTCACTACCTATTGCTATCATAGGGGATATTTACATTCCCTGAGATAACAATAAAAATGATTTAAAAAAAAAAAAATGAAAGGAACAGTTTAAAAATAAGATAAAAAAATAATAATAATAAAGATAAAAAAAAAAAAAAAAAAAAAAAGCACCCCTGTCCCCCCTGCTCTCGCGCTAAGGTGAACGCAAGCGTTGGTCTGGCGTCAAATGTAAACAGCAATTGCACCATGCATGTGAGGTATCGCCGCGAAGGTCAGATCGAGGGCAGTAAGTTTAGCAGTAGACCTCCTCTGTAAATCTAAAGTGGTAACCTGTAAAGGCTTTTAAAGGCTTTTAAAAATGTATTTAGTTTGTCGCCACTGCACGTTTGTGCGCAATTTTAAAGCATGTCATGTTTGGTATCCATGTACTCGGCCTAAGATCATCTTTTTTTTTTCATCAAACATTTGGGCAATATAGTGTGTTTTAGTGCATTAAAATGTAAAAAAGTGTGTTTTTTCCCCAAAAAAAGCGTTTGAAAAATCGCTGCGCAAATACTGTGTGAAAAAAAAAATTGAAACACCCACCATTTTAATCTGTAGGGTATTTGCTTTAAAAAAAATATATAATGTTTGGGGGTTCAAAGTAATTTTCTTGCAAAAAAAAATTATTTTTTTATGTAAACAATAATGGTCAGAAAGGGCTTTGTCTTCAAGTGGTTAGAAGAGTGGGTGATGTGTGACATAAGCTTCTAGATGTTGTGCATAAAATGCCAGGACAGTTCAAAACCCCCCCAAATGACCCCATTTTGGAAAGTAGACACCCCAAGCTATTTGCTAAGAGGCATGTTGAGTCCATGGAATAATTTATATTGTGACACAAGTTGCGGGAAAGAGACAATTTTTTATTTTTTTTATTTTTTTTTGCGCAAAGTTGTCACTAAATGATATATTGCTCAAACATGCCATGGGAATATGTGAAATTACACCCCAAAATACATTCTGTTGCTTCTCCTGAGTACGGGGATACCACATGTGTGGGACTTTTTGGGAGCCTAGCCGCGCACGGGACCCCGAAAATCAAGCACCGCCTTCAGGCTTTCTAAGGCCGTAAATTTTTGATTTCACTCTTCACTGCCTATCACAGTTTCGGAGGCCATGGAATGCCCAGGTGGCACAAAACCCCCCCAAATGACCCCATTTTGGAAAGTAGACACCCCAAGCTATTTGATGAGAGGTATAGTGAGTATTTTGCAGACCTCACTTTTTGTCACAAAGTTTTGAAAATTGAAAAAAGAAAAAAAAAATTTTTTTTTCTCGTCTTTCTTTATTTTCAAAAACAAATGAGAGCTGCAAAATACTCACCATGCCTCTCAGCAAATAGCTTGGGGTGTCTACTTTCCAAAATGGGGTCATTTGGGGGGGGTTTGTGCCACCTGGGCATTCCATGGCCTCCGAAACTGTGATAGGCAGTGAGGAGTAAAATCAAAAATGTACGCCCTTAGAAATCCTGAAGGCGGTGCTTGGTTTTCGGGGTCCCGTACGCGGCTAGGCTCCCAAAAAGTCCCACACATGTGGTATCCCTGTACTCAGGAGAAGCAGCTGAATGTATTTTGGGGTGCAATTCCACATATGCCCATGGCCTGTGTGAGCAATATATCATTTAGTGACAACTTTGTGCAAAAAAAAAAAAAAAAAAAAAAAAATGTGTCACTTTCCCGCAACTTGTGTCAAAATATAAAACATTCCATGGACTCAACATGCCTCAAAGCAAATAGCTTGGGGTGTCTACTTTCCAAAATGGGGTCATTTGGGGGGGTTTTATGTCATCTGGGCATTTTATGGCCTTCAAAACTGTGATAGGTAGTGAGGAGTAAAATCAAAAATGTACGCCCTTAGAAATCCTGAAGGTGGTGATTGGTTTTCGGGGCCCCGTACGCGGCTAGGCTCCCAAAAAGTCCCACACATGTGGTATCCCCATACTCAGGAGAAGCAGCTAAATGTATTTTGGGGTGCAATTCCACATATGCCCATGGCCTGTGTGAGCAATATATCATTTAGTGACAACTTTTTGTAATTTTTTTTTTTTTTTTTTGTCATTATTCAATCACTTGGGACAAAAAAAATGAATATTCAATGGGCTCAACATGCCTCTCAGCAAATTCCTTGGGGTGTCTACTTTCCAAAATGGGGTCATTTGTAAGGGTTTTGTACTGCCCTGCCATTTTAGCACCTCAAGAAACGACATAGGCAGTCATAAATTAAAGGCTGTGTAAATTCCAGAAAATGTACCCTAGTTTGTAGACGCTATAACTTTTGCGCAAACCAATAAATATACACTTATTGACATTTTTTTTACCAAAGACATGTGGCCGAATACATTTTGGCCTAAATGTATGACTAAAATTGAGTTTATTGGATTTTTTTTAGAACAAAAAGTAGAAAATATCATTTTTTTTCAAAATTTTCGGTCTTTTTCCGTGTATAGCGCAAAAAATAAAAACGGCAGAGGTGATCAAATACCATCAAAAGAAAGCTCTATTTGTGGGAAGAAAAGGACGCAAATTTCGTTTGGGTACAGCATTGCATGACCGCGCAATTAGCAGTTAAAGCGACGCAGTGCCGAATTGTAAAAAGTGCTCTGGTCAGGAAGGGGGTAAAACCTTCCGGGGCTGAAGTGGTTAACAGGTATGTCTGGTTCTGCCCCATTTCCCCAGTGATTTGGGGGTGATCCAGTCCAATGCAGAGGGTTTCTCAACCAGGTTGAGATATACTTTGAGATGCTGCCCCAGGCATTTCCCACGGACAGAAGCAAAGTATGTTTTGTGATATCTTTGCTTTCTGAGAGAGCCTTGGCTTGGGCAAACCCTCTATGGGAGACACAAAAACCTGATGTCTTGAGCTACCCTGAGTTTGTGGCTTTGTTTAAAAGGGTATTTGACATTCTTGCACGTTCTGCTTCTGCTGCCAAGTGCCGACTACGCCATTGAATTCCGTACTCTGGCAGCAGAGGTTGAGTGGAACAGTGAGGCCTTCATGGCTGCTTTTTCTTATGGTCTTTCAGTTACCATCAAGGATGAGATAGCAGCTCGAGATATACCCACTGAGCTGGAAAAGTTGATCACGTTTGCCATCCTCATTGACTCCATACTCAGGGAAAGACTCTCTTTTAAGGAGTGCTCATGGAAGCCTCCTGTATATTTGTCTCCGAGTTTTGCAGTCCCACCCATGCCTCCCTCACCTCCAATGCCTCCTGGTACCAAGGCGGTCAGTGAAGGTGAACCCATGCACTTGGGCTTCACGCGTCTCTCTGTGGATGAGAGAAGCTTTAGGAGGAGGGAGAGATTGTGCCTTTATTGTGGAGAGGCAGGTCACTTTTTGAAGTCTTGTTCCACTTATTGGATATGTTTTATAGCAGGAAGTAAAAAATATTGTTTTTTTTTCAAAATTGATGGTCTTTTTTTGTTTCTAGCGCAAAAAAATAAAAACCACAGAGGTGATCAAATACCACCAAAGGAAAGCTCTACTTGTAGGAAAAAAGGACATCAATTTTATTTGTGTCCAGCATTGCACGACTGTGCAATTGTCAGTTAAAGCAACGCAGTGCAGTATCGCAAAAAATGGCCTGGTCAGGAAGGGGGTAAAACCTTCTGGGGCTTAAGTGGTTAACCATGTATCGTTCCTTTATTACAATAAAATCTTTGTTAAAAAAATAAAATAAACTACCAGATACATCCACTGAAAAAAATTATTGATTATTGGTATGCAAGATTCTTCACAGAAAGTAAGGAATATTACCCTTTGGAAGCTTTATATACAGATTTGAAATACAGCTTGATTCAATGGGTTGTTCGGTGGTCCCGGATGAAGATCGTCTTAACAGTATGTTTGGAATGCTATATGTGGGATAAATCTACCTGGAACAGTTTAACTTCTTTGGATGGATATTTGTGGTATATCCCATTTGTCAGATTTCAACTAGTACTTAGACGTAATGTGGTTCATAAATGAGGAAACTGCTACCAATATTGATATCTGCATGAAAGAAATCTGCATTACCTGTATGTACTTGGTTTGTCCCAGAAAGGATGTTTATAGACCATTTTCACACTGTTTGCACAAGTATAGATGTTATAATTCACCTTCTAAGGAATATGTTGAATAAGAAAGGGGAATTATGTCAATACACTGAAATGATATATAAATTTACAGCTATATGTAGACTGAAGGAAACCCAGTTTAGCTTTTAATAGAGTATCAACATCCATGACATGATATATATATATATATATATATATATATATATATATATATATATATATACACACACACACACACACACACACACACACACACACACACACAGTGCCTTGAAATGTATTCATACTCCTTGAAATTTTCCACATTTTGTCATGTCAAAAACGTAAATGTATTTTATTAGGATTTTGTGTGATAGACCAACACAAAGTGGCACATAATTGTGAAGTGGAAGGAACATGATAAATGCTTTTTAAAATATTTTACAAACGAATATGTGAAAAGTGTGGCATGCATTTGTATTCAGCCCCCCTGAGTCAATACTTTGTAGAAGCACCTTTCGCTGCAATTACAGCTGCTAGTCTTTTTGGGTATGTCTCTACCAGCTTTGCACATCTAGAAAGCGCCTCACCTCTTACCATAGATTTTAAATTGGATTTAGGTCTGGACTTCAGCTGGGCCATTCTAACACTTGAATATGCTTTGATCTAAGCCATTTCATTGTAGCTCTGGCTGTATGTTTAGGGTCGTTTTCCTGCTGGAAGGTGAACCTCTGCCCCAGTCTCAAGTCTTTTGCAAACTTCTACAGGTTTTCTAAGATTGCCCTGTATTTGGCTCCAACCATTTTCCCATCAACTATGACCAACTTCCCTGTCCCTGCTAAATAAAAGCCTCCCTACAACATGCTGTCACCACCACTATGTTCAGGGTGATGGTTCAGTGTTAGATTTCTGCCACACATAGCATTTTACTTTTAGGCCAAAAAGTTCAATTTTGGTCTCATCTGACCAAGAGCACCTTCTTGCATATCATGGCTTTTTGCCAACTGCAAGCGGGAATTCATATGGCTTTCTTTCAACACTGGCTTTCTTCTTGCCACTCTTCTATAAATGCCAGATTTGTGGAGTGCACAACTAATAGTTGTCCTGTCAGTTTAGGTGGATGGCCATGTCTTGGTAGGATTGCAGTTGTGCCTTACTCTCTCCATTTTTAGATGATGGAGCTCTGTGAGATGTTCAAAGCTTTGGATATTTTTTATAACCTAACCCTGCTTTAAACATCTCCACAACTTTATACCTGACCTCTCTGGTGTGTTCCTTGGCCATCATGATTCTGTTTGCTCACTAAAGTTCACAGAACAGTTGCATTTATACTGAGATTAAATTACACAAAAGTGGACTCTATTTACTAATCAGGTGACTTCTAAAGGCAATTAGTTACAAAAGATTCTAGTTAGGGGTATCAGAGTAAAGGGGGCAGAATGCAAATGCACACCACACATTTTTCAGATATTTATTTGTAAAAAATTGTAAAAAACATTTATCATTATCCTTCCACTTCACAATTATGTGCAAATTTGTGTTGGTTTATCACATAAAATATCAATAAAATACATTTAAGTTTTTGGTTATAACATGACAAAATGTGGAAAATTTCAAGGGGTGTGAATACTTTTTCAAGGCATTGTATATACAGAAAAACCTTGGATTGCGAGCACAATTAATTGCGGAAATGTGCTTGAAATTCAAAGCACTCGTATATCAAAGCAAACTTCCCAATAAGAATCAATTGAAATTTAGATGATTCATTCTACTATCATTTATTCATAAGTCCTTTAGTCTATAGTCCATATAAAAAGATTATGGCAATGTAATAGGTTGTGTGACCATATAATGTCCATCTGCAAATGGCAGCTTCCACATGGGGATTAGAAGCAAAATCCAGCAGGAGCTACAGTGTATGAAAGAGAAGAGAGGCACCTCTAAGTGTAGCAATATGGTTACTTTTAATATAGGTACATTTACCAACTCACTGGGTTAATGATTAAAACATGCACATCTAAGTATGCAGGCATCTGTGGTAAAGCTATCCACATAGACTGCTGCACTCTCACCCATGTCAGTCTTCAATCATGACCGGGAAGACTACCCTGCAGTAGAGCGATCTGAAAGTGAGGCTTGAAGCACGTAGATGGTGGTGGCAGTGCGGAGGATGGTCTATGTGGACAGCTTTACCCCAGATGCCTGCATACTTAGATGTGCCTGTTTTAATCATCAATCATGTGAGTTGGTAAATGTTGTACCTTTATTAAATGTAACCATATTGCCACACTTAGAGGTGCCTCTCTTCTCTTTTATACTCTGTAGCTCCTGCTGGATTTTGCTTAAAATCCCCTTGTGGAAGGCTGCCATTTGTGGATGGACATTTTATGGTTACACAACCTATTACATTACTATAATCTTTTTATATGGACTAAAGACTGAAGGACTTACAGTATGAATATATGGTTGTAGAATGAATCATCTGAGTTTCGATTATTTCTTATGTATGTATAGCAAACGCGCAAAATCTGAAATCTGGGGGGCGTGGCCAGCAGCCGAGGTGAATGGCCGCAGTGTGAGAGAGCTCTGTCATCCACGGGCATACCGGAGCTCATAGAGTGACTCTTGAGCCTCCAAAAGCGGAGATTTTCACCCACAGCAGGTCGGGCACACCCTGGGATCATGTCCAGGAAAAGAAAAGACACCGGGAAGATTAGCAGAATGACGGACTTTTACACGCTTCCCCGCAGCACACAGGCCCAAGATGGCGCCGGTAAGCATAACGGCGGAGAGCGTGGCAGGCTCTCTAGCTACAACAATAACACACACCGCTCCATGCCTCATCCTCACAAGGGGCACAAGGGGAAGTATACTATTTCCCAGTCATCTTCCGCATCATCTAGCCCAGTCAAGGCTAAACAACAACACATGCAGGGAAATAACATGGCTGAGGAAGAAACAGACACATCTCTTAATGACACCAGGGAGCTCCAGGACTCCATCTTAAAATTTCCTACTAAAAACCAGCCGGTAATTGACACAACATTGAAGGACATGCTAGTGTCTCTCCGTAGCACCCTACATGCGGACATATTAACCCTCACAAGTGATTTTAAACAGAATTCAAGGCTGTCAACAACAGGGTTACCCATATTGAACACAAAATGGGAGAATTTGCGGGTGCCATCAATGAAGTGATTGATGCCCATAATGAGAAAGATGACGAAATACACCAATTAAAGTCCAAGATGGCCGACCTGGAAGATCGTTCGAGAAGAAATAACATCAAAATCAGGGGGATACCCAAGTCGGTAAAACCACCAGATTTAAACGCTTACTTTCAAAACATCCTACAAGAAATGCTTCCTGATGCTTCGGTGACAGATCTCTCTATCGACAGGATCCATAGACTGCCGAAACCTAAGCATATTCCTGATCATCTGCCAAGAGATACAATTGCAAGGATTCACTTCTACCAAACTAAAGAGAAATTCCTTCAATGCATGAGAAATCCTGACAACGCATTACCATGCATCCAAGGCCTTTCCTTCTTTACTGATTTGTCTGCATATACAATGCAAAGACGGAAGAATTTGGCCACCATCACCAAACCACTGAGAAACCACCATATTACCTACAGATGGGCCTATCCTGCAAAACTGCTCATTACAAAAGATGGGAAAACGTTCCCTATCCAGTCAGTGGAAGATGGTATATGGTTACTGAAGGAATAGGACATCCTAGACAAGACAGAGGATCTTCCTTCAAGCGCCTCATCACCGCGTCCACATTCTCCAACCTGGCCACAAGATGCAATTGACTGAGGCTCAAGCTATAAATAACCACTATTACACAAAGTTGTGCTCCGGTGCACCCGTGGAACTTTATTTGGTTCTCTTTTCCCTCCTAAGAAGTTACGGGATAATATCCCAACAGATTCAGTTGAATCGTTAAAATTTTTTACTAACTTTCTTTTTATATAATTTTACTTGGAGATTTTTCGTTTTTGTTGTATTAATCTCTGAGACATTACCTAAACAGCTTAACAACATCTGGACTCTGGTTCACTATTAAAATACTTCTTCTACAAGAAATCTTACCTCAGTTTTCAGTTTAACAAGGCTACTAATCCTAGGAACTTTACTTTATCCATTCCTCAAGATCAACAACATGGGGTTTAAAATTTCCTCGTTTAATGTTCGCGGACTGAACAGCCCACAAAAAAGGTCAATGCTTTGGAAGGAAGCTCGACTCCTGCAAAGTGACATTCTTTGTCTTCAAGAGACTCATTTCTCCGTATCCAAGCCTCCGAAATTCTCCCACCAGAACTTTCCAACAATTATTTGTTCGAATGCTCCAAAGAAGAAGAGGGGAGTAGCTATTCTCATCAAAGACACCATTTCTTTTCGTCAAATCTACAAGGATGTAGATGACATGGGTAGATTTATTATACTGGTTGGTGAGGTAAACAACACAGTATACACTATAGTAAATGTTTATTTACCTAATGTGAAACAAATCTCTTTTTTGAACAAAATTTGGGAACGAGTACGTGCAGTGCAAAAGGGGTACACCATAATTTGTGGAGATTTCAACGCTATACCAAACAAAATTCTAGATGTCTCGGCTGAGACCCCGAAAAGTCGGGAAAGAGTGACCCTTTCGCGCTTCATGGCCTCAGAAAGTCTACACGACGTGTGGCGATGTCAACACTCGACTGAGCGGGATTATTCCTACTTCTCGAGTGTGCATCACACATATTCAAGAATTGATTTCTTCTTGGTGGATAGGTTTCTGTTGCAGAACATTAGTTTGTCCACCGTATACAATATTACGTGGTCAGACCACGCTCCGGTCTCTATTACAGTGGAGGGATCTCGCACTGAGACAAGGGCAAACAGATGGAAAAACGATACCTTTCTTTATACACATCCACACCATAAGCATAAAATTACTAAAGAACTGCATGAATTCTTCAATACTAATGCTGGCTCGGTGCCAGATCCCTTCACAATTTGGAACTGTCATAAAGCTTACATAAGAGACATCCTCATGAAAATGAGCAGTGTAGCTAAAAAACAAAGAAACAAACAATTAAATGATCTACTCCTTCAGATAAAAAACCTAGAATCGGTAAATAAAAAAGCCCCAGACCCCACCACTAGCTCACAACTAGATAAAACCAGACATGATCTTAGACTGTTACTTATCTCCCAACATAAACATACGGTTCAAAAATGGAAAGCACAATACTATAGCCATGGTAACAAAGCAGGCAAATTACTAGCAAATCAAGTAAAGGAAAAAACCTTCAAACAAAAAACTCCATTTATTTCACACCCGAATACAGGCATTAGACTATCCAATCCAAAAGATATTGCTAATGCTTTCAGGGACTACTACAATAATCTCTATAACCTTAAAGAGTACAATACCACCTACCAACCATCACCTGAATTAATTCAGACGTTCCTGGACTCTATCTCAATGCCCAAACTGAATTTAGACCAATTGCAAACTATCAATGCACCAATCTCTATGTCCGAACTAAATAAAACAATATTATCTCTCCCTAATAATAAATCCCCAGGCCCAGACGGTTTCTCGTCAGAATACTATCGGACATTTCAATCCATACTAGGCCCACACTTATTAAATGTATACGGTTCAGCCATATCTACATCTTCATTCCCAATTGTGACTTTACCCAAACCTGGGAAATCACCTGACACTCCACAAAACTTCAGGCCTATGTCGTTGCTAAATGTAGACCTGAAGATTTACGCAAAGATTCTAGCCAACAGATTGGCACAATTTTTACCCACCTTGGTTAAACATGGGTTTATCCCAGGCCGCCAGGCACCAGACGCAACACGAAGAATTATTAATTTAATTCACGCAGCGGAATCCTCGGGTACTCCTTCTCTGCTTCTATCATTACATGCAGAGAAGGCCTTTGATAGGATCCACTGGGGATATCTGAAACTCGTTTTGGACAAATTTGGCATCTCGGGAAATATAAACTCAGTCATTTTAGCACTATATACTAACCCCTCTGCAATGGTATACACAGAAGGAATGTTCTCGGACAGCTTCAATATTACTAACTGGACAAGGCAGGGCTGTCCCCTATCCCCCCACATTTTTGCTTTATTAATGGAACCCTTGGCCGAAAAAATTAGATCACACCCAGAAATGTCTGGTATCACAATCTCCAAACAAGCACACACTATCTCCCTCTTCGCAGACGATGTGATTTTATCTCTATCCAATCCCAACACCTCCTTACAAACGGTACACAATATTTTGAACCATTTTAATCAAATTTCATACTACAAAGTTAACGCATCAAAATCTAATCTACTTGCCATAAACATAGAAGAAAAACTCTGCAAATCCCTACACTCACGCTTTCCGTATCCATGGGCTGACAAACCTATCCTATACTTAGGGATAAAATTAACAACTCCTAGCAGCAATCTATTTAAAGTGAACTTGGTTCCATTCATTTCCTCTATCCAACCAGAACTAACTAGATTAAAGTCCTTTTGTTTGTCTTGGATGGGAGGGCTGGCGGCATACAAAATGCTTATTTTACCAAAAATACTGTACTACTTTAGAGCTCTTCCGATCTCTATACCAGCAAAATTTTTTACAACAGCTCAGTCACAGCTACATAAATTTGTATGGGCAGATAGAAAACCGAGATGCTCTCAGTCTTCTCTTTCGAGACATAGAAAGGCAGGGGGAATGGGACTCCCAATCTTAAGAGACTACTTCGCTGCTAGCATACTGGATCAAACAAAATATTGGTTTCAAAACCATTCCTCTAAACACTGGGCCACTATAGAACAAGCCTGGTCGAACTCTAATTCCCTGAAATCCACATTGCTAGCAAACTCTTTCTCAAATACTCACCTCAAATCTAAGTACCCTATCATACAACTAGTACTAGACACATGGAAGAAATTCTGTTCCCAAATAATACACAACACAGACCTTAAGGAAATCCCCATTCCACTGAATGCGATTTGCACACATATTAAAGATCTACAAACAACTCAGTGGGAACACAAAGGAATAACCCTAATCTCGGATATGTTTGACCGAGGAAAAATCATTCCCTTCAACACACTAACCCAAAACTATTCTCTTCCTACCTCTGATTACTACATGTACATTAGAATCTCAACATTCTTGAAATCTCACCAGCTGCAACCCATTAGAATTCCACATAAGGCATGGGCATACTGGAATGACAAATCTACCTCAAAGAAAGGAATTTGCTTATTCTACACCTTAATACAACAAAAAGATTAATACATTAAATTGCCAGCGCACCAAAAATGGGAGGCAGAACTCTCCACGTCCTTTTCAGAAAAACAATGGCAGGAAGCTATTAAATCTAACAACTGCTACACGAGATCTACAGCACATTGGGAGACAGCCCAAAAACTACTACTTCGATGGTACTATACCCCCTACCCAACTGCAAAATTCTCCAACAGCAGCTCTAATGAATGTTGGCGAGGTTGCGGTAAAGTAGGTACTCTTCTTCACATGATCTGGGAATGCCCAAACCTTTGGAGTTTCTGGAGAGCAATATTTAGATTAATATCAAAAATTACAGGTTTCATCAGGGAAGGTGAAGCAGAACTAGCCATTTTAAGCATAAACATAGACCAATACCCTCCTGCTCTTAGACCAATGGTGGTACAAATTCTGATGGCAGCCAGATTGACAATCACTAGCAATTGGAAATCTGGCAGCTCACCAAACATTAGTGACGTCATCAGAAAAGTTGATGAAGCTTTTAAATATGAACAGATGATGGCAAATATACACGGTAATACACTCCGTCTGTATAAACAATGGGATCCTTGGATTAGTTTCAGAAAAATTGCATAAAAACTGTATCTGTATACTCTCTTCTTCCTTTTTCCCTTTTTTTGTTGAATATGCAATAGGGAGCCAGAGTCCCTACCTTCTTTATAAATAAAGTTTTCTTTTCTTTTTAATTTTTTTAGTTTAAGATATATACTCTCCAATTCATTATATTATTTGAAAATATAGATGTTTGATCATAATCAATCTACGATTGTTTAAACATAAGCTGCGGTTTGAATGTAAAAAAACATATGGGGATGTATCAATGACCCTGTAGAACTGTTATGTCATTTATGAAAATACCTTGTATGGTATAACATTGTGAATTATTTTTTTTGGAAAACCTTTAATAAAAAGAGATTTGAAAAAAAAAAAAAAAATCCGAAATCCGAAAGATCCAAAATAAAAAAAATGCTTTATTTTCCTATCCATTATATTTTCATATCGTTGTGACAACAGTTCAATATAGATACGGTCAAACATTGGATAGAAAACATCTAATAGAATATAAAATACATAATAGGACAACTCAGGAGGAGGTACTGATTATTCTAGAGTTTATTGCACAATATAAAGAAATTGAACACATCTGTCAATGCCATTGGCCCATCTTAAAATCAGACAAGCATCTACAAACAATATTGCCATATACAGTAATCCAAAGTTCATTTACAGGAGAACACCTATGATAAGGGGCAATATAGTAAGAAGTGTAATAGAAGCACCTCCAAAACGAACATGATATTTCTTCACTAGAAAAGGCTTCTAACCTTGCAAAAGGTGCTATGTGAGTAATCACACAAAAAAAGAAATAAATATCAAGAGAACTGACTTTACAGCTACCATTACAAGAAAGAACTATAACATTAGGGATTTTGTCACATGCGATATTGAAGGGGTAGTGTATGTTCTACAATGCCCATGCCATCTTCATTATGTGAGAAGAACTAAAAGACCACTAAAGGGTCAGGCTTAAACGGATATTAAAGTCTTGTTTTTCTTTAAAATAACAAACATACATCAACATCTAACATCAACATAACATCATACTTACCTACTCTGTGCAGTGTTTTTTCACAGAGCAGCCCAGATCCTTCTCTTTCGGGATCCCACACTGGTGCTCCTGGCTTGTCTCTCCTGCCAGGTGCCCCCCACAGCAAGCAGCTTCCTCTGGGGGCACCCGACCCATGGCTCTTTGTGTCCATTCACATACACAGCCGTGATGTGGCCTGCCCACTCTGTCTCCTGAATGGCCCACTGGCTGCAATTGACAGCCAATCAGGAGCGTGAGTTCCCAGAGAGACAAGGCTCTCGTAGAAATCGCTGGATCAAGAGGGGGCTTAGGTAAGTATTAGGGGGGCTGCGGCACACATAAAGTTTTTTACCTTCATGCATAAAATTCATGAAGGTAAAAAACCTTTTGATTTACAACCACTTTAAACAACATGTAAAAAATATTGAGAAGGATTGTACTAAATATAATCTCTCCAAACATTTTTCTAAATGTCATAATAAAAATCCCTCACAATGACAGTTTTGGGGCATTGAAATATATGAAAAGCACTGACAAGGCAGCTATAAAATCAAAACACTGAGTCAAGCTGAATCCAGGTGAATATACACTCTAAACACTTTAGTACCTAATGGTTTGAATGTTGAGTTTGACTTGAACTGCTTTATTAGTGACTTTTAGGGTACCTACATTCACCTAATTGTAGGAAGGTTATATTCTCTACCACACAGTAGATTTTTTTGTTTTGAGGTATCTGCCCTTTTTTTCCTAACATTATCACTATTTTTCCTTGCACAGTATCAATTTATTGTATTTGAGCTGTATAGTATATCTCCTTTTACCCAGTGATCCTATACATTTTATATTGTTTTTTTATTTATGAGTTTTATCATGTATAGGTATTTCTATATACCTCCCCTTGTAATTCATTTTTTTGGGGGTTAATCGCGTTGTAGGTCTCACAGTGTAAGGTTCTATTAACACTGGCTATCACAAAGCTAGGTCATTTTTATGCACATTTATCAGTCAGTACAAAGAGGGGCTCAATACTATTTTTACTTATATGGATGTAAATTAAGTGCACTTAATTTACATCCATATTACTGCTATTAGTCTACAGCTGTGCTGGCTGATATTTTTCATAATTTTATTTTTATTCACAGCGCAGTATATTTTTCAAATTTGTCCACTATTTTAACTTATACAACTATTTATTTACCTGTATTTTGTATATTTATTTACATAAATATTTGCCTATTTTTTATATTTGTTTTCTTTTTATTTTAATTTCATTAACATTAGTTTGTATACATTGTTCTGATTTGGGTGACTAGAACCCCATATGTTAATTACGGTCTCCTATGATCATCCCCTCACTTACCCTCACTAACTCCTCCTGTACTTCAGTAAAATGGTCAACCATTATATTAAAAGGGTATGCCTAGATATCATGGCCATTGGGTATATTCACACAATTGACTCCAACAAAATGGTTGATGGACCTATTCACATAGCGGACTTAAAGAAAATGGTGGCCTCCCAATAATAATAGTACTAAGCTATATAAGGACAGCTGCATCCACCAGGCTCTTTTCCCTGATAAAGTTAACTGGTGCATGACGTAACACGTAGGGTGGAGCCTGAGGGATCGTGGACTGAAAGTTACCTCAGAACAAGAAAAACTGTAAGCCCGGTGAATGCTTGTATTCATTTACCTCATGTAAGCATAATTATTTATACACTAACAATTTAATACACTAATACATTATTGTAAGCAGTATTACACTATTGAGGGTATCCCCTTCATTTTAATATGGCCCGAGAATCAATAATTTCCAAGATGATAAGACACTCTTAAAGGGACCAGTACCTGTTTTTTTCCTTGAGAAGTACCTGGCAACATATGAGTACCGTGGTGTAAGGGAGGCCATATTAGAAGATTATAGTGGAACCCTGCATCTTAGATTGGTGAAACTATTAAGCTGGATGTGTCTGTACATGCATTTTATGCCATATCATTAAGGTGGGGGCATTGAGAGCACAGAGGTGTTTAGTGAAGTGGTTAAAGAAGCACTAAGAAGAAGATTATTGTCATTTGGATGTCACGCCATGGTAATTTCACGCACTAGCACTTTATGAACTGTCTTAAGTTTATTGAAGCACAATAAGAATGTGCTATTTATTGGGTACATACTGTACAGTATATGATTTATTTCATCACTTTTTTCATTTATAATAATATTTGTGGTTTAAATGGTAGTGGAACATGTACATAAATATTATTATTTGATTTCAAAATTGTTGTGGTGTGTATGCAGCAATAATATTAAATTTTACTTTATCGCCACCAATATAATTTGTGGATAGCACAGGAGTTAATCACTAGGGATGGGCGAACACTGAACAATATGCGGTGTTCAGGGCAAATTCGAAAGCCACCGGAACACCATTAAAGTCTATGGGACATTAACATGAAAAATCAAAAGTGTTCATTTTAAAGGCTTATATGCAAGTTATTGTCATAAAAAGTGTTTGGGTCCTGCCCCAGGAGACATGTATCAATGCAAGAAAAAGTTTTAAAAATGGATGTTTTTCAGGAGCAGTGATTTTAATAATGCTTAAAGTGAAATAATAAAAGTGAAATATTCCTTTAAATTTCGTACCTGGGGGTGTCTATAGTATGACTGTAAAGTGGCGCATTTTTCCTGTGTTTAGAAGAGTCCCTGCACAAAATTACATTTCTAAAGGAAAAAAAGTCATTTAAAAGTACTCGCGGCTACAATGATTTGTCGGGTCTCGGCAATACAGATAAAAGTCATTAAAAAATGGCATGGGATTCCCCCACTGTCTATTACCAGGCCCTTTGGGTCTGGTATGAATATTAAGGGGAACCCAGAACCAAAATTTTTTTTAAAATTGCGTGGGGGTCCCCCCAAATTCCATACCAGGCTATTCAAAACTGGTATGGATATTAAGGGGAACTCCGCACCAAAATTTGAATAATAAATGGCGTGGGGGTCCCCCCAAAAATCCATACCAAACAGTTATCTGAGCACACAATCTGGCAGGCCACAGGAAAAGGGCGAGGGGAACGATAGAGTGCCCACCCTCCTGAACCGTACCAGGCCACATGCCCTCAACATGGGGAGGGTGCTTTGGGGTAGCCCCACACAGTGACGTACGTGGGTGACCCCGCCCCCTCTGATGCACAGGGACTTCTCCATGGCTTTCCAGGGGCCTCAGAGGGGGTGGAGCCACCCGTTTATGTAATAGTAAACCTCTGACCCCCCCAGGAAAGCCATAGGAAAGTCCCCATGCATCAGAGGGGGCAGGCTCACCCGGCCCCGCCCTCAGTTATAAAAGAACTGTCACCTGCAAGGATGCATCATACGGCAGGTGCCTCCCATGGAGGTGGGTCGGTCGCAGCTTTTTTTTTTTTTTTGGTCCATCAGCGGAGTGAGAGAAGATGAATGGATTTCATGGGACATTTCTATTTTTTTATTTTTTAATAAAGGACTTGTCCCAAGTTGTGTCTTGTCTTCTGTACCATTTTGACACTTTTTTTGTGAAATGGTAGGGGTACATTTGAAACCCGTTACCATTTCACACAGGGAGGAGGCCGGGATCAAGGGGGTTTCCAGATTCCAAACCCCCCCGCCCACAGACCCCCACAACCCTTGCCTGGTGGTTGTGGGGATGAGGCCCTTGTCCCCATCAACATGGGGACAAGGTGCTTTGGGGGGCTACCCAAAAGAACCCTCCCCATTTTGAGGGCATGTGGCCTGGTATGGTTCAGGAGGGGGGTGCTCTCACATTCCCCCTCTTTTCCTGCAGCCTGCCAGGTTGCATGCTCTGATAAAGGTCTGGTATGTGGGGACCCATGCCATTTTTTTTTAAATTTTGGCTAGGGGTTCCCCTTAATATCCACACCAGACCTGAAGGGCCTGGTATGGAATTTGTGGGGACCCCCACGCATTTTTAAAAAAAAAATTTTTAAGGTTCCCCTTAATATTCATAACAGACCCAAAGGGCCTGGCAATGGACTGTGGGGGAATCCCATGCCGGTTTTTTCAATGACTTATCTGTATTGCCGGGACTGACAATTAATTGTAGCTGCGAGTACTTTTAAATGACTTTTTTTCCTTTAGAAATGTCAATTTGAGCAGGGACTGTTCTAAACATGGGAAAAATGTGCCACTTTACAGGCATACTATAGACAGCCCCCAGGTACAAAATTTAAAGGAATATTTCACTTTTATTGTTTCACTTTAAGCATTATTAAAATCGTGCAAACAATAAAAACAGGGAAAAAGTTGCACTACTAAAGATGAGAAAAACAATTTTTTAGCAGCCAGCATCAACAGTGTAGTGAACTGTGTAACAAAGTAAAAATAAATATATAAATGCAGCGCTGATAAATAATATGTGGTATAAAAATCAAGGTAACGGCGCATCCCTCAGGGATAAACGTGAAACTGGTGACAGCTTGTGAATCAAACACAAACATGTATTATACAAATCAAAAAAAGGGCTGTCAAATATATATAAGAAATAAATCTAAAATATCTGTAAAAAAAACAAAAAAAAATGTGTCCGTGTTAAAAAATAAATTAATATTCCTCAATAGATGCAGAGAAATCCCATGGGGAAAAGATGTGTAGGGTGATGCCTTTTAAACCAGTGGGTACAGCAGAACAGACTTCTTCATATGGCATAAACCGTTATACAGCTGAAAGGATAGAAGAATTGGGTACGCTTACCACAAAGGGTAGACACACTCACCATATGGCGGTGGGTCAGTTAGGCATTTGGATCAATCAGTCCAGTGGGTGCTTTATAGAAGGTAGTAATGGTATAAAAATGCACTTCAATGGCCTCAGAGCAGTAAGGGATGGGAAGGAATAGTTAAAGCGGAGTTCCACACAAAAATGGAACTTCCGCTTTTCGGAACCCTCCCCCCTCCGGTGTCACATTTGGCACCTTTCAGGGGGGAGGGGGATGCAGATACCTGTCTAAGACAGGTATTTGCACCCACTTCTGGCATAGACTCCCATGAGAGTCTATGCCTCTTCCCGTCCCCACCGCGCCGTCTCCTGGGAAACACACAGCTCCCAGGAGAGAGCGGGGACCACTTACGATGCGCAGCGCGACTCGCGCATGCGCAATAGGGAACTGGGAGGTGAAGCCGCAATGCTTCACTTCCTGATTCCCTCACCTAGGATGGCGGCGGCAGCTGCCGAGAACCGAGCGGGTTCCCGGGTCGCCTGCCGACATCGCTGGACCCCGGGACAGGTAAGTGGCCATGTATTAAAAGTCAGCAGCTGCAGTATTTGTAGCTGCTGGCTTTTAATATTTATTTTTTTTTGGCGGTGTGGGTGGACCCCCGCTTTAAGATCTCCAGCAGCTACTGTAGATGGAATATGCAAACTCCAAGGTACGGCATATCAGATCATAAAAAAGAGAATAAAGGGCCTCCAGTGCATGAATCCAATGGAAAAAAGTTATTTAAAAATACCAGGAAAATAAAAAGTACAATCACCTGGCCAGGTGAGTACAGAAAGTGATCACATAAAATATGTATCTAAATCGCGTGGTGTCAAAAAGCACAAAGGCTCAGCAACCCGACATGTTTCGGACAATAGCCCTTGAACTGGGGCAAACAGCCTAGTGTTTGGCACCACGCTATATAAGAACCCTTAAAATTATGAACAACGCCAGTCAGCTGTGTGCACTGACACTGGGTGGACACAGCAGCCAATCATAGGTCGCCAGTATGCACACACTCCTTGTCCTTAGATCATGTGACTCTGTAGACCAATGACCCCTCAAAACACCCTCAGACTACAGTCACATGTTAGCGCTGCCATAGCTGACATCATCGCGCACCAGTGTTTGCACTTCAAGCCTCATTTTTGTTACAGGTATCAGCCTGTATACTTATAAGGCTAGGGGTGAGATAACCCCACCCGCTCCTCAAATGTAAACATCATCGTGCACCGGAAAGAAGCGCTCATAGCCTTTTAGCAGCTCATAGCTAAGGAGGTACATTCACAGGGTCGGCTTGGCAGCAGTGAATTATTAAAATCACTGCTCCCGAAAAAACGTCCATTTTTAAAACTTTTTTTGCATTGATACATGTCCCCTGGGGCAGGACCCAGGTCCCCAAATGCTTTTTATGACAATAACTTTGCATATAAGCCTTTAAAATGAGCACTTTTGATTATTCATGTTCGTGTCCCATAGACTTTAACAGTGTTTGTGTGTTCTGTCAAATTTTTGGCCTGTTCGGTATGTTCTGATGTGAACTGAACTGGGGGGTGTTCGGCCCATCCCTATTGATCACATTATGTAACAGTAAGTTAAAAAAAACTCAAAAAACAACTGCTTAATGCAGCACTCAGGATAAACATCCTGCGGTAAATGTCTTTTAAATGCTTCAAAACGGCAAAAACTCTGGTATCACAAATCCAGGGTTTGTAGACTCCTTTCCCATGTATATCAGCAGCCTTAGCCTAGCCCTTCCTAATGTGCCACACTGGAAATTATCAGAAGCGGACCCTCTCTAGCAGATCTCTACTAGAGAACAAGCAGCCTACAGAGAAAATGTAAATAAACTCTCAGCTGCAATAGTGACCAGGGGTTTGTGCTGTTGTCAATTTAATAGGTACATCAGTGGTAGCGAAAGAGTCAAATGGTGATAACAAGCACGTTTTAAAAGTCTGTCATGTTGACTTTTATTGTTTCTAGCAAGCATTGTTCATTAGCTACAGAATGTGTAAGACAAGAACACATAATCATATTAAAAAACTAAAATAAATATACTTATTTTACACTAATTCTTTGAAGAATAATAGTTATACTGCAACAACAACAAAATGGAATTTATAAAATATTCAGTAGAAAAGTAGAAGACATGCAGTAGACATGCAGTAGAAAACATGAGCAATCTAAAAGCACTGATAACAAGGGAAAATATGTTTACAAATGTTGCCGATTGGACAGTTGCACATTGCAAAGTAACTAAGCATATATTTTTTACACAAATAATAATTAAAAACAACTAAGAAAAACAAATAGTACACAAATAATAACTAAGTATAACTAAGAAAAACATGTTATAGAAAGTAATGGAGCAAAACTGAATGTGGTTCTAAATGCTGAATGTTTTTTTACCTTTGTGCATTCTATGCATTCCCTCCAGCCCCCAAATCCTTACTTGAGCCCCCTACGATCCAGTAATGTTCATGATAGCCTCAGCTTTATGGGGACTCTCCCTCCTCATTGGCTGAGACAGCAGAGGTGGCCCATTGGTTCCCACTGCTATCAATCACAGACAGTGAGCCAATGAGGATAGAGTGGGGGGCAGAGCTCAGCCATGACTCTTTGTGTCTTATGGATGCATAGAGCAGCGGCTCGGGAGCGAGCATGCAGTGGTGCCCCAAGGGTAAGAGGCTTTCTCTAGGGGCACAACTTGAAGGGGAGGGGCAAGGAGCACTAGTGAGGGACCCGAAAAGACTTGGATCAGGGCTGCTCTGTGCAAAACCACTGCACAGAGCAGGTAAGTATACCATGTTTGTTTTTTATTTTTTAAACAAAGTTTTAATATCACTTTAACCAACAAATGTTCATGAGATATACTGTTAACAAAAATATTTTTACTGTCAAAGATTGTCTTATTCGTGTTAGTGATAGTTATTTATTTTCCTTGTTTGTTTCTTATTCATTACATGAAAAATCAAATTCAAATAAAGTGATTTAGTTGGACATTGTGTAGCGAATTGCAATTAGTTGTACATACCAGAAAGTTTCGAAATCCTTTGCTCTGTTTGCAGAACTTTGGATCTATGGAATCACAGTCACAAGATCCAATACAATAACGTGCATATTTTCAACTCTTGAAACTGCTGTGCAATTATATCAGTGCATTGACAAGGGATATGTAAGTTAAATCTTTATTATGCAGTTAGAGTTTTGAAAGATGCAGCAGTCAAGCAGCATCTTAAATTCTAACATATGAAATAAACAACAGCAAGTGCCTATCACCGTTCTGGTTATGTTTCCTGTTTATGACATTTTGCAGCATATTCAGTCTTAGATACACAAAGGAAACTACAAGAAAATCTCTCCAAAACCAGGGGAAATTACGTAATGCCTCCAGGCAGGATTCCCTTATTAGGACATTTTCCACATATGTCCTGTTTGAGTGACAACCATGAAGTGTTAATTAAATGAATTACATTTTACAATATTTTCTGAAAATAGCATTGATATTAAATTTACAATCATAAGCACTTTTAAAAATTGGGGTAGCCCTACGAAATATGTAGAAATATAAATGCATTGAGTGCATTATTCATTAAAATAATTGGTAATATTTAATTCTTAATGACAGTGCTATACATTTAAACTGTAATTCATTTAAATTAACGTTATGTAATATAGCAGAACTGTTAGGTACAACTAAAAGTGTAATGTTATTTTCAGAAAATATAAATAACCAATATTTAAACTCCGTCTAACTCAAAATCTTATTTTCCAACAAATATCCCACTAACATACTTGCTAAAATTAGCTGAATTATAGTACTTAAACAACCTTGATTTGTAAAATAACCACAAGGAACCTTGAGGGATTTAAATTGCAATACTACAAAATCCATACCAGAATGGAAGGGCCTGGTATGGAATTTAGGGGGAATCCCACGTCATTTTTTTTTTAAATTTTGGTTCGGGGTTCCCCTGTGGGGAATTCCCATGCCGTTTTTATCAATGAACTTCTATGTGTATTGTCGGCAATGCAATAGCCACGAGTAGTTTTAAATGGGTTTTTTCCTTCGAAATGTCATTTTGCTGTCAGACTGTTCTAAACACGGGAAACATGCGACCCTTTACAGGCATACTATAGACACCCCCCAGCTACAAAATTTAAAGGGATATTACACTTTTATTGTTTGACTTTAAGCATTATTAAAATCACTGCTCCTGAAAAAACGGCCATTTTAAAACTTTTTTTTGCATTGATCCATGTCCCCTGGGCCAGGACCCGGGTCCCCAAACACTTTTTATGACAATAACTTGCATATAAGCCTTTAAAATTAGCACTTTTGATTATTCATGTTCATGTCCCATAGACTTTAACGGTGTTCGCTTGTTCGAACCAACTTTTTTCCTGTTTGCATGTTCTGGTGCGAACCGAACAGGGGGGTGTTCGGCTCATCCCTAATTCTGAGCATGCGTGGCACTTTGTGCGTCGGATTTGTGTACACACGCTCGGAAATTCTGACAACGGATTTTGTTGTCGGAAAATTTTATAGCCTGCTTTCAAACTCTGTGTGTCGGAAAATCCGATGGAAAATGTGTGATGGAGCCTACACACGGTCGGAATTTCCGACAACAAGGTCCTATTACACATTTTCCATCGGAAAATCGGACCGTGTGTACGGGGCATAAGTCAAATAACAGCCAAACAATGTGTAGGTTGATCAATGAACGTTACACTCGCTGTGCAGAGTGAAGGCACTAAATGTGTTGTATAATTGGCATACAGGTTACATTAAAAGTAGGTTGATGTCTTGTAGTACAGACCTGGATGAGGCGATTACTTGGTTCTTCTTTGCTGGTTGTGGGTGCTGTACCTCCCGCGGAGGGGGTCAGGATCTGCTGGTTCACCATTCGCAGGCAACAGCTTCCATTTGCGAAGAAGCTCCATACCTTTATCAAGTGATGTAATTGCATGCGATTCGTTATGCATATCCACGATTAGCTTGGCTGGGAAGCCCCATTTATAGTTGACTTTATGGTTACGCAGAATCTTGGTAATCGGCACCAGGTTATGTCTCGCTGTGAGAGTTGCTTGTGTCAGATCAGCATACAATGCAATCCCAGTAAAGGGGTCTGGAAGGGCAGGGTGTTGTCTGGCGTATCTCATCAGTTGGTCTTTGATGTGATAGAAGTGGATGCACGCTATAACATCCCTGGGAATCTGGGCAGGGAGGAAGGATGGCTTCGGTAGTCTGTGGGCCCTGTCAATTATTAAGTTCGCAGGTCCTAGTGATGGAAAGGCTGCTACCATGAGCTTTTGAAGGCAAGCCGTTAGCTTAGCTGGTTTAACTGACTCAGGGACGCCTCTGAACTTGATGTTGTTCCTGCGGGCCCTGTCTTTGATGTCAGCCATTTTAAGTCACATGGTTTTGATCTCTTCCTCTACATCAAAATGAGCATCTACTAGCTCATTATGTGCTAATGTGAATTCTTCCATTTTCTTCTCCACATATTCCACTCTGCTAGTTACTGCTGCCACTTCACATTTATTAGTCTGCATAAACGCTGCCATGTCGCACTGGAGGGCCCCCCTTAGAATTTGTAACATCTCCTTAATGGTGGTATCTAAGATGCGCTGCCCTGAGGTGGGGAATGCATCCAGCTGCTGTGTGTATGAGGAGGATTCCTCCATTTCCTCCCCTTCAATCCCTGAGCCATCCCGGGACTCCTCTTCATCCCCAATCCTCCTTTTCTGCTTTACAGGGCTACTGAATGAGGAGGATGGCAATGGATGATCATTGCAGCCGGACTCACCCGTGGATGGCGATGGATGGCTATCTGCATGTGCTGTGGAGGCTGATGAACGGCCCTCCTCGCGGGTGCCATCTTGGAAATCTGGGCTCGTGGTGAGGGGGTAGAAATCCGTAAGTTTTCTCGGTCCCTCTCTCTCCTTTCTTTTAGACATTGCTGCCGCTGTGTGCCCCACGTCCTTAGGTGTTAGTCGGTATGTTTTTTAGTCAGTGTACTGAGCTGCGAGCCGCTGTAAGACACCCGTTGTGGCAGAGCTCAGGTCTCACACATCCATCCGCTCTGGCTGCCGGCTCCGCCCCTCCACTCAACTGTTATTTAACAGGTAATGTCACATTCTATATTACGCCCCATAGGATTGTAAGAGCGGAGGTCAAAAATCAAGAAAAAAAAGCAGAGGTCAAAAATCCAACGAGTTTCCCTTCTACAAATCTGTCTTTTCATATTACTACCCCTCCAATGGGGAGAATGTCTAGATACATTATGTCCAATAAATCCTTTACGGATATTGGACAAATGTTCACCAATTCTAGACTTGGATGGTTTTTCCGACGGAATTCCACTCAAGCTTGCCTTGCATACACACGGTCACACAAAAGTTCTCCGAACTTTTAACCGTCAAGAACGCGGTGACGTACAACACTACGATAAGCCGAGAAAATAAAGTTCAATGCTTCCGAGCATGCATCGAATTGTTTCCAAACATGCGTAGGAATTTTGCACTTCGGAATTTGTACGGACAATCACATTTTCGAATAGGAACTTTTCCCGACCGAAAAATAGAGAACATGCTCTCAGTCTTTTGCTGGCTGGAATTCCGCCAGCAAAAGACCAATGGAGCATACACACTGTCGCATTTTCTGACAAAAAGTTCTCATCTGAGTTTTGCTGGTGGAATTTCCAATTGTGTGTACGCGGCATTAGAGGAAAAAGAGGAAGTTTTGATGGTTCTGGATGTTCTACACACATTGCACCTTCTACATGGGTAGAAGCCTTTCATATTTCCAAACATATTCACTTTAGACACAGGGGGGTTTATGGTGCTTGGTGCCAAAGTATCTTTAAGTGTGGTATTTTTTCTGAAAATGACATTAGGTTTTTCTGGAAGTTTAGGACCCAGAATGTTATTACTGTTTAATACTTGCCAATGTTTCTTCACAATCTTGTTAATCCACCAATACTGTGAAGAAAAAGTAGTGACAAAGGCCCATTCATATGGGTTATTCTCCCTTGGTTCTTTACTTATTGGTATCAATAGCTGACTTCTATCCATATCACAGACTTTTTCTAATTCTTGTTTAAAAATATCCTGATTATAACCTTTTTCTATAAAAAGTTTAGTTAAGGTTTTAGCTTGTATTGAAAAGTCCTCCAACTTTGAACAATTTCTCCTAAATCTTTTAAACTGTCTCTTAGGAATGGCTTTCAACCAGCTAGGGTGATGGCAGCTTTCTGTCGGAATGTAGCCATTCCAATCAGTAGACTAAAAAAGTGTCCTGGTCATTAATAGAGGAATGGCTTTCAACCAGCTAGGGTGATGGCAGCTTTCTGTCGGAATGTAGCCATTCCAATCAGTAGACTAAAAAAGTGTCCTGGTCATTAATAGAGTCTGCTCTTTTTAAATCACTAAATCTAAGAAGGGAATAGAGGATGCAATAAATTGGTAGGTGAATCTGACACCCCATTGCTTGGAATTCAGATACCCCATAAATTCATGTAGAGACTCCACATAACCCCCCCAAGAAGAAGTCGTCATCAATGTAGCGTCACCAAAAAAGGAGGCATAAGTCCCCACATGAAAACAAAAAATAATTTTCCCATAAATAGGTTGGCTATACTTGGGGCAAATTTAGCCCCCATCGCAACACCAGTAGATTGTAGGTAAAACTCTCCTCCGTAATAGAAATAGTTATGCTCCATGGCAAATTCTAATAATAAATTCCTTTAAAGGTTTTTTTTATTGCCTGATCTTTATTCAAAAAATATCTAACTGCCATATATCCTATTTGATGTGGGAAAATGATATATAGAGAAGATATTATAGTAAACCTTGTATCTGACTGAACCAAAACATGTTTAAATATTAACTTTGGTGTCAGATCCAAAATGATACCTAATAGCCATATTTGTGATAATTATCTTTACATAGAACTTTGGAAAACGTCGGTTGGGGAGAATCTTGTGACATCACCACGCACCAGCTGGCAGTCTGAAAGCCCGTGGCTGTGTCTGTACTGTATTTCTTTGCTGTTCTTATGCAAAATTTTGGAATAAACTACAATTTTTTACTGCACCATGAAGTTCCTTTTTTACTAAATCCTTTATACTCACTGGAGGAGCATCAGACAGAGTGACTGGAAGGTTGGAAATGTACTAAACGTCATGTTGTCTTTGGCGGAGGAAAGTGGCTAATGCGTGGAGTGGACCAGGTGGAACATCACAGCTGATTACTGTGCATACTAGGCGAGCTTGATCCCTATAATGTGGGGTCCATCCTGTCCGGTAAGAGGCCATCTGTTTTTTTAGCTTACTCCTCTGCTGGGATATAAAGTACCGACCAGTTGCCATTGCAGATTTTTGAGTGCTGCATCAGAAGTTGCATTCATTATTACTTAATTTCATAGTTACATAGTTACATAGTAGGTGAGGTTGAAAAAAGACACAAGTCCATCAAGTACAACCTATGTGTGTGATTATATGTCAGTATTACATTGCATATCCGTGTATGTTACAGTCGTTCAGGTGCTCCAGACCCTTTATTAGCTTTGTTGCCCTTCTTTATACTCGCTCCATTTCCAGTATATCCTTCCTAAGGACTGGTGCCCAGAACTGGACAGCATACTCTAGGTGCTGCCGGACCAGAGTCTTGTAGAGCGGGAGAATTATTATTTTATCTCTGGAGTTGATCCCCTTTTTAATGCATTCCAATATTATGTTTGCTTTTTTAGCAGCAGCTTGGCATTGCATGCCATTGCTGAGCCTATCATCTACTAGGACCCCAGGTCCTTTTCCATCCTAGATTCCCCCAGAGGTTCTCCCCCCAGTGTATAGATTGCATTCATATTTTTGCCACCCAAATGCATTATTTTACATTTTTCTACATTGAACCTCATTTGCCATGTAGTTTCCCACCCCGTTAATTTGTTCAGATCTTTTTGCAAGGTTTCCACATCCTGCGGAGAAGTTATTTCCCTGCTTAGCTTAGTATCATCCACAAATACAGAGATTGAACTGTTTACCCCATCCTCCAGGTTGTTTATGAACAATTGAACAATGAACATTTCAAGTTTATCTTATGTGTTTGGGACTTTTTAATACAATATTAGATTCACATTGACCGATTCACTCACATGGTTATTTGTTTTGTATGATTATTCCATAATGTTTTTAAGGTTTGCACAAACTCCTTTTTTCTTTATATGTTTGTGAATTGAGTATTTAATTGCCTGAGGTACCAGCATTCACATACACATGTACCTTTTTACATTCTTTTCACCTTTTCTGTATGACATAAAATATTGTATTACCGGTACATACAATATTGATCACATTATCAGTTTGGTAAGCGCATAATATTTAAACTATGCACTGTCCCATCGTTGGATGCCACCAGCTCCTTACTGCTCCGGGGACCTCCAGTGACACCGTAGGCTTAGTTATTTTTTTCTCACCCCTCCTTTGATTGCATCTTAACAATGATTTTTGGAACTGTTTTTACGATCCTCACTGAATAAACTTGCCTTTGGTTTATCATTACTGTTATTGAGAGACCTATCTTCATTAACTTAATGTATGCTGACATTTTCCATTGGGTTGGTCCTGTTCCTCATTTATGCTAGTGAGGGATTTTCATTTTGACCCACTGAGTGCTGACACCCCTTGTTTTGTATTGTTGTCATCCATAATTTCCAGTTATGGTTACCGGTTAGCTGCACTGGGCTTAGTGTATACTCAATTAAATGTTATTCTTTCACATGATCCTCAGTTTTAGCGGACTTACTCACTTCCATACTTTATAATAACTAAATAAAATTTGATAAGATGTGGGACCTATGAATATCATACCTATCAGGGGATGTGTGATACCTTGGAAAACAAATCTTTCCTCTTGTTTCTAATATTTCTCCTTTTCCATTTTCTTCTTCCTTTTCATTTGCTCCCTAGGTTTTTTTCTCATTTTTTTCTTTCCTTCTACTGTGAAAAACTGCTACGTATAATTTATTTAATTTTTCTCCTCCTGCTTTTTTATACTGTGGAACAAGATGTAGTATACATAAAAGGATATGGAATGGTGTACTACATGAAAAAAGATAATAATAATCTTCTCAAGATACTACATCCAGTGCTTTTGAATTCTCCGCAGCGCAATATAGTCTCTATCACACCTCCATCCTTAGGAAACTGTACCTTAAATCCTTAGCGATGTTCATGATAAATGCTGCCATACATTGCATTCCTTGGCACTGGTGTTCAACTAATGTCCCAACGTTAAAGAAATGGTTTCACAAACTCAAAAAATGGAAGAAATAGAGGAACTGATTAGTATTTCACAGGAAGGACTCACAAAATTTACAACTACTTGGTATTGTTGATACATTATAAGACAACCACAGCATACAGTGCACAGATAGATGCTAGGTTTTCTTTCTGAAGCAATGTGTCTTTCTAACTATTACATTTTCCTGGCTCTGTCTTTTACTTATCTGTCTCATCTTCTCAGGCAGAACTCAGTACAGTGGGGGATATGATCATAGTGCCCCCCCCCCCCAGGTGGATTTCCTACCCTTTTCCTTTCTTGAATCTTTCCTCTTCCAATGTTGCGAATACCCACTCCACCATTTTTTTTCCCTTTTGCATTTTTCTTTTTCTCTTTAACAAAAAGGGCTGTTTTTTTTATGAATTTTGTTTAGCTGAATGGCCACAGGCCTCGTATAGCTTTCTAGATAAACCATGTGATCTCTGTATTGTACCTTGTACAAGATTCTCAACCTACCAGTTGTCTTTAACTAGTTGACGTAATATCCATATTTTATGTTGACCCACTTGGTAAAATGTTTATATACCTTTTATTTTCTCTTGGATCCTTGCACTGGATGTAACATTGTTGTATTTATAAAAAATGGACTGTATGGTTTTTGAATAATGCAACTACCTGTTTCTATATTGAGATAAGTATATCTTTACTACTTATTGAACTGTACATTATCCTGGATATAGTGACCAAATATCCACTACTTGTCCTTTTACTGATTTATTTTTTGTGTCTTGAAAATCTTTAATAAACAGCGTGAATATAAAATATTTTATTATTTATTTTCTTTTTTTTCAATTCTGTCCAGAATAATGAAAGAAAATGCATATAAAACTACTACAGATTAATTTGAAGGGAACCTGATGATGGACACCTAATTTCTCACATTTTCATTAAAGCAGTATATGATCTTTAAAACAAGCCATCACTGACCAATGTACAGTAGCTGCAGGCACTGTGGGCAAAGCATCTTTAAACTTTATAAGAAAGGTACTGTATTCATCTGCAGTCATGATTCATGTATGATTCATGATGAATGTGTATTGCAATTTCAAATAAAGTAACATATTTTATAGTGATATTTATACATTTGAACACTTTAATTGCCTTTAATAGACATTTAGTTAATAGTCACCTTTTGATGTCATACACAAACCACCTAAATGTATTCATAATCTGGCCACAGGCTCACTTTACATCATTTGGCCATGATAGGAATTTGTATCAAATAATCCAGATAATTTTGATTGAAAAAATACATAATTTCTTTTTCATATATCCTTTGGAAACTGTATTACAATTTCAAATAAAATAAAATTTTATAGTGGTGTTTATATATTCATACATTTGAACATTTTAACTGCCATAAACAGGCATTTATTTATTTATTAGTCACCACATAGGAAGATAAACAGTTTCTTTTTGTACGTGTTATAAATTTCACCAGAAAAATAATTAAGCTTCTGGATACTTTTTAGTGGTATCATAAAATATATTAAAAGTCAATTTAGTGACCTACAATATTATTCATTTAAAAAAAAAATATTTTAATAGATGTTAATGAGAAAATACAAGGTTAACAAGGAAAACCATGAAAAAATTGAAAAAAAAAAGTCAGACACTTGGACTGATTCCATTATCTTTGGGGAAGATTTCAACTCAGTTATAAGCCCTTCAATGGCTATTTCAAATGGGTATTCAGCCATCCCATATAGGATTCTCAAACAAATAGGAGATTCTTGAAAGAGACAAGAGTGGTCTCCCTACACTTCGGGATATAGCCATTCAGACCATGAATAAACTCCTCAAATTAACAGATATTTAAGAAGACTCTTAGTAAGATGAAACTTGGTAAAATTCTAAGTCTTGGCAGATTTACAACCTTTTTTTATATAAACTTTCTCTCAGTGGCAGCTGGTGCTTACTAATTTTGGGGGGCGGCACAACCAACACTAGCCCCCCACGGGAGACACAAGCAGCGGCAGCAACAACCCCCCTTGGGTGACACAGGCAGCAACAATAACCCCCGCAGCACCAACAACCCCCCTGCAGGAGACACAGTCAGCGGCAGCAACCACTCCCCTCCTGCGAGCGGGAGACACAGGTAGCAGCGATCACCCGCAGCACCAACAACCCCCCCACAGGAGACACAAACAGGGGAACAGGAAGAGCTGGACACTCCAGCGAGGACACAGACATTCTCCTTCTGGCCAATTGGAACCCAGAAGCGTGTCCTGAGACACAATTGGCCAGGGAGTCATAAGACTCCTTGGCTAATATGGGCTTCCTGATTGGCCAGGAGGAGAATGTGGCATTCATTCGCTAGTGTCACACAATTATACAACTGTGTGGGATCAGGACGCACTATCTGCGCCCTGAGCCCACCCTATTTTGAAGCCTATTAGAGCCTAATGATCATTTCAGAAGAACAGAATTATCTTTTCTGTGCCAGCTACAGGCTAATTTCCTTACTCGGCATCAGATGTTAAAATATTTGCAAAAATACTGGGTAACTGCCTATTACCTGAACTCCTTTCTTTGGTTGATCTAGACTTTATACCGGGAAAGGTAACCCAAGATAACACCATTAAATCTCTAAATTTGATCTAATATATGCGCAAATAAAAAATTGAGGGCCTTCCCTTGTTGACCAATGAGTAGAAGGCCTTCAACATAGTGGCATGATACTTTATGGCACAAGTTCTTTTCATATTTAAAATCAGACTTCTATCCAACATAATGGCCTGGATCATGTCTTTGACCAGAAGGTTGAACAAAAAAATGTGCTAATTCCTCCATCCACGCATTAAATGTGGATGGGCGAATCACTCTTGCTGTGCTCTTGTGTTCTGGCTCCCTGCTGGTATACAATGATCAGTGTTCCAGGTAATAGCGGGCAGCATTGTTTCATTAAAAAAAAACACAACAGGCTGGCTGTACAAAGTCAATCAATTGTGACTTGTGTACAGCCAGCTAGCCCATACAGTACATAGAACAAAATTTGACCAGTCTCTGCTAAACCAGCTGAATTTAGATTCATGTATGGCCAGCTTTATTTTTCCTGTGGTCCATACCTTGAACGTCAACCTCTGGAGGCCCCTTTGAGAGTTAGGAATTTTGTAGACATCTATTAGATAACACACATCCTACTCACAATAGGTCATACCTCCAAATCTAGAATTGCATTATTAGTCATAGTCAGAAAAAATAATTTTTTTACCCCCTCACTACTTTTGAGGACATTTCTGCAAAAGGAAATCCTGTCACCCATGTGATACCCAACTGTACACCTGGCTTTTTTCCACCCCTTAGACAGTAAAGCAGCCTACTTTTGAACTTCCTGAGAAAGAGAAATTAAATTTCAATTATCTGACCAACAATGAAAGAAGGTCAGTATACTGTTTGTGTTTTGTGAGCTGGTAAATTCAGAAATCGGTCTATTTACTACTGTGTCCATACAGTGCCTTGAAAAAGTTTTCATACCCCTTGACATATTCCACATTTTGTTATGTTACAATCAAAAACATAAATGTATTTTATTGGTATTTTATGTGATAGACCAACACAAAGTGGCACAACATTGTGAAGTGGAAGGAAAATTATAAATGGTTTTCAATTTTTTTACAAATAAATATGTGAAAAGTGCATTTGTATTCAGCCCCCTTTACTCTGATACCCTTAACTAAAATCTAGTGGAAACAAATGCCTTCAGAAGTCACCTAATTAGTAAACAGAGTCCACCTGTGTGTAATTTAATCTCAGTATAAACACAGCTGTTCTGTGAAGCCCTCAGGAGTTTATTACAGAACCTTAGTGAACAAAAAGCATCATGAAGGACAAGGAACTCACCAGACAGGTCAGGGATAAAGTTGTGAAGATGTTTAAAGCAGGGTTAGGTTATAAAATAATATCCCAAGCTTTGAATATCTCAAGGAGCAAGGTTCAATCCATCATCCTAAAATGGAAAGAGTATGGCACAACTGGAAACCTACCAAGGCATAGCCGTCCACCTAAACTGGCAGGCCAGGCAAAAAGAGCATTCATCAGAGAAGCAGCCAAGAAGCCCATGGCTGCTCTGGAGGAGCTGCAGAGAACCACAGCTCAGGTGGGAGAATCTGTCCACAGGACAATTATTAGTCATGCACTCCACAAATCTGGCCTTTATGGTCAGATGAGACCAAAATTTAACCTTTTTGATTTAAAAGCAAAACGCTATGTGTGACGGAAAACTAACACTGCACATCCCACTGAACACATCATCCCCACTGTGAAACGTGGTGGTGGCAGCATCATGTTGTGGGGATGCTTTTCTTCAGCAGGGACAGGATAGCTGGTCAGAGTTAATAGGAAGAAGGATGGAGCCACATACAGGGCAATCTTAGAAGAAAACCTGTTAGAGTCTGCAAAAGACTTGAAACTGGGGCAGAGGTTCACCTTCCAGAAGGACAACAACCCTAAACATGCAGCCAGAGCTACAATGGAATGGTTTATATCAAAGCATATTCATGTCTTAGAATGGCCTAGTCACAGTCCAGACCTAAATCCAACTGAGAATCTGTGGCAAGACTTGAAAATTGCTGTTCACAGACGCTCTTCATCCAATGTGACAGAGCTTGAGCTTTTTGCAAAGAAGAATGGGAAAAAATGTCACTCTCTAGATGTGCAAAGCTGACAGAGACAATCCGAATAAAATGCATTTACATTCTTGGTTGTAACATGACAAAATGTGGAAAATTCCAAGGGATATGAATACTTTTTCAAGTCACTGTACATGTTGACACGGGATGTCAGAGAGAGGCATTGTCCTCCATATTTGGTGGGAATGCCATGCAATTCAACAATTGGTCACATGATCCACTATTGGATAACACAAATAGTGGGTGTCCCTCATCTCATATAGCCTAGGAAAATCTTCTACATGTCAACTAGGAAACAATTTCTAGCTTGAAAAAGTCTTCTATCTCCCTACTTTGAAAATCACAAACACCCCCAAGATTCACCTAATAGAAAATATAGGGTAAATATTATCTCAAATGGAGGAAGCCAGAGCAATGTTAAATAATGCCCTAGACTGATACAAGCATACATGGTCACTCTAATTTCACTACAGACAGAAATGGTCATAAAATATCCTGTCTCCTGTTAACTTCTCTTTGATTATGTAGACCCTCTTGATGCTCTTTCCTTTGCCCCCAGACATGAGCCTACAGACATGAGGTAGCACCTGACTCTGCCCCACACTTCCTCCCACCCCTTATATACCTCTCTCCACACCCTGTTTCCTTACCCCAGAAAATGTTTCATCCTCCCCTAGAGGTTTTTTCCCTCACACTTCCCATATTTTTACTTTTTTACCACTCCTTTAATCACTTAAGCCCCGGACCATTTGGCTGCCCAAAGACCAGAGCACTTTTTGCGATTCGGCACTGTGTCGCTTTAACTGACAATTCGCGGTCGTGCGATGTGGCTCTAAAACAAAATTGACGTCCTTTTTTTCTCCACAAATAGAGCTTTCTTTTGGTGGTATTTGATCACCTCTGCGGTTTTTATTTTTTGCGCTATAAAAACATTTTTTCCTTAGTTTAGGCTGATACATATTCTTCTAAATATTTTTGGTAAAAAAATCGCAATAAGCGTTTATTGATTGGTTTGTGCAAAAGTTATAGCATTTACAAAATAGGGGATAGTTTTATGGCATTTTTATTAATAATTTTTTTTATTAGTAATGGCGGTGATCAGAGATTTTTATCATGACTGACATTATGGCAGACAAATCTGACACTTTTGACGTGATTTTGGGACCATTCACATTTATACAGCGATCAGTGCAATTAAAAATGCATTGATTACTGTGTAAATGTGACTAACGGTGAAGGGGTTAACCACTGGGTGGCGGTGTAGGGGTTAGGTGTGTCCTAGGGAGTGATTCTAACTGTGGAGGGAGGGGCTGTGTGTGACACGGCACTGTTCACCGCTCCTGATGACAGGGAGCTGTGATCAGTGTCCTGTCACTAGGCAGAACGGGGAAATGCTTGTTTACATTAGCATTTCCCCATTCTTCCTCTCCGTGAGATGATTGCGGGTATCCTGGCTAACTTGAGACTTTTTTTCAAGGGCACTTCAGCTGACACAAAACTGAAATCTTACTGTAGCATTACCCCCGTAGGGATTGCTGAAAGTAGGGGTTCACCTGTCACCCTGCTCAGCCAGACATCCATCTCTCAGTCACTTGAACTTGGATGGGAAATGGGGAATTATGGGATGCCCCGGAATATTTAGTGCAACTTGCTTGGGACTTCTATATACACTGGAGTATATACACTCCAGTCTTCTCTCCAGCACAAACTCTTGCTTAAGACCTCTTATCTTTCACTCCTTCAGCAATTCACTTGCTGCATACCGTTACTCCTCCAGCACTTCACTTGCTGCAGATTGTTACTTCCCCAGCACTTCCCTTGCTGCAGACTGTCACTCCTCCAGCCTATCTAGCACCACTTGGTTAGGCCTGACACTAATTCAGCAAGGCCTCACTGAACTGCCTTTTGCAGGCAGGGACCACAGGCCCCTGTGGTGTAGAAATAGTTCAGGTACTAACTGTCCTCTGCTCAGCTACCACTCCCAGATAGCGCTCTTCAGGCCCTGCCAACCAGCATGGCTGCAGAGACCTCTTTCCACTGCCCTTCCCACAGTCTGCTCTTCTGGTTCTGCACCCATCTCAAACTACAATCTCCCAATTCTCTCAGGCATGCCTCCCCAGTCCTCCCGACTGTGCTCACTCTCCAGCCCTCCTGGCTGTGACCAGTTGTCCTCCCTGGAGACACTTAGCAGTGTTCTCTCCTGCTAACCTCTCCTTGCTCTCTCATGTGCCTCTCTTCCAGGATCTCATTTCTCCTCCTGGATGCACCCGAGCCCCATCCCAGGGTCACCCATCCCCCAAAATGGGGAGCTCCCCATGGGGCCCAACAGCTTCCACACTCCCTCACTCCAGCTCTTCCTCCTGAGAACTCCTCCCCAGCTGGTCTGACCCCAGGTATTTGAGGAGGCCTGCCCACTGCCAATCCACATTGGGGATTGGTCAAGGCTTCTCAAGTTACCCCAGGCAACCCATCTCTCCTCTCCTCCCTTTCTTCTGGCATCTTTTAAAAAGAAGAGGGAGGAGACAATGATGCTACATGTGAGTCACCCAGCCCTGCCTAGGCAACTCCCAGCCCAGAATGAAAACAAACAGGCTTAGCCACCAGCTAGGCCTGCCTAAATTTTCCTACTCTCCAGAAAAATCCCCACTCTAGCACCTACCTAACTAGAGGGTGCTACACTCACCCACCACCAAAACTAATATAGTCCTTACTATAAGTCCCTACAGCTACAAACAATTGCACACACATTAGGACCAGAGCATCTCCCCCTCAGGAGAAATCTTCTGTCAGCAGGATCCGTTGCTCCAGCTGGAGATAGATAGATAGCCATCTTATCCTATCACTACCTGTACACTTTACAGAGTTTCTGCCAGAAGTGGGTTATAAATCCTGCTGGCAGAAACAATAACAGCAACAAAACACACAGGTCACTTCAAAATTCATTTCTACCTGTAGTTCTGTCAGGAGGGGGTTATAACCTGCCAACAGAACATTATAGGGAAAACACAGTATTTTTGAGAAATAACAGTTCCTCTCGGACTTCCTGATGGGAGGGGCCATTCTATGGGCAAACAGGTTCCTTAAGGAGAAAGGGTTAGAAATAAGCTGTGCTAAAGATCATATGAATAGTAACAAAGGTGAACAGAAACCAAAACACCAAGGTGCAAAAATAAAATAAAATAAATTGAAATCTGTGAATCGCTCTTCCAAGTGCGTGAATGCCTTATCAGAGTCATCTAGTGACAATAACATAAATAAAATGAATAAAGTTGATACAATCTGTGAGAAACACTAAACAAAAGTGTTAATATGAATATAAACTATATAAAAATATAAAAAATACATAAAAAAAAGTTTTGCGATGAGACACAAGGCTGTGAATCACCCTATGTGATTTATGACCCACTATTCAGAATCCACTCCGATGAATTTATCACAATTATTTGCAAAAAAATTGACATTTGTGTGTATTACTCTTCAGATGGTGTAATTTACTTTTCACAGTCCCCACACATGTAATCAACACAATTGTGTGAATCGCTCTTCAAAGTGAGTAGACCACTTCTCAGAATCTTCTCATGTGACAGTGACTCACAAACATGACAATCCCTTTACCACATAGATTTCACGCTTATCAGACAGTAAGCTGTATAGCGCTTGCAGCTAATAACCCAGCCCGGGCCTTTAATCATCAGTTGGAATCAGACAGCAGCTCTCATCCAGGGGCCACCTATGTGAGATCAATCTCGATCATTGATGGTGCTCAAGATAACCCAAGGAGAGAAACAGACTCGCCATAGTGTAAAACCAATGGACCAGTTTATTATATAAAAAGTAATGCACTTACTTAAGAAGCCTAAAATACAGCATGTACAAAAAAGCCGGCTGGCTATAGCAAACGCCCATTCCTGCGGGTTCGTGGCAATGGAGTGTCAGCACGTGCCTCCTACCGACGCATTTTGTCACAATATGACGTCGTCCTGGTGACAGCTATTGTTTGTATGTGTAAAGTGTTAACTGTGCCATTCACCAACCCAGTGATAATCACTCTCAGTCTTCTGGCACACAGATTGTTGCCCGTGAGCTGGAAAATTTCTGTGCAGGGTGAGACTGAGTGTGCCATTGTCACACTAACTACAGATAAGAATTTTTTGGCAGCTAAAACCATTGGCACATATGTATTTCCAGTGTGTATTCAGCTGTTTTCCTTAGTTTAGAATGATATATTTGGCATATATGCCTGTAATAATTTTGCCCTTTAGAAAACTGCCATCTTGGTGAGTTACACAGAAGCAAAACATTAGCACTATTTTACGTCAATATGCAGTGGACCATTAAACACACAACATAAACTGTACTAAGCTGTATATCTATAGCAATATTGCTAAAATGTTTTAAGTCTACTATTGCTTTCATCGATGACAAAAATGATCTCAAACAAGATAACATCAATGTGTCTTGCAAGTAACACAATAAATGTATTTATTGCAGCAATACAGTTAGCAGTAATGTGTAAGCTCACATTAAGGAAAATAAATATACAACTGTAAGCTATTTCGAAATACACTACTAATGTAAGCAATCAAAGGAAATCTTTATGCCTCAAGCAATATGGCAAAAGGCCAGTTCTCTTTTATGTGCAGCTCTTAAAATTTCTTTCATCAGGTAGTGTAATGATGAGCACAAATGTCCTAAACTCATGTACATGCTGCTTTATTAAAGATTTGGGAGTGATTTTCTTCCCTCTTACTTTCGTAACACATTTTGTTATAAGATTAGTAAAGTAGTTGTGAACAGTAAGTTGAAATACATTTTAGTAATAACATGGCAGCAAGAATCATTTGAACTGTGAACCCAACTGAAAGCAAAATGATAGGCTTTCAAGATGCAGTCCACTCAAATACGATAAACCTGGGATTTAAAGGGAACCTCTATTTGCATAAAATCTCCAAAATTGAAGGCAGACATGTATAGAATTAACCTAAAGAGGGCTTGCTCATATAGTTATCTTGTATAGCTTTCCGACATCTCTAGCATGTAAATAGCAACTTCCAGTTCTATGATGTGCTTGGCCCCGCCTCCTTCAGCCTCTTTTGCTTCACAATGTGTCCACCATATGAATTGACTAGTAGTCACATGTATAAGATGGACATATAATTCACGGCCAAGCAAGACTTTTTTTTTATTTCCCACTTCCCTTACCCATCCAGTGCCCCCTCTCCCTCTGCCCCTCCCCTTTCTCTTGCATTAACACCAGACTGAATTTTTTCCCCGTACAGATTCTGATATTGCAGACACACCCGTATGGGGATTTTCTCTGCTCACCATCTACAAACAGTAGCAGGTCAGTTGTTATAATATTCCTTTGGATGAACCCAAGTGATGTAGAAGTCAATTTGCAAAGTCACAACATCTGCAATGACTATATATATAAAAAACACTAAAACACTAAGAAAGTAACGATATAGTTCAGAATGATGGCTTTAAATAGATTTTTCTTACTTATTTTATTGCTCTTATCTCCTGCTCCACTTTTATTAGCACTTTGAATAATATGAAAAATATGTATGTTGTAGCTTTTTTTAATTTATGTTTTTTTGTATATTTTATTTAGAATTTTCAGATGATTTACCTTTGGTATATACAGTAATTATATGTTAGTATGTGTATTTTATTATGTAAAGGACCTTCAACTTGCATCTCTACATTTTTATATAATTTATTTAATTTATTAATATATATATATATATATGTATGTATATATATATAAATATATAAATATATATATATATATATATATATATATATATATATATATATATATATATATATATATATATATATATTTATATATATATACATACATATATATATATATATATTAATAAATTAAATAAATTATATAAAAATGTAGAGATGCAAGTTGAAGGTCCTTTACATAATAAAATACACATACTAACATATAATTACTGTATATACCAAAGGTAAATCATCTGAAAATTCTAAATATATATATATATAAATCTTGGCTCTTAGTTGTACAAAGACTGAGCACTGAACCTGTAGGAGATGGAATAGTTCCTATCTAAAAGACAATATTGTTTCCATATGACCTTCTCCTAATTTTAAAGACGTACAAAAAAAAACCCATGACAGAATATTTTCCACCCATAGCAAAGCATTGGGGAAATGCCTGGAAATACCTACACAGGCCTAAAATAATGAAGTATCTATTCTGAGATGGGAAAAAAAAGCTGCAACTAGCACAGTATATGGATTACATTTGCTACAGTTTACAGTGTTTACTTTCAACAGTTGATGTGGGAAAGCAAAAAGTTTGTGTAAGCTGCTTATCGTGAAACTGAAAGGTCATTCTGCCTTTGATAGATCAGCACTTTGTGACTGCTGACTTCCATGGTCTATATAGGTGGAATAGGTGTGTGAAAAACTGTAGAAAAAAAACGGTGGTATTACGTATGTGTTGCGAATAGCAGGCGCTAGATTGGAAGTAGCAGATATAGCCACTGGCTGCAGACTACTGCACTGGATCGTACAGTATGTTTAAAGGTAACCTATCATGAGAAGAATAAAGGCTGCCATCACTGACCACCGTCTGTCTGGTCATTACACTTGCTCACTGGCTTTATTAGTTTGAGTCACTGACATGAAACATATATGCAGATTAGAAAGTCAATAATTCAGAAACCTGTGAATCACCATGATGGGGGAGTCTTTTCCCCTGAAACGCGTTGGCTTGACCATTTTTTTGAACTTTCATTAAACGATTACAAATGATACCCTCTGTGCATGTAATTGGATATTGGCCACTCCCTCCTTTCCTACCCCCTCTAGTACATGCAGAAATGACCTTTAAGGCCATACCGAAAGGCAGCAGCCCCGGCCCTCAAAAATGGCTCACCATCTTCTTCAAGCTGTAGTGGGGCAGAAAGCATCGGAAGAGAACTCTCCCCCCACTAATACCATCACCTTTACATCAACTCATGATCAACAGTCCAGCACGATCTCCAGCCCTACAGAAGCAAGACTTTAGAAAGCTGTAGATGCCTGGGGCGCTCTACAAATTTACAGTCTTAGAGATTGGTCCATGTATACTGTGAGATTGACTTTTTGTTTTTGCAGTTGTTGCAGCTCTGCATAGAAAGCAATCGCTTCCAGTTTTTTTGTCAAAATATAATTGAACAAGCTGAAGTTAGACGTTCACTGGCTACTATGCACATCTGCACCAGATTTTGCACTCTCCAGTAGGGATGGGCTTTATGTTCGGGTCGAACATGAGTTTGACTCGAACATTGGCTGTTCGCCAGTTCGCTGAACAGTGAACAATTTGGGATGTTCGCAGAGGTGTATCAAGTGAAAATGGCGCCTATGACAAGCACTGAAACTGCGCCCCTGTCAAAAAAAAAAAACAGCTACAAAATTACAAGTCAAGCTCTTTAATCTTTCTATTAACAAATTATGGATTAGTACTACATAAACTGCCCAATGGATCAGTTCGCCCCTGGTCATTAAAAATTCTACATTCAGTGAAAGTTCATGTACTGCAAAGTTTGCACTGCATGAACTTTCACTGGATGTGGACTGTTTAAGGAGCTTGTTGCACAAATCACTTTATTAAACCTTATGATATCTATTTATTTAATCCATATTGAGCACTATTTGATTGTGTGTATATACCAAGCAGAAGCAGCCAATCAAATATGGTGCTCAATATGGATTAAATTAATATGCATAGCCATAAATATCAGAAATAAAAGTGTAATAAAGTGATTTGTGCAACAGCAGGTACTACTTTTAAATAGACTGCGAATGTGACTACAGGAGATGACCAGAGACTGTGAATGCGACTACAGCAGATGACCAGACTGCGAATGTGACTACAGCTGATGACCAGACTGTGAATGCGACATACTACAGGAGATGACCAGACTGCAAATGCGACTACAAGAGATGACCAGACTGCGAATGCGACTACAGCAGATGACCAAACTGCGAATGCAACATACTACAGGAGATGACCAGAATGCGACATACTACAGGAGATGACCAGAATGCGAATTTGACATACTACAGGAGATGACCAGACTGCGAATGCGACTCCAGGAGATGACCAGACTGCGAATGTGACTACAGGAGATGACCAGACTGTGAATGCGACTACAGCAGATAATCAGACTGCGAATGCGACATACTTCAGGAAATGACCAGAATGCGACTACAGAAGATGACCAGACTGCTAATGCGACTACAGGAGATGACCAGACTGCGAATGCGACTACAGAAGATGACCAGACTGTGAATGCGACTACAGCAGATGACCAGACTGCGAATGCGACATACTTCAGGAGATGACCAGAATGCGAATGCGACATACTACAGGAGATGACCAGACTGCGAATGCGACTACAGGAGATGACCAGACTGCAAATGTGACTACAGGAGATGGCCAGACTGCGAATGTGACTACAGCAGATGACCAGACTGCGAATGCGACATACTACAGGAGATGATCAGAATGCGAATGCGACTACAGCAGATGACCAGACTGCGAATGTGACTACAGGAGATGACCAGACTGTGAATGCGACTACAGAAGATGACCACACTGTGAATGCGACTACAGCAAATGACCAGACTGCGAATGCGACTACAGCAGATGACCAGACTGCGAATGCGACATACTACAGGAGATGACCAGACTGTGAACGCGACATACTACAGGAGATGACCAGAGACTGCGAATGCGACTAGAGCAGATGACCAGACTGCGAATGCGACATACTACAGGAGATGACCAGAGACTGCGAATGCGACTACAGCAGATGACCAGACTGTGAATGCGACATACTACAGGAGATGAGCAGACTGTGAATGCGACTACAGCAGATGACCAGATTGCGAATGTGACTACAGCAGATGACCAGACTGCGAATGCGACATACTAGAGGAGATGACCAGAGACTGCGAATGCGACTACAGAAGATGACCAGACTGCGAATGTGACATACTACAGGAGATGACCAGACTGCAAATGTGACATACTACAGGAGATGACCAGAGACTGCGAATGCGACTACAACAGATGACCAGACGGCGAATGTGACATACTACAGGAGATGACAAGAGACTGCGAATGCGACTACAGCAGATGACCAGACTGTGAATGCGACTACAAGAGATGACCAGACTGCGAATGCGACTACAGCAGATGACCAGAGACTGCGAATGTGACTACAGCAGATGACCAGATTGCGAAAGTGACTACAGCAGATGACCAGACTGCGAATGTGACATACTACAGCAGATGACCAGAGACTGCGAATGCGACTACAGCAGATGACCAGACTACAAATGTGACTACAGCAGATGACCAGACTGCGAATGCGACTACAAGAGATGACCAGACTGCGAATGCGACTACAGCAGATGACCAGACTGCGAATGTGACATACTACAGCAGATGACCAAGTAGCCAGTTTTAAAATTTAAGCTTTCAGCAATGCACAGCTATACAGGGAGATAAAGAACATTGTCAGGAAGGGTTTAGTAACACTGAGTCTATAGGTAGAAAGACCTACCTGACCAGCCGTGCTCACCTCTCAGAGGTCCGGAGGCAGAGCTTTCCATGATAGGGGCGGGGCTTACAGCATTAGGGGCGGGGCTTACTGTGGTAGGGTGCGGGAATATTCGTGGTCCAGGAGAGGCGATGTCAGTGCTCCGAGCACATACAGAGTACAGGGCAGGGCAGGGTCAGAGCGTCAGTGGAGCTCCCTGCCCCACCCCTCCCTGCTGACAGAGCCTCCCTCAGCCTAAACTGAGCCCGACAGCCAACTGATAGAACACCAGCGCCGTGATCCTGCAGGCTGGCCGCGGCGCCGGGGGTTATATTAGTCTGGGAGGACAGGTGGGGTTTTTTTTTCATGCAGAGGGTGGCTTTTTGCCGCCCCTTCCCCCCGTGGTGCCCATGGCACTTGCCATGGATGCCATACCTTAGATACACCACTGGGTGTTCGCGGCAAATTTGAAAGCCGCAGAACACCCTTTAAAAGTCTATGGAGAAATAAAAAGTGCTAATTTTAAAGGCTTATATGCATGGTATTGTCATAAAAAGTGTTTGGGGACCTGGGTCCTGCCCCAGAGGACATGTATCAATGCAAAAAAAAGTTTTAAAAATGGCCGTTTTTTCGATTTTAATAAAGCTTAAAGTGAAACAATAAAAGTGAAATATTCCTTTAAATTTCGTACCTGGGGGGTTACTATAGTATGCCTGTAAAGTGGCACTTTTTTCCCATATTTAGAATAGTCTGACAGCAAAATTACATTTCTAAAGGGGAAAAAAAAAAGTCATGAAGTAATAGCGGTGTCGGCCATAGTGAATTGTCTATGGGAGAAATCAAAAGTGCTCATTTTAAGGGTTAATATGCAAGTTATTGTCATAAAAAGTGTTTGGGGACCTGGGTCCTGGCCCAGGGAAGATGTATCAATGCAAAAAAAAGTTTTAAAAATGGGCGTTTTTTAAAGTGATTTTAATAATGCTAAAAGTGGAACAATAAAAGCGTAATATTCCTTTAAATTTCATACCTGGGGGTGTCTATAGTATGCCTGTAAAGGGGCGCATGTTTCCCGTATTTAGAACAGTCTGACAGCAAAATGACATTTGTAAAGGAAAAAAAAGTCATTTAAAACTATTCGCGGCTATAATGAATTTGTATGGATATTAAGGGGAACCCCGCTCCAAAATAAAAAAAATGGCGTGGAGTCCCCCTCAAAATCCATACCAGACCGTTCAGGTCTGATATGGATTTTAAGGGGAACCCTGCACCAAAATGAAAAAAAAAATGGCGTGGGGTCCCCCCAAAAATCCATACCAGACCCTTATCCAAGCACGCAACCTGGCAGGCCGCAGGAAAATAGAGGGGACAAGAGCACCCCCCCTCCTGAACTGTACCAGGCCGCATGCCCTCAACATTGGGAGGGTGCTTTGGGGTAGCCCCTCAAAGCACCTTGTCCCCATGTCGATGGGAAGAAGGGCCTCATCCTCACAACCCTTGCCCGGTGGTTGTCTGCGGACAGGGGGCTGATCGGAATCTGGAAGCCTCCTTTAACAAGGGGACCCCCAGATCCCGGCCCCCCTGTGTGAATTGGTAATGGGGTACAAATGTACCCCTACCAATTCACAAAAAAAGTGTTTAAAAAGGTTAAAAAACACAAGAGACGGTTTTTGACAAGTCCTTTATTAATTTCTTCTTCTTTCATCTTCTTTCTTCTGATCTTCCTTCAGTGTTCTTCTTCCTCCATCTTCTTCTTCTTCTCCATCTTCTTCTTCCTCCGCTCTTCTCGTCCCGCATCTTCCTCCTGCTTCTTCTCTGTTCCGTCCGCATGATCTGCCTCAGTGGGAGTCTTCCACCGTGTGACGCTTCAGTTCTTCTGACACTTCTATAACGGAGGGCGGGGCCACCTGGTGACCCCGCCCTCCTCTGACGCACAGGGAAAGCCACAGGGAATTCCCCGTAAAGTCCCCGTGCATCAGAGGAGGGCGGGGTCACCAGGTGGCCCTGCCCTCCGTTATATAAGAAGTGTCAGAAGAACTGAAGCATCACACGGTGGAAGACTCCCACTGAGACGGATCATGCGGACAGAACGGAGAAGAAGCCGGAGGAAGATGCAGGACGAGAAGAGCAGGGGAAGAAGAAGATGAAGAAGAATAAGATGGAGAAGAAGATGGAGGAAGAAGAAGAACACCAAAGAAAGACCAGAAGAAAGAAGATGGAAGAAGAAGTGGAAAGAAGAAGAAATTAAAGCACTTGTCAAAAACCGTCTCTTGTATTTTTTAACCTTTTTGACACTTTTCTGTGAAATGGTAGGGGTACATTTGTACCCCATTATCAATTCACACAGAGGGGGCTGGGATCTGGGGGTCCCCTTGTTAAAGGGGGCTTCCAGATTCCGATAAGCCCCCAGCCCGCAGACCCCCACAACCAGGCAAGGGTTGTGGGGATGAGGCCCTTCTCCCCATCAACATGGGGACAAGGTGCTTTGGGGGGACCCCAAAGCACCCTCCCAATGTTGAGGGCATGTGGCCTAGAACAGTTCAGGAGGGGGGGCGCTCTCCCATCCCCCCTCTTTTCCTGCGGCTGCCAGGTTGTGTGCTCGGATAAGGGTCTGTATGAATTTTTGGGGGACCCCACGCCATTTTTTTTAAAAAAATTGGCGCGGGGTTGCCCTTAAAATCCATACCAGACCTGAAGGGCCTGGCATGGAATTTAGGGGGACCCCACGCATTTTTTTTTTAAATTTTGGTTCAGGGTTCCCCTGCGGGTAAATTCCATGCCGTGTTTATCAATGAACTTTTATGTGTATTGTCGGCCCGACAATTCATTATAGCCACGAGTAGTTTTAAATTACTTTTTTTCCTTTAGAAATTAGATTTTGCTGTCAGACTGCTCTAAATACGGGAAACATGCGCTCCTTTACAGGCATACTATAGACACCCCCCAGGTATGAATTTAAAGGAATATTACACGTTTATTGTTTCACTTTAAGCATTATTAAAATCACTGCTCCCGAAAAAACAGCCATTTTTAAAACTTTTTTTGCACTGATACATGTCCCCTGGGGCAATATTGTTCCTCCCCCGACTCACAATAAGGTGTCCCCAGATACTAGTTCTCCATGTGAATGAGTAAGAGTTACATACCCCTACTCATTCACAAAAAAAGTAAAAAGTAAATAGTAAGTTAAAACACATCCATCGTCAATCACTTTGTACAGCGATTCACATCCACGATAAATTACATCTTCTAAAAGAAAAAAACGATAACCCTAGAGAGACATAGTGAATAGTGGTGGCATGATTGCCCAAATATGGCTACGGGAATATTTGTTCAATGTTATTGCCCAAGTATAGCCACATATTTAGGCAATGAAGTCACCCTATGCCCACCCCATTGATGACGTGGGGATTCCTGGCCATGTAAATGAATAGACTAGGTGATGTCAATTGTTGCTAAGGACACCCTCTGCTTCCTTGACCACCACTGACACTATAAAGAGTTATATTTATCCACTCTGGGTTCCCTAAATGTTTGGCTTTCCAACAAACATCCAAACAGAAAATGTTTGGCCCAAACTTACATTCAAACTTAACATTTAACTCATCAGTAATTACCCATTTTCTGGGCCAAAAGAAAAGGGGTTATAAAAAAAATAGCATGGAGGTTGGCACTGGCCTGGGAAACATGTAACAATGCAAACAACATTTTAAAACTTCCATGCAGCTGGGAGCAGCGATTTTTGTTTTTTTAGCACTGACTTTTAAAAAGCAAAAGACTTTGATAGATGCCTTTATTTAAAGAAAATAAACACACAGACCTCCTAGTGTCTGCTATGTATGCTGGGGTACAGTTAGAGGGGTCTGCGTGCTGGCAAAAATTTTCATTTGCTGACAGTGTATAGTCAAATCAATTTTTATTGGTAAAATAAGGTGTACATATAGAGCAACATTTTCCAGGTACAATATGAAGAAGAGTATGTTTCAGAACCATGAAATACAAATCAGTAGTGCCCCATAATGGTCCACGACTATGTAGAATACAGGTGAATCATTTCCAAAACATAATATTGGTGTAGAGTGTAAATTCTATCAAAGGTAAATGTATGATTGAGTTAGTATATAGGCGTATTGAGTTAGTTATATGGTAGAAAGTGTAGTTAAAACTGCATCCCTTGGAATACTTGCGGTAATTGTTTTTGTAAATGTAATTTTTTGCTGTAGCAAATTCTACAGCAAGAATGAAAATATATATATAGCATCCCCTCTTTCAAAATGCATTCCAGACCCTTTCAGTTCATTATGGATTTTAGGCAATACCTAAAATTAAAAAAAAAGTGTGAGGTCTCCCAGGAAATCTATACTAGACCCTTAATCCAAGCAAGCAGCCTTTCTGGCCAGGAGAGAGTGTGTTCCCCTCCTGAACCATACTATGCCACATGCCCTCATACATAGTACGCCTACTCATTCACCAAATACTGTAAAAGTTGTCCAGTGATGCAGATCCACATTAATCCCGATGCCCGAATCCTGACGACTCGTTGAAAGAAAAATATGTATGTCACTGCTGGGACACATCCTACTTGTTCACTTGAGATCCACCAAATAAAAAATCTAATGAATGACAGCTGTTTTATATAAGGAGGCGGGGTCTACTGGTGATGTCATTGACATGAGCATGACCATACAATATATGCTTAGTAATATGCTGCTCCTTTCCTTATATGGGAAGGGATTCTGTCACATAAGTGAAAGGGCTTGAGGACCTCATTGAATGTTAAGGACTTGGCAGTGCCTGCACCTGCCAGCATCCTTAATAACAACCATTTACAGCTGGAAGCTGTCATGTAGAAAAGCGGTAGTATTACTTCTATTATACATAACGTTCAACCCCAAACATGTGTATGAAATGAACCTTGAGCTCATCCCTGGAAATAACATATGCAATATCAACATTATTAATAAAACTGGTATTTTCATTTAAACAGCTTATAATTTTATTGTGGATTGGATAAGAATATAAGTTATGATACATGAAGTCAGCAAGTTGTTAACAAAAACAAGCACCCACTATAAATAATTCCAATCCAATTAGAATCTACTCTCTGAACCCAAACTGAGGAAAGTTATTAAAATGTTCTGAACTTTTTCTCAGCCTTTCAAAATCAATTCATAGTGTGCTGTTCACTTTTTCTTATCCTTCTGCTACTGACTTATTTAGCTATCTAATTAGATTATGCTGCAGTGAGAATGTTCATGAAAAAGACAGAAATGTCTTTACTTGAAAACTTATTTTTTACTCTCTTACCAAGTTAGAACTTTTGACAATAACAAGACATTCAAAAACAGCAAAAGTAGATTCTGTCGCATTTATAAAAAGACTGCAAGAAAAGAAAAGGATGTATTTTCCATATCAACCAATCATATTGCAGTAGTATTTCTTTCAGTGATAGTTAGACAATGAAAGTCTTTATGTTTTAAGGACTTGAGGGAATACAGTATGTAGTATGAGACTAAAACTGAATGGGGAGAATTGATATGGATTGGGAATGATAAGGATCCCTAGTAAAAATTAAAAAGTATAAGTCCTCATGCACACTGGATGTTTTTGGACATTTTTACAGCTGCTGTTTTTGGCTTCAGATGTTTTTTTCTACAGTCCATAAACTCTCCAGCATGTTATCCTATGTGTCCATACAAACAATGGCTGTCATCAACTGTTTTTGGTTGAAGCGTTTTTTGGCTGTAAAAACCCTGTACTGAGAGGAGTTTTTCAGCTGTAAAAATGCTCTAATGTCAATAAACACCGATAAATGCCGACAAACACTCAAAAACATGACTCGCTGGTGTTTTTTAATATTTTTGATCCCATTAATAAAAAAAAAAGCTACAAAACGCTAACGCTAAAAAACGCTGAAAGATGCTAAAAACTATTGCAAAAACACTTAAAAACATCATTACTGTTATTATTACTATTATTTTTTTTTATTTTTTTATAATTACAATTTAAAGTCTACCAGAGATAGGTGGACCGCCAGTGCTGGCCTCCCTCTGAAATTTCTTTTTGCCTGTTGTGTTCAGCTTAAATACACAAACCCAAAACATGCCTTCAGTAAATAGAAATCAGAGAAAAGTCAGAATATCTTTATACTTATTTCAGGTCAGTTTTTCAGAAAAAACTAAAGCCACAGCATAATCATGACAGCCAGGCAGCTAGCAGTTTCATAATCAGCTATTAGCAATGGCAGCTTATATATCTAATAACCAGTTACAATTACAATTACAGTGGATCTATTTGTGTGTGTGTGTGATAGTGTTTGAAGAGCTGTCAGGTTGTCCATAGGGTAGGTTTTTCCTTGTTCCTGTTCTGTCTGTGTCAGAGAAGGTGAAGGAACATCTCTTCAACAGAGACACTGATAGCATAAAAAACAGCCTTTTTTTCAGAAGTACTATAAGGCTACATTCAGTTGGTTGATTATTTGTGGCCACCAGCAAAAATAAATTGTAAACATTGCTTTTATAACAGTGTGTGTGTGACCAGCAGCAAATGTGGCTGTCAGATTTGTACTCTAAATATCTCAATGGCAGGTGCCGCTGCTGTTCACATGTAACCGCTTTTATAAGTTAGTCAGTGTGCATCCAAAGTCAGTGCTTTGTCCACTCAAAAACTGGCGGCGGGTATTCAGCCAGTTTATATGTGGCCAAATCACAGGGTGCTAGTACATTGAAAGGCAGTATTTAGCTACTTTTAAATGCAGCAAACTAACCATAGATACGTGTATGACTGAAAGTAGCCTTAGTGGTTTAGTGGTTAAAACTCTTGTCATGTTTTCACTGCTATATGTACCCTGTTAGAGAAATGATTCCTTATTTCCTTTGCCAAGTTAATAAAAATATAAACTGATACCCTAACTCTTTCTTCCTTAAAGCAGAATTGAGGATTGAAGTGAACTGGTAAAATTTGCCATAATGTGCAAGTATGCACAGCAACTTACCCTTGAGTTTTCCCTGTTCCAACAATGACACCTCGGCAGTCTCTCATTGCTTTATAGCCTCTGCAGGCATCTTCTTCAATGCTTCTTCCACACCCAGTGTCTTCCTCCTTCAGCCTTTGGACAGCCATTGATTATGAAACTCTCACACATTGGAATTGAACCACCCCACCACTAGGCTGCACTCTTGCCTCCATACAGTTGCGGAAAATGTACACTGTACTGTGTAATTACTGTAAGCAGGGTAGATCAAAGAAATCTTCTGCCAAAAAAATCTTCTTTTGGGTAGAATTGACATACAAAGTCTGTCCTACATAAAAAAAATGCCATCTAGCAATTGTTTTATTACAAAAATAAATAAAATCTTTGGACTCTACTTTGGAGTTCTACTGCTGAAATTTCCTTTTTTCAGTACACAGCAAAATAGTCTCTGTTACAATGTCTCATTGCCTGTGGTAAAGACAACAAGATGTAAATCCAGTGATTGACAGGTGTAGAGAACTGTGTAAACAGTATAAAAAAACACACACACAAATATCTCCTATAATATTAACCCCTGGCAATCCCAGATTGCTTTAGATGCTGCCCACACAACAATAAAATATTGGCTATAGATGGGCTGCATCTTTTTCAGTTTATATGTAAAACAAGACATCTGCATAATTGAATGGTTGTAAAAAGAGTGCATCACTAAAAAAACTTTTAAAAGAGAATTTGTGTGAATACAAACAAATATGCAGACAACAATTATATATAAACAATATATAATGGTTGTCTGTTCTGCCAAATGTGCAAAAATCTTTTTTCCCCAACTCTGGGATTTTTTTTTATTGGTAGTCAAGTAAAATTGTAAAAAAAATAATGATGACACTGTGAGTAAACATGTCACAAGAGACCCGATTTTATTTATAGAATAACAAGATCTAGTTGGGATCCAATAGCTCACAGTAAGTTGAGAGCCACACATTAAAAGAAGGTAATAATGGAGGTGTTAAATGTGTATTTAGTTTGAGGAAGGTGACACATTAAACTTGCCATTGCTACCTATTAGCTTTTAGTGTAGCTATATCATATATGGATGATTGATTTGTGAGTCTGTTTGGAGGGATCTATTATAATTATTAATATTATTGTTTATTATGTCATTATATCAATCTATACTGTGTGCAATGTTGGAATCATGGATGACCTCTGTTGGTGTGGGGTCTAGTTTTTTGGCCTGTCCTGGTTCCTGTCACTCCTCACCTGTGTTATAGCTGGTTACTAGGGCTGCTGTTTAACTTGGTTCATTATGGCAATATCTGTGACAGGCTGGATGGTGAGTCATGTGACTCGAAGAGGAGCATGCTCAGGCTGGCTGTTTGGAATGTAGTGGCCTCAGTGTGACTGGCTGAGGTGCCGGGGTCCATTGAGAAGAGAGGAATGTCAAGTCTCAAATGGCATGACTGTACATGCTCAGTTTGGACAGGTAAGGTGGGCATCCCCTTCACAACCCAGGATGAGAGACCTGCAAAGAACAAGTAAGTAGCTTCTGATGCAGCCAGAAGGGACTAGTAAAACCAACAGGCTATCTGTATATATCTACTACTTTGTACTGATTTGGACTGATTGCATTGGAGCATACTGTATGTATAGTTGCAACCTTTTAGTGAAACTTCAAGAAGTATTCTTATCAATGACTTCATTAGTTACAGTATGCTGCTATAAAATAACTTCATCAAGAGAAGCTTGCATTGTACTATACTATGCATTACTTACATGCCTATATGCATTTGGCATACTATGGGAGTATTACCTGGCAGAAACCCAGCATGGGTGTGACTGCTTTACTTTCTACAGCTATTTATAACCTTGTGCCCTGACCATGCTTTATGAGGAGCTTCATGTTATATGTTGAGTATCATATGGTAAATGCCTGTTTGGTATGGCTGCCAAACTCTATATATGGTGGCCATCTTGAAATCTGGGAAACTGGTGATTTTAACTGTATTACAGCACTGTGGATTATCTTTTATATGCAAGTGGGTTTTTTTCTATTTAATAAAGCTTTTATATACGGTTTTACGCTATAAGGAGTACTTCTCTTGTTTCATGTTTTTACTTTTAACATGATCCCTTTGATGAGTGGAGCCAGGATGGTTTTGGTATACTAAAGCCCACTGTTCTCTATGAATTTTGGACATATGAAAGCTGGGTGGATTTAGAGCCACATTATATCCTGGGAGAAGTTTAATCATTGCATTCTTTCTGACCATTTTTTGCACGAGGATCATAACGAGGGTCATAACTCTCTGGTAGGCCTTGTATACACAGCATGGGTTGTGCAGCACACTGTGTCAATGAGATCTGTTTTACTGGCACCAGCAAGGAGAATGATTGCAATATTTTTGTCATCACCAGAACCTTTTGCAAAGTCTTTGTATGGAACATTATTCTAAATAGATGTTTGCACATTATCTGTACACCACCATTTTATTTTCCTTTGGTATACAGTGTTTTTGCACATAGTGTGTTTTAAACACTAAATTGTTTTTTTTACCTGTGAAATTTTTGCACTAAGCACTAGCTTCATATTTCCTTGCATTGTATGCTTTATTGCACATTTGTCTTATAGTGCCACACTTCGCATTTTATGATTTGTGCATCTTGTATTAGGATATAGTGTAGGCATTAATGCTGTGCCTGGCACATGCACAGTACTGTGTGTAGACTTCAAAACACAGTACTGCGCATGCACCAGCTGAGCATGGCACCAGAGCTCAGAAGCATGGGAGCCCTAGCTGTGCATGTTCTGGCCAGAGAGCACTAGCAGCCCCTACTGTGCAGGTGGCAGCACAGAGCCCACTACCAAGAGGAAATTAAGCATCACAAGGTAAGGATTAGGGGCACAAAAAATGTACACTATTTGGGGGAAGCTTAATGTAAAAGGCAATGTTACGCTCAGGATTTATTACTACCTTTATTGCAATGTGTAAACGTTTTTTGTTGCGCTAAAAATAAAAAATAATAATAATAATATTGATCAACAAAACAGTTAGTCCATGAGTCACCAATGTGATAGAAATAAGTGAACAGTTATCTTGACTGTCGAATCACCAACAGATTTAGGATGTACTCTTACCAGAGAGCGTTGACCTCCTATTACGGGAGGTCAGAAAAGGCTCTTATATCTTAAATACTCCAACACTGTTGAGAAATCCACATGAGGAAAGCGGGGGGAGATCACTCTAAACAGCCAGTGGGGAAATAAACAAATCCTATATTCCAATGCCAGCATGGTCCCTTGCCAGCATCAGCATCTTCTTCCTGGGTCCCCATCTGCAGTGTCTTCAATGGCTGGTGCAGGATGACGTCACTGCATATCACGGTTTCGGAGGGCATTTTTCTTTTCTTTATTTATTTTCAAAAACAAATGAGAGATGCAAAATACTCACCATGTCTCTAAGCAAATACCTTGGGGTGTCTGCTTTCCAAAATGGGGTCAGTTGGGGGGGTTTGTGCTATCTGGACATTTCAGGGCCTCCATAACTGTGATAGGTAGTGAAGAGTAAAATCACAATTTTACGCCTTTAGAAAGCCTGAAGAAGGTGCTTGGTTTTTGGGGTCCTGTACATGGCTAGGCTCCCAAAAAATCTCACACATGTGGTACTCCCATACTCAGGAGAAGCAGCAAAATGTATTTTGGGGTGTAATTCCACATATGCCCATGGCATGTTTGAGCAATATATAATTTAGTGACAACTTTGTGCAAAAAAAAAAAATGTTCCCGAAACTTGTGGCAAAATATAAAATATTCCATGGACTCAACATGCCTATCAGCAAATAGCTTGAGGTGTCTACTTTCCAAAAAGGGGTCATTTGAGTTTTGAACTGACCTGGCATTTTATGCACAACAAGCTTATGTCACACATCACCCACTCGTTTAACCACTTGAAGACAAAGCCCTTTCTGACACTTTTTGTTTACATGAAAAAGTATTTTTTTTGTTCGAAAAATACTTTGAACCCCCAAACATTATATATTTTTTAAAGCAAAGGCCCTACATATTAAAATGGTGGGTGTTGCAATTTTTTTTCACACAGTATTTGCGCAGTGATTTTTCAAACGCTATTTTTTTGGAAAAAAAAACCTTTTTTAAATTTTAATGCACTAAAACACACTATATTGCCCAAATGTTTGATGAAATAAAAAAGATAAAAGATAATCTTATGCAGAGTATATGGATACCAAACACGACATTCTTTAAAATTGCTCACAAACGTGCAGCGGCGATAAATTACATAGATTTTTAAAAGCCTTTAAAATCCTTTACAGGTTACCACTGTAGATTTACAGAGGAGGTCTAAAATTACTGCCCTTGATCTGACCTTTGCGTGATACCTCATATGCATTTTATTGTTAAAAATAATTTTTATTGTTAAATAATTAGTAATTAGAGTAAATAGGTACTCTTTTTTGAAAAAAAATTGGGGTCTATCTGACCCTAGATCTCTCCTCTGCCCTTAAAGCATCTGACCACACCAAGATTGGTATGATAAAATGCTTTCCCAATTTCCCAATAGCGCTGTTTATATCCGGAAAAACCTAAGTCTTGAAATGCTCATAGCTACCGGTTTTCTTAGGCCATAGAGATGATTGGAGTCATTCTGGTCTCGGATCAGCTCTATGGTCAGCTGGCAGAACCACTGGCTGCATTCTCGGGTTCCCTGTTGGAACATGGGACATTCCCTCCCACTGCTTGTAAAAGCAATCTAGAGGCTAATTAACCGCTAGGATTGCTTTTACATGAAAGCCGACTGCTGGATGAAAAGAATGATACCAAGATGATGCCGAAACCTGCAGGCATCATTCTGATATAACCAAAGTCCAGCAACATACCAGTACGTTGCTGGTCCTTGTTGGGAATATATTGTAATGTTCTTTTTTTCATGCAGCCTGTGGGCTGAACAAAAAAAGAGATTGATCAGTGGGTATGCCCACCATTAGAATACCGCCCTTCATCCACCTACTTCTAATAATCAACATGCATGCACCATTTTTTTAACTGTGGTGGTGAAATCACCTGCTACAGTGCTGGAGTCTCTGATTTTCGTATCGTGAGAGCAAACACTGTTGCTGTCAAGATAAATACATCAGTGCTGCAGCTGAATGGCATACCTGAAAAGCAAACAATGGTAACGATAAAACATTAACGCAATAAAACGCAATCTGTGCCTAAAAAATATATGCAATATATAATGTTAGGAGAAAATCGCTCCTCCACCCCTGCCCCCATGCTTCGGCATATATGCTCTTCTTTTAACCTAACCTACAGCGCTGGAGTAACGGCTTTACGTATCATGGGAGCAAACGCTGTTGCTGTCAGAATAAATAAACCCTTGCTGCAGACATACCATACCTGCAAAGCAAATACAATAAAACATAGTAAAAATAAAACATTACAGTTCTAAAATACAGTAACAATAGAGAGAGAACAATAGATATAGAACAATAGAGAGCGAACAATAGAGCGGACAATAGAGAGTGAACATAAGAGAGAGAACAACAGAGAGAGAAGAAAAATAAAGCCACAACTATTTTTGTCTTTTTTGTGTGTTTGATTTATTTATTTATTTATTTTTGCACTTTTATATAAACTGTAAACTGTAAATGTTCCAGATTAGTTTCTCTCAAAATGTGATGGCCATCTCATCTTTTGAGACCCTGTGTAAGTGTGCCCTAGGATTGTGCAATGCTGTACCCTATGCTAATACTCCACTAGTGTGTGGTAGCATTCGAAACATTCACCAATGCAAAGACCAGGTTGGTCAGGACCGGAGGGATAATAAAAGTGAGTGTCATGCCTATATACGCATTTTCAGCAGACACAACATCTCAAGCAGGCTCTCTCCCCCAGCCTAAGACGGGAATCTACAAGCCGCTGGAAGTGGAACGCTTTTGTAATAATTGTCCACATATGTAGTACCCCTTTCCGAATAAGGGTGACACCAAGTCCCACACAATCTTGCCAGCGCTCCCTATTTGGTCTGTGCAGTTCACCGGCTCTACATAACTATCTCTTCCCTCATAAACCATAAAACTATATGTATAGCCCGTTGCTCTTTTACAGAGCTTATACATCTTGACCCCATATCTGGCACGCTTGCTGGGAAGATACTGTTTGAATGACAAGTGGCCAGAAAACGTAATCAGGAAAGTGGTTTACGGGGGGGCCAAATTTTGTAGAGCCGATCGTATTTAGGGTCACCCCGAGGACAACAGAATTCATTGTCATTAAAGTGCAAGATCTGCTCATATCGTGTCCTGGTCATGGAGGCAGAGAACAAGGGTATATGGTGAATTGTATCAGTGGACTAATATGACCGCAACTCACTTTTTTTATTTATACCCATGAGGAGGGATAGGCTCAGGAAGGTCTTAAATTTGGAGATCATAATAGGTCTCTTGCAAGGGTGAACTGGGGATTAGCGACGATGAATTGACCAGCATACAAATTGCTTTGGTCCACAATAGTTTTATAGAGATCTTCTGTGAAAAACAACGAATAAAAATCAAGTGACATAAATTCAACTGTTTCCACCTGAATTCCAGGTTGGCCAGTGAATGGGGGGAAGTACGGTTGCTGCAGAAGTGGATTGACAAATGCAGCAGGAAGGGCACTATGGGCTTGACGGGTCTGTCTTTGTCTTCTTGGTGGCTGTGGGACACTAGTTGTGTTAGCCACCTCACCAGCTTGAACTGCACTTATAGAATTCGCCATGTCACCACTTCACTCACAGGAAAAAAGAGCCCCTGTCTGGCAGCAACTGCTTCAAACGCTACCAAAAAAAATGATAGCGTTCCCAGGGATCAGGACTGACTCTGAGAATGCTGCAGTTATGTGTTTAGTGTTTTGTAAGTTACAGTGATCGTTTGATATTGCACTTGGGTGGGCTGAGCTGGGCTGGGCAGATGGGCTAAACGCAGGTGCTAGCAGGTATCTGGCCTGATCCCACTAACGTTGCATTTTTGGGAATCCTAAACTATTGGGGACGCTAATATAGTTCTGATCAGATCAAAAATATCAATCCGTTCAGACACTGTACTACTAAGGGAGGTGTATGGTGTGTGCGTGGGTGTTAGCACTACTGGCACTAATCTGATGCTGCCTGGGGCGACGCAGACCCTAACTGACACTTAAATCTAACTGATATCACCCACCGGGTGATCAGGGGGTTAAACCTAGTAATATAGTATTAAAGTAATATATGGCAGGTGCCCTGACGCTATAAAAAAATAACTAACTAACCAGCATCACCCATGACACTAATATGGCGATTTGTGGTGACAGGGGGTGATCAAGGGGTTAACCTTGGGAGGTTTAGGGGCATCCCTAGACCTATCTGGGCCTACTACTAAGTACCCTAATGCTGATTAGTGTCACAAATGACACCAGTACATTAATCAAAGAAAAATATGAACACTGCACTGGGTGACACAGTGGCAGGGAGTGAAGGGGTTAATTAGGGGGCAATAGGGGGTGAAATGTGTGCCTACGTGTACTGTGTCAGAGTAGTGTTGGTGCACCTCACATTTGGATGTCCTCTCTCCTCTCTCTGAAACGGAAAAGAATTCCAGAGAGGGAAATTACATCACTTCCCTTGCCTGTGTTTAAACTTACAGGCAGGGGAAGCATTTCATTAGTCAGAACTGATCAGCAGGTCCAGGCCAGAAATCATTGGCCTGGGCCTGGAGACTGATCAGTTCTGAAATGAATCCGATCATCATGGCTACTGTAAGGTAATGTCATTTCACCCACCCGTGCCATTCTGCTGCAGTAAAACTGAAGCGGCTCATCTGGAACTAGTTAAAAGTGTTCCTATCTAATAAATGCATCCAATACAACTAGTTCTACTAGGAGTACCATTTTTCATCCCCTTGAAAAGGGGTACAAGTAGAGGAGGCTTCTGTCAGCATCCTCAGAACCACAGTAGTACCACAAAAAAAGCACTCTTTTAGACAGGATAAACACTCTTCTAAGCAGCCACTGCACTAATATACAGACTGGTTCCCTCAAAGTTCATCTAGAACAGCATCATATTTTTAAATATCGCTTAATTTTTAGCTTATATTCTGCTGTTTATTAACCACTTGCCGACGGCAAAGTGGCATGGGTGCGCAAAGCCACGTACCCATATGTCGCTCGTGGTCGTGGGCCAGGGTCGCTCGCGCCCCCACTGTGCCTGCGGTGATCAGATTAGTTGCAGAACCAATCAGTCTTCAGGTCCAGGCCAATGATTTCTGGCCTGGACCTGCTGATCAGTTCTGGCAAATAAACACAGGCAGGGGAAGTGATGTCATCTCCCTCTCTGGAATTATTTTCTATTCCAGAGAGAGGACATCTTACAGTGAGTTGCACCAACACTACACTGACATGGTACACGTAGGCACACTTGTCACCCCCCCCAATAACCCCCTGATCACCCTCCCCAGTTAACCCCTTCTCTCCCTGTCACAAAGTCACCAATTGCCGTTTTCAGATTTTTCACTGATCACTGCATTGGTGTCATTTGTGACTCTAATCAGTGTTAGGGCAGTTAGTAATAGGCTCAGGTAGGTCTAGGGTACCCCGTAAACTCCCTTAGTAAAGTTTTAACCCCTTGATCGCCCCCCAGTTAACCCTTTCACCCCATCGTTACCCCTTTCACCCCACCAGTGTCACTAGTAGATCTTTTTTCTGATCGCCATATTAGTGTCATGAGTGACGCTAGCTAGCCAGTTAGTTGATTAGTTTCACCATCTGGTTTTTATAGCCTCAGGTACCCTCATATATTATGTAATAAAGGTTTTAACCCCCTGATTGTCCCCAAGTTAACCCTTTCACCCCCTGTCACCAGTGATCAACGTATTAGTGTCACGGGTGACGCTGGTTAGTTAGTTTGTTTTTTATAACGTTAGGGTACCCGCCGTATATTACCTAATAAATGCTTAACCCCCTGATCACCCGGTGGGTGACATCAGTTAGATCTTAGCATCAGCCCAGATACCTGCTAGCACCTGCTTTAAGCCCTTCTGTCCAGCCCAGCCCACCTATGTGCAGTATCAATCGACTACTGTCACTTACAAAACACAAAACACATAAATGCAGCATTCGCAGAGAGGTCTGATTCCTGCGAAAGCTACAGTTTTTTGGTAGCGATTGAAGCAGTCACTCACAATTAGGTGCTCTTTTTTCCTGTGAGTTTCACTAGTTGTACCAGTAAATTTATAGGCCACAGTGTCCAATCGAAGATACACTAGTGAAGAGGCCTACATGCTTCTGAACATGACAGATGAGAGTGAAGAGGAAGTCACCCATCTGTCAGATTCAGGTTCAGAAAATGATCCAGTAAAGCAGCAGCGGCACCCTGATAGATAGCTCTGACGACGGAGTAGTGGTCCCTGCTTCTTCTGTTGTTGAGGTGCAAAAACCGAAGGACTCTCATATGGAGCAGAGAGCCAGTACTAGTGCCGCTCATCCTATTCTGGTGAACTAGCAAGCACCAGCGGCCTAGTACACCCTGGTTGTACATCCAGCACTGCAGTATCATGTGGTGACGTGGCAAGTTCCATAAGTGCTGTTCAAACTGGTGCAGTGGCTAGCACAAGTAGTGTCCCGTAGCCACCAAGAAGACAAACACAGGCCCGTTGAACCCATAGTGCACTTCCTGCTGCATTTGCCAAACCTAATAGGGAGCCCACCACTTCTGCAGCACCCGTACTTCCCCCATTCACTGGACAATCCAGAATTCAGGTGGAAACAGTTGATTTTACGTCACTTGATTTTTATTCGCTGTTTTTCACGGAAGATCTCTATAGCTCTATTGTGGACCAAAGCAATTTGTATGCTGGTCGATTCATCACCACTAATCCCAGTTGACCCTTGCCAGAGATTGGAGACCTATCACGGTCTCCAAATTTAAGACCTTTCTGGACCTATCCCTCCTCATGGGCATAACCAAAAAACGTGAGTTGCAGTCATATTGGTCCACTGACCCAATTCACCATATGCCCGTGTTCTCTGCCTCCATGACCAGGGCTAGATATGAGCAGATCTTGTGCTTCATGCATTTTAATGACAATGAACTCTGTTGTCTTCGTGGTGACCCTGAATACGATTGGCTCCACAAAATATGGCCCCTCATAAACCACTTCAACCAACAGTTTGCAGCTTTGTTTACTCCCGATCAAGTTGTCTGCGTTGATGAGTCCCTGATTAAGTGTTGTCATTCAAACAGTATCTTCCCAGTAAGTGTGCCAGATATGGGGTCAAGATGTATAAGCTCTGTGACAGGGCAACAGGCCATACACATAGTTTTATGGTTTACGAGGGAAAAGATAGTCACGTGGAGCCAGAGAACTGCATAGGGAGACGTTGGTAAGATTGTGTGGGACTTGGTGTCGCCCTTAATCGGAAAGGGGTACCATTTGTACGTGGACAATTATTACACAAGTGTGCCGCTTTTTAGTCACTTGTTTGATCATGGAATTAACGCATGTGGCACCATGCGATCTAATTGACAGGGCTTACCCTAGCGGCTTGTAGATTCTCATCTTAGGCTGGGGGAGAGAGCCTGCTTGAGAAGTATTAATTTGCTTGCAATGAAGTGGTGGGATACAGAAATTTTTCTTTCTGTCCTCCCTTCATGCAGATACGACAGTCCAAATTCCTACAGCGACTAGTGTTGTGGAGAACCCCCTCTGTGTCCATGAATACAAACTTAATATGGGAGGGGTGGACCTCAAGGACCAGTTTATGATGCCGTACTTAATTGGCCGTAAGGCCGGATGCTGGTACAAAAAAGTGTCTGTATACTTATTCCAATTGGTTCTGCTGAATGCTTATGTGCTATACAAAGCATCAGGACAAACTGTATTCTTCCTCAAATTCCAGGAAGAGATCATCACAGCCCTTCTGTTTCCAGATGGTGCTGTGCCCCACCTTCCCAACGCAAATGCAGTGCACCGGCTGCATGAGAGGAATTTTCTGTGTGTCCTCCCTGGTACCCCACCCAACAATCTCCCCAAAGAAGATGTTGTGTCTGTAGCAAGCGCGGATTTAGGTGTGACACTCGCTATTATTGTCCCTCCTGTCCTGGCCAACCTGGTCTTTGCATTGGTGAATGTTTCGAACACTACCACACACTAGAGGAGTATTAGCGTAGGGTATAGCACGGCACAGTCTAGGATACACTTTCACTGGGTCTCCAAAGATGCCATCGCATTTTGAGAGATCTGAACCTGGAACTGTTATGCCCCATACACACGGTCAGATTTTCCGATGGAAAATGTCCGATCGGAGCGTGTTGTCGGAAATTCCGACCGTGTGTGGGCTCCATCGGACATTTTCCATTGGATTTTCCGACACACAAAGTTGGAGAGCAGGAGATAAAATTTTCCGGCAACAAAATCCGTTGTCGGAAATTCCGATCGTGTGTACACAAATCCGACGGACAAAGTGCCAAGCATGCTCAGAATAAATAAAGAGATGAAAGCTATTGGACACTGCCCCGTTATAGTTCCGACGTACGTGTTTTACGTCACCGCGTTTAGAACGATCGGATTTTCCGACAACTTTGTGTGACCGTGTTTGTGTAGACAAAACAAGTTTGAGCCAACATCCGTCGGAAAAAATCCTAGGATTTTGTTGTCGGAATGTCCGAACAAAGTCCGACCGTGTGTACGCCCAATTACAGTTACAGTTACAAATAAAAGTGTAAAAAAAAAAAGTAAAAAAAACAAAACAAAAACATAGAAAATAAAAAAGCCAGTTTTTAGAAAAGAGCAAGTTTTATTGCTCTCTCTCTATTCTCTATGTATTGTTCTTTCTCTATTGTTCTGCTCTTTTTATTATGTTTGCTATGTCACTATGTTTTATTATGTTTGCTTTTCAGGTATGTCATTCTTTTATACTTTACTATTTACTGTGTTTTACTGTTAACCATTATTTTCTTTTCAGGTACGTCATTCAGCTGCAGAACTGATTTATTTACTTTGACAGCGGTGTTTGCTCTCATGATACGTAAATCAGTGACTCCAGTGCTGTAGGAGGTGATTTCACCACCACAGTTAAAAAAAGAGCATATATGCCGAAGCATAGGGGCAGGGGTGGAGGGGCGACTTCCCCCTAACATTAGGGGCGGATTGCCCCCATGCTTTCGTATATATTTTTACTCTTTTTTTGGCACAGATTGTTGTGGTTTCATTGAGTTAATGTTTTATTGTTACCATTGTTTGCTTTTCAGGTACACCATTCATCTGCAGTACTGATTTATTCAGCTTCACAACAACAGCGTTTGCTCTCATGATACGTAAATCAGCAACTCCAGCGCAGTAGGAGGTGATTTTACCACCACAGTTAAAAAAAGCGATGCATGTATGCCTATCATTAGAAGTGGGTGGATGTAGGGAGGTATTCTAATGGTGGGCATACCCACTGATCAATGTCTTTTTTTCGTTCAGCCCAAAGGCTGCATGAAAAAAAGAAAATTACAATATATGCCCAACAAGGACCAGCAACGTTCTGATATATTGCTGGACTTTGAGTGGTTATGCCAGAATGATGTCTGCAGGTTTAGGTATCATTTTGGTATCGTTCTTTTAAGCCAGCGGTCAGCTTTCATGTAAAAGCAATCCTAGTGGCTAATTAGCCACTACACTGCTTTTACAAGCAGTGTGAGGGAATGACCCCCCTCCCGTTGTCTTCCTTGGTTTTCTCGGGCTCTCATGTCCCATCGGGGAACCTGATAATGCAGCTGGTGGTTCTGCCAGTTGACCATAGAGCTGATTGAAGATCAGAATGGCTCCAATCATCTCTATGGTCTAAGAAACCGGAAGCTACAAGCATTTCATGACTTCAGTTTTGCCGAATATAAACAGCGCCATTGGGAAATTAGGAAAACTTATCACACCAATCTTGGTGTGCTCAGATGCTTTAAGGGCAGAGGAGAGATCTAGGAGCAGATAGACCCCAATTTTTTCAGAAAAGAGTACCTGTCACTACCTATTGCTATCATACGGGATATTTACATTCTTTGTAATAACAATGCAAATGATAAAAAAATAAGCAAAAATAAAAAGCAAAATAAATAGTAATAAAAAATAAAAATAATAAAAAGCACCCTGTCCCCCATGCGTGTGTGCAAAGGCGAATGCAAGCGTCGGTCTTGTGTCATATGTAAACAGAAATTGCACCATGCATGTAAGGTATCACTGCAAACGTCAGATCGAGGGCAGTAATTTTAGCAGTAGACCCCCTCTGTAAATCTAAAGTAAATCTAAAGTGGTAACCTGTAAAGGCTTTTAAAGGCTTTTAAAAATGTATGTAGTTTGTCGCCGCTGCACAGTTGTGCGCAGTTTTAAAACATGTTGTGTTTGGTATCTATATACTCAGCATAAGATCATCTTTTATATTTTAACAAACATTTGGGCAATATAGTGTGTTTTAGTGCATTAAAATGTAAAAAAGTGTTTTTTTTCCAAAAAAAATTGCTTTTGAAAAATCGCTGCGCAAGTACTGTGTGGAAAATAAAAACACCCACCATTTTAATCTGTAGGGCCTTTGTTTTAAAAAATATATAATGTTTGGGGGTTCAAAGTAATTTTCTAGCAAAAAAATATTTTTTTTTCATGTTTTTTCAATAAAAAGTGTCAGAAAGGGCTTTGTCTTCAAGTGGTTAGAAGCCATGAAATGCCCAGATAGCATAACCCCCCTCAAATTACCCCAAATTACCCCATTTTGGAAAGTAGACACCCCAAGCTATTTGCTGAGAGGCATGTTGAGTCCATGGAATATTTTATATTTTAGCACAAGTTTCGGGAAAATTAATTTTTTTTTTACAAAGTTGTCACTCGATATATTGCTCAAACATGCCACGGGAGCATGTGAAATTACACCCCAAAATACATTCTGCTACAAATATATTGTAATATATCCGAAACTTGTGGCAAAATATAAAATATTCCTTGGACTCAACATGCCTCTCAGCAAATAGCTTGGAGTGTCTAATTTCCGAAATGGGTTCATTTGGGGGGGGGGGGGGTTGTGCTATCTGGGCATTTCATGGCCTCCAAAACAGTGATAGGTAGTGAGGCGTGAAATCAAAAATGTACGCCCTAAGAAAGCCTGAAGGCGGTGCTTGGTTTTTGGGGTCCTGTACGCAGCTAGACTGCCAAAAAGTCCCACACATGTGGTATCCCCGTACTCAGGAGAAGCAGCCAAATGTATTTTGGGGTGTAATTTCACATATGCCCATGGCATGTTTAAGCAATATATCATTTAGTGACAACTTTGTGAAAAAAATAAAAATAAAATTTTTGTAATTTTCCCAAAACTTGTGGCAAAATATAAAATATTCCATGGACTCAACATGCCTCTCAGCAAATAGCATGGGGTGTCTACTTTCCAAAATGGGGTCATTTGGGGGGGGGGGGTTGTTCAATCTGGGCATTTCATGGCCTCCGAAACTGTGATAAGTAGTGAGGAGTAAAATCAAGAATTCACACCCATAGAAAGCCTGAAGATGGTGCTTGGTTTTGGGGGTCTTGTATGCTGCTAGACTGCCAAAGAGTCCCACACATTTATGCACAACATTAGAAGCTTATGTCACATCACCCACTCTTCTAACCACTTGAAGACAAAGCCCTTTCTAACACTTTTTGTTTACATGAAAAAATATATTTTTTTTGCTAGAAAATTACTTTGAATCCCCAAACATTATATATTTTTTAAAGGAAATACCCTACAGATTAAAATGATGGGTGTTGCAATTTTATTTTCTTACACAGTATTTAATAGTGCTTGGTTTTTGGGGTCCTGTACGCTTCTAGGCTGCCAAAGAGTCCCACACATGTGGTATCCTTGTACTCAGGAGAAGCAGTAGAATTTGGGGTGTAATTTCACATATGCCCATGGCATGTTTGAGCAATATTGAAAATTGAAATTGAAGATTGAAATTTGTGGCAAAATATACATTTTTCCATGGACTTAACATGCCTCTCAGATAATATCTTGGGGTGTCTACTTTACAAAATGTGGTAATTTTTGGGGGGGGGTTATACTAGCTGGGCATTTCATGGCCTCCAAAACTGTTATAGGTAGTGAGTAGGGATGAGTCGAACACCCTCCTGTTCGGTTCGCACCAGAACTTGCCAACAGACAAAAAATTTGTTTGAACACGCGAACACCGTTAAAGTCTATGGGACACGAACATGAATAATCAAAAATGCTAATTTTTAAGGTTTTTATGCAAGTTATTGTCATAAAAAGTGTTTGGGGACCTGGGTCCTGCCCCAGGGGACATGGATCAATGCAAAAAAAAGTTTTAAAAATGGCCGTTTTTTCGGGAGCAGTGATTTTAATAATGCTTAAAGTGAAACAATAAAAGTGTAATATCTCTTTAAATTTTGTACCTAGGGGGTGTGTATAGTATGCCTGTAAAGGGGCACATGTTTCCCGTGTTTAGAACAGTCTGACAGCAAAATGACATTTCAAAGGAAAAAAAGTAATTTAAAACTACTCGCGGCTATTAATAATTTGTCGTTCCGACAATACACATAAAAGTTCATTGATAAAAACGGCATGGGAATTCCCCGCAGGGGAACCCCCGAACCAAGATTTAAAAAAAAATGACCTGGGGGGCCCCCCTAAATTCCATACCAGGCCCTTCAAGTCTGGTATGAATATTAAGAGGAACCTCGGCCAAAATTTTTTTTAAAAATGGCATGGGGTCCCCCTCAAAATCTATACCAGACCCTTCAGGTCTGGTATGGATTTTAAGGGGAACCCCGCGCCAAAATAAAAAAAAATGGCGTGGGGTACCCTTAAAAATCCATACCAGACCCTTATCCAAGCACGCAACCTGGCAGGCCGCAGGAAAAGAAGATTAAGAGAAGAAGATGAAGAGAAAAAGATGAAGAGAAAAAGATGAAGAGAGAAGTGTCACACAGCGGGAGCCTCCCTCAATGCCATTATGGATGTGGAGCAGCCCAAGGAGAAGAAGGGAACAAGACAGTGACGCCGCGGAGGAAGATGCCAGAAGAACCAGAAGAAGAAGAAGATGGAGGAAGAAACCGAGAAAGATAGAAGAAAGAAGAAAGAAGATAGAAGAAAGAAGAAGCATTTAAATAAAGGAATTGTCAAAAACTGTCTCTTGTCATTTTTGACAGTTTTTTTGTGAAATGGTAGGGGTACTTTTGTACCCCCTTACCATTTCACACCGGGGGGGGCGGAATCTGGGGGTCCCCTTGTTAAAGGGGGCTTCTAGATTCCGATAAGCCCCCCGCCCGCAGACCCCCACAACCACTGGGCAAGGGTTGTGGGGATGAAGCCCTTGTCCCCATCAACATGGGGACAAGGTGTTTTGGGGGGCTACCCCAAAGCACCCTCCCAATGTTAAGGGCATGTGGCCTGTTACGGTTCAGGAGGGGGGCACTCTCTCGTCCCCCCTCTTTTGCTGTGGCCTGCCAGGTTGTGTGCTCGGATAAGGGTCTGGTATGGATTTTTGGGGGGACCCACGCCGTTTTTTTTTTTTTAATTTTGGCCGGGATTCCCCTTAATATCCATACCAGACCTGAAGGGCCTGGTATGGAATTTAGGGGGACCCCCCACTTCTTTTTTTTTTGGTTCAGGGTCCCCCTGTCGGGAATTCCCATGCCGTTTTTATCAATGAACTTTTATGTGTATTGTCGGACCAGCAATTCATTAAGAGCCACGAGTAGTTTTAAATAATTTTTTTTCCTTTGAAATGTCATTTTGCTGTCAGACTGTTCTAAACACGGGAAACATGCGCCCCTTTACAGGCATACTATAGACACCCCCCAGGTACGAAATTTAAAGGGATATTACACTTTTATTGTTTCACTTTAACCACTTGCCGACCGCCTACCGCATATATACTGCGGCAGAATGGCACGGGCAGGCAGAATCACGTACCCGTACGTGATCTGCCTCCCGCGGGCGGGGGGTCCGATCGGACCCCCGCCCGGTGCCAGCGGCGGTCGGCATTTGACTGGGAGCGTCGGGAGGCGAGGGGGAGACCATCCGATCGTGGCCCCCCCCTCGCGATCGCTCCCAGCCAATGGGAATCCTCCTCTGCCTGTGTGCAGTTTCACACAGGCAGAGGATGTGATGTCATCTCTCCTCGGTCTGGCAGTTTCCGTTCCAGCGCCGAGGAGAGAAGACAAGTGAGTGCACACAACACACACACACACAGTAGAAAATGCCAGGCATACTTTACACCCCCGATCCCCCCCCGATCGCCCCCCGATCCCACCCCAATCACCCCCCCCCTGTCACAAACTGACATTAGCAGTATTTTTTTTTTCTGATTACTGCATAGTGTCAGTTTGTGACAGTTACAGTGTTAGGGTAGTGAGTATTACCCCCCTTTAGGTCTAGGATACCCCCCTAACCCCCCCTAATAAAGTTTTAACCCCTTGATCACCCCCCCTCACCAGTGTCGCTAAACGATCATTTTTCTGATCGCTGTATTAGTGTCGCTGGTGACGCTAGTTAGGGACGTAAATATTTAGGTTCGCCGTCAGCGTTTTATAGCGACAGGGACCCCCATATACTACCTAATAAATGTTTTAACCCCTTGACTGCCCCCTAGTTAACCCTTTCACCACTGATCACCGTATAAGTGTTACGGGTGACGCTGGTTAGTTTGTTTATTTTTTATAGTGTCAGGGCACCCACCGTTTATTACCGAATAAAGGTTTAGCCCCCTGATCGCCCGGCGGTGATATGCGTCGCCCCAGGCAGCGTCAGATTAGCGCCAGTACTGCTAACACCCACGCACGCAGCATACGCCTCCCTTAGTGGTATAGTATCTGTACGGATCAATATCTGATCCAATCAGATCTATACTAGCGTCCCCAGCAGTTTAGGGTTCCCAAAAACGCAGTGTTAGCAGGATCAGCCCAGATACCCGCTAGCACCTGCGTTTTGCCCCTCCGCCCGGCCCAGCCCACCCAAGTGCAGTATCGATCGATCACTGTCACTTACAAAACACTAAACGCATAACTGCAGCGTTCGCAGAGTCAGGCCTGATCCCTGCGATCGCTAACAGTTTTTTTGGTAGCGTTTTGGTGAACTGGCAAGCACCAGCCCCAGGCAGCGTCAGATTAGCGCCAGTACCGCTAACACCCACGCACGCAGCATACGCCTCCCTTAGTGGTATAGTATCTGATCGGATCAATATCTGATCAGATCTATACTAGCGTCCCCAGCAGTTTAGGGTTCCCAAACACGCAGTGTTAGCGGGATCAGCCCAGATACCTGCTAGCACCTGCGTTTTGCCCCTCCGCCCGGCCCGGCCCGGCCCAGCCCACCCAAGTGCAGTATCGATCGATCACTGTCACTTACAAAACACTAAACGCATAACTGCAGCGTTCGCAGAGTCAGGCCTGATCCCTGCGATCGCTAACAGTTTTTTTGGTAGCGTTTTGGGGAACTGGCAAGCACCAGCGGCGTAGTACACCCCGGTCGTAGTCAAACCAGCACTGCAGTAACACTTGGTGACGTGGCGAGTCCCATAAGTGCAGTTCAAGCTGGTGAGGTGGCAAGCACAAGTAGTGTCCCGCTGCCACCAAAAACACAAACACAGGCCCGTCGTGCCCATAATGCCCTTCCTGCTGCATTCGCCAATCCTAATTGGGAACCCACCGCTTCTGCAGTGCCCGTACTTCCCCCATTCACATCCCCAACCAAATGCAGTCGGCTGCATGAGAGGCATTTTCTTTATGTCCTCCCGAGTACCCCTACCCAACAAACCCCCCCAAAAAAGATGTTGTGTCTGCAGCAAGCGCGGATATAGGTGTGACACCCGCTATTATTCTCCCTCCTGTCCTGACAATCCTGGTCTTTGCATTGGTGAATGTTTTGAACGCTACCATGCACTAGTTGAGTATTAGCGTAGGGTACAGCATTGCACAGACTAGGCACACATTCACAGGGTCTCCCAAGATGCCATCGCATTTTGAGAGACCCGAACCTGGAACCGGTTACAGTTATAAAAGTTACAGTTACAAAAAAAAGTGTAAAAAAAAAAAAAAACACATACAAAAATATAAAAAAAAAAAAAAATAGTTGTTGTTTTATTGTTCTCTCTCTCTATTCTCTCTCTCTATTGTTCTGCTCTTTTTTACTGTATTCTATTCTGCAATGTTTTATTGTTATTATGTTTTATCATGTTTGCTTTTCAGGTATGCAATTTTTTATACCTTACCGTTTACTGTGCTTTATTGTTAACCATTTTTTTGTCTTCAGGTACGCCATTCACGACTTTGAGTGGTTATACCAGAATGATGCCTGCAGGTTTAGGTATCATCTTGGTATCATTCTTTTCAGCCAGCGGTCGGCTTTCATGTAAAAGCAATCCTAGTGGCTAATTAGCCTCTAGACTGCTTTTACAAGCAGTGGGAGGGAATGCCCCCCCCCAACGTCTTCCTTGTTTTTCTCTGGCTCTCCTGTCTCAACAGGGAACCTGAGAATGCAGGCGGTGATTCAGCCAGCTGACCATAGAGCTGATCAGAGACCAGAGTGGCTCCAAACATCTCTATGACCTAAGAAACCGGAAGCTACGAGCATTTTATGACTTAGATTTCGCCGGATGTAAACAGCGCCATTGGGAAATTGGGAAAGCATTTTATCACACCGATCTTGGTGTGGTCAGATGCTTTGAGGGCAGAGGAGAAATCTAGGGTCTAATAGACCCCAATTTTTGCAAAAAAGAGTACCTGTCACTACCTATTGCTATCATAGGGGATATTTACATTCCCTGAGATAACAATAAAAATTATTTAAAAAAAAATATGAAAGGAACAGTTTAAAAATAAGATAAAAAAATAATAATAATAAAGAAAAAAAAAAAAAAGCACCCCTGTCCCCCCTGCTCTCGCGCTAAGGCGAACGCAAGCGTCGGTCTGGCGTCAAATGTAAACAGCAATTGCACCATGCATGTGAGGTGTCACCGCGAAGGTCAGATCGAGGGCAGTAAGTTTAGCGGTAGACCTCCTCTGTAAATCTAAAGTGGTAACCTGTAAAGGCTTTTAAAGGCTTTTAAAAATGTATTTAGTTTGTCGTCACTGCACGTTTGTGCGCAATTTTAAAGCATGTCATGTTTGGTATCCATGTACTCGGCCTAAGATCATCTTTTTTATTTCATCAAACATTTGGGCAATATAGTGTGTTTTAGTGCATTAAAATGTAAAAAAGTGTGTTTTTTCCCCAAAAAATGCGTTTGAAAAATCGCTGCGCAAATACTGTGTGAAAAAAAAAAATGAAACACCCACCATTTTAATCTGTAGGGCATTTGCTTTAAAAAAAAATATATAATGTTTGGGGGTTCAAAGTAATTTTCTTGCAAAAAAAAAATATTTTTTTATGTAAATAAGTGTCAGAAAGGGCTTTGTCTTCAAGTGGTTAGAAGAGTGGGTGATGTGTGACATAAGCTTCTAGATGTTGTGCATAAAATGCCAGGACAGTTCAAACCCCCCCCAAATGACCCCATTTTGGAAAGTAGACACCCCAAGCTATTTGCTGAGAGTCATGTTGAGTCCATGGAATAATTTATATTGTGAAACAAGTTGCGGGAAAGAGACAATTTTTTTTTTTTTTTTTTTGCGCAAAGTTGTCACTAAATGATATATTGCTCAAACATGCCATGGGAATATGTGAAATTACACCCCAAAATACATTTTGTTGCTTCTCCTGAGTATGGGGATACCACATGTGTGGGACTTTTTGGGAGCCTAGCCGTGTACGGGACCCCGAAAACCAAGCACCGCCTTCAGGCTTTCTAAGGCCGTAAATTTTTGATTTCACTCTTCACTGCCTATCACAGTTTCGGAGGCCATGGAATGCCCAGGTGGCACAAAACCCCCCCAAATGACCCCATTTTGGAAAGTAGACACCCCAAGCTATTTGATGAAAGGTATAGTGAGTATTTTGCAGACCTCACTTTTTGACACAAAGTTTTGAAAATTGAAAAAAGAAAAAAAAAATTTTTTTTCTCGTCTTTCTTTATTTTCAAAAACAAATGAGAGCTGCAAAATACTCACCATGCCTCTCAGCAAATAGCTTGGGGTGTCTACTTTCCAAAATGGGGTCATTTGGGGGGGGTTTGTGCCACCTGGGCATTCCATGGCCTCCGAAACTGTGATAGGCAGTGCGGAGTAAAATCAAAAATGTACGCCCTTAGAAATCCTGAAGGCAGTGATTGGTTTTCGGGGTCCCGTACGCGGCTAGGCTCCCAAAAAGTCCCACACATGTGGTATCCCCATACTCAGAAGAAGCAGCTAAATGTATTTTGGGGTGCAATTCCACATATGCCCATGGCCTGTGTGAGCAATATATCATTTAGTGACAACTTTGTGCAAAAAAAAAAAAAAAAAAATTTGTCACTTTCCCGCAACTTGTGTCAAAATATAAAACATTCCATGGACTCAACATGCCTCAAAGCAAATAGCTTGGGGTGTCTACTTTCCAAAATGGGGTCATTTGGGGGGGGTTTATGTCATCTGGGCATTTTATGGCCTTCAAAACTGTGATAGGTAGTGAGGAGTAAAATCAAAAATGTACGCCCTTAGAAATCCTGAAGGCGGTGCTTGGTTTTCGGGGCCCCGTACGCGGCTAGGCTCCCAAAAAGTCCCACACATGTGGTATCTCCGTACTCAGGAGAAGCAGCTAAATGTATTTTGGGGTGCAATTCCACATATGCCCATGGCCTGTGTAAGCAATATATCATTTAGTGACAACTTTTTGTAATTTTTTTTTTTGTCATTATTCAATCACTTGGGACAAAAAAAATGAATATTCAATGGGCTCAACATGCCTCTCAGCAAATTCCTTGGGGTGTCTACTTTCCAAAATGGGGTCGTTTGTGGGGGTTTTGTACTGCCCTGCCATTTTAGCACCTCAAGAAACGACATAGGCAGTCATAAATTAAAGGCTGTGTAAATTCCAGAAAATGTACCCTAGATTGTAGACGCTATAACTTTTGCGCAAACCAATAAATATACGCTTATTGACATTTTTTTTACCAAAGACATGTGGCCGAATACATTTTGGCCTAAATGTATGACTAAAATTGAGTTTATTGGATTTTTTTTAGAACAAAAAGTAGAAAATATTATTTTTTTTCAAAATTTTCGGTCTTTTTCCGTGTATAGTGCAAAAAATAAAAACAGCAGAGGTGATCAAATACCATCAAAAGAAAGCTCTATTTGTGGGAAGAAAAGGACGCAAATTTCGTTTGGGTACAGCATTGCATGACCGCGCAATTAGCAGTTAAAGCGACGCAGTGCCGAATTGTAAAAAGTGCTCTGGTCAGGAAGGGGGTAAAACCTTCCGGGGCTGAAGTGGTTAAGCATTATTAAAATCACTGCTCCCGAAAAAAAGTCTGTTTTTAAAACTTTTTTTTGCATTGATCCATGTCCCCTGGGGCAGGACCATCCAATAAGGGGCACAGAGCTGTTGGCTCTGTGAAGACTTCAGATCACCACCCCTTCCTTCTAGAACAAAGAAAAAATCCTACCTTTTTGTGTTTTCAAAATCATCTACAGAAGAAATAGCTGCAGATACATAGTTACAACTTATGTAGGAGGATTAGTTTCATCTTTGTGTATCACTTAATAGTAGTCACTTCATTGGGTATATACAGTATGAGGGTTTGCAATCACTTTAAAACTTGAGATTTACTTTGCAGAGTTTAATTAATTTTTCACATTTTTAACTTTCAATATGTTTTTATTGTCAATTACATCATACATTTTATGCATTAACATATTGGAATGCACAGGAGGGAATGCCTCCTCGAACAAAAGACATAAAGGTTACAATTCGAGAAAGAAAACAACATAAAACATACGGTTTCTCATCTTTAAAGGCTTTTGGTGGGGTAAACCTGAGATATATTCGTATCTATGTTTTAGAAATACATTCTCCATGTATTTTCACTAAAACCTCACGGGAACTTTCCCCTACCCCGGCACCCCTGACGGGATCTAGCTGTGCCAGGTGGGGAAAAACCCCCTACTTCTCCTATGCCCATTAGGTTGGAGCCCTCAGGAATGTTGAGGGACTATGAATCCCCGTGGGCTAGGTAGATTACCGTATGTTAGCTGCATATTGAATTGCCACCAGTTAGCTAACTGATGTGAGATAGAAGACAGGAGAAAGAGTTAAAAGAGAGAGAGAGAAGAGTGAGGAGGGAGGGGGGGTGGAGGGGTCTTTTCAGGTGGGTGAGGGGGGAGCAGGAGTACATCTGTGTGTCTCTCAGATTAAGGCAGGATGAATTTGTCTATGTGTGGGTTAGGGGTTGTTGCGTGCCTGAACCCCTGGTATGAGGGAGGTTCCCATGTATTGGGCCCAGGGTTCCCATATTGTTTGGAATTTCTTAGAGGTGTTTGTCAGGATGCTCGAAAGTTTTTCTTGAGCCATAATCCATGACACCTTCCTTTTTACTGCGTTGAACGAGGGCCTTGGTTGTTTCCATGCTTTGGCAATTGAGATTTTGGTGCCCAATAATATAAAGTTGATCAATGTTTGATTAGCCTTAGAAATTCCAGAAAGGTTAGCGTTGAGAATAGCCACCTCTGGGGACCTAGGGATCTGGCAAGTCGTCACCTTGTATATCATAGAGAAGACTTTTCTCCAAAAAGTGCGTATTTTGGGGCATTCCCACCAAATGTGGGCCATAGTGCCCAGGTGTTGACATCCTCTGAAACATAATGGGTTCGCTGAGGGATAGATTGCTGCCAACCTGGTAGGGGTTAGGTACCATCTGGTAATCAATTTGATACTTGCCTCCCTCATGGAGATGTTCTGGATCCCCTTAAAGGATTTAGTAAGAGCAGCTTGCCAGATCTCTATGTCCCTGCAGCATTGGAAGTCAGACTCCCATGCCTTCATATATGTGGTTTTGTCTGTAGGGCAAGTGAGGGCCGAATATATCACTGATATGCCTCCCCTCTGCTCCATGGCTTGACCGCACCAATGTTCGTATACTGTGAATTTAGGGGGAAGCGGTTTCTCTTTCCAAATAGAGTGGAGAAAGTGAGTGATTTGGTAAAAGCGGAATCGTTCCGATTCCGGGAGGTCCAGGTGTTTGATACAGAATTTGAGGGTGATTGGTCCATTGGGAGTGAAGAAGTGCCCTATCTGGTATAGCCCTTTGTCCAACCACCATTTGAATGCTGAGATGTCAAGTCCAGGTGGGAAGTCAGGGTTGTGGAATAGGTGAGCTAGGGGTCGACCCGTGGAGACCAGAGCCGTGGAGTGCCGTAGGGAGTCCCAAAGGGCGCAGGAGTGGGATAGAGTGGGTGATAGTATGGGCGGTCTAGATTTAGGTGGGCACCAAAGTATGTAGTCTATCGTGTGTTTGGGGATGGCTTGTCTTTCGATATTCACCCAGTCTGGTTTTTCGTAGCGAGAGTAAATTGAGGACAGTTGGGCCAATCTGGCAGCCAAGTAGTATTTACGTAGGTTTGGGAGACCCAGCCCTCCCTTGCGTCCGTGAAGGAAGAGGGTACTCTGAGGGATACGATAACCTTTCTTACCCCAAATATATCGGAGAATTTTACTCTGCAAAGCTCTTAGGTGATCTTTCCTGATTGGGATAGGGAGGGAGCGAAAGAAGTAGAGGAGCCTGGGGAGTAGGGTCATCTTAACGGAGTTGATCCGACCCAGCCAGGATAGCTCGTGTTTTGACCATGAAATAAGGTCTGCCTCTAGTTTCTTGAAGAGTGAAGGATAATTTTGCGCATAAAGCGTTTCCGTCTTGGCCGTCAGTGTGATTCCCAGGTAGCTAATGGATGTGTCGCCCCATTTGAAGGGAAAGGATTGTTTTAGAGAGTCAACTGTTTGTGGCGGTAATGAGACATTAAGAGCTTGAGATTTGGTGAAATTGACTTCGAGTCCAGAGATTTTAGAAAAGTTCTTTAACACTAGGCAGAGATTAGGTAGTGTAGTGAGGGGGGAAGTCAGGAAAAGGAGGATGTCGTCGGCGAAGAGCCCACATTTGTGCATCTGGTCTCCACAGGTCACCCCTTTTATGTTCGGGTTATGTCGAATGGCGATTGCTAAGGTTTCTATGGCTATTGCGAAGATTAGGGGGGATAGAGGGCACCCTTGTCTAGTGCCCCGTAAAATGTCTATTGGTTTGGAGTAATGGCCTTGGATGCGTATTTGGGCCTTTGGTTGTGAGTAGAGAGCATGCAGAAGTCCCAGAAAACGGCTACCGAATCCCCATCTCTCCAATATAGTGAAGATGTAGTGCCAGGAGACCGTGTCAAAGGCCTTCTGCAGGTCTAAGGATAGAAGGAATCCCGATTGGTGAGGCCCCCCTGTCCAGTTAGTTTGAAGAATCGAGGTGATATCTATCGCCCTCCTTATTTGGTCAGGACCCTGTCTCCCGGGTATGAATCCTACCTGGTCCTTATGTATATATTGTGTAATAAAAGAGGACAACCTGTTAGCCATTATTTTGGTAAGTATTTTTAGGTCATTATTTATGAGTGAGATCGGTCTGTAGTTGCTAACGTCTTCGTGATTTTTTCCAGGTTTGGGTATGACCGTGATTAACGCGGTGTTGAGATGGATGTCTAGGGGGTTTCCATTGGTTTTGGAGTTGAAGAAGGAGGTCAGGTGAGGTGCCAGAATGACTGCAAAAGACTTGTAGTATGCTACAGAAAGGCCATCCGGACCCGGAGCTGATCCCCCTCTAAGGTCTTTTATGACCCCCAAAACCTCCTCCTCAGAGATGGGTATTTCCATCTTTTGTTTGTGGGCCTCTTTTAGGGAGGGTAGGGGGACACCTTCCAGAAACTGAGGGATTAAGTTTGCGTTTGGTGTATTTGTTTGGCTATATAAAGTAGAGTAAAAACCCCGAAAGGCATCTAGAATCTTGGAAGGATTGGTCGTGGGGGGTTGGCCATTTACTCTGAGTTTGGGGAAGGCATGGGTTCTGATGGGGGGAGACAGTTTTTTAGCCAGGAGGGGACCTATTTTGTCTGCCTGAGTGTAGAATTTTTGTCCATTCCAGCGAATGGCCTTTTCAGCCTTAGATGTGAGTGCTAGATTGAGATCAATTCTCGCTCTATCGAGAAGGGAAACAGGGGTCTTGGAGGGGTCCCTTTTGTGGGAAGCTTTCAGCGTGGTGTATTCCTTTTCCAACTTAATTAGGTCTGCTTTTTGTGCTCGTTTGGTTTGAGTGGCAATCTGGATGAGTGTACCTCTTATAAACGCTTTATGTGCAGCCCATAATGTTTCTGGAGAAATGTCCTCTGATTTATTGAGTTTAAAATATTCTTTAAGGGCTTTTTCGAGTTCAATGACCTTGATGGGGTCAGATAATAGTGACTCATTCAGTCTCCAGTGTCCCCTGGATCCGCCCAGGGGGCCCGTTTTGAGTGAAATGGTCACTATGGAGTGGTCCGAGAGGGCCGACTCCCAGATTTGTGCTTTGTGGATCAAAGGGAGTAGGGAGGATGGGGTTAAAATGTGGTCAATCCTCGCATAGGTATTATGAGGGGGAGAGTAATGGGTATAGTCCCTTTTGTTGGGGTTAAGTTCCCTCCAAGTGTCAGTTAAGCCGTGGGCATGGATTGTTTTGGCGATCCTGAGGCTCTCTTTGGTGGGTCGTGTTAGTTGAGTCAGAAGGGGTTTAGACTTGTCCAATCCCTGATCGAACGCTGCGTTCGAGTCTCCGCCAAAGATGACCGTTCCCTCCAATTTCTGAGCGAGGCTGCGCAGTAGGGAGTCAAAAAATTTTGCTTGTCCTCTATTTGGGGCATAGTAGGAGACCAGGGAATACAGGTGGTCCCCCACTGTTCCCTTGACCAGGAGGAACCTGCCCTCCGGATCAGCGAATTCAGACAGTTTTACAAAGTTAAGATGTTTGGAAATTATGATTGCAACTCCCTTAGTTTTGTTGTCTGCGCTCGCTAAGAAAAACTGTGGGAAATGAGGGTGGAGATACTTAGGACTATACCGGGAGGGGAAGTGTGTTTCTTGCATCATAACAATGTCTAGCTTGAGATGCTTATAATAATCGAGGACCTTTCTCCTCTTAATCTGGGAATTGATTCCCTGGACATTGTGAGAGGCTATGTGGAGTTCAGCTGTAGGGTCGTTAGCCATGGAGCAGTTGGAGTGTAGTGCAATGGCCCTCACTTACCCTTTGGTGCGTGGGAACCTGGACTTTAGGATGATGATCGTAGATTCTTCTTGGCGGGAAGATATCAGGAATTCCCGTGGGTGAGTGTGTGGTCTCTGAAACACAAGATGTGGTTAGGCACAATGTATTGATTGGGGATGAGGGGTGGGGGTGCAGGATAGAGAAGAGAAGGTCTCCTATAGAAGAAAGAAAAGACACAGGGAAGGAGAAACCCCCTATGTCTTCTAGAAAAAAATTTGAGTATGTCTGGCCCATCTGGGCTCAGACAGCCTAGCCCCCAGAGACCTTCGGGTGTCTAGGGGTTAGGTGGGTGCGCAAGTGTTTCCTCACGAAACCGAACGCCCAACATAAAACTTGTTCCCTTACGGGAAAAAATGCTGGAAGAAAAAACAAAGAAAATTTTGAAACCAATACTGTGGTATACCCGGTTGTCATAACAGAGTTACTAGTTAGTGGCCCTTAAACCGCCGCCCAATTTAGTATCCTCCTAGTTTGCTATTCATTTGCTATCACAGCAGAGCGTCTATAAACTAGACCTGAATAAAATCCTTAATCAAGGGGGATAAGGTCTCTCCCCCCCTCATAGATAGGCGGGAGGAAGCAGCCCCTCTCAATCTAGAGAGGCACTGCTCCCTTGAGCATAGTGGATATGTCGATGGGCTAGTTAAAATTATCAAAAAATAAAGAGGGAAAATCTGGATAAAATCCCAATCCCCCCCCCCCCCTGGAACCAGAAAAACAAAAAACAAGTAACAAAAAGTTCTGGAAAGTCAGAAAACTTTGCCCGGTTGTGTAGCCTGCCTAGTGACTAGGCCCAGAGGATCCCCCCAGTTCCAGGGGATGGTCAAACGATCCCCACTTCACAATCGGGATAGAAGAGATGCAGTTCACATCATCATTGGCTTCAGGTTTGGTTGTTGTCTTTGGCCTTCTTTGCTTTTCCTGTTGACCACAGTGGAGATTGAGGGCTGGTGGGGGTCTGTCGTTTGTTGGAGTTGGTCCCGGCATTGGTCGTGTCCATCTCGGCTTCCTGGGAGATGATTTTCAGGTGCAGGAGCAATTTTTCTCCTTCTGGTAGGGAGGAGAAGGCGTAATGTTTCCCCTGGATGGAGAATTTAACCGCGAACGGGAAGGCCCACTTGTATTTTATATCTCTTTGGGTGAGAGCGAGCAGGAGGGGTTTTAGTGATCTCCTCCTTTGGATCGTAGAGGGCGACAGGTCTGCGAAGATCTGTACTGGGTGTCCCATGCATTGCACTGAGTGAGAGGACCTAGCCTGTCTCATCACTTCCTCTTTAACTGTGTAGTGGTGGGGCTTAGCGATAATATCTCTTGGGGTGCCGTCTTTTCTGGGGGGCCCTAAGGCTCTGTGTGCCCTGTCCAATTCAAGGTGTTGAGAGGAGATATTAGGGATTAGCTGTTTAATCAGGTCCTGGACTGCTTCTGGAACATTGTGAATCGTTTCCGGTAGGCCTCGGATTCTGATGTTATATCGTCTGGACCTATTCTCAAGTTCGTCAATACGAGCCATTGCTAGGTCTAATTGATCTTGCACAGTGCTGATGTGCTGCGAGTGTTGATTAGTGACAGCTATAGTGTCCTCCATTTTGTGTTCGATCGCATCGATACGGGCCCCTAAATTAATAAAGTCTGCCTTCAGGTCCCCTGTAATTTTAGCTGCCGTTTGAGCCAGGCCTCTGTCCAAAAGTTCAGAGAATCTGTGGAAGAGGGAGTCCATGTGAGAAGCAGAGTCACTGGCAGGGAAGGCATATGGTGTGAGGCCTGTGTGATCTGAGGTAGATCCCTGGGGGGATAGAGGGCCTTCATAGAGGGGGCGATCCTGCAGGGATCCTGTAGAGGCTGGAGAGGGGGTCAGCAGAGGTGGGTATCCCTGCTGTCTCCCTGGAATGAAGTGAGGGGGAGTGAGGGGTTGCTCTGACCTGTAGTCCGCCGGGCCTGTGGAGCAGAGAATCTGAGGCAGAGGCTGTGCCTGTGTAGCGGCGGCCATCTTGGGCGTCTCAGCCGTTTTTGTTTGCTCCTGTTGTGGCCACAGGTTCCGTTTCACCGGGGCCCCGGGCATATGGGGGTGTAGCCTGGACCTTGGGGAGTATCACCAGGTACTTTAATCTTGCGGTGGTGCGCTGTGGTCCGTGCTGTGAGCGCCGGTCGATCGTCAGGGAGCGGAGCTCTAGGCTTTAGCGGCCATCTTGCGAGCTCCGCGCATGCGCACCTAATTTTTTACATTTTTATGGATTTATCTTTGATGTAGTATTCCTATTTTAACTCCATCATTACCCTACTTTTGTCAAATGTATTTGAAGTCAGAGCCTCCAACTGAACGATTCTGCATTCTACACTGAAAGATTGGTTGCTAACCCCAGCTGGACCTCTGACCAATTCACATGTGCATGTGCTACATTTATGTCATAACTAAAGGCATTATGGTTCATTATTGAATGCCTAATAAGGGTATGTATGGAAAAATGACTGTCATCATGATCAAACATAAACATCTTTTGGCCCATTCCATTGCAGACCCAAAGACAGATGACAAGGACAAGTGTTCTGATATGGAAGTTGACTGGTAAGTGGTCCAAAGAACAACTTTATACATTTGCTTATAATCAAAAAGGAGTAATAAATAGTCCATCCTAAAGCTCTTCTGGATTTATTTGGGAAAGCAAAATATTAGATAAATTCACTTTACAGAGATGGTAAATATTTCTTTAATACTGTACATAGTTTTACTAAGATAAAATAAATGTTTTTTTTTTTTCTCAATCAAAGGTTTTATTGAATCAGATAGTAAGTATACAATGGGCATTTAGAAACATGAAATGTTGTCAAAGTTATAAATAAATGTCAGATTATATTAATAGAGTATTCTCATGAACATAAATGGATTGTTACAATGTTTGATACTTATATTAGAGCAAAGAAAAAAGAGCGGTAGAATAGAACAGGAATATATAGTCGAGTAAGTGAAAAAGGAAGGGAGGGGGGGAAGAAAGGAAAGAGGAGGGGGGGAGGACAGTGGATTGGGAAAGCCGTTGATGAGGCAAATACACGTGAATTAGCAATATGAGTTAATAGTCTGTTAAAGCAAAGAACAGTTCTATTACCTTAGGACAGATATTCATATACCGATATAATATAGATTATAATTCATGTAATAAGTGATTGGTATTCAGATGATAGGGTGAATATCAACCATGGTTGGCATGTTTTGTTAAAATTGGTGCTATTTTCTTTTTTCATGGCCACGATTTCTTCCATTTTATAGATGTACTGCACTCTGTTCAGCCAATCCTTGACTCCTGGGACTTGTGTGATTTTCCAGTGAATGGGTATAAGAGTTTTAGCAGCAATTAATAGGTGCCGGGTGAGTGATTTCTTATATCAACCCAGGGTGAGTGGGACAATGTTAATCAGGCAGGCAGCTGTGTTTAATTCTATTTTAGTTTCTGTAATGTGTTTTATCCATTTCTTAATTTCATCCCACTAGGCAAGGATAGGCGGACAGTCCCACCAAATGTGTAAAAAAGTGCCTGTGTGATTATTACAACGCCAACATGTGTCCGAGGCAGAAAGGAACCACCTCCTGGCCTTCTGTGGTGTAATATACCACTGGGTGAGGATTTTGTAGGATATTTCATGATATTTGGAGCTTAATGAGCATTTATGAGTCATTATACACGCCTTTTCCCATTGTTTCTCAGAAATTTTGGTTTTGAGATCGTGTTCCCATTTTTCTTTGTATTTGTTATTATTTGTGTGTGGCGTTTGGTTCCACCACGTGTAGGCTATGTGGTGTGCGCTACTTGTGATCTCTTGAAGCATAGGGATTCTAAAGGCATCATTGGGAGGCAGTATTCAGATTTGTGCTTGCTGTTTACCAAGAAATTCTTCAGTTGGTTGTAGAACCATGGGCCAGGAAGTGATTCACCCACCTCCGATTGTAGCGTTTCATATGATTTGACCCTCGGGCCTGACATGCAATGAAAAGAAGGCCTTGTAGTCTTTTATGTTGCAGGCCAGGCAGAAAGTTAGGCTTATTTGAGATCGGTGTTAGTGGGCCCGGAATGGAAGCAATTTTGTGTGGGGTGGCTGTTTTGTACCAAATGTGGAGTGTATTTGCAATAAGTGGGTGGTTTACTTGTTTATCTGTTGTAGAATGGAGGGACAATGGGTAGTAGAGTACTTGATGAGAAGTCAGGTCGTTTTCTAGTTGAACCCAGTCTTTGTTTGTGCCGTGGCAATGCCAGTCTATTAATTTAGTGATATGTGCGGCTTGGTGATATTTTTTAAAGTCAGGTAGGCCTATTCCTCCTCTATTTTTAGGCATTGTTAATAGGCGGAGTTTAATTCTTGGTTTTTTATCTGCCCAAAGAAAACTTCTTTTGAGGAGGGTGGAGAAGAAACTTTCTGGTATTTTTATGGGAAGTGCGTTAAACATGTAGAGCAATCTAGGAAGTATCGTCATCTTTAAAATTGATGCTCTGCCAAACCACGAGAATGTTTTCAGGGTCCATTTTTGAAGGTCCTTTATTATTGCAGATAGCAGAGGTTTGTAGTTGGTGTTAAATAATGAGTCAAAATTACTTGTTAGGTTTATCCCTAGATATTTGAGTGTATTCTGCTCCCATTTGTAAGGGTAATTATCTTTCAGTAAATTTAATTGGTCTAGTGGAAGGTTAAGGTTTAGTGCTTCAGATTTCGATTGATTTATTTTAAAATTGGAGATATATCCAAAAGTTTTAAAGATCTTTTTAAGATTTTGAATAGATATGTGGGGTTTTGTTAGGAAGAATAAGAGATCATCCCCATAGGCGGCTATTTTGTATTCCTTATCTTTTACTGTGAATCCTTGTATGTCTTTAGATATATTTATTGTTCGAATTAATGGCTCGAGGGCAATAATGAAGAGAAGTGGGGAGAGAGGGCAGCCTTGGCGGGTTCCATTGTGGATTGTTATGGGATCAGAAAAAATATTATTTATTTTAATTTTAGCTTTGGGGTTTTGATAGAGTGCTGAGATCCATGATAATATATTTCCGTTTAATCCGATGTGGGCACATGTGGACATCATGTAGTCCTAGGAGACTCTATCAAAAGCCTTTTCGGCATCAGTAGATAATAATATTCCTTTTACCTTAGGGTTTTGGGCAAAGTGAATTAGGTTCAGTGCTTTAGTGATGTTATCTTGGGCTTCCCTGCCAGGCATAAACCCTACCTGTTCAGGGCCGATGATCTTAGTTAGAAGGGGTTTTAATCTATTGGCTAATATTTTGGCTAGAATCTTCAGATCAACATTTAGGAGTGAGATGGGTCTGAAGTTTGCACAGTCCATGTGATCTTTCGTGGGTTTGGGGATTACAGCGATGTGTGCCATAAGGAAGGAGTTAGAGTTATGTTTATGTTTTGTTAGAGAATTAAAGGCCGATAGGAGAGGTTTGGAGAGTAAGTGTGGATATGTTTTATATTACTGAGATGTAAAACCATCTGGGCCTGGGCTCTTTCCTGTTTTTAAGTCTGTTATGGCATCTAGAATTTCAGAGGTAGATATGGGATCCTCCAGTTTATTCGAGTCTTCTGGTTTAAGAGAGGGGATTTTGCTTTCCTTGAGGTATTCTTGTATTATGTCTCTTTTCAGTTGTGTTAAGTGGGTGGTTTGTGTTGTTCTGGTAGGTTATATAGTTTGGAATAAAATTTATGGAATAGTTCTGCTATTTCACTGGGTTTGTGCTTCATTGTTCCCTCCTTGTCCCGTATCGCGTGTATGTGGCCTGACAGTGTTGTGTCTCTGAGGGCTTTGGCTAGTTGCTTCCCACTTTTATCTCCCTGTTCGTAGAAAATATTTTTCTTGAAGAAAAGAGATCTTTTAGTTTTTAGATCTAGTATGAGTCTTAAGGATTTTCTACATTGTGTCAGTTTTTCCTCTAATTTAATCGATTGGGACTTCAAGGTTAGCAATTTGTCTGGATAGTTTTGAGATTTCCCCTTCTCTCTCTCTCTTTTTCCTAGCGCCCCATTTTATGAGCCCCATGCAAAAAAAAACCCATGCAAAAAAAAAAAATGGTGTGGGGGTCCCCCTCAAAACCAATACCAGGCCCTTCAGGTCTGGTATGGATTTTAAGGGGAACCCCACGCCAAAGTTTTAAAAAAAATGGCATTACGGTCCCCCTAAAAATCCATACCAGACCCTTATCTTAGCACGCAACCTGGCCAGGCCGTAGGAAAAGAGGGGGGATGAGAGAGCGCCCAACCTCCTAAACCGTACCAGGACACATGCCCTCAACATTGGGAGGGTGCTTTGGGGTCCCCCCAAAGCACCTTGTCCCCATGTTAATGGGGACAAGGGCCTCATCCCCACAACCCTTACCCGGTGGTTGTGGGGGTCTGTGGGCGGGGGGCTTATCGGAATCTGGAAGCCCCCTTTAACAAGGGGACCCCCAGATCCCGGCCCCCCCTGTGTGAAATGGTAATGGGGTACAAAAGTTCATTTCACTTCACAAAAAAAGTGTCAAAAATGTTAAAAATGACAAGAGACAGTTTTTGACAATTCCTTTATTTAAAGTCTTCTTCTTTCCAACTTCTTCAGATCTTCTTCCTTCTTATTTCCTTCATCCTTCGGTTTCTTACTCCATCTTCTTCTTCCTCTGCTTCTTCCACCGATCCACTGCTTCTTGCTCTGGTGTTCTCATCCAGCGTCTTCTTCCCTGCTCTGCCCCGCCCTCCGTTATATAAGTGTCAGAATAAGAGAAGCGTCACACAGTGGGAGCCTCCCATTGATGCTGAGTGGTCCGAGAACGAAGCGGGGAAGAAGATGCCGTAGAGGAAGATGCTGGACGAGAACACCGGAGCAAGATCGGAGGATCGGGGGAAGAAGCAGAGGAAGAAGGAAGAAGAAGATGGAGGAAGAAACTGAAGGAAGAAGGAAGGAAGAAGGAAGAAGACCCGAAGAAGATGGAAAGAAGAAGACTTTAAATAAAGGAATTGTCAAAAACGGTCTCTTGTCATTGTTATCTCTTGGGACCCCAAAGCACCCTCCCAATGTTGAGGGCATGTGGCCTGGTACGGTTCAGGAGGGGGGGCGCTCTCTCGTCCCCCCTTTTTTCCTGCAGCCTGCCAGGTTGCATGCTCAGATAAGGGTCTGGTATGGATTTTTGGGGGGACCCCCACACCATTTTTTTTAAATTTTGGCACGGGGTTCCCCTTAAAATCCATACCAGACCTGAAGGGCCTGGTATTGATTTTGAGGGGGACCCCACAACATTTTTTTAAAATTTTGGCACGGGGTTCCCCTTATAATCCATACCAGACCTGAAGGGCCTGGTATGGAATTTCGGGGGAAGCCCATGCATTTTTTTTCTTAATTTTGTTTTTTTCCTTAATGCTGTTTTTAATCAATGAACTTTTATGTGTATTGCCTGACCAACATTTTATTATACCCACGAGTAGTTTTAAATAACTTTTATTCCTTAAGGGCCAGTTCACACCACATGCAGTCCAGTGCGTTTTTTTCTGCATCAAAAACACATGGAAAGTAGGTTATATGGTTTTCAATGGCATAGTTCACACCAGTGCTTGCAGTTCCAGTGCGTTTCCAGTTCCCGAAAAAAAGTGGAACATGCTGCATTTTTTATGCACTGTACTGTACTGGAACACTGTAAAATGCATCAAAAATGCACTGGAACGCACCTAAATGCACCAAAAACGCACTGCAACACATTTGTCCTTATTTAAGGTTAAATAAAAAGAGGGGGAAAAAGCACTGGACTGTATCAAAAATGCACCAAAAACACACTGCAACGCATCAAAAACGTGCATTCAGAAAAGCACCTGCAACGCATCCAGACTGCGTTTCTATGGTGTGAACTGGCCCTTAGGGGGGCCGCAGTCCGGACGTGTTCCAGGTGCTTTTCTGCATGCACGTTTTTTATGCGTTCCAGTGAGTTTTTGGTGCGTTTTTGATGCAGTCCAGTGCTCCCCCCCTCTTTTTTCTTAACCTTAAATAAGGACAAGTGTGTTGCAGTGCGTTTTTTGGTGCATGTAGGTGCATTTGTTTGTGATGCATTCCTGTGCATTTTTGATGTGTTATTGGTGCGTTTTTGATGCAGTCCAGTGCTTTTTCCCCCCTCTTTTTTCTTAACCTTAAATAAGGACAAGTGTGTTGCAGTATTAATGGGACCTGTTTGAACTTGTTATCAGTATAAAAGACACCTGTCCACAACCTCAAACAGTCACACTCCAAACTCCACTATGGTGAAGACCAAAGAGCTGTCGAAGGACACCAGAAACAAAATTGTAGACCTGCACCAGGCTGGGAAGACTGAATCTGCAATAGGCAAGCAGCTTGGTGTGAAGAAATCAACTGTGGGATCAATAATTAGAAAATAGAAGACATACAAGACCACTGATAATCTCCCTCGATCTGGGGCTCCACGCAAGATCTCACCCCGTGGGGTCAAAATGATCACAAAAATAGTGAGCAAAAATCCCAGAACCACATGGGGGGACCAAGTGAATAACCTGCAGAGAGCTGGGACCAACATAACAAAGGTTACCTACCATCAGTAACACACTATGCCGTCAGGGACTCAGATGTCCCCTTGCTTAAGTCAGTACCCGTCTGAGGTTTGCTAGAGAGCATTTGGATGATCCAGAAGAGAACTGGGAGAATGTCATACGGTCAGATGTAACCAAAGTAGAACTGTTTGGTAGAAACACAACTTGTCGTGTTTGGAGGAGAGAGAATGCTGAGTTGCAACCAAAGAACACCATACCTACTGTGAAGCAAGGGGGTGGCAACATCATGCTTTGGGACTGTTTCTCTAAAAAGGGAACAGGACGACTGATGTGTGTACATGAAAGAATGAATGGGGCCATGTATCATGAGATTTTTAGTGCAAACCTCCTCCCATCAGCAAGGGCATTGAAGATGAAACATGGCTGGATCTTTCAGCATGACAATGATCCCAAACACACCGCCCAGGCAATGAAGAAGTGGCTTCGTAAGAAGCATTTCAAGGTCCTGGAGTGGCCTAGCCAGTCTCCAGATCTCAACCCCATAGAAAACCTTTGGAGGGAGATGAAAGTCCGTGTTGCCCAGTGACAGCCCCAAACCATCACTGCTCAAGAGGAGATCTGCATGGAGGAATGGGCCAACATATCAACAGTGTGTGACAACCTTGTGAAGACTTACTGAAAACGTTTGACCTCTGTCATTGCCAACAAAGGATATGTAACAAAGTACTAAGATGAACTTTTGATATTGACAAAATACTTATTTTCCACCATAATTTGCAAATAAATTCTTTAAAAAATCAGACAATGTGATTGTCTGGATTTGTTTCCACATTTTGTCTCTCATAGTTGAGGTATACCTATGATGACAATTACAGTCCTCTCTCATCTTTTTAAGTGGGAGAACTTGCACAATTGGTGGTTGACTAAAGACTTTTTTGCTCCACTGTATAAAGCTTGCAGATAGCATTCTTTACTTTGTCCTGAAAAGAGCCAAGATTGTGTGTGTGTGGAAGGGAGAAAGAGAGTACATTTGGGTGTCCTTATCGAGTTTCTAACACATGTATTTTCTCTTTGTAATTTGTTTGTTATGTTGTTGCAAAACATAATGTGTTTTTATGCAATTTATTTGTTACTTTGGTTTGTTGTATTTTTTTGGGTGGTGTTTATTTTACCATGAAATATCTTTTATGTTGGCAATGTTTGTTGTTTTTACTTTGTTCACTTTGATTTAACTGTCTGTGCTGCATTATTTTTAAAATTCTTTCTCAAGATGTTGTGCCTAATGTTGTTTTAATCCTTAATAGATGTCCATTTGTGGGTGCACTCCTTTTAACCCCTGTTAATTTACACTGCAAAAGGGTCAAACCTCAAACATATTCTGTTAGTGTCTCAAATTAACATACATGTGTGTATTTTGCTTTCCTTGCTTCTTTTCCAAGTCCTGGTTTTTTTTTGGACCAATAAAATTATTTCAAATTTTTTATGTTTTATGTGTGTTCTTTTCATGCAACGGATTTCCCAGCTGCAGCTTAACTAGGCTGATTGGCAAGTCTTAAACAAATCTCTTTTTAATTTTTTTTTATTTTTAAGTTACTTTCCTAGTGCCTTCATGGTAGCACATGCATGGATTGTGCATATGCTGCCATGGATAGTGAACAGGAAAGTAACATTTCTGAGCGGTAAGTATTACATTTTCTTTTTTGAGCAGTGGTTTTCAGCCTCAGTCCTCAAGTACTCCCCCGACAGGACATGTTTAGGAAATGTATCTTATCGAAAATAGCTGCCAAAAATACAAAGCCATTGACTTTGATTTAAAGCACCTGTGCAAGATGAAGGAAAACCTGCAAACATGGCCTGTTGGGGGGTACTTGAGGACAGGATTGAGAAGCATTGATTTAGAGCACTGAACTAAAATCAAGCTCAAGACAATCCTATTCTAATTGTGTACATTTGAGGGAAATCAAGATTTTTTTTTTGTAGGTTGGGATTTGTGTCCCTTTTCTTAAAATTGGCTTTGCTTCCTGTCACATAGCCAAACAGGAAGTGAGAGTAAAACCCAAACAATATTTTTCCTTGGGGACACACAGGTCAATCTAGCTAGTGTCCCTATTATGCAAATTGCACTCTAGCACTTTGTTGTGTACATCCCAAATTATTAGGTATTTTGGGGTTTATTAAAGGCAAATCCTTTCTGCAATACAAGTGTAGTTGATGAAAATCAGAGGGGAAGCACTGGTGATTTTATCATCCAATCATGTAGAGGCAAAGATGCTGTTTTTTTTTTCTTTTCCTTGCATGTTCCCCTCGGATCTCCAGCAATTGCACTTCTAAGTGCACTTGTAGTGAAAAGTGGATTTACCTTTTAGTAAATAAACCCCAAGACACATAATAATTTGGGATGTACATAGAAAAATGCTAGAGTACAATTTCCCGAATGGGGAAACTATTTAGATTGACCTGTGTGTAGCCAAGGACATACATTGGGTAGGTTTTTATCCTCACTTCCTGTTTGACTATGTGACAGGAAGTGAATTATTTTGAATGAGAAATTGGCAAAATTTGGGAGTTATCTTCACCCTATCAGGGGTGTAGACATCTGACAAAAATTCTAATCCCTCTGCAGTCTATCCCCAAGCAAAAATAAGAAAGGATTTTAATTAATTTAACTTTGCAAAGACACATTCCTAAGTTCAATTGTGATGCATGTTAATGGCCCATTTAAACCTTTAATAGAAAGTCATCAGTTGCCTTTGATTCTAAACATTATTTTTGGCCAGTCCTAGAAATCTGCACCTGTTTTTCTATTAACCACTTGGTGTCTGTGCTATAACCAAACGACGGCCACAGCGTGGACCTGAAATTCTGGGAGGCTGTCATAGGACGGGCTCCCCATGTGCTCCCTGCGGGGCGCGCAGCACGCACTGAGTCACTGAGACTCGGGTGATCACAGATCGAAGTAAGGACCGATCCTGGTCCCTTACCACGCGATTAGCTGTCAGCCAATGACAGCTGATCACATGATGTAAACTAAAGCTCAGTAATTGTTTATTTTTTCTCCTCACGCTGACAGCATGAGGATAAAAATAACAACTGATCACTGGCTTTGGTGCAAGAGACATTGGTCCCGAAGAGGCAATTTTGCCTCATCTGTGCCCACCAGTACCACCTGCTAGTGCCATTTATCAATGCCCACCAGTGGTCCCAAGCAGTGCTGCCTATCACTGTAACCAATCAGTGCCCATCAATGCCACCTCATCAGCGTACATCAATGAAGGAGAAAAATTACCTGTTTGCAAAATTTAATATCAAAATATCCAAAAATATTCAAAATTATTTATAAAAATCTGTCTTTTCTTTTTTTTAACAAAAGAAAAAACCACAGAGGTGATCAAATACCACCAAAAGAATGCTCTATTTGTGGGAAATTTAAAAAAAACCATTTGGCTATGTATGACCGCGCAATTGTCATTCAAAGTGCATCAGCACTGAAAATTGGTCTGGACAGCAGGGGGGTTTAAGTGCCCGGTAAGCAAGTGGTTAATTTCCATGCAAAATATGGATTTATGTAATAAAGATGTGTGCCCACTGTGTATATGGCATGTGCGCATGGGCGTAAGCAAGTCGCACACATATGAACGGTACTCATTGTAAATCATGGGGTAGAACTTGTGATGCAACTTTTCAGTCCCAAGGGGCATGACAAGTCGCAATAGTGTAAAACAAGCCGAAAAAGCACATTATAAATCACGCAACTTTGGGGCGGTAATAGGAAGATGCACTGTACGAATTACTTCTAATTGTAGAAAATCAAACAGGCTCTTGCACTGAATCTAATTTATGGAAGATCTAACTGATTGCCCAGTGAATGGTGACCTTAAAAGATATGAAAACTTGAATTTCTGGTGTTTAAGCCTCATACACATGATGGGACTTTGTACAAACTTTCCCGTGGATTTTTGTACAAAGGGCGTTGGCCATAGGGCTCTTTCACACGGATTTGTCCATGTACGGAGCCCACTCTGCTCAGCGGGGGATCCCTCCATCGATCCCCGCTGAGCAGGCAGATGTCAGGTCTGTCTCTGCACACTGTGCAGGGACGGACCTGTCATAGTATCCCTCTCCTCTATGGGGGATCAGATGATGATGATGGACCACAGAGTCTGTCATCACCTGATCCGATCTGCAGATGGATGGAAAAATAGGTTTTTCCTCCGTTACACTTTTTCGGATTGGAGTGGGTCGGATGTCAGCGGACATGTCACCACTGACATCCAATCCTCCATAGAGGTCTATGGAGTGTCCGTTCAGGTCTGTCCGTGTGAAAGGGGGCAGTGTGGGTGGCGGCGGTAAAACGGTGCTAAAAAACGCCACTTTACCGTCGTTTTAGCGGCGGTATTCAGCCGCTAACGGTTTTGACCCCCGCTAGCGGCCTAAAAGGGGTTAAATCTGCCTGCAAAATGCAGCAACGTTTTGCCGGCAGTATAGCCACGCTGTTCCATTGATTTCAATGGACAGGAGCAGTTTATACACCGTTCCTGCTTTTAGGCCCCTTTCACACTGGGGCATTTTTCAGGCACTACAGTGCTAAAAATAGCGCCTGAAAAATGCCCTAAAGAAGCAGCTCCATTCACTCCGGTGAGGGCGTCACAAAAAGTCCTGCCAGCAGCTCCTCCACTCCGGCGGCGTTTTGCGTGTGGATTTAAACCCTTTTCGGCCGCTAGCGGGGGGTTAAAACCGCCCCGCAGGGGTTAAAACCAAAGAGCCTCGGGCTTTCACACTGGAGTGAATGGACCCACTTCTTTAGGGCGTTTTTCAGGTGGTATTTTTAGCGATATAGCGCCTGAAAAATGCCCCAGTGTGAAAGGGGCCTTAGGCTTTCACACGAACAGAAAGAATTGTGCTTTTAGCTGCATTTTCTATCACAGTCCCATCATGGCCCGGGATTGCGACGTCATAAGGGGTGGGGTCACCCGGTGACATCACACAGTGACCATGCCCCATGCCTATATAAGTCAGCGCACACCTCGCAGATGGCATTACAGTGTGAGAGATCATTGTGTCAACATCGGAAGAAGAGGGAACAAGACGACGGAGAAGACCGGGCCACCGCTAGCTAGACATGTGCACACTGAAATATTTCGTTTCGGAATTTCGTTTTCGTCCGAAAAATAAATTTATTTCGTTACTCCCGAAATTCGTTTTTATTTATTTCCAAATTGAGGTTGAATCTGTCATTGAAGGCTTATGGTGTCTGTCGAATGTTCAAAGAAGATTCGACTGAGCAGCTAAACTGTACAACGCCGTATAGTTTACCTGCTCTGTCAATCTTCTTAGAACTTTCAACAGACACCATAAGCCAAAGTACGTGTGTACTTAGTTCTAGCTATTTTACTGCTCCTCCTCTTTGGTTACAATCAGCCAATAACATTCATCATCATCATTATTTTTATTTATCTTTTCTCCCCTACGTCGAATCTTTTCTCCCCTACGTCGAATCTTTTCTCCCCTATGTCGAATCTTTTCTCTCTATGTCAAATCTTTTCTCTCTATGTAGAATAATCTTGGACTAACAGAGTTAAGGTTAGGCACATTCGACCACAGGTTTGATGGACACAGATTGTTATTGTCATCATCATGTCAAATCTCCTATCTATATTGAACTGTTGTAGCAAAGAAAATGAAAATAAAGCATTTGTTTCTGTAGGATCTTTCATTTTTGGGATTCTGCACTTTCATTATCGTTTGTTAAAACGATAACGAAAATACCTGAAATTCGGACGAAAATGCATTCAGACGAAAATGAATGCACATGTCCCGCAGACCCGGACAACCAACGGCCAGGGTTGTCGGGAAGAGGCCCTTGTCCTTATCAACATGGGGACAAGGTGCTTTGGGGTGAGGGGGCTGCAGCGCGCCACCCCTCCCCAAAGCACCCATTCCCCATGTTGAGGGCATGCGGCCTGGTACGGTTCAGGAGGGGAGTGCTTGCTCGCCCCACCCCCTTTCCTGACTGGCCGGGCTGCGTGCTTGGATAAGGGTCTGGTATGGATCTTGGGGGGACATCCACACCATTTTTTCGGCGTAGGGTGTACCCCTTAAAATCCATACCAGACCTAAGGGCCTGGTATGCCCCTGGAGGGGGAGCCCCTGCCGGTTTTTCTCACGCTGCTTTAGTAGGAAGATGTGTTTTTCCTATTGCAGTGAGCGCGAGATGTACCTCGCCAAGATCCAGTGCGATGGCATAGTGCTGGAAACATTCTCGCGGGCAGGTACTGCTATGCGTGTGCCAGTTCACATGATCAATTAAGGATTCATCCGGAGCACCATTTAAGGTATGAACCGGCGCAGCGCATTCATCTTAGTAAATGACCCCCTATGTGTACAATATTGCCTAACTTGAGTGGATATATTAAGGAAGCTAATGTATTTTAAATGCATACTTGCCTTTAATAGCTAATATTATAATATTTTATCTCCTGTTCTGCAGTGTGACACAGGGTTATATTGTAAATCACAAAATTACTTTTTATTTCCTTTTGTGTCCTTGTTTTCACATTGCTTTAATAATAGACAGAGATTCATGCTGGATCAATCAATTTAAAAGTAGGTAACAAAGCCAAGAGAAGGTAAGCAATACATCTCCTTGAATTATCACAGTAAATTCCATTACCTTGATTATATAGAAGTATGGACAAAATGAAAGTGTACTAGTTATGGTTTGCATCTAAGATTATAAATATAGTGTAATATAAGAACAGTAAACTATGCTCACTTTATATTAAAGAACAATAATTTTCCCTGTCCTTCAAGTCCTGTAGTGTAGAAGAAACTTGCTATATTTTTATTTTGTATAAATTATATAATAACATAAAAAATCAAAGAAAATTGTAGTTAATGAATTAAAGTTTGCATACAAAGCTTTTTTTAAAAAAAAAAAACTATATATAATAGGACAAAATGTATAATGATAATCAGTAAATGCATTCATAATTTAGTTTACTGTAGCTGTAACATTTAAAGGGTATGTGCACTTTCAAGAGGAAAAAAATTGCACATAAAAAAAAATATATAGTGTATACAAGTCATATTGTAATTGAATGTTATTAAAAATGACCTTTCCTTTTTCTTGTTAAAGAGGTTTTATTGGATTTACAAAACATTACAGAAATCAGTAAGGAGGTAGACCACAGTACATTATGGTCCATCAGTTAACACGAGCTTACAGTAAATTATGAGATATTATTATTATATAGTCACAAACATGGGTATCAGAATAACAATATGCTCATTATTGGTAGGGATATGGGCAAGGTATGGTTGCCTGATAGAGGCTAAAGGGGTTGAAGCAGAGGAGAAAAAAGGTTTGCATAAGCCAGTGATAAGCTGAGTTAGGAGGGTGAAGTGACAGCTACCATAGCAGAAGGACAGTTTGGTCAAAGGTCGGCGGTAAACAGTGCACGACCCAGAGTTTCCAAATCCGGTCAAACTTGAGCATTTGATCTCTTTCAATGGCTTCCATTTTGGCATGTATCATGGTACAGGTTACCCAATGCTTGGTCTCAGCTACAATTAAAGAGGGGGGGATTTCCACTCTTTAGCTATAGTTTGTTTCGCAGCTGTAAGAAGTTGAATAAAAAAAACTTAAATTGCATGCGCATCAGGGAATCTGGTTTTAAACTCAGAAGTGCAGTGGCTGGGTGTGCTAGCACAGGGACCTCAAACAATTTGGAGGCTAGAGCAAATATATCAACCCAGAAGGCTTGGGCTGTTGGGCAGTAGGATGGGACAAATGTATCTATTCTAGAGGGTACTAAATACCAGCGGGTCAGCACTTTATAGTTGGCTTCTACTGCCAGAATATTAGGCGAGGATGATTTAATTGCTGACCAGATCTTAGACCAGTCTGCAGTGTCAAAGCTGCACCCAAGGTCCTCCTCCTATTTCTGAATATACTGTGGCTTATCAGAATCAGGTTTGACTAGGAGTTGGGGATGAGATCAGCCCTCTAGCGTTCAGGTCATGTTTGCATGCAGATTCAAAACTAGAAAATTGATCAAGGGGGTAATGATATTAGTATCAGGTGTACAAAAGTTTTTAAATTGTCGGACCAAATTCAATAAGAGTCAAAAAGGGAGAAATGTGTAAGAAGTGACAAAGTTATGTAACCTTATGAGCCCCGAGGATGCCCACTTACCAAATGCTGCAGGAGACTCCCAGGCTGGAAGAAAGGCTGGGTTCTTGATGAAGGAAAGAAGGGGGTTGTGGGGGTATTGCAGGTTGTAGGCTGACTTGAGCTTATCCCAAAGAGAGATAAAATGTCTGGTTATGGGGTTACGCAGATTAATGCGATCTGCCTCACATAGCCATAATAGGTTAGAGACCAATAAGGGGTTGCAGTCAACAGATTCAATCACTACCCATAAAGGAATTTCATGAGAGGCATGATATTTGGGTAGGCTGGCCATGTGTGCTGCTTTATAGTATATTGCAAAATTGGGGAAGTCGAGACCTCCGCAAAGCTTAGGGAAGTAAAGGGTATTTTTTGGTATTCTGGGTTTCAATGAGCTCCAGACAAACTCAGCTGCTCGTTTCAGTAGTATTCAAAGTTAATAGGCAGGGACCGGAACCGGTAGGACCCTAAATAGGTATAATAGTTTGGGTAGGATAGTCATTTTGATAACATTATTTTACCTATTTAGGATAGGGGAAGGGAGGCCATTGCTTCGGTAGTGCAGCTTGTGCAGACTGTAGCTCCAAATTGGAAAGAGATATTTTTAATGCCAAGGACTTCTTGATGTTAACTAGGGAAGAGCCGAACATTCCCCGGTCAGTTCGCATCAGAACATGCGAACAGGCAAAAAATTAGTTTGAACACGCGAACACCATTAAAGTCTATGGGACACAAACATGAATAATCAAAAGTGCTCATTTTAAAAGCTTATATGCAAGTTATTGTCATAAAAAGTGTTTGGGGACCTGGGTCCTGCCCCAGGGGACATGAATCAATGCAAAAAGAAGTTTTAAGAACGGCCGTTTTTTCGGGAGCAGTGATTTTATTAACGCTTAAAGTGAAACAATAAAAGTGTAATATTCCTTTACATTTCATACCCGGGGGGTGTCTATAGTATGCCTGTAAAGGGGCACATGTTTCCCGTGTTTAGAACAGTCTGACAGCAAAATGACATTTCAAAGGAAAAAAGTAATTTAAAACTACTCGCGGCTATAATGAATTGTCAGTCCGACAATACACATTAAAGTTCATTGATAAAAACGGCATGGGATTTCCCCACAGGGGACTCTGAACCAAAATTTTTAAAAAAATGGCGTGGGGGTCCTACTAAATTCCATACCAGGCCCTTCAGGTCTGGTATGGTTATTAAGGGGAACCCCACGCCAAAATAAAAAAAAAAATGGCATGGGGTCCTCCCAAAAATCCATACCAGACCCTTATCCGAGCAGGCAACCTGGCAGGCCGCAGGAAAAGAGGGGGGACGAGAGAGCGCCCCCCCTTCTGAACCGTACCAGGCCCCTTGCCCAGTGGTTGTGGGGGTCCCTGCCCCCTATGACAACATGGGGAAAGCCACAGGGAAGTCCCGAGAATTCCCAGTGCGTCAGAGGAGGGCGGGGTTATGGGGTGGCCCTGTCCTTCGTACATTTGTACCCCATTACCAATTCACACAGGGGGGCCGGGATCTGGGGGTCCCCTTGTTAAAGGGGGCTTCCAGATTTTGATAAGCCCCCCACCCGCAGACCCCCACAACCACCGGGCAAGGGTTGTGAGGATGAGGCCCTTCTCCCCATCAACATGGGGACAAGGTGCTTTGGGGGCATGTGGCCTGGTACAGTTCAGGAGGAGGGGCGCTCTCTCATCCCCTTCTTTTCCTGCGGCCTGCCAGGTTGCGTGCTCGGATAAGGGTCTGGTATGGATTTTTGGGGGGACCCCTCCGCCATTTTTTTTTAATTTTGGCATGGGGTTCCCCTTAAAATCCATACCAGACCTGAAGGGCCTGGTATGGATTTTGAGGGGGACCCCCACACCATTTTTTTTAAGTTTTGGCACGGGGTTCTCCTTAATATCCATACCAGACCTGAAGGGCCTGGTATGGAATTTAGGGGGACTCCACGCATTTTTCTTTTATTTTGGTTCAGGGTTCCCCTGTGGGGAAATTCCATGCCATTTTTATCAGTGAACTTTTATGTGTATTGTCGGACTGACAATTCATTATAGCCGTAGGTAGTTTTAAATTACTTTTTCCTTTGAAATTTCATTTTGCTGTCAGACTGTTCTAAACAAGGGAAACATGCGCCCCTTTACAGGCATATAGACACCCCCCAGGTACGAAATTTAAAGCAATATTACATTTTTATTGTTTCACTTTAAAATCACTGCAAAATGGCCGTTTTTAAAACTTCTTTTTGCATTGATACATGTCCCCTGGGGCGGGACCCAGGTCCCCAAACACTTTTTATGACAATACCATGCATATAAGCCTTTAAAATTAGCACTTTTGATTTCTCCCATAGACTTTTAAGAGGTGTTCCGTGGCTTTCGAATTTGCCACGAACACCCCAAATTGTTCGCTGTTCGGCGAACAGCTGATGTTCGAGTCGAACAGGAGTTAGTTTCGAACTCGAAGCTCATCCCTAGTGTTAACTACTAGGCCTGAATTTGCTGAGAATGGGTAAGAGGTTGGGACCTGAAACTTGCGGGAGGATAAAGATAACAACATATCATCTGCAAATAGGCAGAGCTTGTGCTGGTGGCCACCTAGCTCTATGCCTGTGATTGTTGGATATGATCTGATCAATGAGCTAGCGGCTCATGGAAGAGGGCAAATAGGAGAGGAGAGAGTGGGCATCCACTCTATGCTAAAGGGTTTCAATTTATAGCCTGCGTATTTGACATATGCACAGGGTTTGTCATATAGTGCAGCAATCCATTGCATGAAGTGAGGGCCAAAACCCCATTTCTGGAGGGTGTAATGCAGATAGGGCCAGGATATAGAATCAAAGGCCTTCCTAATATCGAGTGAAAGAAAGCATGCAGGAATATGACGTGTTCTAGCTGCATGTGCCAGTAGAACAGCCCGTCATACATTATCACTATCTTGGCGTATAGTTATAAAACCCATCTGATCATGATGTATAAGACTGCTGATGATTCTGTTCCATTGAGTGGCCAGGATTTTAGCTAGGAGTTTAATATCAATGTTTAAAAGAAATATAGGGCGATAGTTTGTACAGGAAGTGTCATCTTAGTGGGGTTTGGGGGATCATGCAGGCAATCCTTTTTTTAGACCCTCTGGTCTTTTTGTTACGTGTTATTATATGATTCAGAGGAACCAACCTATTTGCTATATCGCTACATAGCAATTAGACAATAGGTTCAAGTGTCTCGTTATAGGCATGCAATTACTGTTCTATTAGTGTTGGTTACACACATATTGTTAGCCTGTTGACACCCTTACAAGCTAGGAGTTTCCTGACATACCTTCTATTTTATTACTAGACAATCGCTAGCAGAGTTTCTTGTCTAAATGTGTGCCCTCAAGTAGTACATTAAAGGCTTTCACTAGGACAGGCGAAAGGATCTCTCAGAAGGTACAATAATATATGGCTGAGTAACCATCAGGGCCTGGTCTTTTATTGAGTTTCAAATCTTTAATTGTATTAGAAACTTCTATTGTGATGGGCCCTCTAGCTGATCGCGTTCAGTTTGGGCAAGCGCAGGGAGGTTTAACCTGGAAAAGAGGGTGTCTGCTTGGGAAGAGCAGAATTCCTTCTCTGCTGAGTATAGGGAGGCCAGGTGGGAGCAGAATTTGTGCACAATCTTTATTGGGTTACTAGTATAAACATCATTGGATATCTTGAGTCGGCTGGGTTTGGTGGGTTTATTTATGGATTTAAGTGTGTGTGCTAGTAGGGTGTCTGGTTTATAAGATTTCATATAGTAATTGTGTCTAGAGCTACGTAAGAATTTATCGGCAGATTCAGTAAGAAATAAATCATATTCCAGATTGGCCTTATCTAATTTCTTTTTTGTGGCAGGTGTGGGGTTGGCTCTGAATGCTGTGTAGGAGGAAAGAAAGTCAAACTCTAGTTTATGCACCAGCTTCTGATGTTTGCGATTGAATAGTGCGGATTGGCGCTGCAACGCTCCACATAGGACAGGTTTGTGTGCTTCCCAAAGTGGGGTAAGTGGGGAAATATCAGGAGTAGTATTGAGAGCTAGGTATTCTTTGAAAGCATGTTCGATGTAGAATCGGTGGAACGGGTATTTAAGCATGGAATCTGGGAGACACCAAGTAGGGTCATGGGCTTTAGGAGTTGCATACTGCATTGTAGTCTGACCAGGGAATGGGCACAATGGTTGATGTTAGGATTTCAGGTACCATACCATTTGTGACAAGGACATGGTCGATACGGGAGAAAGTTTTGTGCGGGTGGGAATAGTAAGTGTATCGTCTTTTGGTCAGGTTACTTTCAAGCCATGTGTCGACTAGGTTGTGTCGAGAGAGGTATTAAGAGAAGGATAGTGTAGTAGGACTAGGGGATGGATTGTAGTGAGATTTGTCTAGGAATGGGAGGAGGACCTGGTTAGAGTCTCCACACATGATAAACGTACCTACCTTATGCGAGGATACCACATGCATAAGGTGAGAGAGAAAGGGTGTGGACTGCTTGTTGGGGACGTAATACGAAACCATAGTAATTGCCGAATCCATTATGTACACTGTGAGGATTAAATAGCGTCCCTCTGGGTCTTTAAGCTTTGAGGGTAAATGGGATAGAACAGTGGAAGGCTATAAGAGTTGCTCGCTGTTTAGTTGTAGATGAGGCTGTATAGGTTTGTGGGTAGAAGGAGCTAAAAAAATTTTGGGGTAGAGTGCGCTGTAAAGTGTATTTCCTGAAGGCATATTATATGTGCTTTCAGGGAAATAAAAGAGCGGAATGCTTTGGTACGCTTTCGGGGTATATTAAAACCCTGAACGTTCTGGGAGAGGATATTTAAGGGGGCCATGGTAGCTGTGTATGGGAGCAAAACTTAACAGTAATCGCGATGCACTGGACAGGCAGGTCAACCTATGTGGACTTGGAGATTAATAAGGAGGACCAACGTGGATCTAGAACAGGGGAAAGCAAAGGGTATGAGAATCAATGTAACATAAAATACAGAAATAATGGTAGACAAGGTCAAGTGAAACCGTGAGAGGGCATGCAGTTCCCTATCAGGGGCGTTGGAGCCACCATCGCTTGTCCACATATTGGGGGTGGGTGAGCGAGTGGGGAAAGCTCAGGGCACACAGATCATCCATACGAGGGAGAGAGCCGATGAGATTAAGCACCAGGGAGGTGCATAAGTAAATAGTCTGCAAACCACTGTACAAGACTTGGACGTATGTCTTTGGATGCTCAGGACAAGAATGGGTAGGGGAGGTAGCGATAACTGCAATTGGAATAAATCTAAATTTAACTGAGGTTGGGGAAGAGGAAGGAGTGGGTGGGTAGTGGTATAAGGGGAGGATAGAGAGAATTCAGAGTCATAGAGGCCAAGGTGCAGACAGCATAACTAAGGAGGAACAACAGAGTTAATAAACATATAAAGATTGTGTAAGAGGGCATCTGATGTTCCAGTAACTCGTAAGTGTTTTTGTCAGCCCAAGGTCATGCAGGATTGTTCGCTGCTAGGTAGAGCAAATCTGACATCTTTTGGAGACAGAGGGGTTGCAAGGTGGCATTAAAGTTTGAAAGGGTTGAGAGTTCAGTTACCAATAGTGAAAACGAAGCATGACAGTGTATATTGAGGCACTTGGGTAAGTGACGGATTTTATCCTCAGGCTGGAGCAGCAAAAAGTTTAAGGAACATGAGGATAAAGCTGTTGTCCAATAGGGACAGAAGTTGCAACATGAACCTGAAGGTCCTAAATATGAACTAAACACAGTTTAAATAAGTGAAGTACTTGTGGGAGGTTGGCCGTATAGAACATCAGAATGACCATCTAAAGACCAAACCCATTGTGTGGGTCGGAAGAAGGACTTAGAAGGGGTTCAAGTCCTCAGTCCATAGAATCTTTTTGGTCTTATGCCCTGTACACACGATAGGATTTTCCTACAACAAAATCCATGTTTTTTTTTCCGACGGATGTTGGCTCAAACTTGTCTTGCATACACACAAATCTTGTCAGAAATTCCGAACGTCAATAATGCGGTGACATATAACACATGCGATGACCCGAGAAAAATGACGTTTAATAGGCAGTGTGGCTCTTCTGCTTGATTCCGAGTATGCGTGGAACTTTGTGCGTCGGAACTGTGTACACACGATCGGAATTTACGACAACGGATTTGTTGTCGGAAAATTTGAGAACCAGCTCTCAAATTTTGTGTGATGGAAATGTCCAATGGAGCCTACACACGGTCGGAATTTCCGACAAAAAGCTCCCATCTAACATTTTCCATCGGAAAATCCGACCGTGTGTACGGGGCATAAGGCTGAGAGGTGAAGTGGCTTATTTTGTGCGTAAATTGATTTCCGTTTTTACCAGAAGATAGTAGAGGCAAAGGCAGATAAAGCTAAAGGATCTAAGCCTGTTTGCAGGAAGCCCAAAACTGCTGATCTGTACCAACAAAGGCCCGTTCAGCCAATATGGCAATACTGCCACTATCTCCATATCTTTCATTGTATGTCTTCATAGAAACCTGAGGTTGACTGGAACTGGAGGAAATGCATAAGCCCTGTTAAATTTTCAATGATCCGTCAGGAGATCTGTCCCGAAGGCCTGGAGATACTGATCCCTTGTGTAATACTTTTCAAGCCTGTTGTTGCATGAAAAGGCAACCAGATCAACTTCTAGACTGACTCCAAAAAACAAGATCAACCTGAAAACCTCCACATGGAGAGATCATTCATTGTTGTCCAATTGGACTCTGGATAGAATATCCGCTTGAATGTTCTGGACTCCGGGAACATAAACCGCTGATATATCAGCTAGATTCTTCTGAGCCCAAGACATAATTGGCTCCACTTCCTGTAATAGGGAAAGACTGTGAGCCCCGCCTTGTCTCTTTAGTAGAAAACCGCTGTAGTGTTGTCTAGCGTTAAGAGCCTTAAGAGCCTTAAGAGCACTTAAGAGCACTGATGCTCCCTTTATCAGATGAGGAAAGACTTGTAGGGTGGAGAAGGCTGCCTGAAGCGCCAGAATGTTCAACATGATCCTTTGAGAGTAAAAACTCCATATGTCATGAGCTATCTTTGCCAAGCAGTGAGCCCCTCATCCTGTGTTGCTGGCATCTGCCATGATTGTTATCCAGGAAATTAGGGTAATGGAATAGCAATTGAGTACATTTCTCCATTGTAACCACCAGAAAAGGCTCTCTATCATAACTGAGTTTATGTAAATGACCAGATTTCTGCTTCCTGGCTCCCACTGCTGGAGAAACCTCTTCTGGAAGGGCGACATCATCCACAGTACCCACTTGACCATCGGTGCTGTAGACACCATAATGCTGATAATTTTCAGACACTGAGAAGCTTGCATGTGAGAAGAAGACAGGGCCAGGAGTACTCTGCCATTGCAAGAGCAATGGTGCTCTTGATCGTATCGAACTGGGCCCCAAGATACACAAGAGATTGAGTGGGTTCAAGGTGGCTCTTTCCCAGATTCAGTAGCCGCCAAATCCAAGACATGTTGAGATGACCTGAATCTTTGTGCTCCAGCAGCTGACCTCTGTCTTGGGACAGTAGATCATCCAAGTAATAATGGTTATGCCCCTTGATCTGATTAATGCTACTGTACAAGAGCTAATAAGACTTTTGAAAACACACAAGGCAATTAAGAAATCTTGTAGTACATATAAGTGCATTGATCACTATGATAAACAGCATGCAAATATAAAAAGACTGTCAACCATGCAGGGTTCCCCCACAACATAAAAGCTTTGTCCATCTTGAGCACTAGTAACAGTAAATCCTGGGCTCATCCTTACACTTATGGTAGGTAACATGGACAAGCATGATGATGTCTTCCTCTCTCTAGGCATTTAGTTAAAATCGTTCATCAGGAGCATCACGTCATTAAGCTGGTTCATGCATGGTTCATGATAAGCTTGGAAGTTACCATTAATAGAGCTCAGGATGAACAGAGATTTCATGTTTTTCGATGGGATCCTATGTGGATAACAGTTTTTTCATACTTGCATGTTGTTATCATAGTACTTGGCTCACATATTATTATTATTACAGTAACTCATATAGTGTAAATTTACGCAGCGCTTTACACATATTATACATTCACATCAGTCCCTAACCTCAAGGAGCTTACAATCTAAGGTCCCTAACTCACTTCATCCATATATATACTAGAGCCAATTTAGACAGGAGCAATAAACCTACAGTACCAGCATGTCTTTGGAGTGTGGGAGGAAACCAGAGTACCCAGAGGAAACCCACGCAGACACAGGGAGAACATGCAAACTCAGTGAAGGTAGTGTCATGGTTGGGATTCAAACCTATGACCCTATTGCTACCAGGCGGAAGTGATAATCCACTTATGTAATAAACAATGGAGTTGGAATGATGGAAAAGAGATCCTTTATGAAATTATTGAGTATTGCTATCATATTTGCTTTCCTAAGAGAGACTTGGAAATAATGGTGAAAATTCAGATCTGAGTTTTACTATTTGAGGTCCATCCCATCTTCCCTTGCTGAGTGAGCCTTTCTGAAGGTGGTGGTGGGCAACAATTTTGGAGCACAGATACACAGAAAAATTGTGGGATTTTCAGTATTGTATATTATTTGTAGCACATATTTTTGTTTTAGCATTGGTTGATTATGTGGATATAATATTGTATGTATTTAACCCTTCCATGCCTAAGCCTATTTTTGACAATTGTTGCTTACAAGTTATAACCTGTATTTTTTGCTAGAAAATCACTTAGAACCCACAAACATTATATATATATATATATATATATATATATTTTTTTTTTTAACAGAGGCCCTAGAGAATAAAATGGCGATTGTTGCAATATTTTATGTCACATGGTATTTATGCAGCAGTCTTTCAAATACAAGTTTTTGGGAAAAAAGATATGTTGGTGAATTAAAAAAACCTATACAGTAAAGTTAGCCCAATTTTTTGTATAATGTGAAAGATGATGTTAAGTAGAAGTAAGTAGATAGTAAGTAGATATCTAACATGTCATGCTTTGAACTTTGTGCAACGGTGACAACCTACAGTACCTAAAAATCTCCATAGGCAATGCTTTAAACATTTTTAAGGTTACCAGGGTAGAGTTAGGCTGCTTTCACACTGAGGTGCTTTACAGGGGCTATAGCGCTAAAAATAGCACCTGCATAGCGCCTGTAAAGAGCCTCTCCTCTCACTACATTGTGAAAGCCCGAGTGCTTTCACACTGGAGCAGTGCACTGGCAGGACACCTAAAAAGTCCTGCAAGCCGCATCTTTGCAGCGCTGTAGGAGCGGTGTATACAGCGCTCCTAAAGCGCCCCTGCCCATTGTAATCAATGAGCTGCCGAACTGCAGTGGCACTTTGTGGGCAGTTTTAACCCTTTTTCAGCCACTAGTGGTGGTTAAAAGTGCTCAGCTAGTGGCCGAAAACCTCAGCAAAAACGACAGTAAAGCACCACTAATTAACAGTAAATAGCGACGCTTTACCGCCGACGCGCCTAACGCCCCAGTGTGAAAGTAGTCTTACAGAGGAGGTAGAATTTGCTAGAATTATTGCTCTTATTCTGACAATTGTGGCAATACCACACATGTGTGATTTGAACACCGTTTACATTTGCGGGCGCGACTTACGTATGCGTTTTCTTTGCTGCGTGAGGACACGGGGACGGGGGCACTTTAAAAAGTATATATATTCTTATTTATTTTATTTTATTTTATTTTTTTACATTGTACATTGAAAAAATTCTGAACACTTTTATTGCTGCCACAAGGGATGTAAACATCTCTTGTGACAGTAATAGTGTGACAGTAGTAGGTGGTGCCAGGTACTCTTTATGGAGGGATCGGGGGTCTAAAAGACCCCAAATCCCTCCTCTGCACTTAAAAGTATTTAGATCACCGAAATCGGCGATTCTGAATACTGTCATTTTTTAAAATCTGCGCCATTGACAGCCGAGTAAACCAGAAAGGGATGTTGTGACGTTGCTTCTGGGATTTTATATCAGAGACCCAATCAAAGCTGAATCCAGCTGTGTTCAGGTCTCAGCTGGTCTTGCTGGTCGCTCAGGTCTCCTGGTGGGGCGGAAGGTGGCAGGAGTGGGGACATCCCCTTCCGCTCCTTAGGAAAACAGCCGAGCGGCTTTTAGCCACATTGGTTGTTATAACCAAAAAGCCAACGCTGGCTCTAAAAAAACGGTACTGCATTGATGCCTGCAGCTGCAGGTATCATCCTGGTTTAACCCCTTCTAGCTTTGAACGCAAATTTCCGTGCAGTTGGTGCAAATGGGTTAATCCTTGTTGACTTGTTGGATAGTGCAATTGTAGAGGATATATTATTTAATACCTTTTGTCTATACTTCCTGTATAATGCAGAGATAATTAGGCTCATCTGTACTCTTCTCCCCATGTGAAGCGATACATACAATGCCAACAAAGAATGCTAATGTATTCATAACCTATTCTACACCATTACATCATTCAGCCATTTCCATGTTTTGGTATTTGTCATTAAAAAGTAAAAGCATGCTTGACTGCCAAGTCAGCATTTACTGTATCCCAATTATTCATGTTGTAATGTATCCCATCTTTATGTAAATGTATCTGAATATATAAGACATTAGTGATTCTACACATCAAGAATGAATCAGTTTGTGAAGTCTTGACTTCCCCTTCATTGCTCTCCATCATGATTTTATAATGTAACTTGTGAATATAGAAAAGAGGAATGTATTATTTAGGTTTTGTATATACTATACCACTAATATCATCACATATATTAACACTGATATTCAAAAATGCTTCCAGCATTTATTATTCCTTCCTAAGAAAATAAAAATCCAGGTGTGATACTTTCAGAATAAAGCTAAAGTGTTTTACCTGCTAAAGGATTTGTGATTCTGGTCAACTGCACATGTGATAGAGAAGACCATAGTATCCAGATCCTAGCAATATAGCTAGGTCCAGAACCTGCCCCAGCCTGTGGTTGGATAATAAATGAGCAGCACCTTGATTATAGCACTCTAATGCCCCGTACACACAGTCAGATTTTCCGATGGAAAATGTCCAATCGGAGCGTGTTGTCGGACATTCCGACCGTGTGTGGGCTCCATCGGACATTTTCCATCGGATTTTCCGACACACAAAGTTTGAGAGCAGACTATAAATTTTTCCGACAACAAAATCCGATCGCGTCAATTCCGACCGTGTGTGGCCAGTTCCGATGCACAAAGTGCCACGCATGCTCAGAAGAAATTCCGAGACGGAACAGCTCGGTCTGGTAAAATTAGCGTTCGGAATGGATAGAGCACTTTCGTCACGCTGCAATGTAAAAAATGGTTTAATACAGCGCACTCTCTTCTTCTTTATAATGTGAGAAGAATGAAGTAGTTTTGCTGCTTATATTCACACAGACTTTTCACAAACTTCTTTCATTATTTATTGTGATTCCCTCAATATATTTTGATTTGTCACATCTGACCAGTTTTTTTTTTGTTTGTTTTTAATTGTAAAAATTTTTTTTGCAAGGCTGTTTTTTTTTTCTTTTTTTTGCTTTTTACTAAAGAATATTTTTGGGTGTGTTTTGTGTGTCAAGTTACCACAACACCATTGCTATCTTGTATTATTTAATCTCAATGAGATTGTTTGATGTTGGTGTCCCTTGTTAATTTCACATTGTATTTTTGAAATGTCCCTGCCTCCTCACAAACAAACTGTCCTTTTTGAAGGAAAACACACATAGGCAAGTATAATTGAACCAAAAATGCCTTTATTAAGGGCTCACAGCCAAACAAAGAGGGAAGCAACACTGGAGAAACATCTGAAATTGGTAAAGCCTTTGACCCCCAGGGCACACATCAAGTATTTTACTGCAAAATTGGTGGCCTGAGGAGTCCATATCTAAGGTAGTGCAGTCTGGTCCAGAAGTCCCAGAGATCATGAAAGCAGCAAATTACATCTGTGTCCCCAGGCTGTGGTCATACAAGAGACTGCATCTTTTTCTAGACCAGACTGAACCCAGGGCCATCACTCTCTGGTCTTCCTTCCATGCTTCCTTCCATGCTGTGGCTCTGGTGGTGGAGTTGTGGCAGCAGGAGGAGGAGGAGGATGGTCCAACTCAATCACGTCGGTCTTGGGTGTGATTTCGCCACTCACCCCCTTAGTTAGGACTTTATAAATAAGTTGCTCACACATGAGGCGTTGACCCTCCTGCATGCCCTTCAGTTTGGTGGCAGCCATGCAGGCAAAGGCCTCTTCAGGAGTGGGTAAGGCTCTGGGGGACGCAGAAGCCTCCTGAATGAGCCTGAGCGCAGAATCCTGCATGTGAGTTGCCTTCCTCGCTCTTTTGTATAGAAGGCGGAGGGGAGAAACCTGCGATTCTGTCAGGCTGCGACTGGTCCCAGGCTTCTCCTGGCTGCAACTTAGCTCCGCCTCCTCCTGGCTGCCACTTACCCCCGCCTCCTCCTGGCTGCCACATTCCACAGCCTCCTCCTGTGTGCCACATTCCAGAGCCTCCTCCTGGCTGAGGTCTTCCTGTGTATGAAAAAGGGACATAGTTTTAGTTTTTTATTCATCAATCACACACAATTGTCACCTCATGACTGTTGCAAATTGAATGTTAAGAAATATAACTGATGATCATTCTGAGCCCTGCATTTTTCATTCTTGTCCCAAATATTTTTGCCCACTACTGTCTATTGATATGTAAAACACTTTATTAAATCAGCAATTAGTGATCACTAATGACATCTAGTAAACATCATTTATTTATTTACCAGAAATCTGTAGAACAATGCTATACCTGACTCCATCTGGGCTCCTCCACTTCTTCCTGGCTGGAAGTCCCAGGTTGGACATCGGAAGCCTCAGCTGGGGTGGAAGGAAGAGTGGAAGGAAGAGTGGCGAGGGATTCCCTGACTCCAGTCTGGTCTGACAGAAATCGCAGTCTCTCATAGTACCACAGTCTGGGGACATAAATGTCATCTGCTGCAGCTCTGGATCTCTGGGAATCTGTGACCTTCTTGCGCTCCCTAAGATAAGTGCTCCTCAGGCCACCAATCTCCATTTTTAAATAGGGGATGGTTACTGTGGGGACCACCAGCTTCACCAACTCCAGCAGTTTCTCCAGCACTGCCTGCCTCTTTTGTTTATTATTATAATGTGGGTGTTTCACCTGCCACAGGCAGGGCAGCTCCCTGTATTTATCTATGAACAGAGGGAGGAAGTTGTGGTCATTGAAGCCATCCATTTTATCTGCAAGACACAAGACAAACCCTAATGTCAGGGAAAACTCTCTTAATCTTGTTACAATATAGGCCTCAATCTAGAAGCAGTATAGGCCCAAGTTTAGATCTTACCTTCGTTATCACGATCGGTGCCTCCTATACTTCGTCGTCCGCTCACAGATCGTACGTACTACGCATGCGTGTTACGCTTTATACACACTGCACATGCATGTAACTCCGACTGCCCCTGACGTTCTTTCTAGTCTATTTCCCACCCCTTTTTGTTCGGCGCAGTGGGGGAAGAGCACATGGCCGAGACACAGCAGGTGGGGAAAGCCTGGAGCCGGAAGGAGAAGATTTAAGGCATCAAATATGTCCTTTGTGGAGATGTTGGAGATGGTTGACATCCTGAAGAGGGCCGACTATGATGGAAAGTATGGACCTTACCCCAACCCCAATGTCCGAAAGGCCAAGATCATGGCGAAAGTGGTCTAAAGTCTGCACCAGAATTTCGGGGTAAGACAATCGAAAGATCAGCTCAGGAAACGGTGGTCGGACCTCAAATTAAGAGAACACGAGCAGTACAGAAAGATCCGGAGAGTTCTGCAAAAAAGTAAGTAGTTGTGCTGTGTTCCTATTCTTTTTGTGTTTATTACGTTCGTGCTGATCCATGTGCTTTTCTTAACTGTTGTACAGTTTAAAATGGCAACTTTCATGTTCATTGGCACATTATTCGTTCGTATCAAAACATTTTTCTTTTGGCCTATAAAACACCATTGTTTTGGCCATATGCATTTGACCACATTTTTTAGGGCCTACTTGTATGAAAATAATTTGGTTGTGTAGATGGGTTTGTTACTAGAATGAAATGCAAACTAGATTCTGTGTAGGGAGAGGACACTCAGCAGCTGTTTACACATGTGGACACTGGAGCTCTAGTGTGGGACACAAGAACACCCTTTTTATTAGGGGGCCCACACAGGTGCGCCAGTGTATACTATAGGGGTGTCTCCATCTGTGAAGCTTGTACAAAACAGGTAAAGTATTGAAGTTTGACAAAGGACACTAAAAATGCTACATCTTGGAACTCTGCCAAAATAGACAATTGTACCCCACTTCCAAGCAATGTTTCATATTTATAGTTCTGCCATCAAATATCTGTGTGCTAAGTATACCATTTTTTTTTTTACATGGGGGAGAAAAGACTCGCAGGACACCCCTCATCCGAGAAGACCAGAGACCCCCCACCTCTGGAAGAAGGGGAAATCCCCAAAGACAAGAAGAACAGGAGGAGGAAGATGTGTTGGAACTAGTCACCACAACAGGTGAGTGTCTGTGACCAAGGCTCAGGTAAGAGATGAATGGCGGCATATTTATAATGCATGTTTGTTTTTGGTTTCTATCTTTTTAGGTGATCGTGATGTTGTGGATCCAGGGCATTTCACCTCAGAAAGTGCACAGATCCTGATTGGGGAGATCATGGGGGGTAATGTTGTATTGGAAAACATCGAGAAAAACATCAATGATGTTATTAAAAAAAAAAGAACATCATTGATGTTTTGGGGAGAGTTTACAACCCCTCCAAATCCCTTTCTTTTATGGTGTGCTACAATTTTTACATTTTTTTTCAAATTGTAGAAAAGCCAAATTTTGAAGAGGCACACAGTGTGTCAACATGTGCTATCTGCCATCACGGGAGATCAATGGACACGTTTTGGGGGTGCAACCCCTTCCTCAATAATAAAGTAGCTGAGAGGAAGGGGTTGCTCCCCAAAAACACGCCCCTTGATCCCCCGTGATGGCAGCTAGCACATGTTGACATTGTTAAATTTGTGTGCATCTTCAAAATTTGTCTTTTCCTGGGGTGACTTCACCCCATCTGAACGCAATATTAAAACACAGTTCCTAATTACTCGTGTCTGATATTGCCTTCAAGTTCTACCAAAAGTGAACTTTGTAAGTTCAAGATTTGTGTCTTTCTTGTTGGTTTTAAACATGCCTGTTTTATCTTAAATGGACATTTCTACTTTTTCTAATGTGACCCCAAAAATTGTTATACAACAAACATGTTGGTTTGTTTTAAAAACCTGTTCTAAATGCGCATGTGATTGTGCAGGTATTAAAAAGATTGTTAATCAAGAATGTGTGGATAATTGTCTCAACGCTCCAACACTTATGTTGTGCTCTAATTGCTGCTTTCTGTGACAATGGGGGTTATTTCCTAAAAGGGCAAATCCACTTTGCACTACAAGTACAGTTTCAAGTGCACTTGTAGTGCAAAGTGTCTTTGCCTTTAGTAACTAACACCCAACAGTGCTTTGTATAAGGTTACACAATCACGCCATTTTCAGGACTCACCACATTTCTGTCAGGGTCAGCTAAAACAAACACAAGCAGTAAATGTCACCAAAGATTTGCTTAATTTTTTTGTTTTTATTTGATAAAGGTTTCACACATTGTCTGGCATATTGATAGCCCCCCTACCCGCAAAGAATTCAAGGTATCTTAGCCGGACATCACGGGCACACAGGGAGGGAAAGCCAGGACGGCCACTTTCAAGCGCGTTGGTTCATTTTGAATTCCGGCCTCAGGCCCAACTGAGCCAGCATAGTTGGTAGAATGTTGCCGTAAAAAGTTGTGTAGAACACAGCACGCCAGGAATGTGATTCAGTTTGTACTCCGCCATATATATGGGTGTAAGAAATAGGCGGAACCGGCTGGCCATGATTCCAAGCTTGTTTTCCACCACTCTTCTGGCTCTGACCAGCTGGCAATAAAAACCCTCTGGTCCGGGGTGAGGGTCCTCATCGGGAATGGCCGCATAAGATGGTCCCCCAGCGCAAAAGCTTCATCCGCAATGAAGACGAATGGGAGTCCTTCCACATTGTCTTCTGGAAGTGGCAAGTCCAAGCTGCCATTCTGGAGACGCCTGAAGAACTCGGTTTGGGCGATGACTCCACCATCGGACATCCGGCCATTCTTCCCCACATCCACATACAGGAACCCATAAGTAGCCGACACCACTGCCAACATCACAATACTATTGAACCCCTTATAATTATAATAGTATGACCCCGAGTTGGATGGTGGGATGATCTGGACGTGTTTCCCATCAATTGCCCCTCCGGAGTTAGGAAAGTCCCACCGCTGGGCAAAGTGGAAGGCCACAGTCTGCCATTCCTGTGGCGTGGAAGGAAACTGTTGAGGAAAACAAAAAAAAATTAGTCTTTTTGCACATAAAAACATGGAAGGCAGATTAGAACCGAACATTCTTGGCCAACATCAAGTTAACATTTATTTATGGGAATTTTTAAACACCAAAGTATAAGGTACACTTATCATATCCCCCCCCTCTCCTGGGCCATTTCTAACATTATAGGGGGGAGCTCTTGGACAGGTAACCCTCTCCACTTCATTGAGAGATGAATGCCTAAATAATGGTATTACTTTAAACAGCCCCTCCTTAGTTAAACTATTGGCAGCCCACTGGACAGGTAAGAGGTGTCATAATACAAAGATATAAATACACACTGTACACATTTGAGCACATTTGGACAATCTGTTATTACCTATCAAGATAATAATAGGATACAAAAACTTTAAACATTACCATTTGAAAGTATATAGGCAGGCCCTTGCACTACATGCTTTGGGATATTCATCCATACATCTGACCACAAAAGAGATGGGTATAGTGTGTATGGGTTTGGCAAAGTCAGCAGATAGATGGTTAAGGATAGATAGAGAATTGGTATATCAGCTGACTTAGCAGTTGGGGGAGGGAGGGTTCCAAATGATTTGGGAACCCCCCAAAAAAAGCCTCTGGCACTCTGCCTGAATTTAAAGCACAAATCACATTTAAAAACATTTTAGGGGGTGTTTGGGGTAAAGCACTACTATGGAGCTGATAAAATACATTGTTAACTGACTACATGAGGTGAATATAAGGCCAGGAGAGCATGCTGGGAAGGTAAGTGAAGGCAAATATGTATGAAGGAGGAAAAAAAAATTACGTAAAAATCCAGCATGCATGAGGACAAAGGGGACATTCACAGCATATTACAATCATGGTAATTAGGGAATGAGCAAAGAAAACAATACATTAGCAAACATTAAATACAATAAAATGTGATGTTAAAGGATAAATCTTACCTTAATATACTCCTTCTGCAGGACCTGGATGATGGCAGAACAGGTCTCTGGGATAATGATCCCCAGAGCCTGGTGGGAGATGCCTGTCGAGAAAGTCCTGCAGGCTTCTCCCCATCGCCAAGTACCGCAGGGTGGCGACGAGCCTCTGCTCCGGAATGATGCCTTGCCTCATGCAGGTATCCTGCCTGCTGATATAGGGGGTCAGCAAAGCCAACAAACGGTGAAATACGGGGTCCGTCATCCGGAGAAAGTTCCTGAAATCATCAGGATTATTCTCACGGATCTCAGGGAGCAAAGGCATATGACAGAACTGGTCACGCTGAAGCAACCAGTTCTTGGTCCATGAACTCCTCCCCACTCTGTTCATGGACTGGACTTGTGTCAAGGTCAGGACCCCAACACCAAGCCCCTGCACAGCACGAACTCTACGAGGAGTACGTATACACAACATGGCTAGAAAACGGTCGGCTGCTCAGAACAAAGTAACAGAATGCACTGAAGAACAGCAAGGCCTGTGAAGAGCGACCTGAAAAACAGTAACGAACGAACAAGAACACAATGATAAGTCACGCGTAGCTTGCTTGCATGCACTGAAGAGCAGATACAAACCCACAAGCACAAACTGAACAGCAGAAAATGATCTGAAAACCACGAGTCTGAAAAAGCGCAAGTCGTCTCTCACCAAACTTTTACTAACACGAGATTAGCAAAAGGAGCCCAAAGGGTGCCGCGCTTGGTTCTGAACTGGCCTTTTCTAGTCTCGTCGTACGTGGTTTACGTCACCGCGTTCTTGGCGATCGGAAATTCCGAAAACTTTGTGCGACCGTGTGTACGCAAAACAAGTTAGAGCCAACATCCGTCGGAAAAAATCCTAGGATTTTGTTGTCGGAATGTCCGATCAATGTCCGACCAAGTGTACGGGGCATTAATCTCTCTCCTGTCCTATAAACATTTATCCATTAACAACACTGTGAAAAGCAACAGTACAGAAATCTAAAATCAAGAAAGCATTAGGTGCTTATGCTATGTCTACGTAAAAATAAATGTAACCACTTCAATACAGGGCACTTATACTCCTTCCTGCACAGACCAAGTTTCAGCTTTCAGCGCTCTCACATTTTGAATGATGTACCCAAATAAAATTTGTATAATTTTTTTCCCACAAATAGAGCTTTCTTTTGGTGGTATTTGATCACCTTTGGGGTTTTTAGTTTTTGTGCTACATATAAAAAAAGAATAACAATTTTAAAAATAAAAAAGTTTTTCTTTGTTTCTGTTACAAAACTTTGTAAACGAGTATGTTTTCTCCTTCACTGATGGGCACTGATGAGGCTGCACTGACAGGCACTGATGAGGCAGTACCGATTGGCACTGATAGATGGCACTGATTAGGTGCCACTTATATGCAGCACTGATAGGCAGCACTGATAAGCAGCACTGATGGGCACTAATAGGTGGCACTGATATACAGCACTGATGGGCACTGATAAGTGGCACTGATGGGCACTCATAGGTGGCACTGATGGGCACAGATAGGTGGCTCTGATGGACACTCATAGGTGGAACTGATGGGGACTCATAGGTGACACTGCTAGGTGGCACTGGAGGGCACGTATAGGCAGCACTGATGGGTGGCACTGATAGATGGTGCTGACAGGCAGCACTGATCAGAGGTTCTGGCAGGCATCACTGATGGGTAATGATTGCCATCCCTGGTGGGTTCTAATGGGCTTACCTGGCGGTCATGGTTTGGCATCCCTGGTGGCCATGGGTAGGCATTTTTGCTGCCCATGGGTGGGCATTACTGTTGACCATGGGTGGGCATCCCTGGTAGTCCTGGGTGGCCATCCTCAGGGGGGCTGCACTGATATTCAATCAGTGTAGACCCCCATCAGGAGAGCAGCCGATCGGCTCTCCTCTACTCCCGTCTGTCGGCTTTTCCTGTTTACACTGTGATCAGCTGTGATTGGACACAGCTGATCACAGGGTAAAGAGCCTCCGTCAGAGGCTCTTTACCTAGATCGGAGATGCAGTGTGTCAGACTGACACACCATACCACCAATCAGCACGCGATTGCGGCTTATCCTGCTGGACGTCATATGACGCCCAGTCAGGATAACTGAACCACTTCCCAGCCGTCATTCTGCTATAGGCCGGGCAGAAAGTGGTTAAAGCAGAACCCTATGTATAGTGTTTACTGCCTAGCTACTCCGGTACAGCTTGAAACAATGCAAGTATGCATATTCCATACCCGTTTAACTGCTTTGGAAGAAGAGAATAACTGTAGCAGTCTCACTGCTACAGTGATCACTGCGGTCTTCTGCTTCCTGTGCCAATCTGCCCTCTTTTTGGGTGTTTGCTGAACGTGCAAACAGGTGATGTTCGAACCCGGTTGCCCAACTCTACTTACTATTCCTCTCCTCTCTGGCCTGGCAGAAGCTGGTGCTCTGCCTCCTCTCAGCCTGCCTGCCCCTGGAGAGCTTCCACAGTCTGTGACCCAGTGTGGCTCCTGACCCCTAGGCATACCAGCTATAAAGCAGTGTTGTGCCCCTCATGTTTACTGGCTGAAAAAAGACAAGTCCATCTAGTTCAACCAATGAGAATAAGAATTTCCTGTCTGTGGTCAAAGATCCCTGACCCTGACAGCATAGTCCACCTGGTGGAGGGCAGACATGGTCTTCTGAGCAGAAAATGGAGACTGGGTACCTTAATAATGGCCTGTGGTGCAGCACAGGCCGTTATTAACAATAAGGTGCAAAAAAAATAACAGAACCTGAAATGTACTGTACTCTTTCACAGCTCATGGGGGCAGAGGCTCACTTTGGCCTTTTCACTTTGGATACTCAGAACCTCATTCCAACAATAAGTGAGGGGCTTTCTATGCCCTCTTTTCTCATTAAGATGCTACTCACAGACTACTATTAGGTGCATAGACATATGTTTCCTCATACATTCAGCACTTAAATGGCTGTTGCTATTATCGCAGCTGATACACTGCAAGCAGAGGCTACAGACAACAATGGTGCTGTTGCAAGCTGATACATTAAAAATGCCCCTACTGCAGAATTCCTTCAGTTTGCTACCTATTCATATTTTTTTGCCACTGCTCAAGTTGAAGTAACACCACTTCTGTTGGGTAAATAAAAACAACAATCCCCTCCAGATAAGCGATGCATATTGCAAGGATTTTTAACAAACTTCATTGAAGATTCCTGCTTGTTTCTGTTCTGAATAAAAATATCTAGTAAATCTACATGGGAAAGACTTTTTCATTATTAGCTGATGCACTTGCAGTGCCCCATTGAGGAATATTGCAGGGTCTACATCCCTTTAGAAGTAATCAACCCTTTGTATCTCACAAAACAATAAAAGGTTACAGAAGATTCCTAAAAGCTGACTTGTGCAGACTTCTGGGAAAATCAGTAAGAAAATTACACAAGCAGGAAATGACATTTCTGGCAAGTTCTCTATACCAATTTGTACAGAAGGCATCCAGGTTGCCATATTGCATTTAATTTTACAAAAAAGTGTAGCGCTATAAACTCTGAAAATCAAGTAAATGGTGTTTAAACAAAATTCAAAGTGTATAACATGCAATTAAGTGTTAGCATAAAGAACTATGATGTACTCTATAAGGTACAAATACTGTGTACATACTTTAAACAAAGTGAAAGAAAAAAACACAATGCAATATTAGTATAAACTAATTATGATACACTGTGTACATATATAATATGCATATAAAAAATAAGTATAAATATAGTAAAGTCCAAAAAGTCCAAATGGGATTGACACCACCCAGAACTCTTATGACAAAAGTCCACAAATGTTGTTGAAAAAATAAGGATGAAAGTGAAAAAGCCACCACCAAGGGTCTTAGGGGGCTTACCAAAGGTATATGGCTAGGAAGGACCTATGTCAGCCTGGACGTTAAAACTGAGAGATCAACTGGATCAAGTAGGTAAGTAGAGGTTTGGAAGTAACAAACGTGAGCAGGAAAGCCAATGGTGGTTCAAGATCCGTCACTGAAGGCATCGAGAGGCTTACCAGAGGTTGTTGACTTGAGAGGACTTACGTCATCCAAGTCAAAAAGGCTTAATGACCAACTGGTCAGAATGATACATCTCAGATATCCTCAATGACTTCCAAACCAAGATGGGAATTCAACTTCCACAGTTATCCACACGGTATAAAAATGATATTCCAATAGAACGCCCCAAACGAATATTCGTATATCATGCGAGAAATGGATAAAAAGACTCACATAGCGTAATAACCTAGACACTGGTTTATTTTAAAATGATCAAAAATAGACTCACATATTTAGAAGATCATCAAAGGCACAAAATTCAAAATTCAAATTTGAATTTTGTGCCTTTGATAATCTTCTAAATATGTGAGTCTATTTTTGATAATTTTAAAATAAACCAGTGTCTACATTATTACGCTATGTGAGTCTTTATATCCATTTCTCGCATGATATACGAATATTCGTTTGTGGGCACTATGAAGCGCCTCTTTTTCTCTCTAACATTTTACTATATGCTTGAGCTGTCTTGCCGGAATAGTGAGCAGTGGAGACTGTTTCTGATTGCCGCCCCAGGATTTTGAACTGCCTGGCGTGGAGAGAATCCTATCTCTGCTTGGGATCAGCTGTTCCTGACACAGGAGAGAGTCTGTTCGAGCTTGGACGACCTCTGTAATAGGGGTCCAGCACTTCTGGTAAGCAGCCCCCCTTTTCTATTTTTACACTGCCTATGAAGATACATTGAGGATTTAGTGAAGACAATACAGTCTATATTAAGGAATTGCACTCTCGACTCATGATATCAACCAGTTCCTATATGGACAATAATATTTCAATGATATATCTCTTATTCCTATATAAGATTTTTTACTCACATACAGTTAATGTACTAGTTTGGTTTCATTTGGGTAGCTCACTGAATTTTCTTTTCCTAAAGTACAATAATATACTGTTGTTACAAATGTTTTTGCCTTCATCCAGCTCATACAGAAAGCCACAAATTTGTATTTACCTTTTGATAAAGTGATAGCTGGCGGAATTCCCTTAATCCCAGATTTTGGCATCTCTTCCTCAACATATGCAATTATTATTAACTAAATTGGTGGTTAAAATTACATTTTCTGTCATGCTTTGTCTCTCACTACAAATATCTTAAAACCAAAAAGCATATATTTCAATTACACTTACCTGTGATCTTCAAATATGATGCAGTTACTAAGCTAAAGCGCTGTTGTTTTTTATGCAAAATGCATTACTGAATTTGATCAATACTGCATGCTCTGTGAACAGTGTTTTTATTTAAAATGGAAAGATCAAGAATCAAAAGCAGCAGAGGTTTATTCAGAATATTAATAGACTCATCTAACTCTTTCATAACCATTACTTTTTTATGAAGATATATAGAATAAAATAATCCTACAAATAATGTCAATTTTACTTTTTCAAAAAATGAATTCTTTTGTCAAGATACTTTTTTTCACTGAATCTGTTCGGAAAGTATCCATGTTTGGAATGTTAGATTGAGACTGCAAACTACTACAAATTACTATTCATTGGGAAAAAAATGGAAGAACTCAACTTATGACATACAGCCCCTACTAGCTTGGTTATGAGAAATTAAGTTTCCCCTGAAGCATATTATATCTGCTAGAAAAGCTAAACCATGCTGATATAATGACACTAATATGACTATTATCACATTGATATTGATTAATGCAAAACTATATAGCTGAATCATGATTGCACAGTCAGTAAGTATAGCATGAATCCCTCTATTTTGTTAAACAACAGGGTTATTGTGAATAAGTGTGTTAAGTGAAACATCATCAATATCATTATAATAACAATGCAATATTAGCCACAAACAAACTTTTTTCCTGGGTATTCTAATTCTAAGCTGTTTCTAGGCTACCTGGGAGATAGAATTCTATCTTCATTTTCTAAGATTGCCCTGGGAACACCTCCAGGTTGGGTGCACCTATTTTGGTATATTGTGTAAGATACCTATAATAATTTAAAATGGCATGTCTTGATTTACTAAAAATGTAGCACACCACACGTAGGAGATGAAGATGAACAAGGATCCCCACTCTTGCACAGCCAGGCACACCAAATCTTCACAGGCACACAAAAGTCAGAAAACAGTCCATAGCTTTGTTTTTGTTGTTTTATTAGGGTGGGTTAACAACTTGGATAGAGGTAAGGTTAGGTTATGTGATACCCCCTTGACTTCCTCAAGAATTTTGGAGACAGCTTCCTATATACAGAATCCTCTTAAGCTTTTCTCCTGCACACACTTTGTTCCTTTTCTTGCACAGCATCTGCTGGTTCACTCCTAAGGGAACCAACAGACTTCTTGTCAGTTCAGTAACAGCCTTTTACAGGCAGGAATTCACAGCCCCTAAAAGTAGCACACGTGGAGTGCAACAGCGTGTAACCTTTCTTTCTGCTTCATCTGTGGCCACTGATCCCAGCACCACTTTTTCAGGCACTGCTAGCCCACCTGGCGGCAGCTGCCTCTTTTATAAGCCCTCCTGGCTGCCTCTACACCAGTCCATCTGGCTGACTCTCTGGAGATCTCTCAGGAAAAGGCAGAAGACTTAAGCCCACTGCTGTCCTCAAGGGAGACTGGCTACATGTGGCAGTCTCCTCCCTTTGTTAGTCTCACCAGTGATGAACTTCTTACTATGTCCTCTCTTTGCCCCTGTGCCTTCAGGAAAGCCTCCTCCCTTTGGGCCTTTGGCAGGATTCTTCCAGCACTCAAGCCCCGACCCAAAGCCAGACACACCCCAGACTAGGGGGTATTCCTCTGGGCCACAGAGAGCCTCCTTAACACTGTATCTCCATCTTCCACCCAACTGCCCCTGCTGGCCTGATCCAGACACCAAGGGGAGTGCTTCAGTGATGAATTATGGCCTCTAATAACCCTGACCCAATTCCATGATTCAGGATATTTCTGGCCAGAAATATGCTTTTTTCTTCACTGCCACTACTAGTAGCACACATTAGAGGATGCTACAAAAAGTTGACCAAATGCTTTCAGATAGCAAACTCCTAACCTTATCATGGAAAGTAAGTCTAAAATCTCAGTGTAGAATACTCAAATCCACCACTTGCATTTACAACTTTACACAGAACCAAAATCTTATGACTAAAAATATATATGTATGGACAAAGATAGGTAAACCTTTGTTCCTTTGTAAACAATCTCATAAGATACCAAAACATGTTTAGATTCCTCTCTATGAGCATTAGAAATATTTAATCATATACAACCATTATGCACAAAATGGTTTTACCATTACTTCCTAAAACGAAGGCTTTCCATGGGCTTTCATTGGCAGTCAGATGTTGATGGCACACATGCAGTCATGTTAATATCATACATATTTGGGTTAGCCAAACAATCATGTTTAAAGCGTATTCCCCTTTTTCAACAAAATTGTATTAATAACTATTTTATATTTTTTTATATGGTCCTATTAACATAGCATAACATAAAAAAAATAAAACATTGCTAGCAACCTTTTTATGTGCTTTTTACTTGCTTCAAAATCCTTACATGTTCCCTTGCTTTGTAATGTTTAGGAGGGAACATAATTAACATAATTAGCCCTGCCTGTATTGTGTTGGTAATTTTCCATTTTCAGTTGTAAACAAGATATGAACATTGCCTTTCCTATCAAAGGGTAAACATTTAAACACCACCCTTCTGCATTGTAGGTTAAAGAGGTATAGCTCAGCCTGTGTAGGGACAAAAACACCATGAGACTTTCCATAAGTCAACCACGACACCTTCTTCTTAAAAACATTGAAAGTTACCATTTTTTTTTACTGTTTCTAGGTATGATGTGCAAGTGGAGACCACGCCCCATGCCTATATAAGTTATTGCACACTGCTCACACAGCATTACAGCAGGAGAGAGCGTTGTGTGAACATCGGAAGAAGAGAAGAGGGAACAAGATGACAGAGAAGACCGGGCCACTGCTAGCAAAAGAGCGGCAAAAGAGCAGAAGAACCGGACGGAGAAGAGGCCGAAGAGCGGGAGAAGAGGCCGGAGAGAGTGGAGAAGTCAGAAGAGACCCCCCGAAGTTGGAAGAAGACCCCCGGAGCTGCCTAATAAACCACTTTAAAAACCTGTGCAGTGTGTTTTTTATTGATTCCCCAGGTGAATGGGTCCCTACGATGTACCCCATACTCATTCACATAGGGAGGGGAGCCCGCAGACCCCAACAACCAATGGCCAGGGTTGTCAGGAAGAGGCCCTTGTCCTCATCAACATGGGGACAAGGTGCTTTGGGGCGGTGCAGGGCGCCCCCCTCCCCAAAGCACCCACCATCCCATGTTGAGGGCATGTGGCCTGGTACGGTTCAGGAGGGGGGCCACTCACTCATCCCCACCTCCTTTCCTGACCAGCCGGGCTGGTTGACAAGGTGCTTTGGGGTGGGGGGGCTGCAGGGCACCCCCTTCCCCAAAGCACCCACCCCCCCATGTTGAGGGCATGCGGCCTGGTACGGTTCAGAAGGGGGGCACTCGCTCGTCCCCACCCCCTTTCCTGACCGGCCGGGCTGCATGCTCGGATAAGGGTCTGATATGGATTTTGGGGGGACCCCTACGTCGTTTTTTCAGCGTAGGGGGTTCCCCTTAAAATCCATACCAGACGACATTGTCTCATCTTTCTCGCACTTGCTGCAATAGGAAAATGTGTCTTTTTGCAGCAAGCGTGAGAATATACCCTGTCGCTGAGAACCAGCGCGATAGGATCGCGCTGGAAACATTCTTGCGGGCAGGTGCTTGTAGCTGCCCTTGCGACGTATTTGGTCCATCGGACCAGCATACAGACGAACAGGCTTCCCGATGGGAACTGGGTCCGACGGAGTTCCGGCAGAAAGATTTGAAGCATGTTTCAAATCTAAAGTCTGGCAGATTTTCGACCGAAAAGGTCAGTCGGAAGTCCGATGAAGCCCACACACGGTCGGATTGTCTGCCGGATTCGGTCTGTCAGACCAGTCCAGTGGAAAAGTCAGGTCGTGTGTACGCTGCATGTGTCATTCATTCATACATACATTAGTGTAGAGTAGGGACAGCTCATATAGTTTCAGTGTAGTGTAGTGGGACCGTGTCAGTAATCTTTATATTAGTGTATAGCTAGAGTAGGGACAGTTCAGATGTGTCAGTGTAGTGATGGTTGAACACCAACTATTTGATTGTGTTACTGCCAGTTTAACGCCATTTACTTCTGTGTGCATTACTGTTGTTTAACGTCATATAGTTTTGTGCATTACTGCCAATTTAACGCCATTTACTTCTGTGTGAATTACTGCCAGTTTAACTCCATTTACTTCTGTGTGTGTTACTGCCAGTTTAACGCCATATAGTTTTGCATGCGTTACTGACAGTTTAAAGCCATATAGTTCTGTGTGTGTTACTGCCAGTTTAACGCCATTTACTTCTGTGTAGGTTACTGCCAGTTTAACGCCATATCATTTTGTGCGCGTTGCTGCCAGTTTAACACCATATAGTTTTACGTGCGTTAGTGTGAGTTTAACACCATTTACTTCTGTGTGCGTTACTGACAGTTTAACGCCATATAGTTTTATGTGTGTTACTGCCAGTTTAACGCTATATAGTTGTGTGCTTTACTGCTAGTTTAACGCCATATAGTTATGTGTGAGTTACTGCCAGTTTAACGCCATATAGTTCTGTGTGCGTTACTGCCAGTTTAACGCTATATCGTCTTGTGTGCATTGCTTCCAGTTTAACGCTGTATAGTTTTGTGTGTGTTACTGTCAGTTTAACGCCATATAGTTCTGTGTGCGTTACTGCCAGTTTAACTTCATTTACTTCTGTGTACGTTACTGCCAGTTTAACGCCATATTATTTTGTGCGTGTTACTGCCAGTTTAACGCCATATAGTTTTGTGTGCGTTACTGCCAGTTTAACACCATTTACTTCTGTGTGCGATATTGCCAGTTTAACGCCATTTAGTTTTGCATGCATTACTGCCAGTTTAGCGCCATATAGTTCTGTGTGCGTTACTGCTAGTTCAACACCATTTACTTCTGTGTGCGTTACTGCCAGTTTAACGCCATTTAATTCTGTGCGTTACTGCCAGTTTAACGCCATATTATTTTGTGTGTGTTACTGCCAGTTTAACACCATATAGTTTTGTGTGCGTTACTGACAGTTTAACGCCATTTACTTCTGTGTGCGATACTGCCAGTTTAATGCCATTTAGTTCTGCATGCGTTACTGCCAGTTTAGCGCCATATAGTTCTGTGTGCGTTACTGCTAGTTCAACACCATTTACTTCTGTGTGCGTTACTGTCAGTTTAACGCCATTTAATTCTGTGTGTGTTACTGCCAGTTTAACGCCATATTATTTTGTGTGCATTACTGCCAGTTTAATGCCATATAGTTTTGTGTGTTTTGCAGTGTACACACGAGCAGACTTTTCTATCGGACTGGTCCGATGGACTGAGTCTGGCGGACAATCCCATCGTGTGTGGGCTTCATCAGACCTTCAGCTGACTTTATATTGGAACATGCTTCAAATCTTTACTTTGTAACTCTGCCGGACCCAGAAATCCGCTCGTCTGTATGCTAGTCTGATAGACAAAAACCGACGCTAGGGCAGCTATTGGCTACTTGCTATCAACTTCCTTAATTTAGTCCGGTGTATGTCATCATGTACAAATCCGTCGGACTTTGGTGTGATAAAAAGTCATTCGGAACTCCGTCAAAAGTCCATTGAAAGTCCGTCGGACCAGTCCGGTTGAAAAGTCCGCCCGTGTGTACGCGGATTTACTGCCAGTTTAACGCCATATAGTTTTGTGTGCATTACTGCCAGTTTAATGCCATTTACTTCTGTGTGCGTTACTGCCAGTTTAACGCCATATAGTTCTGTGTGCATTACTGACAGTTTAACGCCATATAGTTCTGTGTGCATACTGCCAGTTTAATATCATATAGTTTTGTGTGCGTTATTGCCAGTTTAACGCCATTTACTTCTGTGTGTGTTACTGGCAGTTTAACGGCATATAGTTTTGCGTGTGTTACTGCCAGTTTAACGCCATATAGTTCTATGTGTATTACTGGCAGTTTAACGCCATTTACTTCTGTGTGCGTTACTGCCAGTTTAATGCCATATTATTTTGTTTTTGTTACTGCCAGTTTAACGCCATATAGTTTTGCGTGCGTTACTGCAAGTTTAACGCCATTTACTTCTGTATGTGTTACTGTCAGTTTAACGCCATATAGTTCTATGTGCATTACTGGCAGTTTAACGTCATTTACTTCTGTGTGCGTTACTGCCAGTTTAATGCCATATTATTTTGTTTGTGTTACTGCCAGTTTAACGCCATATAGTTTTGCGTGCGTTACTACAAGTTTAACGCCATTTACTTCTGTGTGCGTTACTGTAAGTTTAACGCCATTTAGTTTTGCGTGCGTTACTGCCAGTTTAACGCCATATAGTTCTCTGTGCGTTACTGCCAGTTTAACGCTATTTACTTCTGTGTGCGTCACTGCCAGTTTTAAGCCTTTTAGTTTTGTGTGCGTTACTGCTAGTTTAATACCATATAGTTCTGTGTGCGTTACTGCCAGTTTAACGGCATATAGTTCTGTGTGCGTTACTGATAGTTTAACAGCATATAGTTTTGTGTGCGTTACTGCCAGTTTAATGCCATATAGTTTTGCATGTGTTACTGCCAGTTTAACACCATATAGTTCTGTGTGCATTACTGCCAGTTTAATGCCATATAGTTTTGTGTGCATTACTGCCAGTTTAACACCATATAGTTCTGTGTGCATTACTGCCAGTTTAACGCCATTTTTCTTCTGTGTGCCTTCCTGCCAGTTTAACGCCATATAATTCTGTGTGCATTACTGACAGTTTAACGCCATATAGTTTTTCATGCGTTTCTGCCAGTTTAATGCCATATAGTTTTACGTGCCTTACTGCCAGTTTAATGCCATATAGTTCTGTGTGCATTACTGGCAGTTTAACGCCATTTAGTTTTATGTGCGTTACTGCCAGTTTAATGCCATTTACTTCTGTGTGTGTTACTGCCAGTTTAACGGCATATAGTTTTGTGTGCATTACTGCCAGTTTAACGCCATATAGTTTTGCATGTGTTACTGTCAGTTTAACGCCATATAGTTCTGTGTGCGTTACTGCCAGTTTAACGCCATAATGTTTTGTGTGCGTTACTGCCAGTTTAACACCATATAGTTCTGTGTGCATTACTGCCAGTTTAACACCATATAGTTCTGTGTGCATTACTGCCAGTTAATTGCCATATAGTTCTGTGCGTTACTGTAAGTTTGGCGCATTATATTGCAGTATATTATAGTGTATCTGTGGAGTGTGTCTGTGCAGTGTGAGTACTCAAATTAAAGTGCACCAAACACCTCTTTACCTTGATTAAAGTGCATCTACATATAGATTATAACTTCTTCTTTACATTTGCTTATAAGCACCGCCCCTCCCTCCCAATAATGTCTGGGAGGACAACAAAGAGAGGCAGACATTCCCTTGGTACTGTAAGGGGGCCAGCAACAAATGTGTCCACAGGCAAAGGTGGATGTGGTAGTCAGTCCTCAGGCAGGGTATTATTCCTCTGTTTAGTGAGTTTGTCTGTGCTATTCAACCACAGTATGCAAAGGAGGTGGTGGACTGGCTTACTAAACCTTCCTCATCCTCCTCATCCTCTGTCATGCAAGCAGAGACAAGTCACCTGTAGTTGCCAAATTGGATAAACCTGCTGCATGGTCCACATCTATTCCTGCCATAGCCCCAACATCAGCCATTGAGGAGTCAGCTGAGTTATTTGACCACAGCATCAGCCACTTGCTCCTTGATGATGCCCAGCCATTACTTGGATCAGATGTTGAGGATGATAGGAACAAGAGCCTAGAGAGGGGGAGGAACACCGGTAGACAAATTGGCATTCACGTTCCCCAAGCCGCAGCGTATTGACAAGTTGTCTCCAATGGTAATGATGAAGATGGAGGAGATGAAGATGATGATGAGGCCATTGATGCGACTTGGGTGCCAGATAGAGCAGAGGAGGAAACTGAAGGTGAGGCGGCACAACCCCAAGGAGGCCTACATCAAGAAAGAGTAGAGAGCAGCCACCCTATTCCATCACATTCTGCAACTGTTATCTCCAAGCTCACTCCCCAAAGCTCAGCTGTCTGGGCCTTGTTCAGCACATCTGCAGCAGATCACACTGTTGCTATCTGCAACACTTTAAAGGATGCAGGGCAGCCTTGTTTCTGCAGCTTCTTGTGCCCCCACGTCTCCATACAGCTGGTGGTGATGATACCAGACCTATGAACTCTACTCCCTCCTACGCCACCTCCATGCCCTCCTCTGCAGAATTGTCCTATGAATATCAGCTACCCCCTTAGCGTTCAAAGGGCTATTCCCAGAGTCAGGCTAAAAGGTCCCATGCAGTGCTTCAGCTGGTGTGTTTAGTGGACAGGAACCACACCGGAGCAGAGATTCTTGCAGCTCTGCAGGGACAGGCCCAGAGGTGGTTCACACCATGCCAGCTGGAGCCAGGAATGGTGGTGTCCAATAATGGCTCAAACCTCCTGTTGACACATATGCTATGCCTGGCACATGTCCTCAATTTGATGGTGCAGCGTTTGCTAAGTACTTACCCAGGGTTGCAAGGTGTACTAAAGCAGGCCAGATGAGTCTCTAGCCATTTCATGCGATCATACACAGCCAGTGCTCAGTTGGCTGAAATTCAGTGGGAATTCCACCTGCCTGTATACCGCCTAATTTGTGACATGCCCACCTGGTGGAACTCAACTTTGGGAATGCTGCAGTGGCTATATATGCAGCAGAGGGCCATCAATGAGTAAATGAGTACCTGTGTCAGTACAGCATGACGACAGGCTCAGGCCACCTCTGCTTTTTTTCACCCACACCAATGGCTGATCATTAAACATACATGCACTGTATTGTCACCATCTGAGGAGACCACAATGATGGTGAGCAGTGACAGTGCATGCATCAGTGACACAATCCCTGTTGTGTTCCTGCTGGAGCAGACTCTGCGTGGCATTATGGACAGGGCACTGGAGGCAGAGCAGCAGGAGGAAGAGGAGGACTTCCTTTACTCTCCCACTTTATCCAGACAACATCATTCCTATGTCACAGGACACATAGGAGGAGAAAGGGGAGGAGGATGAGGAGGAGGATTCTGGCACGTTCATAGGCTTCAAAGAAGAGGAATACATGCTCAATTTGTAAGTGATGGCTTTGCAACCCCAGGACCCTTGGGAGTAGTAAGTGGCTGTGAGGAGGAAGTTCAGGATGCTATCATCCTGAGTGACCCCAGAGGAGTCTACTTCTCAAGCCTCGGCAAATTTGAGGTGCATGGGCAACCTCATGCTTCAAAGCCTGCGAAAGGACCCAAGAATACATGGCATGAAGGAAAAGGATGATTACTGGTTGGCAACCCTCCTTGACCACCGTTATAAGGGGAAGGTCTCAGAACTCATCCCATCCCCACACATAAGAGGATTTTTTTGAACATTTTTCTTGACTACAGTAGGTTACAGTGTCGTGGAAAACATAGTTTTGAGTCTTCTGTTGGTCAAGAGAGGAGAGTTGGAGAAGGCGTCCGCCTAAATTAGGCATTTCAGAATTTTTTTAGTCCTCGCCACTCAGGGCTGTCAGTTTCCACATCCCATCGGCAGCGTCTGCATCACATGGTGGGCGATTACCTTGGGGCAAAAACAGAGATGGAAAGCTTTCCAGCTGATGATCCACTGACTTACTGGGTCATGAGAATAGACCATTAATCTTGTGGTTCCCTCTGCCCAGTCTATGTCTGGATAATTAAAATTCCCCATTATGACAACACTTCCCATCCTTGCTGCTAATCCACCTTGTGATAGGAGATCCGTTTCCCTCAGGTTAGGGGGCCTATAGCATACTCCCAGCATTATTTGCCCCTTAGCTTCATCCCTTTTGAGCTCTACCCATAAGGATTCCACCTCCTCCCTAGCTCTCTTAGTGATGTCATCTCTCACATTCACTTGTATATTATTCTTGATATATAGGCATACCCCTCCCCCTTTTATACTCTCTCTATCCCTGCGATAAAGGGTATACCCTGTATTGATTGCCAGACAATTATGAGAGCTGTTGAACCAGGTCTCTAAAATTCCCACAAAATCCAAATCCTCCTCATACAACAGTATCTCAACTTCACCCATCTTGTCTGCTAGGCTCCCGACATTGGTGAACATGCCACATAGTTTAGAATGTTCGCATACTATCCTCTTATTAGGTGTTCTGAGATTGGACTTGTTACTATACTTACCTTGGTTTTATGTGCTTTAGTCAACCTACTACTAATGCCCCCAATACTACCCTCTGGAATATGTTCCACGCTGACTATATCTACCTTTGGGCCCTCCCCAAATCGCCTAATTTAAAAACCCCTTTTAACTTTTTGGCCATCTTTACTCCCAGCTGATCTGCACCCTCCTCATTTAGGTGCAGTCCGTCCCTCCTATAGTACTGGTGATCGACAGAGAAGTCGGCCCAGTCCTCCAGGAACCCAAACCCCTCCTTACTACACCAGCTCCTCAGCCACTTGTTTACTTCCCTAATCTCCCTCTGCCTTATTAGTGTGGCTCGATGTACCGGTAGTATTCCTGAGAATACTACCTTGGAGGTCCTTTTCCTCAAATTAGCTCCAAAGTCCCTAAAATTGTTCTTTAGGACACTCCATCTGCCTCTGACTTTGTCATTGGCGCCAACATGCACCAACGTGCACCATGACAGCCGGATCTTCCCCAGCCCCTCCCAGTAATCTGTCCACCAGATCTGTGATGTGCCGAACCCGAGCGCCCGGTAGACGACATACAGTTAGGTGCTTTAGGTCTTTGTTACAGATTGCCCTCTCTGTCCTTCTAAGAATTGAGTCCCCCACCACCAGAATCTGTCTTTCCTTTCCCTTCGCTTCCCCCCACTTTCACTGGAGGAGTTCTTCCCCTGGAAGATAGGAGAGTCCCTCAGCTCCAGCAGTGCTGGTCCCTGACTGGTTTCACCAATGTCACTTAATAGAGAGTACTTATTGGGATGCTTCACCCCTGGATCGGCCTCCCTGGCACTTCCCCCTCTACCCTTCCTGACTGTCACCCATCTACTCTTTCCTAGTCCCTTCACCTCTTTGTCTCCACTCACCTCTGTGCTGGCCCCTGCTGGCCCCTGCTGGCACCTGCCGTGTACATTCCTGGCTCTCCTTTAGAATGGAGGGTCTTCTCAGTGCTGACAGTTGTTTCCCCAGATTCAGAACCTGGGCTTCCAGGGAAACAATGTGCTTACATTTTGCACAGCAGTATTCGCACTTGATTGTATGATCAAGGAACACATACATGCCGCAAGATGTACACCAAGTCACATTTCCAGACCCAACGGGCATCGTACCTACTAATTAAAAGAGGATTGCTTCCCCAGATTCAGAACCTGGGCTTCCAGGAAAACAATGTGCTTACATTTTTCACAGCAGTATTCGCCCTCGATCGGTTGATCAAGGAACACATACATGCCGCAAGATGTACACCGAGTCGCATCTCCACACTCACCAGGCATCTTACCTACTAATAAAAAGAGGATTGGGGATTATACCCTGCCCAAATTACCTAACAGCTAGCTTCCTGACACTAATACTCAACAAGACAATACACAGGTACTCAACAAGAAAATACACAGGTACTCGCAGACCAACATTCACTCTCTGACCCACATGCACTCACAGACCAACGTGCACTCGCTGACCAACATGCAATCGCAGACCAACGTGCACTCACAGACCAACATGTACTCGCTGACCAATGTGCACTCGCTGACCAATGTGCACTCGCTGACCCACGTGCACTTGTTGACCATCGTGCACTCGCAGACCCACGTACACACACACACACACACACACACACACTAGACAAGTACTAACAATCCACCAACACTACTCAGTCAACACTCAGGTACTCACAATACACAGGTACTACCTGACACTAATATTTAATACAGCCCACGTGCACTCCCAGCACTCATGTACTTACAATACACAGGTACACACTCACACTACACAGGTTATTTTACCCCTGTTATAACCTCTTGTTTTCAACTCTGATTTTTTAACTCACCACTTAGTCCAGTTCCACTTGGTCTAAGTTCCAGCAAGCTTAAAGATGAGCAGACTCACAATGGGGTCTACAGAAAGTTATATAGGCCTCAAGCACCTGTGACCAATTAACCACTCCCCTTAATTAGTAGGCTGAAGGAAGCAAAGAAAAAAAAAAAGCTGTATAAAAAGTGACAGAAAAAGCTGTTAAAAAGCTACAAGGAAAAGCCCCAGTCAAAAGCAAAACGTGTTCACACTCTCCACTCAAAGTCCCCACTGATTAGCTTCCAACCACCAGTCTGGCAATTTCAGATGTGCTCTACAGAAAGTTATATAGGCCTCAAGCACCTGTAACCAATTAACCACTCCCCTAAATTAGTAGGCTGAAGGAAGCAAAGAAAAATTGTCTATATTTGTATAAAACAAAGATTTTAAGTTAATTGAAAGTGTATTTATAAGAAAATGTTAATTTGCCATCTACAAATTCAAGAAAATGCAAATTATATTTTAGTTCTATTGGGACCACTTCTCCTAAAAATGAATATGCACAGAATTATAAAATTTCAAATTAATTTCCCACCAGCTGTGTCTGGTCCACATGGTAGAAAGGAGCCAACAGAGTTTAATATTTTTTGCTGCTCCTTTGCTGAACATGTCTACAGCCTACAATGACACAACACTGCTAATGATTGCTTAGAAGAACAAATAGAAAATATTATATTATGGTGGAATATTATATGTGTGTTTATATACAGTTCTCACAAAAGTGAGTACACCCCTCACATTTTGTAAATATTTTATTATATCTTTTCATGTAACAACACTGAAGAAATGACACTTTGCTACAATGTAAAGTAGTGAGTGTACAGAATAACAGTTTAAATTTGATGTCCCCTCAATATAACTCAACACACAGCCATTCATGTCTAAACCGCTGACAACAAAAGTGAGTACAACCCTAAGTGAAAATGTTCAAAATGGGCCCAAAGTGTCAATATTTTATGTGGTCACCATTATTTTCCAGCACTGTCTTAACCCTCTTGGGCATGAAGTTCACCAGAGCTTCACAGGTTGCCACTGGAGTCCTATTCCACTCCTCCATGATGACTTTACGGAGCTGGTGAATGTTAGAGACCTTGCATTCCTCCACCTTCTGTTTGAGGATGCCCCACAGATGCTCAATGGGGTTTAGGTCTGGAGACATGCTTTACCTGTCCATCACCTTTATCCTCAGCTTCTTTAGCAAGGCAGTGGTCATCTTGGAGGTGTGTTTGGGGTCATTATCCTGTTGGAATACTGCCATGTGGCCTTTATGTTTATGGTTCCCTCAATGAACTGTAGCTCCCCAGTGTCGGCAGCACTCATGCAGCCCCAGACCATGACACACCCACCACCATGCTTGACTGTAGACAAGACACACTTGTCTTTGTACTCCTCACCTGGTTGCCGCCACACACGCTTGACACCATCTGAACCAAATAAGTTTCTCTTGGTCTTATCAGACCACAGGATATGGTTCCAGTAATCCATGTCTCAGTCTGCTTGTCTTCAGCAAACTTTTTGCAAACTTTCTTGTGCATCATCTGTACGAAGATGCTTCCTTCTCGGATGACAGCCATGCAGACCAATCTGATGCCGTGTGTGGCGTATGGTCTGAGCACTGACAGGCTGACCCCTCACCCCTTCAACCTCTGCAGCAATGCTGGCAGCACTCATACGTCTATTTCCCAAAGACAACCTCTGGATATGATGCTGAGCACGTGTACTCAACTTCTTGGTCGACCATGACGAGGCCTGTTCTGAGTGGAACCTGTCCTGATAAGACCACTGTATGGTCTTGACCACCATGCTGCAGCTTAGTTTCAGGGTCTTGGCAATCTTCTTATAGTCTAGGCCAACCTTATGTAGAGCAACAATTATTTTTTTCAGATGCTCAGAGAGTTCTTTGCCATGAGGTGCCATGTAACGAGTCACATGACACCTGGGAGGGAAAATGGCTAATTTGGCCAAATTTGGGCATTTTCACTTAGGGGTGTATTCACTTTTGTTACCAGTGGTTTAGACATTATTGGCTGTGTGTTGAGTTATTTTGAGGGAACAGCAAATTTATACTGTTATACAAGCTGTACACTCACTACTTTACATTGTAGTAAAGTGTAATTTCTTCATTTTTGTCACATAGAAAGTTATAATAAAATATTTACAAAAATGTCAGGGGTGTACTCACTTTTGTAAAATACCTAGGAAACCCCTTATTTTTAAAGGAGTCTTCCAAATTTTAATATGCTGCCCAAAGTCCCCACCCACAAACCTTCTAAACCAGTGGGCCAGGGTTGTGGGGAAAAAAATAGTGTGCAGTCCCCCTAACAATCTATAGAAGATTCTTTGGGTCAGTATGAATTTTAAAGGGGAGAAAGAAAAGCAAAAACAAAAAAATTAGGTCTCCCTAACAATCCATAGCAAACCCTTAATCCAGGCTTGTAGCCTGGCCCGGCCAGGAATAAGGAGAGGGCAAACATGTGCCCCCTCCTCCTGCACCATAGCAGGCTACATGCCCTCAACAGGGGGGATGCCAGGACACCTTGACCCCATTTTGATGAGGACAAGTTCCTCTTTCCACAACCCTTGCCCACTGGTTGTGGGGGCCTGTGGCCAGGAGGCTTATTGGAATCTGGAACTATCCTTTAATAATAAGGTGCCCACAGATATTGCCCTCCCAATGTAAATAAGTGCACCCTAACTCATTCACAAAAAAAATTGTGACCTAGCAATAGAGTAAAAGTCCTTTTTAAAAAAAAAAAAATTAGTCACAATTCCCACCGTCAAATGACTTGCCACTAAAAAATCCAATGATCCCGGAACATGTAGTGGTAACATTAGCCAAATGAGAGCTTCCAGAGCTGTCATCAGCTATATAAGGGAAGAGGCGGGGATAGTGGTGTCATAATTGTCCAAATATGGCCATAGCCATATTTGGTCAATATCATTGCCCAAATATATCCAGTGGCCATATTTTGGTGATGGTATCACTGTTATCCCTGGCCCTGCTTTACTTGAGTGGGGATTCCCCGTGACATCAGTGGTTCCTAGGAACCAGTGACAGTGGGAAGCTGTCATATTTAGAAGTGGTAAAAATACTGGTTCTATGTATAATGCATGGCTCCCACCAAACGGGGGGCCGGATGCCGAAATGGCTAAAGAACAGCCAGCTCATCTTTATTACCCATGTTAAGGCCATGTGTTCTAATATGATTCAGGAGGGGGGCACATGCTCATTCCTTCTTTTCCTGGTCTGATAGACTGCATGCGTTAGGATTTTTGGAGAACCCCACACTTTTTTTTCTTGAAATGTGTGGGTCCCCCTTTACATTCATACCAGACCCTCATCAGGGATAAGGGTCTTGTGTGCATTTTTAGGGGAAACCCCATGACTATTTTTTGTGTGTATGTCCCTCATTAACATCTATACTAGACCAACACCTAGCATAAGGGTCTGGTATAGATGAAGAGAATTCCTGGCCACTTTGTTTACAAACAGAATTACCGTATATACTCGAGTATAAGTCAAATTTTTCAGCCCTTTTTTTTGGGCTGAAAGTGCCCCCTTTGACTTATACTCGAGTCACCACTGTCTGTCTGCATGATCAGCATGTCATACAGGCAGATGGCGGCCGGCGTGTAATGATACTGTTCGGAGGCTATTCCAGCTTTCAAGAGCCGCGCCTCCTGCTCGTCTGTGATAGGCTGAACAGTCAGTGTACAGCCTATCACGGACATTCTCTCATCCTCGTCAGTGGTATGAGAATGAGAGAATGTCCCTGATAGGCTGACCGCTGACTGCCTATCACAGACGAGGAGGAGTCGCGGCTTTTGAACAGTGAAATGGCCACCGAACAGTATCATCACACGCCGGCCTACATCTGAGGATGGAGATCGCCACAGTGAGGATGAAGATCGCCACAGGGAGGCTGCACAGGACACAGGTAGGCTGCACATGCACATAGAACACATGCACACAGGACATGTACAGGACACAGGACACATGTACAGGACACAGGACACATGTACAGGACACAGGGACACATACACATGTACAGGACACATACACATGTACAGGGCACAGGACACATGCACAGGATACAGGTAGGCTGCACAGGACACAGGGAGGTATGCAGCTGCAGATGGGCATTGTTGACCCTCTGCATTTCTCACCCTCGTCTTATACTCGGGTCAATAAGTTTTTCCCAGTTTTTTGTGGTAAATTAGGGGCCTCGACTTATACTCGGATCGACTTATACTCGAGTATATAAGGTAAGCTGTCAGAAGCTGTCATGTACCAACAATTTAAATTGCATTTTTTCTTTGCATATGTCAGTTCTGCTGTAGTGGTTGTGTACTTATTACAGATGTGTCACTTCACAGGCAGCTTAAGAGCATCCCCTTGGCATGTTATTAAAATCAATTTAGCATTTTTAATGTTGCCCTTCAAGAATTATTTATATCATTGTTGTGTGCCAAATAAAACATTTTTTCCTTTTTTTTTACTTTAATAGTTTTTCCCTAAGGCAGGGACAATTCCCCCATGCCATTTGTTTGACAATCAATTTCCTATTAACCTAGAAAATGACCAATACTGTTTTTTAACATTGGCTTCCATTGACTTGGGGTTCGGATTTAGCACAAAGACATTAGTAACATTCATACTAATAAAAAATGAAAATGCTTGGTATTTCAAACCGTTCCAAGCCGCCACCTTTTATTCAAATAGTAATAAAGCAGGCAAACTTCTGGTGGACCAAGTTAAAATTCACTTAATTAGACAGAAAATTTTACACTTATTTCACCTCCATACCTCCATAAAATCCTCAAGAAATGCCATATGCATTGCATACTACAGCTTGCTTAATAATCTATATGAGGACCCTAACATTCCTCAACCCACCTCTGACACAAGTTCTACATTTTAAGAGGCCATTCATTTACCTTGGCTATCTGAATTATAGATACAAGTAGGGATGGGTGAACAGTTGGGCCGAGCATGAGTTCAGACCGAACTTTGGCTGTTTGGACTTTATCCGAACAACCGAATTATAGGGTTGTTTGACTGTTTGTTCAGCCCGCCAAACGACCACAATACACTGTGCCTTCACACAGTGCATTGAAAGCCCTGATTGGCTGAAGCAATGAAAGCTTCACCCAATCAGGGCACAGAGCACTGTCAGAGCCATGATTGGACGCTGTCATGATGACTGTATCCAATCATGGCTTATTGCTCTTAATCCTGCCCCACACTGTAAAAAAATATTCCATAGTGGCCTTTGTAGAGTGATAGTGGCATAGAGAGAGTTAGAACAGGGTTCTGTTCAGTGCTATTAGACAGTTATGCCCTGTACACATGATAGGATTTTCCGACAACAAAATCCATGTTTTTTTCCGACGGATGTTGGCTCAAACTTGTCTTGTATACACACAGTCACACAAATCTTGCGGGAAATTCCGAACGCCAAGAACGTGGTGACGTACAACACGTACAACGAGCCGAGAAAAATTAAGTTCAATAGCCAGTGCGGCTCTTCTGCTCGATTCCAAGCATGCGTGGAACTTTGTGCGTCGGAATTGTGTACACACGATTGGAATTTAGGACAACAGATTTTGTTGTCGGAAAATTTGAGATCCAGATCTCAAATTTTGTGTGACAGAAATTCCAATGGAAAATGCCCGATGGAGCCTACACACGGTCGGAATTTCTGACAACAAGCTCCCATCGAACATTTTCCATCGGAAAATCCTATTGTGTGTACGGGCCATTAGTGTGCTATAGTAAATAAATATATGTGTATGCGCTAAAGGCTATAAATACATGAACAAAGAATAAAATAAATCTATACAATATTAAAAATTATTATAAATTATAAACAGTGTCACACACCTGTGAAGAAAGTGACTATAATCCACAATTAAATATATGAAAAATGGTAACATGCACCATGCAAAAAAATGTGAGGAAAGAAAAAAAAAAATCCTTTAAATGATTTAAAAAAAAATATATATATATATATATATAAGTGCTACTTGATAAAGTGTCCGGAACCAATTCATACAAATGAATAGGGATGAGCTTCTAGTTCGAGTCGAACTCATGTTCGACTCGAACATTGGCTGTTCGCAAGTTCGCCGAACACCGAACAATTTGGGGTGTTCGCGGCAAATTCGAATGCCGCGGAACACCCTTTAAAAGTCTATGGGAGAAATCAAAAGTGCTAATTTTAAAGGCTTATATGCAAGTTATTGTCATAAAAAGTGTTTGGGGACCCGGGTCCTGTCCCAGGGGACATGTATCAATGCAAAAAAAAGTTTTAAAAACGGACGTTTTTTCAGGAGCAGTGATTTTAATAATGCTTAAAGTCAAACAAAAAAAGTGTAATATCCCTTTAAATTTCGTACCTGGGGGGTGTCTATAGTATGCCTGTAAAGGGGCGCATGTTTCCCGTGTTTAGAACAGTCTGACAGCAAAATGACATTTCGAAGGAAAAAACTCATTTAAAACTACCGCGGCTATTAATGAATTGCCGGTCCGACAATACACATAAAAGTTCATTGATAAAAACGGCATGGGAATTCCCCACAGGGAAACCCCGAACCAAAATTAAAAAAAAAAAAATGACGTGGGGGGGTCCCCCTAAATTCCATACCAGGCCCTTCAGGTCTGGTATGGATATTAAGGGGAACCCCGGCCAAAATTTTAAAAAAAAATGACGTGGGGTTCCCCCTAAATTCCATACCAGACCCTTCAGGTCTGGTATGGATTTTAAGGGGAACTCCGCGCCAAAAAAAAAAAAAAAACGGCGTGGGGTTCCCCCAAAAATCCATACCAGACCCTTATCCAAGCACGCAACCTGGCAGGCCGCAGGAAAAGAGGGGGGGACGAGAGTGCGCCCCCCCCTCCTGAACCGTACCAGGCCACATGCCCTCAACATTGGGAGGGTGCTTTGGGGTAGCCCCCCAAAACACCTTGTCCCCATGTTGATGAGGACAAGGGCCTCATCCCCACAACCGTGGCCGGTGGTTGTGGGGGTCTGCGGGCGGGGGGATTATCGGAATCTGGAAGCCCCCTTTAACAAGGGGACCCCCAGATCCCGGCCCCCCCCTGTGTGAAATGGTAAGGGGGTACTTACCCCTACCATTTCACTAAAAAAGTGTCAAAATAGTTAAAAATGACAAGAGACAGTTTAAGACAATTCCTTTATTTAAATGCTCCCTCCATGCATGGATGCGGAGTGGCCCGCAGAAGAAAATTAAGAGAAGATGAAGAAGATGAAGAAGAGAAGAGGATGAAGAAGAAGATGAAGAGAAGAGCGGGAGCCTCCCCTCATGCCATGGGTGCGGAGCGGCCCGAGGAGAAGAAGATAGAAGACGCCGCGGAGGAGATGCTGGACGAGAACGCCGGAGGAAGAACCAGAAGAGCCAGAAGAACCAGAAGAAGAAGAAGATGAAGGAAGATAGAAGAAGCATTTAAATAAAGGAATTGACAAAAACTGTCTCTTGTCATTTTTAACTATTTTGACACTTTTTTAGTGAAATGGTAGGGGTAAGTACCCCCTTACCATTTCACACAGGGGGGGGGCCGGGATCTGGGGGTCCCCTTGTTAAAGGGGGCTTCCAGATTCCGATAAGCCCCCCGCCCGCAGACCCCCACAACCACCGGCCACGGTTGTGGGGATGAGGCCCTTGTCCTCATCAACATGGGGACAAGGTGTTTTGGGGGGCTACCCCAAAGCACCCTCCCAATGTTGAGGGCATGTGGCCTGGTACGGTTCAGGAGGGGGGGGCGCACTCTCGTCCCCCCTCTTTTCCTGCGGCCTGCCAGGTTGCGTGCTCGGATAAGGGTCTGGTATGGATTTTTGGGGGAACCCCACGCCGTTTTTTTTTTTTTTTGGCGCGGGGTTCCCCTTAAAATCCATACCAGACCTGAAGGGTCTGGTATGGAATTTAGGGGGAACCCCACGTCATTTTTTTTTTTAAATTTTGGCCGGGGTTCCCCTTAATATCCATACCAGACCTGAAGGGCCTGGTATGGAATTTAGGGGGACCCCCCCACGTCATTTTTTTTTTTTTTAATTTTGGTTCGGGGTTTCCCTGTGGGGAATTCCCATGCCGTTTTTATCAATGAACTTTTATGTGTATTGTCGGACCGGCAATTCATTAATAGCCGCGGTAGTTTTAAATGAGTTTTTTCCTTCGAAATGTCATTTTGCTGTCAGACTGTTCTAAACACGGGAAACATGCGCCCCTTTACAGGCATACTATAGACACCCCCCAGGTACGAAATTTAAAGGGATATTACACTTTTATTGTTTGACTTTAAGCATTATTAAAATCACTGCTCCTGAAAAAACGGCCGTTTTTAAAACTTTTTTTTTGCATTGATCCATGTCCCCTGGGGCAGGACCCAGGTCCCCAAACACTTTTTATGACAATAACTTGCATATAAGCCTTTAAAATTAGCACTTTTGATTATTCATGTTCGTGTCCCATAGACTTTAACGGTGTTCGCGTGTTCGAGCGAACTTTTTTTCTGTTCGCATGTTCTGGTGCGAACCGAACAGGGGGGTGTTCGGCTCATCCCTACAAATGAATACATCTCAGTCCAAGCCATTCATAAGAGTATATAAATCAAAGTGCACAATAGTGTCCAAACAAATAGCAGGCAATCCTCATGCTGTTTTTTTTGAAAAAGTGCTAAATATTCCTCATACTCTTCTTATGAGATGTGCACATTAAGGCATGCTGCAGTGCTCTCCAGTGACCCCCAATGGATAAAGCGCTCACCTTAGAGCGTGTGACACAGTAGCTAAACAGTGTCAAAACACGCATTAGAGCCACTCCAGGGCTCACACAGGGTATGCTGGTGATGATCTGTATCTTGCTCAAATGGTGACATATATGAAAGAAAGGAGACTCATAGCATAATACCGCCAGGAATTTATTTGAAAAGCCCTAAAAACAATCCCTCCAGGAGGGTTCTCACAATGCTTGGGTGCGTCAGTGCACCATCCTATCCAAAACATGCAATACAGATGAATCCTGTGGCGTGCGGTGCGGTGTTCAATCCTCTGCCTGTCTGTGTGTAGAAAGCTCCGTCCTGCCCCTCCCCTATGCGTCTTCGGCACAGGGTATATGTGCCTTCATCTGGGGGATCTCTCTGTTTCTATTCTGATTCTATTGTCAGTGTAGAATATCAGTTTAGTGTTCATCTAAGGATAGTTCAGTGTAAATGTAGTGCGACCATTCATCTTTACATTAGTGTGAATGTAGGGATAGTTCAGTCAGTGTGAGTGTAGTGACCGTTTAACACAGTATATTTTATTGCATTACTGCAAGTTTAACAGCATATAGTTCTGTGCGTTCCTGCAAGTTTAACGCCATAAAGTTCTGTGCATTATTACAAGTTTAATGCCATATATTTCATTGGGCTACTGCAAGTTTAACGAGGAACTGCAGTCTGCTCACATATTTTGTAATAAAAACATCTGTGGCATTCTGAAGCTTCCCTCCAACCACTTTGCATATTATTTTATATATATTGTGATTCTGTTCTTGCCAAATATATTGCAGAAATCTCCCTCCACTGAGTCTGGCTGCAACCATTTTAACTGTGGACAGCTGAAGCTGCTGCCTGTTCACTTCCTGGATTAACACAGACACACAGAGGCACACCTCCAGCTCTGCAGCTCTGATTGTCCCTCTTATCACTCACCCCCTCTACTTTCCTGGTAAACTCTCATGAAAGTGAGAGAGAGCTGTGCTTGATGTCATAAGCCTAGGCATTTTACCAGACAAGAAATAGGAAGTTGTCTACAAAAGTTTAACGCCATATTTTTAATTGCATTACTGTAAGTTTAACGGCATATGTTTCATTGCGTTACTGCAGGTTTAATGCCATATAGTTCTGTGCGTTACTGCAAGTTTAACGCTGTATATTTCATTCTGTTACTGCAAGTTTAACGTTGTATATTTCATTGCGTTACTGCAAGTTTTATACCATATTGTTCTGAGCATTACTGCAAGTTTAACGCCGTATAGTTCTGTGTGTTACTGCAAGTTTACCGCCATATATTTCATTGCGTTACTGCAATTTTATTGCTGTATATTGCACTGAGTTACTGCAAGTTTAACGCCATATATTTAATTGCGTTACTGCAAGTTTAATGCCGTAGTCCTGTGCGTTACTTCACTTTTGACGCAGTATATTGCAGTATATTATAGTGTATATCTAGCCACAGAATGCAGAGGAGGTGGTGGACTGGCTTACAAAACTGTCCTCATCCTCCTCATTCTCCGTCACCCAAGCAGAGACTAGTGCGCAATCCCCTACAGCTGCAAGAGTGGCAAAACCTGCCTCCTTGTCCACAGCTATTTCTGCCATAGCCCCAGCATCAGGCAGGAGTCAGTGGAATTATTTGAGCACAGCATCAGCCACTAGCCCCTTGATGATGCACAGCCATTACTCGATTCAGATGTTGGTTCTGAGGTTGAGGATGGCAGGAACATGAGCCTACAGAGAGGGGAGAACACTAGTACACAAATTGGCATTCATGTTCCCCCAGCTGCAGCGTATTGCCAAGTTGTCTCCAGTGGTAATGATGATGGAGGAGCTGATGATGATGAGGTCAATGACGACTTGGGTGCCAGATAGAGCAGAAAAGTGAGGAGAAAAGTGAGGGTGAGGCACAACCCCAACCAGGCAGCCATCATGGAAGAGTGCAGCCACCCTATTCCATCACATTGTGGAGCTGTTATCTCCCGGCCCACTTCCCACAGCTCAGCTGTCTGGGCCTTTTTTAGCACATGTGCAGCCAATCGCACTGTTGCCATTTGAAAACTTTGTCTCAAGTTCATCAAGTGTGGCAAAAACACCAAATATTTGGGTACCACATGCTTGACAAGGCATTTAACCTCCCACCACTCAGCCTATTGGGCACCTTAAAGCTACACAAAAGGGGCACAATCTGTCCCTCCTCCTTACTCACCTCAGTCTGTCCCTGCTATACCTCATGACCTCTCAGCAGCTTCCACTAACAGGGATGATGGTATAGAGCAGGGTGTCTCAGGTCCTTGCAGCACATCTGCCAGCAGCACACCACCAGCTGTAGACTATAACCGGCAAATTTCTCTGTCACAATAGTGATCCTTTACTTTATGCCACATATTCTTGGGTCCTTTTTGCAGGCTTTGAAACATCAGGGAGCCCATGCACCACAAATTTGCAGAGGCATGAGAAGCAGACTCCTCGGGGTCACTGAGGATTACAGTATCTGGAACTGCCTCGCCATCTTTTGCTGTTTGACATATGTCTTCCTCTGCTTCAATGCCTCTGAAACTGCCAGAATCCTTCTTCTCCTACTCGCTCTCCTCTTGTGTGTTCTGTGACATAGGAACAATGATGTCTGCATTAAGTGGGCCTTGAGAGGAAAGGGAGTCCTCCTCTTCGTCCTGCTGCTTTGCCTCGAGTGTCCTGTCCATAATGCTACGCAGAGTCTGCTCCAGCAGGAACACAACAGGGATTGTGTCACTGATGCATGTATTGTGAAGGCTCACCATTGTTGTGGCCTCCTTAAATGGTGACAGTACAGTGCGTACATCCTTTATGCCATTGGCGAGGGGAAACAAAGCCGAGCCAGCCTGAGCCTGTCATTGTGCCATACACAGGTACTCGTTGATGGCCCTCTGCTGCATGTGCAGCCGCTGAAGCATTGCCAAAGTCGAGTTCCCCCTGGTGGGCATGTCACAAATCAGGCAGTTTGCGAGCAGGTGGAATGCCCGCTGAATTTCAGCCTACCGAGGAATGGCTGTGCATGATCACCAAAAATGGCTACAGACTCTTCTGGCCTGCTTTAGTAGATCTTCCAACCCTGGGTACCTATTTAGAAAAACGCTGCACCACCAAATTGAGGACATGTGCCAGGCATGGCACATGTGTCAACTTTCCATGTCTAAGGGTGGACAGGAGGTTTTTGCCATTATGACACACCACTATTCCTGGCTCCAGCTGGCATGGTGTGAACCACCTCTGGGCCTGTCCCTGCAGAGCTGCAAGAATCTCTGCTTCGGTGAGGTTCCTATCCCCTAGACACACCAGCTGAAGCACTGCATGGCACCTTTTAGCATGAATCATTATGAATAGTAGGGATGAGCCTCGAGTTTGAGTCATGTTCGACTCGAACATCGGCTGTTCGCAAGTTCGCCGAACAGTGAACAATTTGGGGTGTTTGCGGCAAATTCGAATGCCGCGGAACACCCTTTAAAAGTCTATGGGAGAAATCAAAAGTGCTAATTTTAAAGGCTTATATGCAAGTTATTGTCATAAAAAGTGTTTGGGGACCTGGGTCCTGCCCCAGGGGACATGGATCAATGCAAAAAAAGTTTTAAAAACGGCAGTTTTTTCAGGAGCAGTGATTTTAATAATGCTTAAAGTCAAACAATAAAAGTGGAATATCCTTTTAAATTTTGTAGCTGGGGGTGTCTATAGTATGCCTGTAAATGGGAGCATATTTCCCATGTTTAGAACAGTCTGACAGCAAAATGACATTTCAAAGGAAAAAAAGTCATTTAAAACTACTCACGGCTATTGCATTGCCGGTCCGACAATACACATAAAAGTTCATTGTTAAAAACGGCATGGGAATTCCCCACAGGGGAACCCCGAACCAAAATTTAAAAAAAAATGACGTGGGTGTCCCCCTAAATTCCATACCAGGCCCTTCAGGGCTGGTATGGATTTTAAGGGAAACCCCGTGCCAAAATTTAAAAAAAAAACGGAGTGGGGTCCCCCCAAAAATCCATACCAGACCCTTATCCGAGCACGCAACCTGGCAGGCTGCAGGAAAAGAGGGGGGGACGAGAGAGCGCCCCCCCTCCTGAACCGTACCAGGCCACATGCCCTCAACATTGGGAGGGTGCTTTGGGATAGCCCCCAAAACACTTTGTCCTCATGTTGATGAGGACAAGGGCCTCATCCCCACAACCCTGGCTGTGGGGGTCTGCGGGCGGGGGGCTTATCGGAATCTGGAAGCCCCCTTTAACAAGGGGACCCCCAGAACCCGGCCCCCCTGTGTGAAATGGTAAGGGCCTACCATTTCACTAAAAAACTGTCAAAAATGTTAAAAATGACAAGAGACAGTTTTTGACAATTCCTTTATTTAAATGCTTCTTCTTTCTTCTATCTTCCTTCATCTTCTTCTTCTTCTGGTTCTTCTGGCTCTTCTGGTTCTTCCTCCGGTGTTCTCGTCCAGCATCTCCTCCGCGGCATCTTCTATCTTCTTCTCCTCGGGCCGCTCCGCACCCATGGCATGGGGGGAGGCTCCCGCTCTTCTCTTCATCTTCTTCTCTTCTTCTCTTCTTCATCTTCTTCTCTTCTTCTCTTCTTCATCTTCTTCTCCGGGCCGCTCCACATCCATGTTGGCATGGTGGGAGGCTCCCGCTGTGTGATGTGTCTCCTCTTCTGACGGTTTTTAAATAACGGGGGGTGGGGCCACCCGGTGACCCCGCCCCCCTCTGACACACGGGACATGACGCGACTTCCCTGGGGCATTTCCCGTGACATCACAGGGAAGTCCCGTCAAGTCACCGTGCGTCAGAGGGGGGCGGGGTCACCGGGTGGCCCCACCCCCCCATTATTTAAGAACCGTCAGAAGAGGAGACGTGTCACACAGCGGGAGCCTCCCACCATGCCAGCATGGACTTTAGCAAACAGAAAACAAAGACTCCTGCGCACAGGTGGATCACCGTCTGGAGATACGTCAACACAGGCCTTGCTGCCCTCAAGGATGGGGAACCATAGTGCAAACCGAGACAAAAGAAAAACAGGGGCGCACCAGCCTTGTGTATTAACTTTTTTTTAAAAAGATTTATTAAAAATGATTAAAAGAAACAACTCACAAGCAATGGGTAGAAGAGGCACAACACGAAATGTACCGACAGCTAGCATGCGACTATAGGATGAGCGATGCCTTCCAAAGATTGTGGAGAGATGCATACATATCACAATCATCTAACGCGTTTCAAAGGGAAATTCCCTTCTTCGTCAGAGCTATGCAATGCCAGCATGGATGCGGAGCGGCCCGGAGAAGAAGATGAAGAAGAGAAGAAGAGAAGAAAATGAAGAAGAGAAGAAGATGAAGAGAAGAGCGGGAGCCTCCCCCCAAGCCATGGGTGCGGAGCGGCCCAAGGAGTAGAAGATAGAAGACGCCGCGGAGGAGATGCTGGACGAGAACACCGGAGGAAGAACCAGAAGAGCCAGAAGAACCAGAAGAAGAAGAAGAAGAAAAAGAAGATGAAGGAAGATAGGAGAAAGAAGAAGCATTTAAATAAAGGAATTGTCAAAAACTGTCTCTTGTCATTTTTAACATTTTTGACAGTTTTTTAGTGAAATGGTAGGGGTACTTTTGTACCCCCTTACCATTTCACACAGGGGGGCCAGGATCTGGGGGTCCCCTTGTTAAAGGGGGCTTCCAGATTCCAATAAGCCCCCCGCCCGCAGACCCCCACAACCACCGGCCATGGTTGTGGGGATGAGGCCCTTGTCCTCATCAACATGGGGACAAGGTGTTTTGGGGGGCTACCCCAAAGCACCCTCCCAATGTTAAGGGCATGTGGCCTGGTACGGTTCCGGAGGGGAGTGCTCTCTCATCCCCATCAGGTTGCGTGCTCAGATAAGGGTCTGGTATGGATTTTTGGGGGGACCCCACGTCATTTTTTTTTTTTCAATTTTGGCCGGGTTCCCCTTAATATTCATATGGGGAATTCCCATGCCGTTTTTATCAATGAACTTCTATGTGTATTGTCGGACCGGCAATGCAATAGCCGCGAGTAGTTTTAAATTACTTTTTTTCTTTGAAATGTCATTTTGCTGCCAGACTGTTCTAAACACGGGAAACATGCACCCCTTTACAGGCATACTGTAGACACCCCCCAGCTACGAAAATTAAAGGGATATTACACTTTTCTGTTTGGCTTTAAGCATTATTAAAATCACTGCTCCTGAAAAAACTGACATTTTTAAAACTTTTTTTTGCATTGATCCATGTCCCCTGGGGCAGGACCCAGGTCCCCAAACACTTTTTATGACAATAACTTGCATATAAGCCTTTAAAATTAGCACTTTTGATTATTCATGTTCGTGTCCCATAGACTTTAATGGTGTTCGCGTGTTTGAACGAACTTTTTTCCTGTTTGCATGTTCTGGTGCGAACCGAACAGGGAGGTGTTCAGCTCATCCCTAATGAATAGCCCTTTGAATGCTTAGGGGGTACTTGAAGTTCATAGGACAATTCATCAGAGTAGGGCATGGAGGAGGAGGAAGAGGAGGGGGTAGAGCTGACAAATCTGGCATCATCACCAGCTGCATGTAGACATGGGGGCACAACAAGCTGCAGTACTGAGCCCTGTCCTGCATCCTTCTGAGTTGCAAGCAGAGTTACCCAGTGTGCTGTGAACAAAATACATTGTCCCTGCCCATGCTTGCTGGATAAGGTGTCAGCAGTAACGTGGACTTTGTGGCTGACTGCCTTGCCCAACGATGCCACAACATTGCCTTCCACGTAATGGTAGAGAGCTGGAATGGCCTTACGTGAAAAGAAATAGCGACTGGGAACCTGACATTGTGGTACAGCACATTCTGCAAATTCACGAAAGGAGGCAGAATCCACCAGGTGGAAAGGCAGAAGTTGTAGAGCCAACAGCCTTGACAAGTTTGCATTTAGATGCTGGGCATGTATTGTCAACTAATCTGTTTGACAGGTGCATATCATTGCAAGGCCAATTCTTGCTTTCATCAAGAGTAGCTCTATAGGTTTACAGTGTGAAGGCGCCACCGACACCCAAGGAACACTTTTTCCACACCCGTTACTTCTATCCAAAATCTGTGGTAGAGACACCAGAATTTATACAAAAAATCTCGAATCTTGTTTTCAGTGCACTTCATTGTGGCCTCATCTTACAAAATAAAGAAAGCTTGCAGGGAAAATGTCATGTTTTGGGCTTTATAAATGCAATTATTGCTGCAGCAGCTTCTGTACACAGTACAGATGTGCCACTTTACAGATGGTCTAAGAGGACCCCCAAGGCACTATATTGAAAGGAATTTTTCATTTTTATGCTTTCAATTTAAGCATCAATAAATCACTGCTCATTTGAATAAGACTTTTTTTACAAACTTTTTTTTCATTTATACATGTCCCCCAGGGCAGTACCTGAACCCCCATAACCATTGTATGCCCAATTACTTGCATATAAGCCTTTAAAATAGGCACTTTGTATTTTTCACGTTTGGGTCCCATAGACTTCAATGGTGTTCGTTATTCAGTTTCAAACTTGCGGTAATCGAAAGTTCTGGTGTGAACCGAACAGGGGATCGTTCGGCCCATCCCTAGATACAAGCACTAAATGCCACCTTCCTGGCTACAGAAATAGTGGACACCATCCAATCCCTAATAAAGGAAAGGGATGGTCGGCACTCAGGATGATATCCAAAATAGTATCTCTTTATTAAATGCATGTACAAAGCTGTAAAACAGCCTACATGTTTTGGACATTAGTCCTTAGTAGGGATGAGCTTCGTGTTCGAGTCGAACCCATGATCGACTCGAACATCGTCTGTTCGCCCGTTTGCCGAATTGCGAACGATATGGGCCGTTCGCGCCAAATTCGTGTGGCGCGCCACGGCCCATAATTCACTGCGGCATCGCAGTGCATTGCTGGCTGATGATTGGCCAAGCATGCACTATGACCCGCATGCTTGGCCAATCACAGCGCCGTCTGAACAGAGAGCCGTAATTGGCCAAAGCCTCCTTGGCTCAGGGGATTTAGTACACGCCTCACATTATATAAGGCCGCATGCACGGCGGCCCTGTGTAGTGTGTGTTCCGGCGTTCATAGATAGAGAGAGAGAGACAGACAGTGTCATTTGATTTAAGTTAGATAAATTAGGCAGAACAGTCAGTCAGTTAGCTGCACTTACAGTGTATTGTGTATATATATGCATCCCAGGTGTTGCATATATATATATATACACTGTATTCAGTTTAGCTAGATCCGTTCCTGTTATCTTCTTACTGACAGGCAGGCTTGTCTTGTTACAGTATTTACAGCTACCTGAAGAAAATTGCTGGTGTTCTTTTGATCCTATTAGTACCACAGTCAGGCAGCTAGACTATTTACAGTTAGTGCAGTGCGTCCTGCTCATAGTGTTCAGCTAAAAGTACAAGTTACTGGGGTGCGTCCTGCTCACAGTGTTAAGCTAAAACTACCAGTTAGTGTGGTGCATCCTGCTCACAGTGTTCAGCTAAAACTACAAGTTAGTGCAGTGCGTCCTGCTCACAGTGTTCAGCTAAAATTACAAGTTAGTGCGGTGCGTCCTGCTCACAGTGTTCAGCTAAAACTACAAGTTAGTGTGGTGCGTCCTGCTCACAGTGTTCAGCTAAAACTACAAGTTAGTGCTGTGCGTCCTGCTCACATTGTTCAGCTAAAACTACAAGTTAGTGTGGTGCGTCCACCTCACAGTGTTCAGCTAAGCCTACAAGTTAGTGTAGTGAGACCTCTGCACAGTGTTCATCTAAAGCTACAAGTTAGTACAGTGCGTCCTGCTCACAGTGTTCAGCTAAAACTACAAGTTAGTGGGGTGTGTCCTGCTCACAGTGTTCAGTTAAAACTACAAGTTAGTGGGGTGTGTCCTGCTCACAGTGTTTAGCTAAAACTACAAGTTAGTGCTGTGTGTCCTGTTCACAGTGTTAAGCTAAAACTACAAGTTAGTGTGGTGCGTCCACCTCACAGTGTTCAGCTAAACCTACAAGTTAGTGTAGTGAGACCTCTGCACAGTGTTCATCTAAAGCTACAAGTTAGTGCAGTGTGTCCTGCTCACAGTGTTCAGCTAAAACTACAAGTTAGTGGGGTGTGTCCTGCTCACAGTGTTCAGCTGAAACTACAAGTTAGTGGGGTGTGTCCTGCTCACAGTTTTCAGCTAAAACTACAAGTTAGTGCTGTGCGTCCTGCTCACAGTTTTCAGCTAAAACTACAAGTTAGTGCTGTGCGTCCTGCTCACAGTGTTCAGCTGAAACTACAAGTTAGTGGGGTGTGTCCTGCTCACAGTTTTCAGCTAAAACTACAAGTTAGTACTGTGCATCCAACTCACAGTGTTCAGCTAAACCTACAAGTTAGTTTAGTGAGACCTCTGCACAGTGTTCATCTAAAGCTACAAGTTAGTGCAGTGCGTTCTGCTCACAGTGTTCAGCTAAAACTACAAGTCAGTGGGGTGCGTTCTGCTCACAGTGTTCAGCTAAAACTACAAGTTAGTGTGGTGCGTCCACCTCACAGTGCTCAGCTAAACCTACAAGTTAGTGTAGTGAGACCTCTGCACAGTGTTCATCTAAAGCTACAAGTTAGTGCAGTGCGTCCTGCTCACAGTGTTCAGCTAAAACTACAAGTCAGTGGGGTGCGTTCTGCTCACAGTGTTCAGCTAAAACTACAAGTTAGTGTGGTGCGTCCACCTCACAGTGCTCAGCTAAACCTACAAGTTAGTGTAGTGAGACCTCTGCACAGTGTTCATCTAAAGCTACAAGTTAGTGCAGTGCGTCCTGCTCACAGTGTTCAGCTAAAACTACAAGTTAGTGGGGTACGTCCTGCTCACAGTGTTAAGCTAAAACTACAAGTTAGTGTGGTGCGTCCACCTCACAGTGTTCAGCTAAACCTACAAGTTAGTGTAGTGAGACCTCTGCACATTGTTCATCTAAAGCTACAAGTTAGTGGGGTGCATCCTGCTCACAGTGTTCAGCTAAAACTACAAGTTAGTGCGGTGCGTCCTGCTCACAGTGTTCAGCTAAAACTACAAGTTAGTGCGGTGCATCCTGCTCACAGTGTTCAGCTAAAACTACAAGTTAGTGCGGTGCGTCCTGCTCACAGTGTTCAGCTAAAACTACAAGTTAGTGCGGTGCGTCCTGCTCACAGTGTTCAGCTAAAACTACAAGTTAGTGCTGTGCGTCCTGCTCACATTGTTCAGCTAAAACTACAAGTTAGTGTGGTGCGTCCACCTCACAGTGTTCAGCTAAACCTACAAGTTAGTGTAGTGAGACCTCTGCATAGTGTTCATCTAAAGCTACAAGATAGTACAGTGCATCCTGCTCACAGTGTTCAGCTAAAACTACAAGTTAGTGGGGTGCGTCCTGCTCACAGTGTTCAGCTAAAACTACAAGTTAGTGGGGTGTGTCCTGCTCACAGTGTTCAGCTAAAACTACAAGTTAGTGTGGTGCGTCCACCTCACAGTGCTAAGCTAAACCTACAAGTTAGTGTAGTGAGACCTCTGCACAGTGTTCATCTAAAGCTACAAGTTAGTGCAGTGCGTCCTGCTCACAGTGTTCAGCTAAAACTACAAGTTAGTGGGGTGCGTCCTGCTCACAGTGTTCAGCTAAAACTACAAGTTAGTGGGGTGTGTCCTGCTCACAGTGTTAAGCTAAAACTACAAGTTAGTGGGGTGCGTCCTGCTCACAGTGTTCAGCTAAGACTACAAGTTAGTGCAGTGCGTCCACCTCACAGTGTTCAGCTAAACCTACAAGTTATTTTTTGCGAGCTCTGCACAGTGTTCAGATAAAGCTACCTGTAGAAGGTTGGTGGTGTTTTCCTGATCCTATCACTACCGCAGGCAGCTAAAAAAGCTACAAGTTAGTTTTTTGCGAGCTCTGCACAGTGTTCAGCTAAAGCTACCTGTAGAAGGTTGGTGGTTTTCTCATACTACAGGCAGGCAGTTGATTTTGCTAGCTGCAGTATCAGTATATATATATATATATATATATATATATATATATATATATATATATATATCAGCTTAGTGCAGCTACAGGCCATTAGTATGTCTGGAAGGCCAAGAAGGAGAGGCAAACAGTCACAAGCCAATAAGAGAGGACAAGCAGGCTCTGTGTCTAGTGCTGGTGGTGCAGACGGTGCATCCTCATCAGCACGTGGCCATGGGACACGCTTGGCCTTTTTTTCGACAGCTGGCTGTGTTGAGCCGCAACATGCGGAAGACTTGGTCGAGTGAATGACCAAACCGTCCTCATCCTCCTCATCCTCTCTCACCCATGCCCAGGGTACTTTGTCTGGCAAATCAGCGGCCTCTTCCCTCGGCTCAATGTCATCAGTGACTCCTTCCCTATTCCCACCATGTCCTCCTGAGGAGTCCCTCGAACTGTTTGACCACAGTGTTGGGTACATGATCCAGGAGGATGCCCAGCGTTTGGAAGGCTCTGATGATGATATTGAGCTCGATGAAGGCAGTAACATGAGCACGGACAGAGGGGGTGCCCAAGAAGGACAGCAATCTGGCAGTCATGCTCCCCCTGCTGCAGCATACTGCCAGGTTTGCTCCAGTGATGAGGAGGGAGGGGATGATGAGGTCACTGACTCAACGTGGGTGCCTGATAGGAGAGAGGAGGAGGAGGAGGAGGCGGCACATCACCAACGAGGCAGGATGCCCTCCAGGGGCCAACCTAAGGGCAGCACATTGACTGCATCACACCCCAAAGCTCCACATGTGCAGGGCGCTACAGTCTCTGCACGTTTTTCAAAAAGTTCTTTGGTGTGGGCCTTTTTTGAGACGAGTGCATCAGATCGCACTGCTGCTATTTGCAACATATGTCTCAAGCGTATCTCGCGTGGCCAAAACATCTCCCGCTTGGGTACCACATGCTTGACCAGACATATGTTGACCTGCCATGCAGTTCGTTGGCAAGCGTATCTAAAAGACCCACACCAAAGAACAAAGAGGACCTCTCCTTGCTCCTCATCAGCTGAGATCTCCAACCCCACTATACCTTCAGTCCTCTCTGAGACCAGCACTGAGAGGAATGAAGGTGTAGAATTTGGTGTGTCACAGCCAAGTACTTGTGGGCAATCTGCTTTTGGTACACCGACGTCAGATTGTACCAGGCAAATATCCCTGCCCTAGCTGCTGCACCGCCGAAAGAAGTTTGCTTCCAGCCATCCACATGCCCAGCGGTTGAATGATAGCTTGGCAAAATTGCTAGCACTTCAACTGCTGCCTTTTCAGTTGGTAGACTCTGCCCCCTTCCGTGAGTTTGTAGAATGTGCGGTTCCTCAGTGGCAGGTACCCAAACGCCACTTTTTCTCACGGATGGCGATTCCGGCTCTCTACCGGCATGTGGAAGGCAATGTCCATGCCTCGCTGGACAGGGCGGTCAGCGGTAAGGTGCATATTACCGCTGACTCATGGTCCAGCAGGCATGGACAGGGACGTTACCTAAGTTTCAAGGCGCATTGGGTGACTCTGCTGGCAGCTGGGAAGGATGCAGGACAAGGTGCAGTAGTGTTGAAGGTTGTTCCGCCACCCCGCCTCCAAAATGCTAATGATTGTGACACACCTTTCTCCTCCACCCCCTCCTCTTCTTCTTCCTCCATGGCCTCTTCCTGTGCTTTGTCCTCGGAACCAGCGGTGCTCCGTAGCCGTTCAAGGGGCTATGCAAGTATGCAGGCCAACAGATACCATGCGGTGCTTGAGCTGGTGTGCTTGGGGGACAGGAGCCACACTGGGGCAGAGGTTCTGTCAGCTCTGCAGGGGCAGGTTCAGAGGTGGTTGACGCAACGCCAACTTAAGGCAGGAATGGTGGTTTGCGACAATGGCACCAACCTCCTCTCTGCCATCCGACAGGGGCAAATGACCCATGTGCCCTGTTTGGCTCACGTACTTAACTTGGTGGTGCAGCGGTTCTTGGGCAGGTACCTGGGCTTACAGGATGTCTTGAGGCAGGCCAGGAAAGTCTGTGTTCATTTCCGCCGGTCATATAATGCCAGTGCTCGGCTGGCGGACCTCCAAAAGGAGTTTAACCTGCCCAAGAACCGCCTAATCTGTGACATGCCCACCAGGTGGAACTCAAGATTGGCCATGCTGCAGTGGCGGCACATGCAGCAGAGGGCCATCAATGAGTACCTGTGCGACTATGGCACCAGGACAGGGTCAGAGGAGCTTGTTTTTTTTCCCCACGCCAGTGGGCCATGATCAGGGATGCATGCACTGTCCTGTCACCATTTGAGGAGCCCACGTGGATGGTGAGCAGTGACAGTGCATGCATCAGTGACACTGTCCCCCTTGTCCACCTGTTGGAGCACACGCTGCGTGGAACAATGGACAGGGCACTTGAGGCAGAACAGAGGCAGGAAGAGGAGGACTTCCTTAGCATTCAAGGCCCCCTTTATCCAGACAGTGTTCCTACGTGCCCACCGATCACACAGGAAGAGGACGAGGAGGAGGAGGAGGAGGAGGAAGATTGTGTCAGTATGGAGGTGGAGCCTGGCACTCAGCATCAGCAGCAGTCTTTAAGGGATCAGTCCCAAGAAACACATGGACTTGTACGTGGCTGGGAGGAGGTGGCTGCGGACTATGTCGTCCTTAGTGACCCAGAGGACTCCGGACCGAATGCCTCAGCAAACCTATGCTGCATGGCCTCCTTGATCCTGCAAAGCCTGCGTAAGGATCCTCGTATTCGTGGTATCAAGGAGAAGGACCAATACTGGCTGGCAACCCTCCTTGATCCACGTTACAAGGGTAAGATTGCGGACCTTATCTTGCCATCGCAGAGAGAGCAGAGGATGAAACATCTTCGGGAGGCCTTGCAGAAAGGTCTGTGCAACGCGTTCCCAGATACTGGGAGGTTACAAACTCCTGTTTCTGGACAACGTGTTGCTGAGGCTTCGGTCAGTCAAAGAAGGAGCGGTGGAGAAGGTGGCCGTCTGACCGATGCGTTCAGACAATTTTTTGGTCCACAGCCCCAAGGTATGATTGGTTCCAGCAACCATCGCCAGCGTCTGCTTTACATGGTGCAGGAATACCTAGGGGCAAGATCTGACTTGGACACCTTTCCCACCGAAAATCCTCTGGGTTACTGGGTCTTGAGGATGGATCACTGGCCAGAGCTTGCACAGTATGCAATTGAGCTACTGGCCTGTCCTGCATCCAGCGTTCTTTCGGAATGTACATTCAGTGCTGCTGGAGACTTTGTAACTGATCACAGGGTGCGTCTGTCCACCGACTCGGTCGATCGACTGACCTTCATAAAAATGAATCAGTCTTGGATCACCACCAGCTACCAAGCACCTGATGCTGATGTAACCGAATAATTTTTTTTGAAATCTCAGATCCCTTCAAAGACTGCCTATGCTGATGCTGAGTGACTATCCCTGAGTAATTATCCTCTTCCTCCTCAGTGATCACACTGATAGCTTGTAAGAACATTTTTGGTTCTGGGCGCCACCACCAGTGCCTAAGGCCCAATTTTTCAGCCCTTGTTTAACAGGGGCGTGTACTTACAATTTTTGATGCAATACTTTGCAGCAGGGCTCATTTCTGCGTTCCAACTAGAGTATCTGTGAGGGGTTGCAGTGTTGTGGCACCAGCACCAGTGCCTAAGGCCCAATTTTTCAGCCCCTGTTTAACAGGGGCGTGTAATTACAATTTTTGATGCAATACTTTGCAGCAGGGCTCGTTTCTGCGTTACAACTAGAGTATCTGTGAGGGGTTGCAGTGTTGTGGCACCAGCACCAGTGCCTAAGGCCCAATTTTTCAGCCCCTGTTTAACAGGGGCGTGTAATTACAATTTTTGATGCAATACTTTGCAGCAGGGCTCGTTCCTGCATTCCAACAAGAGTGTCTGTGAGGGGTTGCAGTGTTGTGGCACCAGCACCAGTGCCTAAGGCCTAATTTTTCAGCCCCTGTTCAACAGGGGCATGTAATTACAATTCTTGATCTAATATTTCACAGCAGGGCCCATTTCTGCATCCACCCAGAGCGAGTGAGGACTTACAGTGTTGTGGCACCAGCACCACCACCACCACCACCAAAGGCCCAATTTTTCTGCCCTTGTTCAACAGGGGCATGTAATTACAATTCTTGATCTAATATTTCACAGCAGGGCCCATTTCTGCACCCACCAAGAGCGAGTGAGGACTTACAGTGTTGTGGCACCAGCACCACCACCACCAAAGGCCCAATTTTTCTGCCCTTGTTCGACAGGGGCATGTAATTACAATTCTTGATCTAATATTTCACAGCAGGGCCCATTTATGTGCCCACCAAGAGCGAGTGAGGACTTACAGTGTTGTGGCACCAGCACCACCACCACCACCAAAGGCCCAATTTTTCTGCCCCTGTTCAACAGGGGCATGTAATTACAATTCTTGATCTAATATTTCACAGCAGGGCCCTGTGAGGGCTTACAGTGTTGTGGCCACAACAACACCTAAGGCCCAAATTTCTGCTGAGTATATAGGGCAGGCCCCTACTTTCAAACATCTAACTTACAAACGACTCCTACTTGCAAACGGAAGGAGACAACAGGAAGTGAGATGAAATCTACCCCTAGGAAGGGAAATTCTCTCCTGTAAGAGTTAATATGGGAAAAACATTTCTCCTTTCCACTGATGCTTTCCAATCCTTGTTCCACAAAAAAACCCAAATTTTTAAAAAACATTTGTCATTGGGACAAAAAGTGAGGTGAAATCTTCTGAAGAGGAGGACAGACAGCAAAACAAATGTCACAGGGGTGATAACCCTTCCCTATGTTTTCCAAAAATCTTAAAAAAGATTTTTTGGCTGGAGCTAAGCACGTTAAAAATGTACCCATTCAAAATTACAAACAGATTCTACTTAACAACAAACCTGCAGTCCCTGTCTTGTTTGCACCGCCTGTATACTGCTGTTCAGAGTATATAGGGCCTGGTGGCCCCACACCTTTCCTTATTTTAATTTGGGTGCGGGGTTCCCCTTAATATCCATACAAGACCCAAAGGGCCTGGTAATGGACTGGGGGGTACCCATGCCGTTTGTCTCACAGATTTTCATCCATATTGCCAGGACCCGACATTACATTAAACCCGCAAGCAGTTTTAAATGAGATTTTTTCCTTTAAAAATGACATTTGGTGCAGGGACTGTTCTAAACACGGGAAACACGTGCCACTTTACAGGCATACTATAGACACACCCCAGGTACGATATTTAAAGGAATATTTCACTTTTTTTTTTTTTTACTTTAAGCATCATTAAAATCACTGCTCCCAAAAAAACAGCAGTTTTTAAAAGTTTTTTTTGCATTGCTACATGTCCCCTGGGGCAGGACCCGGGTCCCCAAACCCTCTTTAGGACAATACCATGCAAATTAGCCTTTAAAATGAGCACTTTTGATTTCGAACGTTTGAGTCCCATAGACGTCAATGGGGTTCTAACGTTCGTGCGAATTTTCGGTCCGTTCGCAGGTTCTTGTGCGAACCGAACCGGGGGGTGTTCAGCTCATCCCTAGTCCTTAGTCATCCAATCCCTGCCTTGAAAAATTGGGTCTGAATGGGTTTTCAGGTGTATACTACATATCTCTCTCCATACTTAGAAGTAGTTTGTAATACTGCTGTGTCCTCCAATACCTTCCCATCAGAAATGTTGGCTTCCTTTTACATCCTTCCATTGGACTTGGTTTGGACTTGGTTTGCTCAAGTGTGAATCTAGTGTATTTAATTTAGGCTTATTCATGTTACGTAGATGTAAGTCCAATCACTAAAACCTCATATAAGCTTTAAATGATCATCCCATTTCAAAGGTTGTTTTCATTTTTTTTATGGAGCTTCCATCAAGAGACTTTTTGGCAATCTTGCTATGAAGGCACTCCCTGTGTTTGGGTGAAAATGTCTCTAAACTTTGACTCTGTAATGTCACCCTGGCACATGCCACCTGATGTATGCTACAAGCAGCTGCATCAAAGCAAATTTCTTTTTTTGGTATCAATTCTGTTTTATTAATTTTAGAAGGTACAGAACAGCAAAATAATTGTGCTACAAGTAAGCAATAATATAGTTTTCAAGAAATAGTAACTCAAAAATGCATATTCACACTTAGGCATCAATTATACATCAACCATTTGACAGGTATTAAGGTTAATATCCCATACATAGGGTGTTAGATGTTATGGAGCATGGTTAGACCCAAGCCACATCTGTGAATGGTCTGACGTGATCTCGGTAAGGCTGAGCAGGAATAAGTGGAAGTGCGTTGTACAAGCAGGTATATAGATAAGTAAATGTATCTAACCAAGATTAACCACTTGCTTACTGGGCACCTAAACCCCCTTCCTGCTTAGGCCAATTTTCATCTGGGACTCGGTGCCGCGGCTGCCCAGGTCACGCAAGAGAACCGGACGGAGAACAGGAGGAAACTCAAGGCAACCTTTTTCCCTTTTCAGGGAAGAACTTGCTTCGCTGGGCACTGCATCAAACAGACCTGCAGCTTTTGCACTAGTGAATGTGATGCAGCAGCCAACAGCCCATGTTAATTGTTAATTAATTGTTAGAAAGTGCTTAGTGCTTGGTGCTACTTCATAGACAAATACATAAATATAATAATTTATATGCTAAAGTGGCATGTGCTCTATTTCCAGGTGAATAAATGTTCATTCGTATGTGCAAACTTAATTTACATACAGTGGGGATGGAAAGTATTCAGACCCCCTTAAATTTTTCACTCTTTGTTATATTGCAGCCATTTGCTAAAATCATTTAAGTTCATTTTTTTAATGTACACACAGCACCCCATATTGACAGAAAACACAAAATTGTTGACATTTTTGCAGATTTATTAAAAAAGAAAAATGAAACTCCAACTTGGAGTAATTGAGCTACCGGACTGGTACCAGGAGTTTATTATCACACCCCAAGTACGGAGCCCTCTACGCTCTCCTCTAAATACACCCGAAAAACAGCATACAAAGAAACAGAAGCACTTTCGTTCTGACCCACAGTCAAGTGGCACACCGCGCAGCCGCGCACATCCTGATGGAAGCATGATGGAAGAACGAGCATAATAGCATCAGCCTTTCCGACACATAGCTATGATTGTGAGAATCATATCTACCAATGTTTCATGGACAGCTCCTAAACAAGCGGCTTGGTTTATTTTTGAGAATTTTTTCTTCTTTTTTTTCTCTTTTTTATGTTTTATTTTTGCCTCGAACCCTGACGTTAACGGACCCAACTTGAGCTGAGTTACTCACACATCTCATGGTCATGTATGATCCTCGGTTAAGTATAACCAATCTCAACATGCATAACATATCTGAATGCACAGATAAGGGGTCTTTTGGAGCGGACTTTCTGCTACAGCCATAATTACAGATAAAAGCTGTATAGTTAACCCTTAATCTGCAAGTCATAACCGCTTAACAGGGTGGCTAGAGGAATGAGCCTATAGATAGCTGACTATTATTACAGAGTTCTCTTTTTTCCTTTTTTTCTTATTATTGTTGTTTAACTTGTTTTATAGTGCAGATCAGACCTTTTAGCACTTTAAATGAGACTATTAGGCCGTAGTCTGGCCAGGCTTGGTTCACCTACTGTTGAACAACACCTAGCTTCCACAGACTATTCGGATATCCGCGTTACAGGTGGATAGGTGTTTGCTCTCAGGGGTCCCCCTCGCTGAGTTCCTTCCCCAACCCCACAATAGTGTGCGTGGTGGGTATCGATTGTGCCCATTGACCCACACTAAATTTGATCCTCCAGGGCATACTGTTTTGCCCGAGGAGGAAGTACCTAGATCTTCTCCACTCTCATTTCTCTAAACTAATTTCTTACTCCCTCTCCTACCCCTCTCTGGGATATCCATCCTACATATATATACCTATACAGAACGATAAAAACCTCAGACAGCGGATATATCTCTGTTGTCCGCATATTCCTCATTATACGGTATATAATTTCACTTTGCTTTATTTTTTTATTTTTTGTTGTTGTTATTGTAAATAATCTCAGTTAGTTTAATTTTAATTAATTTAATTTAAGTTAACTTAATCCTGTTTTTTCTTTGTTTTTTGTCTGATTATACTCCCCACTGAGCAGGGTACAGGGGATTTTTGGGCCGTCTCTCTCTGATTCCTCACCATGGCTTACTCAGGTTTAGGACGCAACCCCACAATCATCTCACACAACGTGAGGGGCTTGAACATCCCTGAGAAGAGATCCTCTCTCCTTAGAGAACTGAAGAAAGGTAGGCCCAGTTTTGTTTTCCTCCAGGAAACACACTTCCAAACAAATCATATACCAAAACTAACTGATAGATACTTCACAGAGGCACATCATGCCACACACAATACTTCTAAATCCAAAGGGGTTTCAATTCTAATCAGCAAAGACACAAAATTTGACATAACAGATAAACTAGTGGATCCAGAAGGAAGATTTATCTTCCTGAAGGGATCATGTCACGGAAACACCATAACTCTAGCCAACGTATACTTTCCGAACTCAGGGCAAATCATATTTTGTCAGAAAATGGTTGCAGCACTGACAAGTTTCCATGTGGGACGAGTGATACTAGGAGGGGACTTTAACGTCCCTCTTAACCCTTCTGAAGACACTTCCACTGGGAAAACATATCTCACATATAAAATTCTCAAAAAAATTAAAAGCTTAATAAATTCCTTATCACTGATCGACTCATGGCGATTTTTACACCCAGAGGATCGAGATTACACCTTTTACTCGATACCACATAACCGACATGCGAGAATAGACTTCTTGTTCATCTCACAAAGGGACCTTGACACTTTAAGTGCGGCGCACATAGGCATACAGTCCATCTCGGACCATGCCCCAATAGCCATCACGCTGAACATATTAGAACCCATCGTGAAATCCAGCACGTGGAGATTAAATTCGTCACTTTTAACGGACCCATCCTTACTACCAAAAATGACGTCATCATTAAGAGAATACTTTACACTTAACGCCACCCCAACAGCAGACCCCTTAATGGTCTGGCAGGCACACAAATGTTATATCAGAGGGGAACTGATCCGAATGGGCGCACGAAGAAAAAAAGAAACTGAGTTGGAAATAAATAAACTGACGAACAAAATACGTGACTTAGAAACTCAACATAAACAATCACTTACTACCCAATCAGCGACATTATTATTAGAAACAAGAAAGTCCCTCAAAGACATACTAGAAACTAAATCCAAGAGATTTTTCTTCTTCAAAAAAAAGATTTACTATGAACATGGGGACAAAACGGGAAAAATTCTAGCACGAGCACTGAGAGGTCAAATTTCCCAACACTCAATTTTAGGCATCCAAAATAAAAAAGGTAAAATAGACAGAGCAACGAATAAAATCGCACAACAATTCCATGAATTCTACTCAGAGTTATACAACCTCCCACCCCAACATAAACCCAACAACATAGTGAGAGATAGGGATATGGCCATAAAAAATTACCTGAGAGAATCCAATCTACCACCCCTAGCTATAGAAGACATCGCACAATTAGAGAAACAAATAGAACCTCCAGAAATCCAGAAAGCTATCAAAGAGTTGAAAACAGGAAAGAGTCCAGGCCCAGATGGCTTTAGTGCCATCTATTACAAAACGTTTTTAGACATCTTGACTTCCCCTTTAACAAACGCATTGAACTCACTATCTACCCAGAGATCTGTCCCACACGACTTCTTGGCAGCACACATAACAGTACTAGCTAAAGAAGGCAAAGATCCAATACACTGCGCTAGCTATTGCCCGATCTCCCTACTAAACCTTGACGTCAAGTTATTAGCCAAAATTATCGCCAATAGGATGAAGCCTCTATTGCATGATATAATAGGACCAGACCAAGTGGGCTTTGTCCCTAATAGGGAAGCTAAAGACAATGTGACGAAATCATTGGATCTGATTTATGCAGCCCATCAGCGAAAGATCGAGGGCTTTCTCTTGTCCACTGACGCCGAGAAGGCCTTCGATCGAGTAGCTTGGGATTATATGATGGGGACTTGTGAACACATAGGACTAGGTCCACATATGCTGACATGGATCTCGGCTTTGTACCAAAATCCCTCAGCTAAAATTAAAATTAATGGCACATTATCAGAGAGTGTCAATATAAAAAACGGGACTAGACAGGGGTGTCCACTGTCTCCGCTGCTCTTTATCATATCATTGGAACCGTTCATTAGAACTATATCTTAATGAATAACTCCATTAGAGGCTTCAATCTAAATACCAGAGAATTCAAAGTTGCTGCCTACGCAGATGATCTTTTATTCTTTTTGACAGACCCGCACATTTCCATCCCTTCATTACTGAAGGAGTTTTCCACATATGGCTACGTTTCCAACCTTAAAATCAATTTCTCAAAATCTGAAGCCATGAACATCACTCTGCCGACAGATATACTAAATAGGGCTCAGAGCAACAGCCCCTTTAAATGGGAGAACAATGCAATCAAATATCTGGGCACCTGGCTAACACCCAAACTCTCCTCAGTATATGAACGGAATTTCCCGCCTATCCTTAAAACTATCGAAAAAGACTTACAAAATTGGCACACATCCTACTTTTCATGGTTCGGCAGGGCAGCCATATGCAAGATGACTGTCCTGCCGAAAATTCTATACCTACTACGCACCTTACCTGTCAAAATTCCCCATAGTTTCTTCAAAAAATTACACGCAATACAAATGAGATTCATTTGGGCCCATAAACCGCCCCGCATTAAAGCCTCACTCCTTACCAGACCCAAAAAGCTGGGGGGCCTGGGGATACCTGACTTTAAGAGATATTACCATGCCTCTCATCTCGCCCGTATCATTGATTGGCATTGCCACTCAAAAAATAAGGACTGGGTCACCATAGAAAACGATATGTGCTCCTCCCCACTTCAATTTCTACCATGGGTTTCAAAAATAGCATACCCCCTCACGGTAAAGATTCATCCACTTATTGGTACCTCCCTGGACATTTTCCACATCCTAGCAAAACAGTCTAAATTTTCTTCCCCGCTAAGCCCGCTCACACCACTAAAAGATAACCCAGACTTTCCACCGGGCGTGGGCAACCACCTTCTGACAACAACAGACACCAAAATGCCTATACTGGCAGGGCAATGCTTCACAAAAAAGAAAATAAAGGATCTCTCCCAATTTAGGAGCGATAACAAAACACCTCACATTCCCATGTGGACATACTTCCAGATACGCAGTTTTGTTAATTCCGCTATACACAGGAACAATTTCACAAGAGATCTCACCGAGTTTGAACAGATATGTGTGAAAGGGGAGATAGTAGAAAAATCTACCTCCTTTTCTTATGCTTTACTACAGAATTTGCAACCTGATGACGTGGACAGGTTCAGAGAGAGATGGTCAAAGGAACTGAATATACAATTCACTGATAAACAGTGGGAGGCTGCTTGTATACTGGCCCATAAAGGCTCGATAAGTACACGGATGCAGGAGACGGCTTATAAGATCTTAACTCACTGGTATGCCACCCCTGATAAACTACATAAATGGTTCCCTCAAACTACCGAAATATGCTGGAGATGCAATAAGGCCAGGGGTACGTTGTTACACGTGTGGTGGCAATGCGACCTGATCCAAGTTTTCTGGGCCGAGGTGAGGAAGGTTATCCTACAGATCACGGAGACCAAACTGAAGCTAGATGCAGCATGTTGCTTGCTCCATATAACAAATCTTTCATTTAAAAAATATAAAACATCTCTCTCCAAGCACTTGATTAATGCAGCCAATTCACTTATTCCGCTTTATTGGAAATCCACCCACACTCCTACACTCAAAGATTGGCTAAATAGAGTTGCTTATATTTGCGAGATGGAAGACACAGCAGCACAATCTTCCGAAATAACGGAGAAATATCATAAAACTTGGTCTCCGTGGTTTGTCTTTAAATACTCCCAGGTCTTTGAACAACTAACGAGATGAGTAGAAGGTCTTAACACATTCTGTTTGATTTGATGTTTAACAAACCCATGGACCTACCCTTAAAGATTCAAAACTTGATATGGTTCTGCATGTGGCTGAACGGTACTAAATACCATGGATTGGTTTTTTGGGTCCTCTCTCACAATCGACCCCAAGGTACCCTCCCTCAGTAGTTTAATATCCCCCCCCCCTTTTTTTTTTTTTTTTTTTTACATTATTTTATTTTATTTTTCCACATATCCCATCTTTCTCTAGTATCTTCTGTAATTTTTCTCCTTTCACTTATCTTATCCTCCCCTTTAATAAGACCTGGAGTACATTTTGGTAAAAATGGTAAACCATACAGCAAATTATCGAGCTCTCTATAGAGACAGGACTTGAAATATGACTTTGGGCCCGCTTTACGTCCTGCCTGTGACATCACTAGAAGTCATTATTGAGAAACTGGTCTCTCTATATGTTTGCAAACCATTATTATTGTTACTTAAGACAACATAACTGTACTCATCTGGATTACCTGCTGTATTGTACTTTATAATACATTGTCAACTTTTGTTATACAGAAATGTATGTATACCAGTTTAATGCTTTAATAAACTTTTATGTGAAAAAAAAGAAAAATGAAATATCACATGGTCCTAAGTATTCAAACCCTTTGCTCAGTATTTACTAGAAGCACCCATTTGATCTAATACAGCCATGAGGCTTTTTGGGACAGATGCAACAAGTTTTTAACACCTGGATTTGGGGATCCTCTGCCATTCCTCCTTGTAGATCCTCTCCAGTTCTGTCAGGTTGGATGGTAAACGTTGGTGGACAGCCATTTTTAGGTTTCTCCAGAGATGCTCCATTGGGTTTAAGTCAGGGCTCTGGCTGGGCCATTCAAGAACAGTCACTGAGTTGTTGTGAAGCAACTCCTTCGTTATTTTAGCTGTGTGCTTAGGGTCATTTTCTTGTTGAAAGGTAAACCTTCGGCCCAGTTTAAGGTCCCGAGCCCTCTGGAGAAGGTTTTCGTTCAGGATATCCCTGTATTTGGCCGCATTCATCTTTCCCTCAATTGCAACCAGTCCTCCGGTTCCTGCAGCTGAAAAACACCCCCACAGCATGATGCTACCACCACCATGCTTTACTGTTGGGACTGTATTGGACAGGTGATGAGCAGTGCCTGGTTTTCTCCACACATACCGCTTAGAATTAAGGCCAAAAAGTTCTATCTTGGTCTCATCAGACCAGAGAATCTTATTTCTCACCATCTTGGAGTCCTTCAAGTGTTTTTTAGTAAACTCCATGCAGGCTTTCATGTGTCTTGCACTGAGGAGAAGCTTCCGTCAGGCAACTCTACCATAAAGCCCCGACTGGTGGAGGGCTGCATGGTTGAATTTCTACAACTTTTTCCCATCTCCCGACTGCATCTCTGGAGCTCAGCCACAGTGATCTTTGGGTTCTTCTTTACCTCTCTCACCAGGGCTCTTCTCCCCCGATAGCTCAGTTTGGCCAGACGGCCAGCTCTAGGAAGGGTTCTGGTATAACCAAACGTCTTCCATTTAAGGATTATAGAGGCAACTGTGCTCTTAGCAAGCTTAAGTGCAGCAGAATTTTTTTTTTTTAACCTTGGCCAGATCTGTGCCTTGCCACAACTGTCTCTGAGCTCTTCAGGCAGTTCCTTTGACCTCATGATTCTCATTTGCTCTGACATGCACTGTGAGCTGTAAGGTCTTATATAGACAGGTGTGTGGCTTTCCTAATCAAGTCCAATCAGTATAATCAAACACAGCTGGACTCAAAGCACCCACCCCATGTTGAGGGCATGTGGCCTGGTATGGTCCAGGAGGGGAGGCGCTCTCTCATCCCCCCTCTTTTCCTGCGGCCTGCCAGGTTGTGTGCTTGGGTAAGGGTCTGGTATGGATTTTTGGGGGGACCTCCACGCCATTTTTTTAAAATTTTGGCTCAGGATTCCCCTTAAAATGCATACCATTTTTGGCACAGGGTTCCCCCTAATATCCATACCAGACCTGAAGGGCCTGGTATGGAATTTGGGGGGACCCCCATGCAATTTTTAAAAAATTTTGGTTCGGGGTTCCCCTTAAATATTAATACCAGACCCAAAGGGCCTGGCAATGGACTGGAGGGGATCCCATGCCATTTTTTTAAAATGACTTTTATCTGTATAGCACGGACCAAACAATTCATTATAGCCGCGAGTACTTTTAAATAACTTTTTTTTCATTTAGAAATGTCATTTTGTGTAGGGATTGTTCTAAACATGGGAAAATGCACCACCTTACAGGCATTCTATAGACACCCCCCACGTACGAAATTTAAAGGAATATTTCACTTTTATTGTTTCACTTTAAGCATTATTAAAATCACTGCTCCCGAAAAAGCGGGAGTTTTTGAAAAAATTTTTTGCATTGATACATGTCTCCTGGGGCAGGACCCAGGTCCCCAAACACTTTTTATGACAATACCATGCATAAATGTCTTTAAAAAAGCACTTTTGATTTCTCCCATAGGCAATTCATTATAGACGCTGGTACTTTTAAATTACTTTTTTTCCTTTAGAAATGTCATTTTGTGCAGGGACTGTTCTAAACACGACAAAAATCGCCACTTTACAGGCATACTATAAACACCCTCCAGGTATGAAATTTAAAGGAATATTTCACTTTTATTGTTTCACTTTAAGCATTATTAAAATCACTGCTCCCGAAAAAGACAGACATTTTTAAAACTTTTTTTTTGCATTGATACATGTTCCCTGGGCAGGACCCAGGTCCCCAAACACTTTTTATGACATATAAGCCTTTAAAATTAGCACTTTTGATTTCTCCCATAGACAATTATTTATAGCCACGAGTACTTTTTAATTACTTTTTTCCTTTAGAAATTTAATTTTGTGCAGGGACTGTTCTAAACATGGGAAAAATGCGCCACTTTACAATGATACATTTCCCCTGGGGCAGGACCCAGGTCCCCAAACATTTTTTATGACAATAACTTGCATATTAACCCTTAAAATTAGCAATTTTGATTTTTCACTTTCGTGTCCCATAGACTTTAACAGTGTTCACGTGTTCGAACAAATTTTTTGTCTGTTCGCATGTTCTTCTGCAAACCGAACTGGGGGGTGTTCAGCTCATCCCTAATGGTGATGATGGTGAGAGTGCATGTAGTAAGAAGTGGTTGGAGGCTAGAGGTAATACGGCAGGCCATACCATATGCAATTTTCTTTTTGTCAGCCATGTGTTGAAGGAAAGAAAATCACTTGATTCCCCTATCAACACAGTCAGTGTTGATGGGGGAATCCTTGCTGTGTTTTTGTATTCTGACAGAGAGAGGCTTCCCAGTCATTAGAATACACTGGTCACTGCTGGCAGCTAGAGCCACCAGCAGTGATCAAATGTTAAAAAAAGGACAGGCTGGTTGTACTTAAGTCTATAAACTTCAGTGCAACCAGCCTGCCCAGAGATGAATCAAAATTCATTCATTTCCAGGAAATTTAGGAAATTAAATGTTATCCCTTTAGGTTTAATCTACTTTACATTTCCAGTTGTGTGCAGGGGAAGTTAGAAACAAAAAAACTCTTGCTCATTAGTTCAAGTTCATACTGATCAAATGACTGCTAGCAATTCAATACGCTTTACACCATAGTAAATCATGCATTCAGGAGTTTTCATAATTAGCAAATAAGGAAGTGTGTTTGCAGATTAGGAAAGTGGCGGTAATTAGCACCAGCTCTGAGCCCACATACAGAGATACACTAATACTCAAATTGGGGTATGTCTTAGCTTGGAAGCTGCCATTCAGCTTTTGTCAAGAGAATCAAAACAAGGGGGGCGGGGATAGTGGTGATGGAAACAAAACAGCTGGGAATAGTGGTGATGTTTTTACCCAAATATGGCAATGTTCATATTTGGAAACTTACGGGTATCCCTGGGTGGGTGGAGCCTGAAAGGGAAACTGAAAGACTAATTCTGCATCAGGTCTACCTTGCTTTTTATTGACAGTACAGTATATGATATTGGGTGGATTTGAAAGCTGCTATTGGACTGAATAGTAGCGTTGTATCCACCCACTGCCACTTTCTGTCAATCAACAGCAAGGTGTACCTGATGGGGAACTAGCATTTCAGTTCCCCATCAGGCTCCATCCACTCTTACTAAAAAACTCTATAGCTATGTGCCTGCCAGTGTGACTGGTAATGTGGCAAAGGAAGGAGGGAGCACTCTGAGAAGGGAATGTCTAGTATGGACACTCCAAACTCAATGTCAGACAGAAAAATATTCAAATGCCTGTATCCTGCAGGTACATGAATTGTGCAAAAGTACTGACAATTGTCTCCTTCAATATACAGTATGTGCAACAATAAAACACATTTAAAAATAATTTCATACAATTAGTACTTTTTGGTTTTCTGCTAGATAATGCTGCTTTATTTTCTGCCACTTTAATTTTAAACATAAAGAAACAAATTCTTATATTGTATTTTAGCAAAGAGAAGTAATCTTAACAGAGTTGTACTTTTTATCAACTTGCAATTTTACAGTAAATCAGGCTTAAGGTCCAAAGCAATGCTGTTGTGTCTGTTAAACATAAAACAGTCACAAATATTTTTAGCATTCAAGATAAAGACATTATGCTGAACCAATTTCATCAGGTTCCAATATTAGATGTTATGCATACTTGACAAGTCAAGTTAATCAGAGTTGCTTTTCAATGTATTTCAAACAGACAGTTACAAAGTCTTGAAAGCTTTTGCATATTGATTTATCTAATAAAGTGCATTTTGGTCCACTAAACTACTATTATTATTTATTAATAGTGTAATGGAAATTTGTACGTTCTGTATATAATTGTATTGTATTTTGTATGTATTGCACACTGCCCTCACTGTGCACACAGCACTAATAATGTTTTCAGTAAATGTTTACATTCTTTCGAGTCCTGATTAGAATTAGCCTGCCTATGTAACGCCCCTTGTTACCATAAAGGTGCAATTGTAATATTAATGTGATACCTACGTAATCATGTGCATAAAACCTTCAATTGCGTCATAATAAAGCAGAACAGTTATTTGGAAAGATGCTGAGCGTATCTTTTGTGTCTGTTCCCTACTGCAGTAGTTATTATTAATTTGGAACCACTAATCAATATGAGGATAGGAGTTGCCTATCATCAATTTAACCGAGTCAGCATGGCGAGCCAGCCAGGAGGGGATTCCAGGTGACCCTGAGTATCCGAAACGAGGAGATTGAGACGATCCGGGAATTTCAGATAATCAGCCGGCTGAGGTAAGCCTTTTGCTTACATTTGAGTTATCAGAATTCTTTGATCGGTAAGGCATTTTCGGGACAAAGGGTACCTATTTTACTCCCCTTAATCGAACTGTATTGATTGGTGGTTATATGTTGTGTTATCCCTGTCTATTGTCCATCGGAGTGTTATAGATAAGAAAGGGAAGAATAGTGCTGTTCACAGGTATATGTAGTAAATCTGCTAGATAAGGTAGTTTAGAGGCAAGAGGGTATAGGCACACGTAGAGAAGAGAGAAGACTGGACAGTCATTATGGGCATTGAATTAAGTAAGGGAATGAAGGGTAAGAGACCCTCAAAAATGCCCAGCGCAAGAGGAGCGCTATATATGAACCGAAGGTGCGGTTCCGCCTATACTGAGCCCCTAGATTAATGGTTAGAGTGGACAGGGATCCACAATGGGTAACTGGGTTACCAAAGTCCACAGAGACTAAGAATTTATGCAGAGTAAACAGCTAGAGAAACAGCTATCTATGTGAGCGGGATGGATCAAGGGTGACATTAACACTAGACAGAAAGGGACATTTTCATGTTAAGTTGTGGGATGAATTTGGGGTCAGGCACTACAACTATTAGAGTCAGAAACAGAGAAATGAGAGTTAAAACAGAATACTTTATATGTTGTCAGAGAGGGAAGATGGGATGAGCACTCTGGCTGCCCGTCTGATCATAGAAGCTAGATATAAAAGATATCTGAACAAAATAAGGAATGCAGAATTTAGACAGGGAAATAGTAAAGTGTTAAAAGAAAGTGAGAGAATGATATGCATGTAATGTGTACAAATGGGAAAAATGTAAGCGATTTTAGAGAGATATTGGTGTATGCGTGTGCGAATGCTGGGACCTTTAGTTCTATCCCTTGTGTGTTTCATGTACTCAGATGTGACCCCCTCCTTTGTGCTCTCCTGAAAGAAATGTGGCTGGGATGAGAGGTCAGTGATAAGCTGGAAGCACACCATGCCAATTCCAGTTTTTTAGACAAAACATTTATAACAAAATGTGCTGGGTTAACGAATCTAATGGTAAACAATGTGATCACAATTATTTTGAATGTTTTCCAAACATGGTAAAATGAAGGTTACATTTAACCGTGTATTACACAAATTGAATATCCTTTGATAGTGGAAACAGTGCATTTAAAAAAGGGAAATTAAGTAAAATTAAGTAATAATGAGTATTCATTTCTAATATGAGTTTAACAGTAATATAGATACATTGAAACTGGTTTAGACAACCTTTGGTTGGAAATGAAATCCAGGTTATTGAGGAAATTTGTAAAAATGGGATTAGTTTAGATTAAGATAAAATTTTTTGTAATTTTACATTTATTCAATAAGCTCTTATTTAGAGAAAAAAAAAGATTCAGATGAGGTTGTTATTTGGAATAAATCTGCCATAATATTTAACAAAGCCAAGATGGATGAGATACATAAGAAGTTTTTCTACAAAAATGAAATTTCAAGGTTCATTATAATGACTTGATGTGCGGTCCATGATGTGAGAGTTCTAATAAATAAAATTTAAATATAACAGACCCATCACATCAAGTCCACACACTCTGTTAGGATAGATGCCACCTGCAGCCAGTTGTTTTTTAGTTTTTGATGCTTTGTGGTCCATCACACAGATTGTTGATCCTTTTGTTTTTATTTATTTTTATTTTTGAAATCCAAAGCAGAATGTGTGGATTTGTGAAATGATGTGCCCCTTTTTCTTGTAAGTACAGTGGTATAAGCAGAAGAATAGTTTGGATTTATGGGCATCTCTCCATGACCGCAGGGTATTGTTATCGTTTATTATAATATTGCCAGGAAAAAGTTGTCTTTTGAAACATGAAACTGGAGTTCTTACACAACCAGCGTGATAGAAAACAAGCCATTGTAATATATTTATGCAAGCTGGACCCAGTAATGAAGGGTTCATCCAGATATATCAGAGCTGTAGCTTTATGCAAAGGTGCTATTAGACAAAGTTAGATATTGTTTTGGTCAAACATTTAATTTTGAATGGTCCGACATTCTGTGCAGCAAATATACAGCTAACGAAATGTTTGTCTAATGAAAGGTTTAAAATATGAGTTTGTTAATGTACAAATCTAACAATGAAAATCGCGTACATTTGAATCCAGCCACCTTATTGCCTCTATTGGAGGAGGCTGGAGACAAAGGAAGACACATGTGTTAAATTGATGGTGTGGGAATCAGCTGCTGTGATCCCAGTGCAGGACACACTCCCTGAAGACCCAGATATTTAATTTTTTGTAGATTTGAGTATGCAGTTTATCACCCAGAAGGATACTCTGTATTCAAAGTCATTGGATCTTTTTTCGCCAGCTCAAGAAGCAGAGCTCCATGTTTTAGCAAAGCCTGTGAGCTATAAAAAGAGTGTATATTTATATAGATAGTCAAGATATCGAGAGCTTTTGGTTCCATTTGAAGGGCCAGAAGTTTGTTTTTACTTCGGCAGGTAAACCAATAAAGCATGCCAAGTTAATTTGATTGGCTGTTTCCAGCCTTCCAGGTTCTTGCTGAGGTAGCCATATTAACTTTTACACATGGAAGCAGACCAGGTGACTAAGGATGCTGCATTTACAGCCCCGGACGCTTGATGGGTCTGTGCAACTCACAGATTCCACCCTAGTTCTGGCCCAGTATAGCTGGGATTAATAATTCAACTTTAAGGACCCCAGAACGAGAAGAACAAGTGGTCCACAGGGGGCAACTTCTTATGAAACAGGACTTTGGAAAAGGTGATCATTTATGTCTGCCAGACACTCTTTTCCCTCCAGCTTTTGACACATGGACCGTGTCATCAGTCACAAGAAGTTATGGCTGCCTTAGTAAATGAGCGTGGGATAGAGCCAGGGCTTCTCCACAGTTGTTTTTATAACACACCACTTCTTGTTTTACCTGTTACCAAAGGTGTTACCAAAAGCTGAACATCCCTTCCAGAGATTACAAAAAGATATATCCAGATGCCCAAGTCAGGATCTTACAAGTATGCATTTGGTCTGTATGGACATGTTTTTTGGATGTCCAGTGGCAACTGGCAAATGCTACTGCAAAGGCCACAGTAAAAAGTGTTATCAGAAGTAGTTTGTAAATACAGAGAGCAGAAAGTACAGAGTAACAGGGGAAATCATTTTTTATAGGAGAGTCCTTACTAGAAGTTTTGAGGTTTTATTTTTACACCCCCTACTGTCTACAATGTAGCGGAAAAAGTAGAGTAAGAAACTAGAAAACTTTTGCCTGAATGTTTTCTTATATTTGATGAAGCCCCTAAGGGGGATGTTGGACTCTTTCCCTATGGGATTTGGTTTGGGGGTGTGTTACTCACTTGCTTATATTTTGTCTCAGCAGCTGAAGTCCTCCTTTCGGATCTCACAGAGAATGTTGTTGATCTTTTAAGGTTTTTGACAAACTAATTTATGTGTTTTCTCCCCAATTCCAGATCCTAAAAGTTTGGAAGGATCTAAAACTAAAGCCAGGTGACTTTTGGATTGTTAAGAGACATTTATATATAAGGAAATGTTTGGAGACTCAATACAGCATCTATTTCATGTACAGTTTTTGCAAAACTTGAAGGAAAAGTCACCTGGATCCACACCAGACACTGCAAAAATGACTAAATTAAAGAAATCTCTGAGTTTGATTTGTTTCCCTCTTGTGATCACAGTCTAGGGTACTTTTTGATTAAATTACTTTAATTGTAAGGGATATATATATTTGAAAAGTAGTTTAGCCATGTTGAAGTCATATTTTGTCTTTTGTACGTCTTCCATTGTATGTAGAATTGTCTGCGTTTACATATGCTGCTAAGTCAGCATGCTCACAATTAAGCTAGAAGGCCATTCTGGCCACAGGAGTGTACAGCCAGTACTCTGTAAATATGTCTTATCGATCATTTGTTTTTCACAATGAAAAGTCATTTGGTAATGAAAAAGTTGCTCAGCTATTATTTTCTCCACAATGGAGTTTTTTGCCTCTTTGGCCAGGACTACGTCTACCTAAGCGTGTGGAGCTTCCAGTTTAAAGGTGATAGCAGGTGTAGTTAGTGATCAAAATATTGATCAAAAGAGGGGAGACTGTAATGGAAATTTGTACGTTCTGTATATAATTGGATTGTATTTTGTTTGTATTGCACACTGCCCTCACTGTGCACACAGCACTAATAATGTTTTCAGTAAATGTTTACATTCTTTCGAGTCCTGATTAGAATTAGCCTGCCTATGTAACGCCCCTTGTTACCATAAAGGTACTTGTAATATTAATGTGATACCTACGTAATCATGTGCATAAAACCTTCAATTGCGTCATAATAAAGCAGAACAGTTATTTGGAAAGATGCTGAGCGTATCTTTTGTGTCTGTTCCCTACTGCAGTAGTTATTATTAATTTGGAACCACTAATCAATATGAGGATAGGAGTTGCCTATCATCAATTTAACCGAGTCAATAGCATTTTAGAAACTTTTTAGAAATATGCCTAATTGATTGAAGGGACCGTAAAGTCTTGAGGAGTGTTGCATTTATGTGTGTTTTTTGCGAGCCTGGGGTATCAAACATATTTTGATTGACATATTTTAACAGATTGGTGTACTTGCTACAATATACAAGTATATTTTCAATATTTTTTAAGTTTACATGACATCTCAGAACTTCAAAGGAAGTTGGGGCTGCAAAAATGACCTCAACTCCCTCACGCCCCCCAGATGCTGTGATTGTAGATCTGAATGGCAGGCAGGTATAATGCCCATCATATGTCAGTGACTGAGTCCTATTATTGCTGATGTCTAAATGGTGAATTATCTCTGCTCAGGGCCACCAGTCCTAGACCTCCTAGCCAGTCCTCTCTAAGCATAAAAGGTTTTTTAGACATTTTCAATTTCATTTGTTTTTGTTTTGTTTTCTTTCTTCTTCATAATATAAAGACATTTAGAAGGCTTTTAAAGACTTTAAAGCTGAACATTTGGAATAGACTTACCACACATCTAGTCCTCCCTCTCCCAAAGCTCTTTCCATAAACTTATTAAAAAAAAAAAAATCACTAACATTTTTATAATGATGGCATCAATTATCACCAAAATGCTCACTATGGCTGGGTGCAGAGAGGAGGGTCCCATTGGGGCATGGCACGGGTCACTGAAGCTCCTTAAGCTACAGAGAAGTACAGACAGACTATTGTGAACTCACTGAACCACTTCCGGACCGCCCACCGTCATTATATGTCGGTACTTTGAAGGAGGATATCGTTGTTATGGCAACAGCTAGCTGCCATAACCCCGGTATCCTCTTCTTCAGTGAGCGGTCCGGTTTAAGATAAAAGTGGTCTCTGCGGTGGATTCACTGCAAGATCACTTTTATCAGCGGCAGGAGAGGGGCCCCCCTCCCACCGTGATCTGGTGCCCTCCGCTGCTGCCGACAGCTCCTCGTGGCCTGACATGGAGATGAGTGAGTAGAAGATGGCCCCCACCCATCTCCATATCATTGCAGGGCGGAAGCAATATCAAAACGTCACTTCCACCCATAGCTCTTAAAGGGCCATTTTTTTTATTGCATTTTAATGTAAATATGAGATCTGAGGTCTTTCTGACCCCAGATCTCATATTTAAGAGGTCCTGTCATGCTTTTTTCTATTACAAGGGATGTTTACATTACTTGTGATAGGAATAAAAGTGACACAATTAAAAAAAAAAAAAAAACTGTGTAAAAATGTAAATTAAAAGATAAAATAAATTTAAAAAAATGTTTAAACATGCCCCATTCCGACGAGCTCATGTGCAGAAGCGAATGCATACGTGATTAGCGCCCGCATATGAAAACAGTGTTCAAACCACACATGCGAGGTATTGCCGTGATCGGTAGAGCAAGAGCAATAATTCTAGCCCAGACCTTCTCTGTAACTTAAAACATGCAACCTGTAGAATTTTTTCGCCTATGGAGATTTTTAAGGGTAAAAGTTTGTCGCCATTCCATGAGCGGGCGCAATTGGCATGTTGGGTATCAATTTATTCGGCATAACATTATCTTTCACAATATAAAAAAATTGGGCTATATTTACTGTTTTCTTATTTTTTAATTAAAAAAAGTGTATTTTTTCCCAAAAAAGTGTGCTTGTAAGACCACTGCGCAAATACGGTGTGACAGAAAGTATTGCAACGACCGCCATTTTATTCTATAGGGTGTTAGAAAAAAAATGTATAATGTTTTGTGAAATGAAAATTGCTGCTCTTACACTAGGATACAGTAAAACATGTCTTATTGTTCTGATATACACTGAGGAAATGGATGTACAACATTTGTCAATCTACAGTATGCTCTGCCTAAACTTCTACCCCTACACTCAGAAAACATGCCAATATAATTTTCAAAAGAACAGGAGACTGAATAATACATTGACTTAAAGCGGGGGTTCACCCACACCGCCAAAAAAAAAATATTAAAAGCCAGCAGCTACAAATACTGCAGCTGCTGACTTTTAATACATGCCCACTCACCTGTCCCAGGGTCCAGCAATGTCGGCAGGGCACGCCGAGAACCCGCTCGGTTCTCGGTAGCTGCCGCCGCCATCCTAGGTGAGGGAATCAGGAAGTGAAGCGTTGCGGCTTCACTTCCCGGTTCCCTACTGCGCATGCGCGAGTCGCACTGCGCGTCCCTAGTGGTCCCCGCTCTCTCCTGGGAGCTGTGTGTTCCCAGCAGACAGCGCGGTCAAGACGGGAAGAGGCATAGACTCCCATGGGAGTCTATGGTGGAAGTGGGTGCAAATACCTGTCTTAGACAGGTATCTGCACCCCCCTCCCCCCTGAAAGGTGCCAAATGTGACACCGGAGGGGGGGAGGGTTCCGAAAAGCGGAAGTTCCATTTTTGTGTGGAACTCCGCTTTAAATACATACTGTACATAATATAAAGAGCCTGCAGTTATTGGTCAACTGTTTCTATAGTGTTCATATTTACAGTGGGTATAGAAAAGAATCATGCCCCTTGAAAATAATCACACTTTGTTGCTTTGCAACCGGAAATGAAGACAGACACAGTTTTTGTTTTATGCAGCTGTATTTAATTAGTGTAACTTATAACATCCAAGTGAAAGATATAACACCAACATGACGGAAAAAATGAATAAAAACAGAATCACTAAGAGCCCTTGCACACTGGGGCGGGGGGCGGCGTCGGCGGTAAAACGGCGCTATTATTAGCGGCGTTTTACCGTCGGTATGCGGCCGCTAGCGGGGCGGTTTTACCCCCCGCTAGCGGCCGAGAAAGGGTTAAATACCACCACAAAGCGCCTCTGCAGAGGTGCTTTGCCGGCGGTATAGCCGCGCCGTCCCATTGATTTCAATGGGCAGGAGCGATAAAGGAGCGGTATACACACTGCTCCTTCACCGCTCCGAAGATGCTGCTGGCAGGACTTTTTTTACCGTCCTGCCAGCGCATCGCTCCAGTGTGCAAGCCCTCGGGGCTTTCACACTGGAATGAAAGCAGCGGCACTTTCGGGGTGGTTTGCAGGCGCTATTATTAGCGCAATAGCGCCTGCAAACCGCCCCAGTGTGCAAGGGCTCTAAGTTAAAAAAAGGATCACCTCTCCTACAATTGACTTGTAAACTCAATCAGGTGTAGCTAATCGCCTTCTCAACGGTCCACAAAGCCATTTGATTAGCTCAGCATGAAAAGAGCATTCCTGGAGCATCTTGGTGCTTCTAGGCATTAATACAGTTTTCGAAAATATTCCTGACTTAATTTCTGGCTGCAAAGCAAAACATTTTGATTATTTTAAAGGGGGGTGATTCTGTTTTATACCTACTCTAGCTATATCAAGTATTAGTGGCTATTGGGAGCAGTTTTTGACCATGGCTAACTGACAGTTTAGAAGTGAAAGGGTACAACTTTTGTGTAAGAAGCTTCTTACTGTAAATCCTCTACATTAAAATCTAATTTAGAATCCAGTCTGAAAGACTGGGTCTGAGTGAGAAACATCCTTTGATAACCAGTGCATGAATGGGTTGGAAAAGACTCCACTTCCTTATTAGTCTCCACTCAAAGAAAGGATGTTTGATTGAGAAAACAAGAGTATACAACTGCATGATTACGCTGTTCTGTGCACATTTCTGTAATAAGGTTTGCAATGGCAACCTCCAGGCATGTTATATTGCTTATGATCTCCTTTCTTCACAGTCCTAAATGGCCAGTACTCTAAGATTTTTTTCTTAAATGTACAATATGATGTATTTTTTTTAATCCTGTTCAAGATCAGATCCACCACAGATAATTTATTTTTATTCATTCGATTAGTAAAGGAGGAATAGGTTAGAATGAAAAAAACCTTCCTCACTCTATTCTAAACTTAGCTGGAATTTCACTTTAAAATTAGACAATGGTATACTAGTTGGGTGTTCTTTCTTTGCTATTCACCTGTAAATGACGAATTCTACTTTTTGAGCTTACCTTTGAGATTCAGTATTCATCCTATCACAGTAGAAGATCATTTATTTTAAGAGAAAACACTTTTGAAATAATATAAAATTTCAAAAAATGGAAAAAATGTACTAATATATTAGCTATGTGACTAGGTATTTAATCAATTTTGTTTATTGTGATGTAATGCTTCATAAACGTACAATTTTATATGCTACAAATGCATAAACTATTTTTTTTGTTTTTATTGCTACTTTTTTAAGCAAACCAATAGCACAAATGCAGAGCTATATTAAACATCACACTCCTAGTTATATCTTCATCTTTACACATCTTGTAAAATACATGACCAAAATATTTGATTGAAAACATTTATGAGAGAAATACAGGTTTTTGGATCAGATAATACTTGGTAGACAGATTCATTTTCTTAGAATATGAAATAAGATTCACGATGAGGCAAAAGGCGAGTACACTTGCTCTTTCCGACCAGGCAGTGCTGTGGCTGCTTACTATCTACTTAAAGCCACAATCACCTTCTGATCTGAGGAGCAGGTGACTAAGAAAGATTCTGGAATATCATAACAACAATATAGTTTAAACATAAAACTAGTGATGTGTAACATTTAATAATAACTAATAATGACATTTCATACACTTAATCTACTTGACCTTTACGTAGATATAACATGCATCATCATCAATTTTTTTCAGTCCATAAATGGCAATACTGGAGCATTTAAAAATGCCTGTGAATATACAGTGCCTTGCAAAAGTATTTACCCCCCTGGCTTTTTTTAGTTCAATGTTCTTTTAATCTGAATTATATGTGATGGATCAGAACACAATAGTTTAAGTTGGTGAAGTAAAATTATAAAAATATATACATCAAACTATTTTCCAGAAATAAAAAACTGATAATTGGCATGTGCGTATGTATTCACCCCCTTTGTTACAAACCCCATAAAAAGCTCTCGTGCATCCAATTACCTTCAGAAGTCATATAATTAGTGAAATGTCCACATGTGTGCAATCTATGTGTCACATGATCTGTCTTTACATATACACACCTTTTTGAAAGGCCCCAGAGGCTGCACCACCTAAGCAAGAGGAACCACTAACCAAACACAGCCATCAAGACCAAGGAACTCTCCAAACAAGTAAAGGACAATGTTGTTGAGAAGTACAAGTCAGGGTTAGGTTATAAAAAAATATCCAAATCTTTGATGATCCCTAGGAGCACCATCAAATCTATCATAACCAAGTGGAAAGAACATAGCACAACAAACAGCAAACCTGCCAAGAGACAGCCGCACACCAAAACTCACGGACCGGGCAAGGAGGACATTAATCAGAGAGGCAGCACAGAGACCTAAGGTAACCCTAGAGGAGCTGCAGAGTTCCACAGCAGAGACTGGAGTATCTGTATATAGGATGACAATAAGCCGTACGCTCCATAGATTTGGGCTTCATGGCAGAGTGGCCAGAAGAAAGCCGTTACTTTTATCAAAAAACAAAATGGAACGTTTTGAGTTTGCGGAGACTAAAATTGAACTTTTTGGGCATCAAAAAAAATGCTATGTCTGGCCCAAACTCAACACATCACATCACCCAAAGAATACCATCCCCACAGTGAAACATGGTGGTGGCAGCATCATGCTGTGGGGATGTTTTTCAGCAGTCGGGACTGGGAAACTGGTCAGGTTTGAGGGGAAGATGGATGGTGCTAAATACATGGATATTTTTGAGCAAAACCTGTACCACTCTGTGTGTGATTTGAGGCTAGGATGGAGGTTCACCTTCCAGCAGGACAATGACCCCAACCACACTGCTAAAGCAACACTTGAGTGGTTTAAGAGGAAACATGTAAATGTGTTGGAATGGCCTAGTCAAAGGCCAGACCTCTAACCAATAGAAAATCTGTGGTCAGACTTAAAGATTGCTGTTCACAAGCGCAACCGCAACCATCCAACTTGAAGGAGCTGGAGCAGTTTTGCAAGGAGGAATGGGCAAAAATTCCAGTGGTAAGATGTGGCAAGCTCATAGAGACTTATCCAAAGCGACTTGGAGCTGTGATAGCCGGAAAAGGTGGCTCTACAAAGTATTGACTTTAGGGGGGTGAATAGTTATGCACATTGACTTAATCTTTTATTTTATCCTATATGTTGTTTGCTTCACAATAAAAAAAAATCTTCAAAGTTGTGGGCATGGTCTGTAAATTAAATGATGCAAATCCTCAAACAATCCATGTTAATTCCAGGTTGTGAGGCAACAAAACAAGAAAAATGCCAAGGGGGGGGATACTTTTGCAAGGCACTGTATTCATTTTGAAATCACATATTGAAATCATCATGACGACATGATTAGAACACAGTAATCTCGAGTTTCCTTTTTTTTATTTGGAGATTCCACTTGCTAGCTATGACCTTGAATTTTCATTGATATGCACCAGAATTACATATTATATTATATTAAATTATATTTTATTATATTTCACCTCCCCAACACAGTTTGCACTTCTCCCTGTATTTCTTATCTGGCACACACAGTTTTCAGTTTCCACTTCTTACTATGCAGTAACCACACAATCAGCATACACATAATAAACTATGTCCATGTCCTTCCTTCACTGTGCCCTGACATAAATAGTAGAGAATCAGCACTCTAGTTGATGCCAGGGCTAAGTCTTTGTATAGTTCAGTCCAGAAACAATGTTGAGAGAGTGAAAAATGAAAAGTGTGGCAGCGATGCAATATTACAATCTATAAAAAACAAGACCACAGCTGACTGTGCAATATATGATTACATAGAATGAAAACAGTCCAAACAATAAAGCAGAAATAATTCCTTTAACTGATGTGAAAAAATATATGTGATGTTTCTTCAGAAAACCTCCTTATCCATCCTTACCCCCAAGGGGTCAAACACGCCTTGCACTTAGTACAAATAATCCCTCCAAAGAATCCTCTGTAATCTTTTCTTTGCTCAAGGAATAGGTAAAATGGTCTATGGCTAGCATAGGTTCCATCCACTGTGCTGTTTCAAACCATAATTCACATTTATGTGCAGAAATACATAGAAAAGACAAGAAAAGTGCCTCCGATAGTGCAGTATCCAAGGGACTAAAAATTAAACCTCTCCACCCCAGCTAGAAATAAACTCACATTTAATAAAAAAATTAAAAGCATTGATAACAGTCAGAACAGTCTTACTCAATTGTGATAAAATTCCACCGCCAGGCTCCACCTCTACTAGTTTTGCCACCTCCCACGTGGCTTTATCTGGAGGAGTATGCCAAGCGGCTGTGGCGTGACCAATATATAGTGTACAATATGCAAATGAGCAATTACCTTGTGTACAGGCAGCTGCAGCGTTCCCAGGATGCCTGCACATGCGCAGTAGGGAAGCCTCGTGTTAATATGATGCGATGTAAACATACATCGTGCTAATATGATGCACTTCTGGTTAAAAACTGGAAGTCGCTAAATCATGACTACTTCCGGTCACGGAATGAGGTAAATATATAAAGGGCTTCAAGAAAATGGCCGCTTAATGAGGACATGATATTAGCAGATGGAACCCCAATGGAAACGACATCTCACCAGACATATTTAAAACAACATAAACAATACAAAAATAGATCTTAAATGGCGAATATATCTGGAAAAATCTGGACAACAATTCTGGAGAAGTGAAAATTAGCAAGAATAAAAATAAATAATATAACAGAAGAATAATAAGAACGGTCTTCACGAAAAAAAATGTATATGATAATAAATCGTTCATGGTACCTGCAATTAAATAGCCATAATGTCCTTTCAAAATATACCAACAAATATATAAAAAAAAATTGCAGGATAAGTCATAATAATCCCACAATAATTTAAGATATATAAAAATAAAAAAAAATGTAAAAAATATAAAATTATCCCATACATGTGTATTAAGGCAAGACATACATAAGTAAAGCAAGAGAATTGAAATATGCATAGAAATATGACCTCAAAAATCATTTATAATACAGTTGATATCAAATTCAATGTTATGCGCCCTGATGGATATAATGTTTGCATCTCATGTATCCAGAAGGACTCACGTTGGCTCAAAGATTTAACCTTATTAGTAACCCTCCATTGTGGATGGTATTTTTCTATCCTCCAAAATAGAAGGGAGGAGGGGTCTTTATTGTGATGTATTGCGTAAAAATTTTTGAAATACTGTGCTTAGGGTATCCTTTGATAATATTTTGTACGTGTTCCCGAATTCTTATCCACATTGGTTGCTTAGTGCGATCAATGTACTAAATTCGGCAAGGGCACTGGAGGGCATAAACCACACCCTCTGTCCTACTTGTGATCTCTTATTTGATATTCCCTTTCTGTTGCAGTAGCTAAAAACTTGTCCTTTTTGGTGTTCTTTCTCTTAGTCCTAACACATGCATAACATTTCCTGAGAAAAAAGTAAAATCTGGTACTTTTGGGGGGTCTACTATATGCTTAGCAATCTTATCCCTTAGAGTAGGAACTTGTCTGTATGTAAATTTTGGATTGGCTGGTAGTATTTGTCTAAGATGCCTATATGTTGTAAGTATGGGCCAGGGTTTTTTTAACAACTATTCTATTGTTCTATGTTATGTTCCATAGTTAAGAATGATGGGCATATGATCCTGAAAAACATTCTGCTTTGGCTTATCTTTTATTAGGGATGCTCTGTCTATTGCATTCACCATTTCTATTTGATGTTTACAATGGGCTTCTTGGTAGCCTTATTCAAGAAATCTTTGGCTAATTAGGTCGGCCTGTTCCTTAAAATCTTCTTCATCCAGTTTCTTTTCAGCCTCATAAATTGTCCTTTCAGCACATTTAATAACCAGGGTTCATAATGACAACTTTTCATTGGGATATACCCATTCCTTAAAAGGGGGGGGGGACAATATACCCAGGAGAACGAAACAAATGGACTTTGTAGGCACCGATCGTAAAAATCAATGTAAACTTTTATTTATACAAAAATTTAAAAAGAATCACATAGACATAAACATTTTCTAAAAAAATCGCAATACATTGCGGAAACTGGTAATGTATGTCACCACATAAATATGTGAGAACGGATCGGGGGATAGCCCCTACACCAAAAGAAGGGATACACCCCTTGAATGGGAGTGGAAGGGGTTATTAAGAAAATGTATTAATGAGGTTTCCGTACCTCTCAAGACCAAAAAAAGTCATCAATGTATCGTTTTTATAGGAGTAATTCCTTCGGCGTGTCTTGATAGATGGCTTTTTCTTCCCATTGGGCCATGAAGATATGCGCTACACTTGGGGCAAATTTAGCCCCCATGACAATGCCTTTGATTTGTTTAAAATAATTACTATTGTGCTGAGTGTGTGTGTGTGTTTGTGTTGTGTAGAAACACATTCATCGTTCTGCTGTATTCTGCCTCCAACACACACTTTTTACTTACCAGTATTAATGCCAGTATTGAGATGGTTCCTATGGTACACAGAGCTCACTGGCTAGTTTTAACACAAGCAGTGGCAGTGTATGTGCATAAACCCTTCAGTGACCTATTCTTGGCATATGAGCATTAACCCCTTACTGCTGAGTTCCCAGCTCATGTGCTTTAACTCCTAAATCTCCAGTATCACCCCATGCATATTACTTTATTAATACCCAGTACCTAGAACAAGTGTGCAAACTCCTTAGTGCCCAGTCCCCAACATATTTGCATTAATCCACCAGTACTCAAGGCATCTGCTTTAACCTTTCAGTGGCCAGTCACTTGCACATAAGGTAACCCCTTAGCCCCCAGTCTCCAGGCTGTGCTTTAACCCCTCAGTACCCACTCTCCTGTGTACTGTATGTGCATTATCCCATCAGTGGCCATCAGCACATGTGTAACAACCCCCTGCAATTGCCCAATGTCTGAACATGTTTGATAATCAGTCACATTTACTTATAATGCCATGTCAAATATCTCCACTGCCCTGATCAAATAAAGATTTCACCTCCCCTGCCCCTTTTCCTGCCAAAATATTCCCTTGACAAAGCCTTGCCCTATCTTCATGTCCCATTGTCTGATGGTTATAGACAATGTCATAGGCTGTGAATGAGAGAGCTCAGAGCAGTGATTTTCTTCATGGCAAGGTAGAATAACTGGTGCCTGTAAAACATATATTTTGATAATTTAATAATGCGGACATGATAACAATAGGAGTACTTTAAGTGGTGTGTTATATGTGCTATACTAAATATGCTGTCATTTATATAGCAAAGCAAATGTTTGTTGTTATTCTGTACTAGTTATTGTATAGTGTATAGTAATTATACTTATTTTTTATTTGGAAGAATTGAGGAAAGACACCACAGTAGTCACTCTGTGTTCTGAATAGGGACACTCTTTAGGAAAATAAATTGCTCCACAGAGAGTTTTGTTTGTGTTTTAGGTATACAGAACATTAAGATTAGCCGCTTATAGACCTCTACCCTGGCCTCCTATGCTAGTTCCCTATGTAATATATACTGTACATATGCAGCTAAGAGAACACTCTATAAATGTTCTGCCTTCACGATGCATGTTTTTCTTCTGCGGTTACTGTTCTCAGCATCCCAAGAGAACCACAAGCCCAAGTCCATTCTAAGGCTTCCATTTGAAGCTTTAGCAAATCCCCCCCAAGCACATCCCAAAATGAAATTAAAGCCTCAACAGACATCAGTATTTGTATATTTAGCCAGCCTAAGTCAGAGGATTTAGGAATGGCTTTATTGAGATCATATTTATGGTTTACAGTTTCTGAAATATGGCATCCCAAGGAAACACTGAACTTTATTTTGACTTCAAAAACTCTAAAATACTCAATATAAAACATTACCTAGGAAACATGCTTTATACAGAACAAAGGAACATTTACCTCTTTACCTCTTTATTGTTTTGCACTGTATAGCATCAGATAAAATGCCTTAATAGTAGATAGAAAATAATATTAATTTCATTTTGCCTGTGAGATACAGTACTTTGGTAACCCCTAATAATTTTCTTGTTTTTCATTTGAAGCATTAGAATAGAATTGCAATTAAAATGGTGAGGTTGCTCCATGCCCCCAGTAGGATCCAAATTTGTCTTTTAGCTTCTTGGAGATGCATCCTAAAAAAGTGGGGTGTTCCTCAAGTTCCTACCCTTTCAGACATCAAAGATTCAATTTAATACATTTTTTCTAACAAAAACATCATGCTGAACTCAATCCTGATGTGGAGCCTTCCAAGTTTTTTTCACAAATGGGAAAGATACAGTATATCAAAACTACCTACAATGAGGAGGAGGTGGAACAACTTCTTTATCCATTTGGCTACACTAAATGGTTTCTCAGGAAAAAACGTTTACAGCATGTGGACAATTAGTCTCTTTTTCTACCTTCTTTAAGGCCCACCTCTATAAATCCCAACTAATTTCCACTACTCAGTATAATGATTCCAACACAGGCTCTTCCCAGGGCAATAGATGGTCATCAGTTTCTCCACTCTACTCTAAAATGTTACCTTAAGTTAAGCTTGTTTGCTTTAATAGTATTGTACTTAATACTGTAGCCTTCTCCTTCTCCATAAGGTATTGTTTTATTCTGTATTTCCTGATCCCATGTTCTGCCTTTATGGTATCTTAATCTTCTATATTCATATTTGTTGCCTAATGCCCCGTACACACGGTCGGACATTGATCGGACATTCCGACAACAAAATCCTCTGATTTTTTCCGACGGATGTTGGCTCAAACTTGTTTTGCGCACACACGGTTGCACAAAGTTGTCGGAATTTCCGATCGCCAACCACGCGGTCATGTACACCACGTACGACGAGACTAGAAAAGGCCAGTTCAGAACCAAGCGCGGCACCCTTTGGGCTCCTTTTGCTAATCTTGTGTTAGTCAAAAAGCTGATGGAAGGGATAAGTACAGCGCTGCGCTAAAGAAAGGAGAGCACCAGAGCAGCAGCCAACACACCCGTAGACTCAGGGTGAAAAAAACAACAAAAATTAAGAGTGTAGCGCTATTGGCTCAATAAATGTGTACAGTAAATCAGTATATAAAAATGGTGTAAGAAATGAATAACCTAGTACGGTTATTACAACTGCTAAGTGAGACTGTAGTGCTCCAAATAAACAAATATAACAGTGACTGGTATATATATATAAAAAAATCAGTAACACTTATGTGCATATAACACCTCAAACAGTTTCAAAAGATATAATAGTCCATATCAATTAAGTGAAAAGGATCAAAAAAAGTCTGTGATGACAGTGCATAAATGATGATAGGCAAATGCCTCCCAAACGCACAGGGGGATGATTAAGCCCAATCTGGCAAGTAAGTAGACCATGGGATAACCGAAAGTGCACGGAAACAGGGTGGGGAGGAGTTCATGGACCAAGAATTGGTTGCTTCAGCGTGACCAGTTCTCTCATATGCCTTTGCTCCGTGAGATCCGTGAGAATAATCATGATGATTTCAGGAACTTTCTCAAGATGACGGACCCCGTATTTCACCGTTTGTTGGCTTCGCTGACCCCCTATATCAGCAGGCAGGATACCTGCATGAGGCAAGCCATCACTCCGGAGCAGAGGCTCGTCGCTACCCTGCGGTACTTGGCGACAGGGAGAAGCCTGCAGGACTTGAAGTTCTCGACAGGCATCTCCCCCCAGGTTTTGGGGATCATTATCCCAGAGACCTGTTCTGCCATCATCCAGGTCCTGCAGAAGGAGTATATGAAGGTAAGATTTTTATCCTTTAACCTCACATTTTATTGTATTTAATGTTTGGTAATGTATTTATTTCCTCATTCCCTAATTACCATGATTGTAATATGCTGTGAATGTCCCCTTTGTCCTCATGCATGCTGGATTTTTATGTAATTATTTTTTTAGTCCTTCATACATATTTACCTTCACTAACCTCCCCAGCATGGTCTCCTGGCCCTATATTCACCTCATGTAGTTACTTAACAATGTATTTTATCAGCTCCATAGTAGTGCTTTACCCCAAACACCCCCTAAAATGTTTAGAAATGTGATTTGTGCTTTAAATTCTGGCAGAGTGCCATAGGCTTTTTTTGGAGTGTCCCCAATCCATTTTTATTAACCCTCCCTCCCCCCAACTGCTAAGTCAGCTGATCCCAATTCTCTATCTATCCTCAATCATCTATCTGCTGACTTTGCCAAACCCATACACACTATACCCATCTCTTTTGTGCTCAGATGTAGGGATGAGCCGAACACCCCCCTGTTCGGTTCGCACCAGAACATGCGAACAGGAAAAAAGTTTGTTCAAACACGCGAACACCGTTAAAGTCTATGGGACACGAACATGAATAATCAAAGTGCTCATTTTAAAGGCTTATATGCAAGTTATTGTCATAAAAAGTGTCTGGGGACCTGGGTCCTGCCCCAGGGGACATGGATCAATGCAAAAAAAAGTTTTAAAAACGTCCGTTTTTTCAGGAGCAGTGATTTTAATAATGCTTAAAGTCAAACAATAAAAGTGTAATATTCCTTTAAATTTCGTAGCTGGGGGTGTCTATAGTATGCCTGTAAAGGGGCGCATGTTTCCTGTGTTTAGAACAGTCTGACAGCAAAATGACATTTCGAAGGAAAAAACCCATTTAAAACTACTCGCGGCTATTGCATTGCCGGTCCGACAATACACATAGAAGTTCATTGATAAAAACGGCATGGGAATTCCCCACAGGGGAACCCCAAACCAAAATTTAAAAAAAAATGACGTGGGGGTCCCCCTAAATTCCATACCAGGCCCTTCAGGTCTGGTACGGATTTTAAGGGGAACCCCGCGCCAAAAAAAAACGGCGTGGGGTCCCCGCAAAAATCCATACCAGACCCTTATCTGAGCACGCAACCTGGCAGGCCGCAGGAAAAGAGGGGGAGACAAGAGAGCGCCCCCCCTCCTGAATCGTACCAGGCCACATGCCCTCAACATTGGGAGGGTGCTTTGGGGTAGCTCCCCAAAACACCTTGTCCCCATGTTGATGAGGACAAGGGCCTTATCCCCACAACCCTGGCCAGTGGTTGTGGGGGTCTGCGGGCAGGGGGCTTATCGGAATCTGGAAGCCCCCTTTAACAAGGGGACCCCCAGATCCCGGCCCTCCCCCCTGTGTGAAATGGTAAGGGGGTACTTACCCCTACCATTTCACTAAAAAACTGTCAAAAATGTTAAAAATGACAAGAGATAGTTTTTGACAATTCCTTTATTTAAATGCTTCTTCTTTCTTCAACTCGAAGCTCATCCCTACTCAGATGTATGGATGAATTCCCCAAAGCATTTAGTGCAAGGGCCTGCCTGTATACTTTCAAATGGTACTGTTTCAAGTTTTTGGATCCTAATATTATCTTGATAGGTAATAGCAGAATTTCCAAATGTGCTCAAATGTGTACAGTGTGTATTTATTTCTTTGTATTATGACACTTCTTACCTGTCCAGTGGGCTGCCAATAGTGTAACTAAGGAGGGGCTGTTCCAAGTAATACCCTGTATTTAGGCATTCATCTCTCAATGAAGTGAAGAGGGTTACCCGTCCAAGATTCCCCCCCCCCCCATAATGTTAGAAATGGCCCATGAGAGGGGGGAGGGGAAATATGATAGGTGTACCTTATATTTTGGTGTTGTAAAATTCCCCTTAATAAATGTTATCTGGATGTTGGCCAAGAATGTTTGTGTCTAATCTGCTTTCCATGTTTATGTGCAAAAATACTAAGTTTTTTTTGTTTTCCGCAACAGTTTCCTTCCACGCCACAGGAATGGCAGACTGTGGCCTCCCACTTTGCCCAGCGGTGGGACTTTCCTAACTACAGAGGGGAAATTGATGGGAAACACATCCACATCGTCCCACCACCCAACTCGGGGTCGTACTATTATAATTACAAGGGGTTTAATAATATTGTGATGTTGGAGGTGGTGTCGGCTAATTACGACTTCCTGTATGTGGACGTGGGGAAGAATGGCCGATGGTGGAGTCATCGCCCAGATGGAGTTTTACAGGCGTCTCCAGAATGGCAGCTTGGACTTGCCACCTCCAGAAGACAATGTGGAAGGACTCCCATTCGTCTTCATTGCGGATGAAGCATTTGCGCTGGGGGACCATCTTATGCGGCCATTCCCAATGAGGACCCTCACCCCGGAACAGAGGGTTTTTAATTACTGGCTGGCCAGAGCCAGAAGAGTGGTGGAGAACACATTTGGAATCATGGCCAGCCGGTTCCGCCTATTTCTGACACCAAACCATATGGCGGAGTATAAACTTAATCATATAATCCTGGCGTGCTATGTTCTACATAACTTTTTTACGCCAACATTCTGCCAACTATGCTGGCTCAGTTGGGCCTGAGGCCGGAATTCTAAATGAAACAACCCTGACGGCGCTTGAAAGTGGCCATCCTGGCTTGCCCTCCCTGAGTGCCCGTGATGTCCGGTTAAGATACCTTGAGTTCTTTGCGGGTAGGGGGGCCATTAATATGCCAGACAATTTGTGAAGCCTTTATCAAATAAAAACAAAAAAAAGCAAATCTTTGTGGACATTTACTGCTTGTGTTTGTTTTAGCTGACCCTGACAGAAATGTGGGGAGTCCTGATAATGGCATGATTGTGTAACCTTCTACAAAGCACTGTTGGGTGTTATTTACTAAAGGCAAAGACACTTTGCACTACAAGTGCACTTGAAACTGCACTGAAACTGCACTTGTAGTGCAAAGAGGATTTGCCCTTAGGAAATAACCCCCATTTTCACAGAAAGCAGCAATTACATCACCACAAAAGTGTTGTAGCATTGAGACAATAATCCACACATTGTTGATTAACAATCTTTTTAATACCTGCACAATCACATGTGCATTTAGAAAAGGTTTTTAAAACAAACCAACATGTTTGATGTATAACAATTTTTGGGGTGGCATTATAAAAAATAGAAATGTCCATTTAAGATAAAACAGGCATGTGTAAAACCAACAAGAAAGACACAAATCTTGAACTTACAAAGTTCACATTTGGTAGAACTTGAAGGCAATATCAGACATGAGTATTTAGGAACTGTGTTTGATATTGCATTCAGATGGGGTGAAGTCACCCCAGGAAAAGCCAAATTTGGAAGATGCACACAAATTTGCCAACATGTGCTATCTGCCATCACGGGGGATCAAGGGACGTGTTTTGGGGGAGAAACCCCTTCTTCTGAGCTACTTTATTATTGAGGAAGGGGTTGCACCCCCAAAACGCATCCATTGATCTCCCGTGATGGCAGATAGCACATGTTGGCACACTGTGTGCATCCTCCAAATTTGGCTTTTCTAAAAATCGCTAAAACATTTTTAACATTGTAGCACACAAAAAAACAAAGGGATTTGGAGGGGTTTTAAACTCGCCCCAAAACATCAATGATGTTTTTATTTTTTTGAATAACATCATTGATTTTTTTCTTGAGGTTTTCCAATTCTAAATTACACCCCATGATCTCCCCAATCAGGATCTGGACACTTTCTGATGTGAAAGGATCTGGATCCACAACATCACGATCACCTAAAAAGAGAGAAAACAAACAAAAACAGGTATCAAAAATATGCCCGCATCCATCTCTTACCTGAGCCTGTAGTCGCAGACACTCACCTGTTGTGGTGACAATTTCCACCACATCTTCTTCTTCCTCCTGCACTTCTTGGGTTGGGGGAATTTCCCCTTCTTCCAGAGGTGGGGGGTCTGTGGTCTCCTCGGATGAGGGGTGTCCTCCGACTCTTTTCTTCCCTATGTAAAACAAAAATGGTATACTTAGCACACAGATATTTGATGGCAGAACTATAAATAGGAAACATTGCTTGGAAGTGGGGTACAACTGTCTATTTTGGCAGAGTTCCAAAATGTAGCATTTTCAGTGTCCTTTGTCAAGCTGCAATACTTTACCTGTTTGGTACAAGCTTCACAGATGGAGTCACCCCTATAGTATACACTGGAGCACCTGTGTGGCCCCCCTAATAAAAATGGTGTTCTTGTGTCCCACACTATTGCTCCAGTGTCCAGATGTGAAAACAGCTGCTCAGTGTCCTCTCCTTACACAGAATCTAGTTTGCATTTCATTCTAGTAACAAAGCCATCTACACAACCAAATTAGTTTCATACAAGTAGGGCGTAAAAAATGCGACCAAATGCATATGGCCAAAACAATGGTGTTTTATAGGCCGAAAGAAAAATGTTTGATCCGAACGAATAATGTGCCCATGAACATGAAAGTTGCCATTTTAAACTGTACAACAGTTCCTAAAAGCACATGGAGCAGCACAAACGTAATAAACAGAAAGAATAGGAACACAGCACAATTACTTACTTTTTTGCAGCACTCTCCGGATCTTTCTGTACTGCTCATGTTCTCGTAATTTCAGGTCCCACCACCGCTTCCTGAGCTGATCTTTCGATCGGCGTACCCCGAAATTCCGGTGCAGACTCCTGACCACTTTTGCCATGATCTTGGCCTTTCTGACATTGGGGTTGGGGTAAGGTCCATACTTTCCATCATAGTCGGCCTTCTTCAGGATGGTCACCATCTCCAACATCTCCCCAAAGGACATATTTGAGGCCTTAAATCTCCTTCTGGATCAGGACGTGTCCGGATCCGGGCTTTCCTCCTCCTTCTCCTTGTTCCTCGATCCTGTAATTAGCACGCACCTGCTGTGTATCTGCCATGTGCTCTTCCCCCACTGCACAGAACGAAAAGGGGCGGGGAATAGACTAGAAAGTACGTCAGGGGCGGCTGGAGTTACAGGCATGCACAGTGTGTGTAAATCGTAACACGCGTGCATATTACGTATGATCTGTGAGCGGAGGAAGGAGCATCAGAGGCGCCGATCGTAAGAACGAAGGTAAGAGACAAACTTGGGCCTATACTGCTTCTAGATTGAGGCCTATATTGTAACAAAACTAGGAGAGTTTTGGCTGACATTAGGTTTTGTCTTGTGTTGTGTCTTGCAGTGAAAATGGATATCTTGAACGATACCGACTTCATGGCAATATTCACTGACATGTTCAGGGAGCTGCCTTGTCTGTGGGAGATCAACCACCCACATTATAAGAACCAAACAAAGAGGAAGGCAGCGCTGGATCAATTGTTGGAAATTGTGAAGCAGGTGATCCCCACGGCAGACATCACCTATTTGAAGATCCTAATTGGTGGCCTGAGAAGTACGTATGTAAGGGAGCGCAAGAAAGTCCAGGATTCACAGAGATCCGGAGCAGCAGATGACATCTACGTCCCCAGGATGTGGTATTATGACAGGCTGCATTTTCTGGCAGGCCAGACTGAACCCAGGTCATCACTCTCCAGTCTTCCTTCCACGCTTCCTTCCACCCCAGCTGAGGCTTCTGACGCCCAACCTGGGCCTTCCAGGCAGCAACATGTGGAGGAGCCCAGCTTGAGCCAGGTATAGCATTCCTCTAAATATTTCTGCTTGTCCAATCAATGATGTTAACTACCCTGTTTCCCCGAAAATAAGACCTAGCGTGATTGTCGGTGATGGCTGCAATATAAGCCCTACCCCCCAAATAAGCCCTAGTTAAAGTCCTTGTAGGTCTTATTTTCAGGGTAGGGCTTATTTTCGGGGAAACAGGGTAGGGCTTATTTGGGGGGTAAGGCCTATATTGCAGCCATCACTGACAATCACGCTAGGTCTTATTTTTGGGGAATCAGGGTAGATGTTAGTTTGGAGTACTAATTTAGAATTGTGATTGATGATGCAAAACATTACAACCATGTCTCTTTTTCATACACAGGGAAGTCTCAGCCAGGAGGTGGCCGGGCCAAGCAGGCTGCCTGATATGCAGGTCCCTCCCCTACACCTGCAAAGAGAAAGTGGCAGGAAGAGGAGTACCCTAGAGGAGGCTGCCATAGGCCTCTTTTGGAAGGCTACAGAGGCCCTGGGAGCACCACACACTGTGGAGGAGGACTTTGCTGCCATAATTGCCTGTAAAATGCAGCGGATGGAGGAGGGCCAACAACTCATGTGTGAGTCATTAATGTTGGAAGCTCTCAATAAGGGGTTGAGGGACCAAATAACATCTGATACCCACATTTGTGACCTCACACATGGTCCTCCTCCTCCTCCTCCAGGTCCTTCTACTTCTCCTCCTCCTCCAGGTACTACTAGTCCTCCTCCTCCAGGTCCTACTCCTCCTCCTGCCCCATCTCCAACAGCAGAGCCACAGCCAGGAAGGAAGCGTGGAAGGAAGACCAGAAAGTGATGACCCTGGACCCATTCTGGTCTGGCAAAAGATGCAGCCTCTTGTGGTACCACAGCCTGGGGACACAGATGTCATCTGCTGCTTTCCGGATCTCTGGGACTTCTGGACCAGACTGCACTTCCTTACATATGGACTCCTCAGGCCACCAATTTCGATGTTCAATAATTGATGTCTGCCCTGGGGGTCCAAGGCTTCGCTAATTTCTGCTGTTTATCCAGCGTTGCCTCCCTCTTTGTTTGGTTCTGAGCCCTTAATAAAGGATTTTTGGTTTCTATTATACTTGCCTATGTGTTTTTTCCTTCAAAAAGGACACTTTGTTTGTGAGGATTCAGGTACATTTCAAAAATACAATGTGAAATTAACAAGGGACACCAACACCAAACAATCTCCTTGAGATTAAATAATATAAGATATCAATGGTGTTGTGGTAACTTGACACACAAAACACACACAAAAATATTCTGGAGTAAAACTAAAAGTAAAATAAAACAAAGATCAACCTTGGAAAAAATACAAACCTAAAATAAAAAAAACTGCCTTTAAAAAAAAAAAAAAAAAAAATATTTGTGTCAGATGTGACAAATCAAAATATATTAAGGGAATCCCGATAAATAATAAAGAAATACGTTTCTAAGAAGTCTGTGTGAATACGAGCAGCAAAACTACTTCATTCTTCTCACATTATAAAGAAGAAGAGAGTGCGCTGTATTAACCCATTTTTTACATTGCACCGTGACGAAAGTGTTGTATCCATTGCAAACGCTAAGTTTACCAGACCTAGCTGTTACGTCTCGGAATTTCTTCTGAGCATGCGTGGCACTTTGTGCGTCGGAACAGGCCACACACGTTCGGAATTGACGCAATTGGATTTTGTTGTCGGAAAATTTTATAGCCTGCTCTCAAACTTTGTGTGTCGGAAAATCAGATGGAAAATGTCCGATGGAGCCCACACACGGTTGGAATGTCCGACAAAACGCTCCATCGGAAAATCCGACCGTGTGTATGGGGCATTAGAGTTATTGCATATTTGCTGTCTTAAAATTATATGGCTCAATGTACAAAACTCAAGGCTCTTTATATTTGATACTGTAATACTCCAGTCTTTAAGTATATTGTAATAGGGTGTTTCTTTTTATATACCATAATAAAATCTAAAATAATGTGGGAGAAAATTGCGAAACTAATATCAAACAGCTGCCAGCATCAGCGGTACGATGAATTGCAATAATATATAAAGAACAAGAGCTAAAAATATATAAGTGTACCCCAGGTGGATGTCTGGGGATTGTATAAAGACTATAAAGTGCTGAGTAAAGTGCAAAATATATATATTTAATAAGGGACAGACTGGAAGTAAAAAAATAATATTGTGAAACATTCAAAATACTATAATGTAGTGCTTTGTGCCGTGCTAAATGCATGTACATTCAGGGAGTAATCTTGGTAATAAGATAAGACATTCAGAATGGACCAGATATGCTGACCTATATCAGCCAGAGAAATTTCACATATGATGACCTATGTGAAAAAACTTTTTAAATACAAAAGAATTGAGTGACAACATAAAAGTCACTTGAATATAATAGAGTTCCAAATGTCATGTTCAATCCCTTAAACATGATCGCAGGGTGTTTGAAATTCATGAGATGTAATAATAAAGCTGGATCAAGCAGAGTGATATTAGCACACGACACCCGGGAATGTGCCTCCAATACTAGGGTAAAGGGATGGGTACTCTTACCCTAAGCTGTGGACACACACACCAGCAGCAGTGGGTCAAACAAGCATGGACAGCAGTCAGGAACTCGATCTCCGACCCAAACTCCTACGAATGGACTGGCATGCAGATACACCTGCGTCCATCAAGCCAAAGGTAACATGAAAACCTGGACTTCAATGGCGATGTTCCTGGTATTTGTAGTACTCCTTACATCCGGGAAGTAGCATGGATCATATGAAAAAAAGAAGGCCTCCACAGTGCAGATAAATTCCAACTTTTAAAAATGTATTGAAGTAAAAAAAGTATTAAAAAGTACAAACATCGCTCCCAATGTGTACAAGTGGTGATCACAAAGCAGATAAAAAAAGAGCGGCGTGCAGAGTTAAGCAGGCTATGTACCCGACATGTTTAGTACAAAAGTACTTCAACTGGGGCATTAACCTGCTGAATTACACCACACAATATATATAATAGCCAATATATACAAACATCACTTGTCTAATTAGGGCTTGAAAAGAAACAGCTGTTACCTGCAACTCCCCCCGATCTATCCAGCCTATCAGGGGAGTTCAGCATCAAAATCACATTACTATAAAGCACAGCTTGCAATCCAAGTCTCTCATTGGTTCACCTGTGTGTGACTCCAAACTGAGGGAATACTATTGGCTGGCTGACGCTCAACGACTAGCTAACACCCACCCCTTGAGGGAGCTCAATGGTGTCACATGATAGGATTATGGGGTCAGTGATTGGCCACAGCACCATCCAGGGCCAGCATGATGATGTCCCAATCAGTGGCTGTTCCAAAGTCACATGGCCATAGTCACGTGACCGGGAAATGTAATCTACCTCTACCCCATGTAGCTAGGCAACGGAGGCCGGTATCTCACACTAGCAAAAAAAATGCCTATTCATTCACATTACAGGCATCCTCGCTAAGGGAGCGCCGACAACACAGCTCACCAGGGCAACTAGCATATAGAAAAATATATATAAACGCTGCTGTATTTAATGGTATGAACTATCCAGTATAAACTGTTAATAAAAAAAACTTATGGGTAAGTGTAGGATGCACAATATGCTCGTAGGACCCCCTCTAAATATATAGACACAAGAAAAATAATTTAAATTTAAAATATTATTTACTTCAATACATTTTTAAATGTTGGATTCAACTGCGCTATGTGGAGGCCTTCTTTTTTTCATATGATCCATGCTGCTTCCCAGATGTAAGGAGTACTACATATACCAGGAACATCGCCATTGAAGTCCAGGTTTTCATGTTACCTTTGGCTTGATGGATGCATAAGTTCTAGTGGGAGATCGTGTTCCTGACTGCTGTCCATGCTTGTTTGACCCATTGCCGCTGGCGTGTGTGTCCACAGCTTAGGGTAAGAGTACCCATCCCTTTCCCCTGGTGTTGGAGGCACATTCCCGGGTGTCGTGTGCGAATATCACACTCTGCTTGATCCAGCTTTATTATTACATCTCACGAATTTCAAACACCCTGCGATCATGTTTAAGTTATTGAACATGACATTTTGAACTCTATTATATTCAAGTGACCATTTATGTTGTCACTCACTTCTTCTGTATTTAAAACATTTTTTCACATAGGTCATCTGTGAAATTTCTCTGGCTGTCATAATAAAATATAGTTTAAAAAAGTAAGGAAGGAGCGGAGGTGGGGCTGAGCTGCACTTTGTATCTTATGGACACAGAGAGTGGGACTTGGGAGTGAAGTTGCTCTTTGACTCCTGTGGAGACAGATGCAAGTACCTAATATTTAACGCACAGATTTATTACTGCAGATAATTATTAGAATTATACTCTGGTCAGTGTTAAAACTGGACATACAGTGTACATTGAAACACATAAGATGTTGCAATCTATTAAAAGTTTCAGAATTTGAAGTTTAATCACTGTAAGCAATTTTAGAAAAATAAATGCTTCCATTCAGCATACTTGTTGTACAGGCTTCTCTTCTGTACTGAAATTGCTTACTCTGATTTCACTGCACACTGTGAGATTCTCACAGTGAGATCTGCTACAGCTTGTCACATTAGAAGCTGCAGCAAGTCAAATAGTGCCCACTTCATTTTCTGGTTAGAGGACATTCAAGATCATCTAGCTCTTTTCGTTTCATTCATTGGATTTCAATTGTTTGGAGGGGGTGGAGGGCAGTTATCAGGAAAGGCAAAAGTAAGTAGGTTAAATTTCATCTTTAGACATACTTTGCATTCATTTCTTTAAAGTGGTTCTGATGGCTGAACGTTTTTTTTCCTTCATGCATTCTATGCCTAAAAAACCTTCAGTGTGCACCTTCCCCCTCAGCCCTCCTAATACTTACCTGAGCCCAATCTCGATCCAGTGATATGCACAAGAGCCGATGCTCTCCTGGGTCTCTCCTTATTGACTAAGATGCAGCATCAGGAGACATTGGCTCCCATTGCTGTCAATAAGAGCAAGTAAGGAAGGAGTGGAGGGCTGAGCTGCACTTTGTATCTTATGGACACAGAGAGTGGGACTTGGGAGTGAGCACGAACGAGTGCCCCCATAGCAAGTGACTTGCTATGGAGGCACTTGGCAGGAGGAAGGGGCCCAGAGAAGCATCGGTGGGGGACCAGAGAAGAGGAGGATTGGGGCTTCTCTGTGCAAAATCATTGCACAGAGCAGGTAAGTATGACATGTCTCTTATTTTTTTTTTAAATGGCTTTTCAAACACTTTAGCTATTGCTAATCACAGCTGGATTATTATTATTATTATTATTATTCAGGATTTATATAGCGCCAACAGTTTACGCAGCGCTTTACAATATAAAAGGGAGACAATACAGTTATAATACAGTACAATACAATAGGATTAAGAGGGCCCTGCTCAGAAGAGCTTACAATCTAATAGGGTGGGGCAGGTGGTACAAAAGGTTGTAACTGTGGGGAATGAGCTGGTGGAAGTGGTAGGAGGTTAGTTGGAGACGTGATAGGCTTTCCTGAAGAGTTTTCAGGGATTGCCTGAAGGTAGCAAGAGTAGGGGATAGCCGGATAGATGGAGGTAGCGAGTTCCAGAGGATGGGAGAGGCTCTGGAGAAATCCTGGAGACGAGCATGGGAGGAGGAGATGAGAGAGCTTGAAAGCAGGAGGTCTTGAGAAGAGCGGAGAGGTCGATTTGGGTGATATTTGGAGACAAGATTAGTGATGTAGCTTGGGGCAGAGTTGTGAATGGCTTTGTATGTTGTGGTTAGAATTTTGAATTTAATTTGCTGGGTGATTGGGAGCCAGTGTAGGGATTGAAGTAGAGGGTTGGCAGACACTGAGCGGTTGGTAAGGTGGATAAGTCTGGCAGCAGCATTCATGATAGACTGAAGAGGGGATAGCCTATGGAGCGGTAGGCCAATGAGAAGGGAGTTGCAATAGTCAAGGCGAGAGATAACAAGGGAGTGAATGAGGAGCTTGGTGGTTTCATTTGTTAAAAAAGGGCAAATTTTAGAGATGTTACGGAGGTGAATTCTACAAACTTTTGACAGCGATTGGATTTGAGGCTGAAATGACAAGTCAGAGTCTAGGATTACACCTAGTACCCTGGCGTGAGGGGAGGGACTGATGGTTGCATTGTTGATTTTGATGGAAAAGTCACGGAGGGGGGCACGGGCGGGGGGGAATATTAATAGCTCAGTTGTAGAGAGATTTAGTTTAAGGAAGTTGTGCGACATCCATGCTGATATGTCAGTTAGTAAGTTAGTAATGCGAGAGGAGACTGAAGGAGTGAGGTGAGGAGTAGACAGATAGTTTTGGGTGTCATCAGCGTATAAGTGGTATTGGAAGCCATGGGCAGTTATTAGGTGACCAAGGGAGGAGGTGTAGATAGAGAAGAGAAGGGGTCCAAGAACCGAGCCTTGGGGGACCCCCACAGAAAGGGGCAATGGAGAGGAGGAGACAGAGTTGTAGGTGACACTGAAGGAGCGCTGTGATAAATAGCCAGAGAACCAGGATAGAGCAGAATCTCGGAGGCCAAGGGAGTGTAGTTTATTGAGAAGGAGCGGGTGGTCAACAGTATCAAAGGCCGCAGAGAGGTCAAGTAGTAGGAGTATGGAGTACTGGCTGTTGGTTTTAGCAGTTAGTAAATCATTAGTGAGTTTTAGTAAGGTAGTTTCCGTGGAGTGCTGCGAGCGAAAGCCAGACTGTAAGGGGTCAAGAAGGTTATTTTCATTGAGGTAGGAGCTAAGACGGTTGTAGACTAAGCGTTCTAGAAGTTTAGAGGTGAATGGGAGTAATGAGATGGGTCTTAAGTTGTTCAGGTCGGTAGGGTCCAGTGAGGGCTTTTTAAGAATGGGAGTGATCTGTGCATGTTTTAGAGGGGAGGGGAAAATGCCACTAGAAAGGGAGAGATTGAAGATGTGGGTGAGGGAGCATAGGATAGAAGAAGAGGGTGACCGTAGTAGTTGTGAGGGAACAGGATCCAAGGGACAATTGGTTAGGTGGGCATCCGAGAAAATTTTTGTAACCTCTTCCGTAGTAGCCAATTCAAAAGAGGAGAGTGTTGAAGAGAGAGGATCAGGCAATACGTATGTGTCTATCAGCAGTTCCCAACCTTGAAAGACATGCTCTAGCCAGATTTTCCAAGGATCAAAATTAATAGTCAGGCTGTATTTTTTCTACCAACCACTACTGTTTCATCTTGAAATAAGCATTGCTTATGTGCTACTCCTGCTTACCTAATACAAATGTGCACATTTGTGAGAATTACTTTTGTACAAATTATCATTTAGTAGTCAGAGCATTCTTGCATGTCTGTCTGCCTTTTAATGTCTATCAGTGTCTTTTATCTACAGTTGTAGTAATAACTGGCAAAAAGATTAGTGTACAATTCCAAGGATAACATTGTGTAATTTTATTGATATGACATCTTTATTACATTATTTTCAAAGGTCTTCAACACTTTCAAGCAGGAAATCTCCTGTTCAATACTTCTGTATGACACGTTTGATGGGAACATGCCCATATGATATACTTTTTCTATTATATTATGCAATTGTACAATTCTCCACATCATTCTGCTTTATAAACTCAAGGACAAGGCATAGACTTAGTATAAAACACTTTTCTAGATGTATGGAATTTTAACCACTTGCCAACCTCTGCATGCCGATATACGTCTGCACAATGGCAGCGGTGGACAAATGGGCGTACCTGTACATCCCCTTTAAGAGCCGGGGATACCAGGCGTGCCCGCCACATACAGCATGACCGCGTCCGTGGGACCGGCGGACTCGGTGTCCGTCGGTCTCCCAGTGATCATGTCACGGAGCCTCAGAACGGGGAAATGCCTATGTAAACAAGGCATTTCCCCATTCTGCCTTGTGTCATGACAGAGTTCACTGCTCCCTTTCATCGGGAGCGATGATTCACGGTCATTCATTGCTTCTCTACATGAGTAAAATTGAGGTCTAGGCCCCACTTGATGCTTAAACAAGGCAAAATGTTTCTTTTTTTTCTTTGAATAGAATAATATAACTATTGTCAGTTTTTATTGTTCTCTGGGAAGATTTCATCTCACCTGGTGGCAGAGCTCAGAACGACAAAGAGGGATGGGAAACAGCAATAAAAACAATTGTATTTTTGAGTGGGTAAAGGTTACATCCCAGGTCATGTTTCTACTGCTGTATGTGACCTGCCTGTCCTAGTGATACCCATTATCTTCATTTTTTGTTCTTATGTCACTTGGGTGGCAGTGAGATACACAGTAAGAGCATTGCAAATCTTATAGGGATTCTAACACTTCCCAACTTAATTTAAAAGTAAAAGTGGCTATAGAACTGTTCTGAGCAGGTAGTAGTGCCAAACTGTGATACATGATACAGGATAGAAGATACAGATGTGAACTATGTAAGCCTTTATCATTACCAAATACTGCATATATTACATACTGTAACTTTTTCCTTGTGTCAGTGACAAAAAATTAAGCTTACACTATTGCTTGATGACTTAGTACACATGCTCTGCTCAGTTAGATTTACTGTAGTCTAAGAGATTATATTACGTGCTCGTGTCTGTGAATACCCATTTCTTGGATGCATTTGTACAAGTTTGAGATTTCTAGTCATTTTACTGATGACATTTTTCATTTTGCTTGAAGTGCACTGAGATACAATGATATACAGCCATCTGGCCAATTTTAACATATCTGTAGCACACAGAGTATTTCAGGAAATGAAACGATTATGATGGTCTTGTCAGAGGCAGTTACTAACCAACTAATATGACTGTAGAAAAAGACAGGGCAGCACCACAGTATGAGAAAAGGTAATTTATTCAATCAAGATGAAGATTTTTGAATGACAAGAAGAGGCCTAAATTTAGAAAGGTCCCACTAATGCTTAGAGAGAATAGTGTTTTTTGTAATTATTATTATTATTATAATTTCTCTATTAATTTATTATGTTCATGATTAAAACAATACAGTTGTTACAACATCTTTCTTTTTAGTCCAGCAAGTATGAAACATTACTTATAAATACATCACATTTATCCTGCAGCTAGCAGGCAGCGAGTGCAGGTCTAGTACTCCAAAGACTTCAGATAGCTGGCTTACAGCTCTGTGGTATAGACATGAATAGCAAGATCTTATAACACACTCGGAGGTTAATGAGTCAGCTGAATAACTCAGAAGAGAGACATATTTGCAGGAGCAGTAAACAGGTGCAGACTAGTGATAGGCAAATTTGCTTGGGTTTGATTTATGGGGTGGTTGGGCAAACACATCCAAAAATCTGCAATTTGTAAACTTTAATGTAAACCCCACTTAAATAAATAGGAGGCTAATCTTGAACAGGACATGTAAGAATGCAAAACATATTTTAAAGAATACAATTCAGTGGGGAGCAGGTCTTCTAATAAAGCTTAAAGGATAGATTCACATTTAAAATAAATAAATAAATAAATGTACATTTTTTACAGGTAAAAAACGTGCATTTAACTTTCTTTACTAAGAAGCCCGCAGAGCATTGCACCAGCGATCAGCATATCGTGGGTGCAATCTCAGGCTCCTGCAGACTCTCAGCATAGCTGTCTGCTCATACTTCATACAGGCAGGTGGTTACCAGCACTCTCGTACATTAGTTCATTGAGAACAATGGCTGGTGGTTCTTGTGGGTATTCATTCACAGGAAACTGTAAATGCATGATGCAACTGTGTGGGTGGAGCCCCACACAGCCATGCTATTTTTAAATTGTGAAAGCGGGTTTGGGGAGAGGATCCCCTACCCACTGTCGCTGGGGGGTTGGGGGATCTGTCATGCAGGGTGCAGAGGATGAAATATGTTACATGTTTCACCCTAAAAATGTTCCAAAGGTGAACTTATACTTAAAAGTGAAACATTAATGCACATACTTGGAGAATGCCTTAAACCTTAAATCCTGTGATGTGGCACATCTGTAAGGTGTACTAAAGCAATAGTGACATTTACAATGAAAAAAAATGCAATTTTTCACTAAGTGACATTTCCCAGTAGCCTCCGTTCTGTTTGTAAGCAAAGTCATTTTCAAGGCTAATAGGCAAGGGATTGTCAAAAAAAGGGCATGGTTAGCTGGGCCTTGTACTGGAGACATGTACCAATGCAAAAAGAATTCTAAAAAAAGAGAGAGCAGTTCTTTCAAAAGGCAAGAATAAAAATAAACAATTCCTTAAAATAATATGCTTTTACGATGTACTAAAGCAAAGTTGACATTTATAAGGAAAAACTACCATTTAAATTGCTGCTAAATGATATTTTCCAGTAGGGATGAGCCGAACACCCCCCCCCGGTTCGGTTCACACCAGAACCTGCGAACGGACCGAAAATTTACACGAACGTTAGAACCCCATTGATGTCTATGGGACTCGAACGTTCAAAATCAAAAGTGCTCATTTTAAAGGCTAATTTGCATGGTATTGTCCTAAAAAGGGTTTGGGGACCCGGGTCCTGCCCCAGGGGACATGTATCAATGCAAAAAACACTTTTAAAAACAGCTGTTTTTTCGGGAGCAGTGATTTTAATGATGCTTAAAGTAAAAAAAAAAAGTGAAATATTCCTTTAAATATCATACCCGGGGGGTGTCTATAGTATGCCTGTAAAGTGGCGCGTGTTTCCCGTGTTTAGAACAGTCCCTGCACAAAATGTCATTTTTAAAGGAAAAAATCTCATTTAAAACTGCTTGCGGGTTTAATGTAATGTCGGGTCCTGGCAATATGGATGAAAATCAGTGAGACAAATGGCATGGGTACCCCCCAGTCCATTACCAGGCCCTTTGGGTCTTGTATGGATATTAAGGGGAACCCCGCACCCAAATTAAAATAAGGAAAGGTGTGGGGCCACCAGGCCCTATATACTCTGAACAGCAGTATACAGGCGGTGCAAACAAGACAGGGACTGTAGGTTTGTTGTTAAGTAGAATCTGTTTGTAATTTTGAACGGGTACATTTTTAACGTGTTTAGCTCCAGCCAAAAAATCTTTTTTAAGCTTTTTGGAAAACATAGGGAAGGGTTATCACCCCTGTGACATTTGTTTTGCTGTCTGTCCTCCTCTTCAGAAATTTCACCTCACTTTTTGTCCCAATGACAAATGTTTTTTGAAAATTTGTGGAACAAGGATTGGAAAGCATCAGTGGAAAGGAGAAATGTTTTTCCCATATTAACTCTTATGGGGCGTACACACGGTCGGACTTTTCGTCTACAAAAGTCCAACGGACGCCGACGGACTAAAGCTGGCTGGTAATCCGATCGTGTGTGGGCTTCTTCGGACTTTCAGCGGACTTTTTCAGCCTCAAATCCGACGGACTTTAGATTTGAAACATGCTTCAAATCTTTACATCGTAACTACGACGGACCCCGAAGTCCGCTCGTCTGTATGCTAGTCCGACGGACAAAAAAACGACGCATGCTCATAAGCAAAAACTAAACGGAAGCACTCGGTCTAGTAAAACTAGTGTTCGTATTGTAGGTAGCACATTCCTCACCCTGCAAAATCTGTGATCGTTGAATGCAGTGCATTTAATGTCTTCTTTACGAATGCTATAAAGAACGAAGATGTTTTGCTGTTCCTATTCAAACAGAGTTCTCCCAAACAGATTTCTGGATTCTTTTTCTCTTTGATCTCATGAATGACATGGTATGCTTTTTCAAAACAATGTTTCCATAGTAATAATACTTTTAATTTTTTTTTTTTTTGGTGGAGTCATCTTTTCTTGTAATTTTTATCCAGATATTTATTTTATGATTGTTGTGGAACTTTTTTTCTGTTTATCTCTAATTTTTTTTGTAAAGTTACCACAGGGAACCCATTTTTATATATATTTGTTCAATTTTTTTTAATGTTTGTAAAGTTACCACAAAGAACCCTTTATATTTTTTGTTTTTATAGTGATTTTTTTTTTGTTTTTATATAAAGTTAACCCAAAGCACTGTTTTTGGTTATGTATCTTTTTTTTTTTAAATACTTACCACTCGAACATTATTAACATTATTTTAATCTATTTTTGGTGTGTTTTTGCAAAATCAATGAGATTATTGTCCCTTGTTAATTTAAAACATTGTGTCTAAAATCTATGATTTAAAATAAAAAACCTAAACTCAAAAAAGATCCATTTATTTATGGTCTAAATAAAATAAAGAGGAAATAAACGCTGGAAAAAGTATGTGTACAAGAAAATGGGGATCTTGAGGAGTCCATATAAGAGGGAGCACAATCTGGTCCAAGAATCCCAGAGATCAACAGCACCAGCAGATGATATAGATGTCCCCAGACTGTGGTACTACAACAGCCTGCGTCTTCTGTCAGACCAGACTGAACCCAAGTCATCACTTTCTTCTCTTCCCTGCAGCCTTTCCTCCACGCTGCCCTGCAGCCTTCCCTGCAGCCTTCCCTGTAGCCTTCTTTGGAGGCTGTGGCTCTGGTGTTTCAGTTGTGGCAGGAGGAGGAGGAGGAGGGGGGGCTGCCTCATGTAGTTGGGTGTTTCGTGTTAGCGTGCCCTGCAGCCCCTTCTGGATTGTTTCCCCAAATAGTCGCTCACAAATGAGGCGCTGCTCCCAATCCATTTAAAGAAGCCTGCTGGCTAAGTAGCAGCCATAGGACTCTTCCGCTTCGGGGGGGCTCCTTAAAAAACGGGTGGCCTCTTGCATGAGGCACAGGGATGCCTCCTGTGTGACCGTCCCCTTCCTGGCCCTTTTTTTGGGAAGGTGGAGGGGAGTCACTTGGGATTCGGTCAGGCTCCTACTGGGCCCAGCCACCTCACTTGGCCCAGCCACTTCACTGGGAGCAGCCACCTCCTGCCTGACACTGGGCCCAGCCTCCTCCAGGATGATGGTGAATCCGGCCTCCTCCAGGCTGTCCATGGGCCCGGTCTCCTCCTGCCTGCCACTTTCCCCACATTCCTCCTGGATGGACTCATCCTGTGTATAAAAAAAGGACAATAGTTTTAGTATATTTTTTTGGGTTCATCAATGACACACAGTTTGCTTCTCATGACTAGCAAATTCAATGTGAATACATCTCTTTAATAAAAGAGTCTAATCAGACACCCTAATTATTTCAAGCAGGTGCCAAACATATTTAGCCACTACTGTCAATTGATATGTATACACAATTTTGAGTGCAAAATTATTTTAGACAATTATAACATCCAGTTAACATCATTAATATTAGTACAGTAAATATTTGTTAAAATAATTTACCTGACTCCAGATGGTCATATCCGGTTCATCCAGGATGGAAGACCCAGCTTGCTCCTCATGAGCCTCTGCTGGGGTGGAGGGAAGGGTGGAGGGAAGGGTGGAGGGAAGGGTTGAAAGTGATGCCCTGGCTTCAGTCTGGTCATCAAGAAAACGGAGTTGTAGTACCACAGCCTGGGTACATAAACATCATCTGCTGATGCTCCTGATCTCATTGATTCCTGGATCTTCTTATGTTCCCTCTTATACATGTTCCTCAAGACCCCAATTTTCTTGAGCAATGTCTCCATTGTTGCTTCCGAGATGGTCGCCTGGACAAAGGACAGAAGTCTCTCCAGCGTTGACTTCCTCACATGCTTTGCATAATACTGTGGGTGTTTCACCTCCCACAAATTCCTCATCTCTCTATATTTAGAAATAAAAGCAGTAAGGAACTCTGGATACTTAAATAGGGGATTCATAATGTCTGTATAAAAGATAAAGTCACAAGACAAAAAACACTTATTAGGTTTCTGCTAAACCCTCATCATCTTATCCCTATGTAGGCCTCATCAATCTGTCAAGCCATATAGGCCGCTTGCTACAAAGTCTTGACCAAAAGTATAAATTTTAAATTACCTTCGTTTAGTAGCGTCCCGGTCCACTATCACCTACGCACAGAACGTACGTACGACACAATACGTAACAGCGCTTTATACACTGCACATGCGTAATACTACGCCTATTTGGCCCGCCCCTGACATTCTTTTTGTTTACGCATATAACCCGCCCTTGACTCTACGCACAGAACGTACGTACGACACGTGCACAAGGCCCCTCTTTATACACTACGCATGTGTGAAACTCTGCCTGCGTCGCCCGCCCCTGACGTTCAATTTTAACTCATGTTCTCCGCCCCTTAATTCTACGCACAGAACGTACGTACGACACGTGCGCAAGGCCCCTCTTTATACACTACGCATGTGTGAAACTCCGCCTGCGTCGCCCGCCCCTGACGTTCGATTTTAACTCATGTTCTCCGCCCCTTAATTCTACGCACAGAACGTACGTACGACACGTGCGCAAGGCCCCTCTTTATACACTACGCATGTGTGAAACTCCGCCTGCGTCGCCCGCCCCTGACGTTCGATTTTAACTCATGTTCTCCGCCCCTTAATTCTACGCACAGAACGTACGTACGACACGTGCGCAAGGCCCCTCTTTATACACTACGCATGTGTGAAACTCCGCCTGCGTCGCCCGCCCCTGACGTTCGATTTTAACTCATGTTCTCTGCCCATTTTTAGTTACGGCGCGTAGTGGGGTGAATAATGGCGGAGACACATGACATGTTAACTACCTCAGGTAGCGAAAAAAGCCCGGAGGCTGGAACATCAACAAGATCTGTGAGGCCTAGATTTAAGGCCTCCAATATGAGTTTTGAAGAGATGGTGGAGATGGTGGCCATTCTTCAAAAAAAGGACTATGATGGGAAGTATGGGCCGTACGCCCGGCCAAATTTGCGCAAGGCCCAAATAATGGCGAAGGTGGTGGACACTTTGCAGGCTTCTTTTGGGGTACAGCGCTCCAAGGATCAACTTAGAAAAAGATGGTCTGACCTGAAACTCAGGGAGCCGGATCAGTTCAGACGGATCCGTAAAGTGTTGCAAAAAAGTAAGTACCTGTGTTTTCATCTTGTGTTGATTACCTCGTATACCGCTCCATGTGCTTTTCATTCCTATACGATTGTTTGCATCGTTTGAAACGATCTTTTAATAAATATATATATACATGTATGTATATAGATATATAGGTAGATATATAGATAGATCTATAATTTTTTTTTTTTTTTTTTAATTAAATTAATATCTATTTGTAGATTTCTAGTTTTTGTTTGAGATTGAAGATTTATATTTAGTTATAGATATATAGAGAGAGAGAGATCCAAAGATTTTTTGATATATTTTGATATTGAAATCTAGATATCGAGATATCTATCCATCTTGATATGTCTTTAGAAATTAAAATCTTGAAGTCTACTAGGAACTCTACACAAACAGACAATTTGTACACCACTTCACTACAAATGTTTGAAGATTAGTATGTACTAAAATATCTGTGTGCTAAGTATCTTAATTTTTTGCTTCACATAGGGGAAAAATCACTCAGCCAACAAGAGGAACCCAGTCCCCCCCAGCAAAAGAACATACTTGGGAAATCAGCCCAAGCCCCACTGAGGATGTGGAGGAAGGAGAGGTGGGCGACATGGGCACCCCACCAGGTGAGTGTCTGACACACCAGCTTACGGTAATCTATGCATGGCTGCCTTTTATTTTATGTAATTTTTCTACTCTATTTTAGGTGATCTGGTTGTGCTTGAGTCAAGCAACAGTGCCACCCCCGAGGATGTTGAGGAAGTATGCGACATGGGCACCCCACCAGGTCAGTGTCTGAGACACCAGCTTTATGGTAAGGTAAACTATGTGTGCATATTTCTAAACATATTTTTTTTTTCATTCCACTTTAGGTCCAAGTGACTATTTCACCACAGACAGTGCCCAACGGCTAATTGCTCAAATAATGGCCTGGAATGGGGAGATCGATCAAATGCGGAATCGGCTGGATCGTATGCAGCAGGAAATGAAGGACATGATTGATGTTTTGGGTCGAATCTAAATGCCCTTTTTTAAACCCCAAAACATCGATCATGTCCTTCATTTCCTGGTTTGATGACCCCATTCTGGGCCTTCTCTTTATTATTTTTTGTTAAATTATATGCCTGTTTAACAACATTTAAAAAAGGAGGCCTATTTTTCAAAATAAAAAAAAAAAAAAAAAGGATTAGAAAAAAGACAAAAAAAAAAAAATGATTTGAAAAAAGACAAAAAAAAAAAAAGGATTTGAAAAAAGACAAAAAAAAAAAAATGATTTGAAAAAAGACAAAAAAAAAAATGATTTGAAAAAAGACAAAAAAAAAAAAAAAAAAAAAAGGATTTGAAAAAAGACAAAAAAAAAGGATTTGAAAAAAGACAAAAAAAAAAATGATCTGAAAAAAGACAAAAAGAAAAAAAAAAAGGATTTGAAAAAAGATGAAAAAAAAAAAAAAAGGATTTGAAAAAAGACAAAAAAAAAAAAAGGATTAGAAAAAAGACAAAAAAAATAAAAAAAGGATTTGAAAAAAGAAAAAAAAAAAAAAAGGCCTGTTTGCTAAAATCAAAATGCCCAACAAATTTTATTTTTGATTATCTAAAAATATTTAACTCTAATTATATTATTCTACATTTATTTAATATATCTTTATATTTTTGGCTAGGAACATTTTATACTAAATGCATAACTGAATGGATACCAAAGATTAAAAACATCTGCTTTGAATTAAATAAATGTGTGGTTTGTTATTTCAATGCTCAGTATCAGTTTGTTTATACATTTCAAAAAAGTGGTTTACAGTGGCAATGGAGCTTATTTAGAAATTTACAAGGAAAATACAGTTGGCACTACAACTGCTCGACCATAACCTAGGAGAAAGCCCAAAAGAAAGGCAAGCAATAAATATAATTCAAGATTTCATCAAGATTGTTTTTATTTTAAATCTTTAGATATCCTGGCCCATTGCAATGGCCCCCCTACTCATAAAATAATTAACATATTGCTGTCTAACTTGACGGGCACTTTGGGGGGCCAAGCCAGTATGGACAGTATCCAGGCCCGTAAGATTATCAATGATAAGTCCGGCCTCAGGCCCAACTGGCACCATATAATTTTGAGAATGTTTGTTTAAAAAGTTGTGCAGGATGCAGCATGATAAAATGATAAAATTAAGTTTGTATTCCGCCAAATTAATGGAGGTTTAAAATAGGCGGAACCGGCTGGCCAGAATCCCAAACGCATTCTCAACCACTCTTCTAGCTCTGGCCAGCCGGAAATTAAAAACCCTCCTCTCCGGGGTGAGGGTTCTTTGGGGGAATGGCCTTATGAGGTGCTTGCTCAGAGCGAAGGCTTCATCGGCAATGAAGACAAAGGGGAGTCCTTCCACGTTATCCGCATCAGGTGGCAATCCCAGGCCACCACTCTGGAGACGCTGGCAGAACTCCGTCTGGGCAAATACTCCTCCATCCGACATGCGGCCATTCTTCCCCACGTCCACATATAGAAATTCATAGTGTGCCGACACCACCGCCATTAAAACTATACTGTGGAACCCCTTATAATTAAAATAGTATGACCCCGAATGGGGTGGTGGCATAATGTGGACATGTTTCCCATCTATAGCCCCTCCACAATTGGGAAAGTCCCAACGGGTGGCAAAATGGGATGCCACAGTCTGCCATTCCTGTGGCGTTGAAGGAAACTGGGGAATCAAACAAGAAAACAAAAATCAGTAATTTAGAATCGAACATGGCAAGAAAATTATACAATTAAAAACATTATTCCACAGCATCAGTATAACATTAAATAATGTATATCTTCTGGAAGAAATAATATTGAAAGGCACACTTATCAGATTGCTCACCCCCTCTGATGGAACATTGATTACATTTTAGGGGGTGGTGAAATTACCAAAAAATATTAATTTTAGGACACACAGGGATTTAGGGACTAAAAAGGCTACAAGACTGCAGTTGTTCCACTCTGCAAGTGCAGTTGCTCCCCAGCTTTAAGTAAATGAGGTAAGGTAAAAAGGCTTTCATGTTGCAAGGAGTACACAACCACATGCAAGGGCAATTAACCACTTGCCGACCGCCTCACGCCTATATACGTGAGCAGAGCGGCACGGGCAGGCAAAATCACGTACCTGAAACGTGATTGCCTTCCCGCGGGTGGGGGGTCCAATCGGACCCCCCCCCGGTGCCAGCTGCGGTCGGCATTTGGTTGGGAGCGATGACAGATGAGGGGGAGGCCATCCGATCGTGGCCCCCCCCTCGCGATCGCTCCCAGCCAATGAGAAACATCCCCTGCCTCTGTATAGTACACAGAGGCAGAGGATGTGATGTCATCTCTCCTCGGTCTGGCAGTTTCCGTTCCAGCGCCGAGGAGAGATGACATGTAAGTGCACCAACACTCACACACAACACAGTAGAACATGCCAGGCATATATTACACCCCCGATCCCCCCCCGATCGCCCCCCGATCCCCCCCCAATCACCCCCCCTGTCACAAACTGACACCAAGCAGGTTTTTTTTTTTTTTTTTCCTGATTACTGCATAGTGTCAGTTTGTGACAGTTAGCAGTGGTGGGACAGTTAGTATTACCCCCCTGTAGGTCTAGGGTACCCCCCTTACCCCCCCTAATAAAGTTTTAACCCCTTGATCACCCCCTGTCACCAGTGTCGCTAAGCGATCATTTTTCTGATCGCTGTATTAGTGTCGCTGGTGACGCTAGTTAGGAACGTAAATATTTAGGTTCGCCGTCAGTGTTTTATAGCGACAGGGACCCCCATATACTATCTAATAAATGTTTTAACCCCTTGATGGCCCCCTAGTTAACCCTTTCACCACTGATCACCGTATAACCGTTACGGGTGACGCTGGTTAGTTTGTTTATTTTTTATAGTGTCAGGGCACCCGCCGTTTATTACCGAATAAAGGTTTAGCCCCCTGTAGGTCTAGGGTACCCCCCTTACCCCCCTAATAAAGTTTTAACCCCTTGATCACCCCCTGTCGCCAGTGTCGCTAAGCGATCATTTTTCTGATCGCTGTATTAGTGTCGCTGGTGACGCTAGTTAGGGACGTAAATATTTAGGTTCGCCGTCAGTGTTTTATAGCGACAGGGACCCCCATATACTATCTAATAAATGTTTTAACCCCTTGATGGCCCCCTAGTTAACCCTTTCACCACTGATCACCGTATAACCGTTACGGGTGACGCTGGTTAGTTCGTTTATTTTTTATAGTGTCAGGGCACCCGTCGTTTATTACCGAATAAAGGTTTAGCCCCCTGTAGGTCTAGGGTACCCCCCTTACCCCCCTAATAAAGTTTTAACCCCTTGATCACCCTCTGTCGCCAGTGTCGCTAAGCGATCATTTTTCTGATCGCTGTATTAGTGTCGCTGGTGACGCTAGTTAGGGACGTAAATATTTAGGTTCGCCGTCAGTGTTTTATAGCGACAGGGACCCCCATATACTATCTAATAAATGTTTTAACCCCTTGATGGCCCCCTAGTTAACCCTTTCACCACTGATCACCGTATAACCGTTACGGGTGACGCTGGTTAGTTCGTTTATTTTTTATAATGTCAGGGCACCCGCCGTTTATTACCGAATAAAGGTTTAGCCCCCTGATCGCCCGGCGGTGATATGCGTCGCCCTAGGCAGCGTCAGATTAGCGCCAGTACCGCGAACACCCACGCATGCACCGTACACGCACCGTACACCTCCCTTAGTGGTATAGTATCTGAACGCATCAATATCTGATCCGATCAGATCTATACTAGCGTCCCCAGCAGTTTAGGGTTCCCAAAAACGCAGTGTTAGCGGGATCAGCCCAGATACCTGCTAGCACCTGCGTTTTGTCCCTCCGCCCGGCCCAGCCCAGTCCAGCCCACCCAAGTGCAGTATCGATCGATCACTGACACTTTTCTTTGTAGCGTTTTGGTGAACTGGCAAGCACCAGCGGCGTAGTACACCCCGGTCGTAGTCAAACCAGCACTGCAGTAACACTTGGTGAATGTTTTGAACGCTACCATGCACTAGTTGAGTATTAGCGTAGCGTACAGCATTGCACAGACTAGGCACACTTTCACAGGGTCTCCCAAGATGCCACCGCATTTTGAGAGACTCGAACCTGGAACCGGTTACAGTTATAAAAGTTACAGTTACAAAAAAAAAGTGTAAAAAAAAAAAAAAACACAAACAAAAATTTAAAAAAATAGTTGTCGTTTTATTGTTCTCTCTCTCTCTATTCTCTCTCTATTGTTCTGCTCTTTTTTACTGTATTCTATTCTGCAATGTTTTATTGTTATTATGTTTTATCATGTTTGTTTTTCAGGTATGTAATTATTTATACTTTACCGTTTACTGTGCTTTATTGTTAACCATTTTTTTGTCTTCAGGTACGCCATTCACGACTTTGAGTGGTTATACCAGAATGATGCCTGCAGGTTTAGGTATCATCTTGGTATCATTCTTTTTAGCCAGCGGTCGGCTTTCATGTAAAAGCAATCCTAGCGGCTAATTAGCCCCCCCCACTGTCTTCCGTGTTTTTCTCTGGCTCTCCTGTCTCAACAGGGAACCTGAGAATGCAGCCGGTGATTCAGCCAGCTGACCATAGAGCTGATCAGAGACCAGAGTGGCTCCAAACATCTCTATGGCCTAAGAAACCGGAAGCTACGAGCATTTTATGACTTAGATTTCGCCGGATGTAAATAGCGCCATTGGGAAATTGGGGAAGCATTTTATCACACCGATCTTGGTGTGGTCAGATGCTTTGAGGGCAGAGGAGAGATCTAGGGTCTAATAGACCCCAATTTTTTCAAAAAAGAGTACCTGTCACTACCTATTGCTATCATAGGGGATATTTACATTCCCTGAGATAACAATAAAAATGATTTAAAAAAAAAAAATGAAAGGAACAGTTTAAAAATAAGATAAAAAAGCAAAAAAAAATAAATAAAAAAAATAAATAAAAAAAAAGCACCCCTGTCGCCCCCTGCTCTCGCGCTAAGGCGAACGCAAGCGGCGGTCTGGCGTCAAACGTAAACAGCAATTGCACCATGCATGTGAGGTATCACCGCGAAGGTCAGATCGAGGGCAGTAATTTTAGCAGTAGACCTCCTCTGTAAATCTAAAGTGGTAACCTGTAAAGGCTTTTAAAGGCTTTTAAAAATGTAGTAATTTTGTTGCCACTGCACGTTTGTGCGCAATTTTAAAGCATGTCATGTTTGGTATCCATGTACTCGGCCTAAGATCATCTTTTTTATTTCATCAAACATTTGGGCAATATAGTGTGTTTTAGTGCATTAAAATTTAAAAAAGTGTGTTTTTTCCCCAAAAAATGCGTTTGAAAATCGCTGCGCAAATACTGTGTGAAAAAAAAAAAAAATGAAACACCCACCATTTTAATCTGTAGGGCAATTGCTTTAAAATAATGTATAATGTTTGGGGGTTCAAAGTAATTTTCTTGCAAAAAAAAATAATTTTTTCATGTAATCAAAAAGTGTCAGAAAGGGCTTTGTCTTCAAGTGGTTAGAAGAGTGGGTGATGTGTGACATAAGCTTCTAAATGTTGTGCATAAAATGCCAGGACAGTTCAAACCCCCCCCAAATGACCCCATTTTGGAAAGTAGACACCCCAAGCTATTTGCTGAGAGGCATGTCGAGTCCATGGAATATTTTATATTGTGACACAAGTTGCGGGAAAGAGACAATTTTTTTTTTTTTTTTTTTGCACAATGTTGTCACTAAATGTTATATTGCTCAAACATGCCATGGGAATATGTGAAATTACACCCCAAAATAAATTCTGTTGCTTCTCCTGAGTACGGGGATACCACATGTGTGGGACTTTTTGGGAGCCTAGCCGCGCACGGGACCCCGAAAACCAAGCACCGCCTTCAGGCTTTCTAAGGCCGTAAATTTTTGATTTCACTCCTCACTACCTATCACAGTTTCGGAGGCCATGGAATGCCCAGGTGGCACAAACCCCCCCAAAATTACCCCATTTTGGAAAGTAGACACCCCAAGCTATTTGCTAAGAGGTATAGTGAGTATTTTGCAGACCTCACTTTTTGTCACAAAGTTTTGAAAATTGAAAAAAGAAAAAAAAAATTTTTTTTCTGGTCTTTCTTCATTTTCAAAAACAAATGACAGCTGCAAAATACTCACCATGCCTCTCAGCAAATAGCTTGGGGTGTCTACTTTCCAAAATGGGGTCATTTGGGGGGGGGTTTGTGCCATCTTGGCATTTTATGGCCTTCAAAACTGTGATAGGTAGTGAGGAGTAAAATAAAAAATGTATGCCCTTAGAAATCCTGAAGGTGGTGCTGGGTTTTCGGGGCCCCGTACGCGGCTAGGCTCCCAAAAAGTGCCACACATGTGGTATCCCCGTACTCAGGAGAAGCAGCTGAATGTATTTTGGGGTGCAATTCCTCATATGCCCATGGCCTGTGTGAGCAATATATCATTTAGTGACAACTTTTTGTAATTTTTTTTTTTTTCTTTTTTTTGTCATTATTCAATCACTTGGGACAAAAAAAATAAATATTCAATGGGCTCAACATGCCTCTCAGCAATTTCCTTGGGGTGTCTACTTTCCAAAATGGGGTCATTTGGGGGGGTTTTGTACTGCCCTGCCATTTTAGCACCTCAAGAAATGACATAGGCAGTCAGAAACTAAAAGCTGTGTAAATTCCAGAAAATGTACCCTAGTTTGTAGACGCTATAACTTATGCGCAAACCAATAAATATACGCTTATTGACATTTTTTTTACCAAAGACATGTGGCCGAATACATTTTGGCCTAAATGTATGACTAAAATTTAGTTTATTGGATTTTTTTTATAACAAAAAGTAGAAAATATCATTTTTTTTCAAAATTTTCAGTCTTTTTCCGTTTATAGCGCAAAAAATAAAAACGGCAGAGGTGATCAAATATCATCAAAAGAAAGCTCTATTTGTGGGAAGAAAAGGACGCAAATTTCGTTTGGGTAGAGCATTGCATGACCGCGCAATTAGCAGTTAAAGCGATGCAGTGCCGAATTGTAAAAAGTGCTCTGGTCAGGAAGGGGGTAAATCCTTCCGGGGCTGAAGTGGTTAATGAAAACACTTTGTGGCTTGTATATGATTTGATGATGGAAATCAGCAGAGCTTCTGCTCATTTACTAAAGCACTGGAGCAAATGCACTTGTAGAGTGCACATGCATTTTGCTAAGTGCAACATATATTTGCTTTTTAAAAATCAACACCAGAGAAGATTCTAGCAAATTATTAGGGGGGGGTTAAAATCAAGCTAATTATAAGCACACTATTTGGATAGAGTTTAGGGAAACAAAATACAATGCAGCTGACTAAATACATTCAAACTGAGAAGACAAGGTGAATATGTGACCAGCATTGTATGCTGGAGAGGTTATTGAAGGCAAATATACATGCATGACAAAAAAGAACATGAAACAAATCAAGCATGCGTGAGAAGAAAAAGGGGACATTCACACTATATTACAATGATGGTAAGCAGTGTTTGAGCTAAGAAATACATTACATTATCAAAGAATAAATAAAAGAACATGTGATGCTAATAAAAGAAAACATTCTTACCTTAATATAGTCCTTCTGCAGGACCTGGATGATGGCAGAACAGGTCTCTGGGATAATGATCCCCAGAGCCTGGGGGGAGATGCCTGTCGAGAACTTGAGGTCCTGCAGGCTTCTCCCCGTCGCCAAGTACCGCAACGTGGCAACTAGCCTCTCCTCCGGAGTGATGGCTTGCCTCATGCAGGTATCCTGCCTACTGATCTAGGGGGTCAGCAAAGCCACCAAACGATCAAAAACGGGGTCCGTCATCCGGAGAAAGTTCCTGAAATCCTCAGGATTATTCTCACGGATCTCAGGGAGCAATGGCATGTGACAGAACTGGTCACGCTGGAGCAACCAATTCTTGGTCCATGAACTCCTCCTCGCCCTGTTCATGGACTGGTCTTGGTCTGAAGAATAAACTACAGCACCAAGCACATACAATGCACGAGCTCGACGACGAGTACGTACAGGTAACATGGCTTCAAAACGGTCGGCTGGTCAGAACGCACTTAACAGAACGCACTGAAGAACAGCAAGGCCTGTGAAGAACGACCTGAAAATCAGGAACGAGCGGCCAATCAAACAAAGATTTCTCAATGCCAACTGACCAAACGCACTGAAAAGCAGATACAAACCTCACAAGCACAGACTGAACAACAGTTAAAACGAACTGAAAAATACGAGTCTCACAAGCGCGAATCGTCTCTCACCAAACTTCTACTAACACGAGATAAACACGAGATTAGCAGAAGGAGCCCAAAGGGTGTCGTACGGGCTATTGAACTTCCGTTTTATAGTCTCGCCGGACTTGATGTACGTCACCGCGTACTAGGCTGTCAAACTTTTGTGTGGTCGTGTGTAGGCAAGTCCATTCGTTAGAAAGTCTGCCGCAAGTCCGCCGAAAGTCCGCAGGAAGTCTGTCGGACCGGCTGTCGGACTTTTGTAGATGAAAAGTCCGACCGTGTGTACGCGGCATTACAGGAGAGAATTTCCCTTCCCAGGGGTAGATTTCATCTCACTTCCTGTTGTCTACTTCCGTTTGCAAGTAGGAGTCGTTTGTAAGTTAGATGTTTGAAAGTAGGGGCCTGCCGTATATACTCAGCAGAAATTTGGGCCTTAGGTGTTGTTGTGGCCACAACACTGTAAGCCCTCACAGGGCCCTGCTGTGAAATATTAGATCAAGAATTGTAATTACATGCCCCTGTTGACCAGGGGCAGAAAAATTGGGCCTTTGGTGCTGGTGGTGGTGGTGGTGCCACAACACTGTAAGTCCTCACTCACTCTTGGTGGGCGCAGAAATGGGCCCTGCTGTGAAATATTAGATCGAGAATTGTAATTACATGCCCCTGTTGAACAAGGGCAGAAAAATTGGGCCTTTGGTGGTGGTGCTGGTGCCACAACACTGTAAGTCCTCACTCGCTCTTGGTGGGTGCAGAAATGGGCCCTGCTGTAAAATATTAGATCAAGAATTGTAATTACATGCCACTGTTGAACAAGGGCAGGAAAATTGGGCCTTGGGTGGTGGTGCTGGTGCCACAACACTGTAAGTCCTCACAGACACTCTTGTTGGAACGCAGAAACGAGCCCTGCTGCAAAGTATTGCATCAAAAATTGTAATTACACGCCCCTGTTAAACAGGAGCTGAAAAATTGGGCCTTAGGCACTGGTGCCGCAACACTGCAAGCCCTCACAGATACTCTAGTTGGAACACAGAAACGAGCCCTGCTGCAAAGTATTGCATCAAAAATTGTAATTACACGCCCCTGTTAAACAGGGGCTGGAAGATTGGGCCTTAGGCACTGGTGCTGGTGCCACAACACTGCAACCCCTCACAGATACTCTAGTTGTAACGCAGAAACGAGCCCTGCTGCAAAGTTACATAGTTACATAGTTACATAGTAGGTGAGGTTGAAAAAAGACACAAGTCCATCAAGTCCAACCTATGTGTGTGATTATGTGTCAGTATTACATTACATATCCCTGTATGTTGCGGTCATTCAGGTGATTATCTAATAGTTTCTTGAAGCTATCAATGCTCCCCGCTGAGACCACCGCCTGTGGAAGGGAATTCCACATCCTTGCCGCTCTTACAGTAAAGAACCCTCTACGTAGTTTAAGGTTAAACCTCTTTTCTTCTAATTGTAATGAGTGGCCACGAGTCTTATTAAACTCTCTTCTGCGAAAAAGTTTTATCCCTATTGTGGGGTCACCAGTACAGTATTTGTAAATTGAAATCATATCCCCTCTCAAGCGTCTCTTCTCCAGAGAGAATAAGTTCAGTGCTCGCAACCTTTCCTCATAACTAAGATCCTCCAGACCCTTTATTAGCTTTGTTGCCCTTCTTTGTACTCGCTCCATTTCCAGTACATCCCAAAGTATTGCATCGAAAATTGTAATTACAAGCTCCTGTTAAACAGGGGCTGAAAAATTGGGCCTTAGGCACTGGTGGTGGCGCCCAGAACCAAAAATGTTCTTACAAGCTATCAGCGTGATCATTGAGGAGGAAGAGGATAATTACTCAGGGATAGTCACTCAGCATCAGCATAGGCAGTCTTTGAAGGGATCTGAGATTTTAAAAAAAATTATTCGGTTACATCAGCATCAGGTGCTTGGTAGCTGGTGATGATCCAAGAGTGATTCATTTTTATGAAGGTCAGTCGATCGACCGAGTAGGTGGACAGACGCACCCTGTGATCGGTTACAAAGCCTCCAGCAGCACTGAATGTGCGTTCCGCTGGATGCAGGACATGCCAGTAGCTCAATTGCATACTGTGCAAGCTCTAGCCAGTGATCCATCCTCAAGACCCAGTAACCCAGAGGATTTTCGGTGGGAAAGGTGTCCAAGTCAGATCTTGCCCCCAGGTATTCCTGCACCATATAAAACAGACGCTGGCGATGGTTGCTGGAACCGATCATACCTTGGGGTTGTGGACCAAAAAATTGTCTGAACGCATCGGTCAGATGGCCACCTTCTCCACCGCTCCTTCTTTGACTGACGAAGCCTCAGCAACACGTTGTCCAGAAACAGGAGTTTGTAACCTCCCAGTCTCTGGGAACGCGTTGCACAGACCTTTCTGCAAGGCCTCCCAAAGATGTTTCATCCTCTGCTCCCTCTGCGATGGCAAGATAAGGTCCGCAACCTTACCCTTTTAACGTGGATCAAGGAGGGTTTCCAGCCAGTATTGGTCCTTCTCCTTGATACCACGAATACGAGGATCCTTACGCAGGCTTTGCAAGATCAGGGAGGCCATGCAGCGTAGGTTTGCTGAGGCATTCGGTCCGGAGTCCTCTGGGTCACTAAGGACTACATGGTCCGCAGCCACCTCCTCCCAGCCACGTACAAGTCCATGTGTTTCTTGGGACTGATCCCTTAAAGACTGCTGCTGATACTGAGTGCCAGGCTCCACCTCCATACTGACACAATCTACCTCCTCCTCCTCCTCCTCGTCCTCTTCCTGTGTGATCGGCGGGCACACAGGAACACTGTCTGGATAAAGTGGGCTTTGAGAGCTAAGGAAGTCCTCCTCTTCCTGCCTCTGTTCTGCCTCAAGTGCACTGTCCATTATTCCACGCAGCGTGTGCTCCAACAGGTGGACAAGGGGGACAGTGTCACTGATGCATGCACTGTTACTGCTCACCATCCTTGTGGCCTCCTCAAATGGTGACAGGACAGTGCATGCATCCCTGATCATGGCCCACTGGCGTGGGGGAAAAAAAAAAGCTCCCCTGACCCAGCCCTGGTGCCATAGCCGCACAGGTACTCATTGATGGCCCTCTGCTGCATGTGCAGCCACTGCAGCATGGCCAATGTTGAGTTCCACCTGGTGGGCATGTCACAGATTAGGCGGTTCTTGGGCAGGTTAAACTCCTTTTGGAGGTCCGCCAGCCGAGCACTGGCATTATATGACCGGCGGAAATGCACACAGACTTTCCTGGCCTGCCTCAGGACATCCTGTAAGGGTACCTGCCCAAGAACCGCTGCACCACCAAGTTAAGGACGTGAGCCAAACAGGGCACATGGGTCATTTGTCCCTGTCAGAGGGCAGAGAGGTGGTTGGTGCCATTGTCGCAAACCACCATTCCTGCCTTAAGTTGGCGTGGCGTCAACCACCTCTGAACCTGCCCCTGCATAGCTGACAGAACCTCTTCCCCAGTGTGGCTCCTGTCCCCCAAGCACACCAGCTCAAGCACCGCATGGCATCTTTTGGCCTGCGTACTTGCGTAGCCCCTTGAATGGCTACGGAGCACCGCTGGTTCCGAGGAAAAAGCACAGGAAGAGGCCATGGACTAAGAAGAAGAGGAGGGGGTGGAGGAGAGAGGTGTGTCACAATCATTATTAGTGGCATTTTGGAGGCGTGGTGGTGGAACAACCTCCAACACTACTGCACCTTGTCCTGTATCCTTCCCAGCTGCCAGCAGAGTCACCCAATGCACCGTGAAACTTAGGTAACATCCCTGTCCATGCCTGCTGGACCATGAGTCAGCGGTAATATGCACCTTACCGCTGACCGCCCTGTCCAGCGAGGCATGGACATTGCCTTCCACATGCTGGTAGAGAGCCAGAATTGCCTTCCGTGAGAAAAAGTGGCGTTTGGGAACCTGCCACTCAGGAACCGCACATTCCACAAAGGGGGCAGAGTCTACCAACTGAAAAGGCAGCAGTTGAAGTGCTAGCAATTTTGCCAAGCTAGCATTCAACCGCTGGGCATGTGGATGGCTGGGAGCAAACTTCTTTCGGCGGTGCAGCAGCTGGGGCAGGGAAATTTGCCTGGTACAATCTGACGTTGGTGTACCAAAAGCAGATTGCCCACAAGTACTTGGCTGTGATACACCTAATTCTACACCTTCATTCCTCTCAGTGCAGGTCTCAGAGAGGACTGAAGGTATAGTGGGGTTGGAGATCTCAGCTGATGAGGAGCAATGAGAGGTCCTCTTTGTTCTTTGGTGTGGGTCTTTTAGATATGCTTGCCAATGAACTGCATGGCAGGTCAACATATGTCTGGTCAAGCATGTGGTACCCAAGCGGGAGATGTTTTGGCCACGGGAGATACGCTTGAGACATATGTTGTAAATAGCAGTGGTGCCATCTGATGCGCTCGTCTCAAAAAAGGCCCACACCAAAGAACTTTTTGAATAATGTGCAGAGACTGCAGCGCCCTGCACATGTGGAGCTTTGGGGTGTGATGCAGTCAATGTGCTGCCCTTAGGCTGGCCCCTAGAGGGCATCCTGCCTCGTTGGTGATGTGCCGCCTCCTCCTCCTCCTCTCTCCTATCAGGCACCCACGTTGAGTCAGTGACCTCATCATCCCCTCCCTCCTCATCACTGGAGCAAACCTGGCAGTATGCTGCAGCAGGGGGAGCATGACTGCCAGATTGCTGTCCTTCTTGGGCACCCCCTCTGTCCGTGCTCATGTTACTGCCTTCATCGAGCTCAATATCATCATCAGAGCCTTCCAAACGCTGGGCATCCTCCTGGAGCATGTACCCAACACTGTGGTCAAACAGTTCGAGGGACTCTTTAGGAGGACATGCTGGGGCTAGGGAAGGAGTCACTGATGACATTAAGCCGAGGGAAGAGGCCGCTGCTTTGCCAGACAAAGTATCCTGAGCATGGGTGAGAGAGGATGAGGAGGATGAGGATTGCTTGGTCATCCACTCGACCAAGTCTTCCGCATGTTGCGGCTCAACACGGCCAGCTGCCGAAAAAAAGGCCAAGCGTGTCCCACGGCCACGTGCTGATGAGGATGCACCGTCTCCGCGACCAGCACTAGACACAGAGCCTGCTTGCCCTCTCTTATTGGCTTGTGACTGTCTGCCTCTCCTTCTTGGCCTTCCAGACATACTAATGGCCTGTAGCTGCACTAAGCTGGGATATATATATATATATATATATATATATATATATATATATATATATATACTGATACTGCAGCTAGCAAAATCAACTGCCTGCCTGTAGCATGAGAACACCACCAACCTTCTACAGGTAGCTTTAGCTGAACACTGTGCAGAGCTCGCAAAAAACTAACTTGTAGCTTTTTTAGCTGCCTGCGGTAGTGATAGGATCAGGAAAACACCACCAACCTTCTACAGGTAGCTTTAGCTGAACACTGTGCAGAGCTCACAAAAAAATAACTTGTAGGTTTAGCTGAACACTGTGAGGAGGACGCACCACACTAACTTGTAGTTTTAGCTGAACACTGTGAGCAGGACGCACTACACTAACTTGTAGTTTTAGCTGAACACTGTGCAGAGGTCTCACTACACTAACTTGTAGTTTTAGCTGAACACTGTGAGCAGGATGCACTACACTAACTTCTAGTTTTAGCTGAACACTGTGCAGAGGTCTCACTACACTAACTTGTAGTTTTAGCTGAACACTGTGAGCAGGACGCACTGCACTAGACTTGTGCACAATGGAAAAATTTGTTTAGTTTTGGTTCGTTGTCATTCGTAAAATACATAATTTCGTTCTGTTATATTCGTTATGTTACGTTAATACGTTTTCGGATAATTTGTTATTATTCATAGAGTGTCGATATTTGTTATACTGAATCTCGAATCATGTCGAATTCATTCATTATATGCACTATAATTTTGTTTGTATTAGTTGAAATTCTATATTTATGTATGTATATATATTCGTGATAATGATTCGTAGTTTGGAAAGTAGTTTGTTTATTGAATCTTTTAACACACACAATGACAATATTTCTCCTCCTCTGCTCAAATGCAATACAACACCTTTCTCACTCAGTTCTCAGGAATGCACTTTGCCAGTAATCCAACCTCCAGCACAAAATTAATCAGCTGATTGGACTTTAAGATTTACTTTAAGTTGACCTTTTGTTTCATTAGACCTTTAACGAATTACCGAATCATGTTGAATTCATTCGTTATATCCGCTATAATTTCTTTCATATTCGCTGAAATTCGTTAATTTTTTATTCGGACATTTGGATGCATCCGAATGTCCGAAAGATGCAAAATTCGTCCGAATTTCGATTCGTTATGAAACTAATTGCACAAGCCTACACTGCACTAACTTGTAGCTTTAGATGAACACTGTGCAGAGGTCTCACTACACTAACTTGTAGTTTTAGCTGAACACTGTGAGCAGGACGCACTACAATAACTTGTTGTTTTAGCTGAACACTGTGAGGAGGACGCACCACACTAACTTTTAGTTTTAGCTAAACACTGTGAGCAGGACGCACTGCACTAACTTGTAGCTTTGGATGAACACTGTGCAGAGCTCGCAAAAAAATAACTTGTAGGTTTAGCTGAACACTGTGAGGAGGACGCACCAAACTAACTTGTAGTTTTAGCTGAACACTGTGAGCAGGACGCACTGCACTAACTTGTAGCTTTAGATGAACACTGTGCAGAGGTCTCACTACACTAACTTGTAGTTTTAGCTGAACACTGTGAGCAGGACGCACTTCACTAACTTGTAGCTTTAGATGAACACTGTGCAGAGTTCTCACTACACTAACTTGTAGGTTTAGCTGAACACTGTGAGGAGGACGCACCACACTAACTTGTAGTTTTAGCTGAACACTGTGAGCAGGACGCACTGCACTAACTTGTAGCTTTAGATGAACACTGTGCAGAGTTCTCACTACACTAACTTGTAGGTTTAGCTGAACACTGTGAGGAGGACGCACCACACTAACTTGTAGTTTTAGCTGAACACTGTGAGCAGGACGCACTGCACTAACTTGTAGCTTTAGATGAACATTGTGCAGAGGTCTCACTACACTAACTTGTAGTTTTAGCTGAACACTGTGAGCAGGACGCACTGCACTAACTTGTAGCTTTAGATGAACACTGTGCAGAGGTCTCACTACACTAACTTGTAGGTTTAGCTGAACACTGTGAGGAGGACGCACCACACTAACTTGTAGTTTTAGCTGAACACTGTGAGCAGGACGCACTGCACTAACTTGTAGCTTTAGATGAACACTGTGCAGAGGTCTCACTACACTAACTTGTAGTTTTAGCTGAAAACTGAAAACTGTGCAGGCGGCCTTATATAGTGTGGGGCGTGTTCTAAACCCCCTGGCTTTGGCCAATTACAGCTCTCTCTAACGACGGCGCTGTGATTGGCCAAGCATGCGGGTCATAGTGCATGCTTGGCCAATCATCAGCCAGCAATGCACTGTGATGCCGCAGTGAATTATGGCCCGTGACGCGCCACACGAATTTGGCGCGAACGGCCCATAACGTTCGGAATTCGGCGAACGACCGAACAGCCAATGTTCGAGTCGAACATGGCTTCGACTCAAACACGAAGCTCATCCCTATTTTCCAGCCACTTTGTTCTTTTTGTAAACAAAGTGGCTAAGATTTCCCTTAACTTCCTAGATGAGAATGATGAACAGAAACAACACATGTCTCAAGATATAAATCCATAATCAATCATGTTGTCCAGTGATGCAGATCTACTTCAGTCACAATGAACATTTCCTGCCGACCCACCAAAACAAAAACATGCGGATCCATTGGCTTGTCTGCACAAGCTGACTACAGCTTGTTAATGACAGCTCCATGAGTTGTCATCTAGTATGTTAACAAAGGGGAACACCCACTGCAGCCTTAGCAATCAGTGACATCACTATGCTCCAATCATTTACTGGACAGGAATCCCCAGCCATGTAAACAAATTGGCATGTATAGTGGTTGACATCAATGACTAAATATAGCCTTACTTTTTTTCACTTGGGTTGTAAAATATAAATACAGATGCAGCCCTTCTTTTAAAAACAAGTCTGAAAGTCTAAAAGTCTAAGAGATAACAAGTCCACCATAGGCTTCCCCCTTTGAAGGCCTGTCCTCACTCTTAGGAGTGTGGGAGTGTGGGGGTGTGTGAGGGGGGGCATTGTCTGTGTGCTCTCTATAACCCATACCTGGAAATTCCAACAAGGGCTCAAAAACGTTATCAAGTGAAGTTTACATCTTTCAGAATTAGTTCCTGCTCCTAATGGATTAGCTACAAATCTCCTTACATATACAGTAGGTTTAGCATACCTAAACCCTAAAGTGTGTTGGTCTTGTTCCTGACCAAAATAACATTCCTATGCAGTCTTTTTGGGATTAGGATCAGGTCTGTGGGGCTTTTCCTTGTGCCTAGACTGAACTCTGGTGTTTTGTAACTTACTAACTCATCTAGAAGATTACACAAGTTCCTTGATGCAGGTAATAGGCTAAATGATAAAGTTTCAGGTATCACATGTCTGTAGGACTATTTAGACTACAACAGAACCCTGGTTAGGTAACTACCTCCAAAAGCCACAATACCATCCACATTCTTGTCTGGAGCACTTGGGCTTATCTACTAGCAGCTTATAAAGGATAGATCTCTTTCAGTGGATTCAGCTTTTTCTTCAAATCCACACTTCTCTGGGCAGGCCTGGACTGGGACAAAAAACAGGCCCGGGCATTTTAGACTGAGCAGCCCTGGGGGGGGGGCGGCGGCGGTCCTTCACGGTGGTTGATGATGGGATGTGGGGTTCCAGCACCTTGTACCTCTGGACCCCTTTACATCACACAGCACCCTGCACCTCTGGACCTCTTTACATTACACAGCACCTTGTACCTCTGGAGCCCTTTACATTACACAGCACATTGTACCTCTGGACCTCTTTACATTACACAGCACCTTGTACCTCTGGACCCCTTTACATTACACAGCCCCCCACAGCTCTGGACCCCTGTTTGTTACACAGACACCCCACTAACAGTTCTGAACCCCCTGCATGTTACACAGACCCCCTACAGTGCAGACCCCCTCCCTACAGTCCAGATCCCCTCACTACAGTCCAGACCCCCTCCCTACAGTGCAGAGCCCTCCCTACAGTGCAGACCCCCTCCCAACAATACAGACCCCCTCCCTACAGTCCAGACCCCCTCAGTACAGTACTGCCCCCCTCCCTACAGTGCAGACCCCCTCCCTACAGTGCAGACCCCCTCCCTACAGTACAGACCCCCTCCCTACAATGCAGACCCCCTCCCTACAGTGCAGACCCCCTCCATACAATACAGACCCCCTCCCTACAGTGCAGACCCCCTCCCTACAATACAGACCCCCGGCCCCTACAATACAGAACCCCCTACAATACAGAACCCCCCTACAATACAGAACCCCCCCTACAATACCGAACCCCCCTATAATACAGAACCCCCCTACAATACAGAACCCCCCCTACAATATAGAACCCCCCTACAATACAGAACCCCCCTACAATACAGAACCCTCCTACAATACAGAACCCCCCCCTACAATATAGAACCCCCCTACAATACAGAACCCCCCCTACAATACAGAACCCCCCTACAATACAGAACCCCCCCTTCAGACCCACAATGTACCTCAGATCAGCGCGGGACTGCATGTCGGGTCCCCTCCCCCTGTGTAGACATAAAGGAGGAGGGGGAGGCGGCTTCATTCTGCTCAGCTGTGTGAGACAGCTGAGCCGAGACTGATCAGAGCCTTGGCCACCAGGCCAGAGAGAAGGGGATCATTACGGGTGATGAGCCGACGGGTGCGTGTCACGTGACTCAAGTGCGGCTCCGAGGCTCACACGCACCCACCCCCCACTACACAGCACAACAGTGCACAAAGCGGCTATCACTGGCGGCCCGTCCCCCACTTAGTACGCCACTAGCGGAACATCAGCGGCCAGTGTTAGAACACCGGTCCTGCATGTCAGAACCCGCATCCGACTTTGCATGTCCCAGACATGCGGCCCAGCTGCCCGGCGGCCCACCGGGCAAATGCCCGGTCTGCCCTATGGCCAGTCAAGGCCTGTCTCTGGGTGATTACAAATAACCTTGAACATTCTATTCAAGAATCCCAGATATGCTCAATCCTTAGTACACCCTTTTCAAGTTCAGATTGGGTTGCCAAGGAATTCTATATATCCTTCTTGCCCTAATCCCTATCCTATTTGGTTGATCATCAACCTTGTCTTGCCATAGGGATTTGCCCCCTTTTTTTTATACTAACAAACACATCCAGCTTCAGCACAGTTACTAACAAACACATTCAGCTGTAGCTGGAGTGCAGAGTTATCTCCAGTGTTTTTATGACAGTTATGCCTTGTTGCATAGTTACATAATTTGTAAGGTTGAATATAGATATTATTCCATCCAGTTCAACCTGAGTGTGTATGTGTGTTTACATGTCACTACTATTTTCAATAGCCCTGTGCATTGTTTTCACTGAGAAACATACCTGTGAGTTTTTTTAACTTGTCTACACTCCCTGCTGCCACCTCCAACTGTGGAAGGGAGTTCCACATCCTTACCACTGTAAAAGTAAGGAACCTTAGCAGTTTGACATTGACCAACTTCATTGTGTGGCTGCTTATCTTCTTTAGAGACCTTAGGTAAAATGCTACAGTCACAATTTAAAGACTTGTATATATCATATCCCCTTTTAAAAGGTTTCAAATTTGTATTCATTCCTCTTAATTGAGGTCCTCCACCCCCCTTATTAGCTTTGTTGCTCTTCTCTGGACTCTCCCCAGACATCCTTCCTGAGGACAGGTGACCAAAACCGGATGGCATACTGAAGACGTGGCCAAACTAGAGTTTTGCCAAGTAGTAGAATTATACTTGTAGTTCTTGATTAAATACCTTTTTTAATACATGCTAGTAGTCTGCTAGACTTGCTTGCTGCAGCTTTGCATTCAATGACATTGCTGAGTCTGTGACCTAGTAGGACCCCCCGGTCCTTTTTATCCTCAATTCCTCCAGAGGTTTTCTCCTCGGCAAGTAACTTGCATAACTTTATATTTTTAGTTCCCAAATGCATTACTTTACATTTTTCAACATTAAGCTTCATATACCATATAGCTGGCCTCCCCTCTATTTTAACTAGGTCTTCTTGTAAATTTGCTGTATCTTGTTGTGACGTTATTGCCCTGTTTATCTTCATATCATCAGCAAACACTGAGACTGAACTATTCATTCCAACCTTAATTCAGTTTATAACAAGTTAAATTATTATTATTATACAGGTTTTATATAGCGCCAACAGTTTGTGCAGTGCTTTACAACATGAGGGCAGACATTACCATTACATTACAATTTGGTACAAGAGGAATCAGAGGGCCCTGCTTGTTAGAGCTTACAATCTAAAAAGGAAGGGTCAATTGATACAAAAGGTAATAGCTGTGGGGGGATGAGCTGATGGAGGAAGTGAAACGGTGTTAGTTAGAAGCAGGAATGGCTTCTTTGAAGAGAAGGGTTTTCAGGGATCGCCTAAAGATGGATAGATTAGGGGACAGTTGGACAGATTGGGGTAGTGAGTTCCAAAGGATGGGAGAAGCTCTGGAGAAATCCTGGAGGCGAGCATGGGAGGAGGTGACAAGGGAGCTACAGAGTAGGAGCTCTTGGGATGACTGAAGAGAGCGCCTTGGTTGGTATTTTGGGACTAGGTTAGTGATGTAGCTGGGGGCAGAGTTATGGGTGGCTTTGTAAATTATTGTTAGTACTTTGAATTTTATTTGTTGGGTGAGTGGAAGCCAGTGAAAGGAGTGGTCCCAGGACTGAGCCTTGGGGTAGCCCTCTCACAACTCCAGACCATTCAGAAAATATGCCATTATTCCCCACTTTCTGGAAAAACTCTTGAAGCAAGTTTTCTACCCAGGTAAATACTGTATGATTTCACCAATGCCAAAAGACCATAATTTGTACATTAATCATTTATGGTATATTGGATTAAATGTCATGGCGCAATATAGATACTCTATGGGGTTGATTTACTAAAACTGAGGAGTGCAAAATCTGGTACAGCTTTGCATAGAAATCAGCTTCCAGTTTTGTTGTCAAAGCTTAAAGCGGGGGTCCACCTATACCGCCAAAAAAAAAAAAATATTAAAAGTCAGCAGCTACAAATACTGCAGCTGCTGACGTTTAATAAATGGCCACTTACCTGTCCCAGGGTCCAGCGATGTCGGCAGGCGACGCCGAGAACCCGCTCGGTTCTCGGCAGCTGCCGCCGCCATCCTAGGTGAGGGAATCAGGAAGTGAAGCATTGCGGCTTCACTTCCCGGTTCCCTACTGCGCATGCGCGAGTCGTGCTGCGCATCGTAACTGGTCCCCGCTCTCTCCTGGGAGCTGTGTGTTTCCCAGGAGACAGAGCGGAGGGACAGGAAGAGGCATAGACTCCCATGGGAGTCTATGCCGGAAGTGGGTGCAAATACCTGTCTTAGACAGGTATCTGCACCCCCCTCCCCCCTGAAAGGTGGCAAATGTGACACCGGAGGGGGGGAGGGTTCCGAAAAGCGGAAGTTCCATTTTTGTGTGAAACTTCGCTTTAAGGCTGGTTTCTCCGCATCTAATTCGCAATAGCAGGAGACTTTGACCGGCTCTCTATGGAACCCGTTCACATATATCCGCAGCAGGTCCAGTGTGTTTTGCAGAAAAACGCTGTGCGTCTTTTGGTCCGTTTCAGATCCAAATTCAGCCCAAAATTCTGGCTGAAATCGGACCCGAAATGGTGAACCAGGATGCACCAGACCCCTGCTGTGAGACAGATGTGGGGATGGTGTGAACCCAGCCTTAATGAACAAGCCGAATTTAGAAGCTGATTGGCTACCATGCACAGCTACACCAGATTTTGAAATATCCAGTTTTAGTAAATAAACCCCTCTGTCTACAGGCCTTCCTTCATCGACTTTACAACTCACCTACTCATAGAACGTTAAAAGGTTGATCTGGCAAGAGCAGTCTTTCATAAATTTATGTTGGTTATTATTACTAATGATACTATTCTCATCAGCAAATTCTTGGATACAGGCCCCTATCATTTCTTCCGATAGTTTACATACTGTTGATGTTAGGCTGACTGGTCTTTAGTTTTTTATATATATTTTGTTTCTTTTATGAATATCGGTGCCTTGTTTCCTTTTCGCAAATCAGCTGGTACCATTGCATTTAACAAGCTGTCCTTCAAATATTAGGTACAATAGTCTAAAACATTGCTAATTTCATTGAGAACTCATGGGTGTAAGCCATTTGGTCCTGGTGATTTATTCACATTAAGTTTTTCTAGTCTTTTTTGAACACTGGTCTCTGTCACCCACACTGTTACATTCAGTATAATGTTATTAGCATTACTGTCTTGTTCAAATTAAGCTGGCCATGCATGGAAATAAATTTGGCTGGTTCAGAAGGGACCAGAAGAATTTTGATCCACATATTGGCAGGGTTGTTGTACAAAAGTCAATTTACTGATCCACTTTTGTACACCTGCCCTGTTGGATTTCCCTGTTCGATTAGTGCTGCAGACTGTAGCTGGCAGTGCCGATCAGTGTATTGTGATGGCGAGGAAGTCTCCTCTGCTGTCAGAATACAATAGCTCAGTGGGGAGGATTCCTCCATTCATATTGAGTGTGTGGATGGGGAAATCAAGTTATTCTTTTTCCACTGGTTGTAGGGAAAAAAACTTCATTGGGCTGCCTTACACTTTACTGCAGTTAGTATTCTTCACTTCTCTCTTGATGACTATCTCAAGTCAGGTAACCTAATTTGCTAGATGTTATCATCCTTAACCACTTCAATATAGTGCATTTTCACCCCCTTCCTGCCAAAGCCATTTTTTAGCTTTCAGCGCTGTCGCAATTTGAATGGCAATTGCACGGTCATACAACACTGTACCCAGATGAAATTGTTATCATTTTTTTCCCATAAATGGAGATTTCTTTTGGTGGTATTTGTTCACCTCTGCGGTTTTTATTTTTTGCGCAATAAACAAAAGAAGAGTGACAAGTTTGAAAAAAAACACAATATTTTTTACTTTTTGCGATAATAAATATCCAGTTTTTTTTCTTTAAAACTATTTTTTTCTCAGTTTAGGCCGATATGTATTCTTCTACATATTTTTGATTAAAAAAAATTGCAATAAGTGTATATTGATTGGTTTGCGCAAAAGTTATAGCGTCTACAAAATAGGGGATAGATTTATAACATTTTTATTATTTATTTATTTATTTTTTACTAGTAATGGCGGCGATCTGCAATTTTTATTGTGACTGCGATATTGCGGCAGACACATCGGACACTTTTGACACATTTTTGGGACCATTCACATTTATACAGCGATCCATGCTATAAAAATGCACTGATTACTGTATGAATGTGACTGGCAGGGAAGGGGTTAACACTAGGTGGTGATCAAGGGGTTAACTGTGTTTGCTAGGGAGTGTTTCTAACTGTAGGGGGAGGGGACTCACTAGGGGAGGAGACTGATCGGTGTTCCTCTGTACTGGGAACATACCATCGGTTTCCTCTCCTCTGACAGGACCGTGAATCTGAGTGCTTACACACACAGATCCATGGTCCTGCTGTGTTACTGGCAATCGCGGGTGCCCGGCGGACATCGCGGGTGCCCGGCAGACATCGCGGCCACCGTCGGCGGCATGCGCGAGCCCCAGCTGGGTCGGGAAAGCAAGGCTGTCATATGACGCCCGCCCGGAACGAGACCTGCGCTGCCTGGCCGTCAATTGACAGCCGGCAGTCAGCAAGCAGTTAATCTGATAAAATGCTCTAATTTAATGCCTAATTTGGGAAATGGTTTGTCTATGTCCACTCATACTCATTAAATAAATATAGATCCATAAGATCTTATATTGAAGGCCAAAATCATTCCCTGGCCTCGTTTCAGACTTATTGGCAATGCCTAATTATAGATTATGAAGATCTAGAATAGGTAGCAGAGGATCCTTCCTATTCCACTCTGATTGTTTTAACTCATTGGATCAATCTTCTTGAGGAAGGATTCAGTACCCTTCTAACTGAGTCTTCTTCCTTTTCATAAGGCATCACTTTACATCCCTGTTCTGACAGAGATTTACTACCACTCCTTTATTCAAGGTAGACCACTTTCAAGCATCCCTTGTATATCTTTCAATTCCTGGTATTTAACCACTTTCTGCCCGGTCTATAGCAGAATGATGGCCCAGAAGTGGTTCACTGGGTGTCAAATGTCGTCAAGCAAGATAAGCCGCGATCGCGCTCGCCCCAGCGGGCGTGCAGCATGCTGATCGGTGGTGTGGTGTGTCACTATGACACACCGCATCTCCGATCATGGTAAAGAGCCTCTGAACCAGGAAGTGCCTGTAATCGGCTTTTTTCGGTTCGTGCTGACAGCTCTCCTGTCAGAGGGGGGTGTGCACTGATAATCAGCACATTGATTATCAGCATAGCCCCATCAGAGGTGCCCAACACAATGCTAATGAGTGCCCACCCAAATTCCAAAGAGTGCCCACCCAAATTGCCAATCAATGCTCATCAAAGTGCCAATCGGTGCCCATCAATAACGCTCGTCAGTGCCCTTCACAGATGCCAATCAGTGCCCATCAGTGATGCCTGTCAATACCTCCCAGTTGCCTATCAGTGCCATCTATTAGTGCCCATCAGTGCTGCCTATCAGTGCCCATTAGTGCCGCCTATCAGTGCCACCTATCAGTGCCCATCAGTGCTGCATATCCCGTGTAGCCTATCAGTGCCCATCAATTCTACATATTAGTGCCTCCTCATCAGTGCCCATCACTCTCACCTTATCAGTGCCACCTCATTAGGGCCCATTAGTGCAGCCCCATCAGTGCCCGTCAGTGAAGGAGAAAACAACATTTTATAACAGAAACTAAGAAAAACTTTTTTTTTTCAAAAATGTTGGTCGTTTTTAGTTTGTTTAGTTAAAAATCGAAAACACCAGTGGTGATCAAATACCACCAAAATAAAGCTCTATTTGTGGGAAGAAAATGATAAAAAATTAGTTTGGGTGCAATGTTGTATGACCGCACAATTGTCATTCAAAGTGTGACAGCTTTGAAAGCTGAAAATTGTCCAGGGAAGGAAGGGGGAAAAGTGCCCTGTATTGAAGTGGATAAGCAGGACCTCTTATGCATAGAGTACACTCTATAACTTAATTTTATTCTGGTCACACTCCTACCATTTTTTGCCAGAACTGGTGTATTGACTAATATAGGCCTTTCCTAGTTGTGTCTTTAATCCTGCAGCTAGTATTGCTTTTATACAAAACTGAGGCATTCTGGGAGTAAAAGGGGTAATACTGGCTAGTCAATGTTGTTTTTGTTTGCCAATGTTCAAATCCTTCTGTAGGCAGCAGCATAACCCTGTTGTCTCTGAATCCTGTTTCCCTCAACAAACTCCCAACAATTTGGAGTTAATAATGAGAATAAAAATCTGATTATCAGTGATACATATGTCTCAAAGCTTATTTTGCGTAAACTGCTATTTTGCCCAAAAAATTTGTAATATACAGTATTAAAAGATAACATTCAAATTCTATTTTAGACCCAAAGCTAAGTTTTAATGAATTTAATTTAATCTTTTTCTTAAACATCTTTGAAGTACATAGTTACTGAGCGATTCATCTTAGTAAATGTAATTTCTATTTTGAACAGATAATTAACTGTCAATGATGTAGCCTCAAAGGAAATTCATGACTTTCATATTCATTGCAATAAAAAGACATATCATTGTCCTATTGGTAACAGTGTCACACTAACACTGACAATGACTCAACTTTGAAACCACAACACTTTTCTGTGTATACTAATAGGTGCTAATTAGGCTGTGTTAGAAATGTAAAACTGTCCAATTGATGCCTACGTTTTGTAGGTATTTATTTATGTATTTATTTATTTTTGTGTAATCACATTTGATTAAAGTTTTCAACAAACATAAAATATTCTGACAACAAGAAATGTACAATCATACAAGGTCCATGTCAGTACAACAAATTAAAATTTCTTTGAAACAATCTATAAAATGGACAGATCAATATAAGGAATACAATCATACCAGTTCTGTTTCATTGTTTTTTATTAAAGTTTTCACAAAAACAAAGAATGAATACATCCATATGTAAGTATAGCTGTCATACATTATATTACTCTAAATAGATTTCCAAAGAATAGAACTGCATGACTTAGATTAGATTTAACAACTAAATTTCAGTGAATAGATTGTTTCCAACCACTATCTATTATCAAATACAGGGCGGACAGTGAAACCCCCCCCCTTCCCCCAGACACCCCTTCTGGGAGCAAACTGTGTCCAGGGAGAGGGTATCCCACTCACCCCCCCCCCACATCTGTGCATTTAAGTTGCCAAAACACTTGCTGGTTTTCACTAAAATTTAATTTCCGTTAGTCTACAGTGTGGGGACATAAGGATATAATTCAGAGGAGAATTAACAAATAGGATGTAAGACAGGATAATGCAGAATGCGGATAATAAGTCCAACGTAAACTTAGGTACTAAACAAAAATAAAACATTAACTACAACAAGGAAAAAAAGAAAAGGGAGAAAAAGAAAAAAAGGAGTCACCAACATAGAATTGCAACCATTTAAAAGAATGTATTTGTATCAGTGTACCAATGAGGAATCTCTGGAAATCTTGAAGACCATGGTAACCAGTTAGCCTGGAAATTTTTCATTGAGTTAGACGAATATGCAAAGAACTTTTCATAAAGGTATTGAGGTTTTTACTCTATGTATTACTTCATTTATGCTAGGTATATTATCTGTTTTCCATTTTGAGGTAATGGATAGGCATGCTGCTATCAAGATGTGGATGGTTATGCATCTGTATTTCACGGGTATATTATTGTCGATCCCTAGGTTGAGGAGGGCTAGAGCAGGTTTGGGGGTAAGAATGATTCCTGGGATGTTAGCTATTAGGGAGAATACTGAGTTCTAGAAACTCCTCACAGACTTACATCCCCATAGTATATGAAATATCGCTCCTTTAGAGCCACATTGTCTCCAACAGGAGTCTTTAGTACCTTTAAAAATATGCAATAGTCTAATCGGTGTTAGCTTCTGTACAATATTTTGAGAGACAGGTCCCAATGGTTAATGCAATGAGAGTAATTATAGTTAGTTTGAGTAGCTTTGAGCCAGTCTGTTAGAGCAAACTTATTTTTTAAATCCCTCTCCCAGTTTAACATGCTCATAGTTTTAGTTTGGGTGTGTGTGTTTTTTTGTAGAACCATGAGAGTCCTTTAGTTTTGATAAAGGAGGTGGTTAGGTATTCCCATATGTCTGATCTTAAGGAAACAAAGGTATTTGGGTTTTTGATGTGGTAGTGATGCAATTGGATATTTGCGTATGATGGTGTTAGTTGACTTTTGGCTATGAATTGTTTATATGTGGTGTTCTTAGGGCAAGTTATCTCATCTATTTTTATTGAGGGGATGAGGTATTCGTACATACTTAGGGTGATGTCTTTCTTATGTGAGGGTTTACTGTTATCAATTTGTGCGTTTAAAACCCTCCACGCGGTCACCATTGCATCAATAGACGGGACTTTGGAATAATGTAATGGTTTATATGTTAACGTAGCTAATAGAAGTGAAGGTAGGTCTCTTTGTGAAGTTATTGTTTGTTCTATCTGTACCCATAATTTATCTGTTGTCTGATGGAACCAAGACTTGGCTTGATCCAATAACGCTGCAGTGTAATATTTGAATAGGTTAGGAAATCCCGTTCCTCCTCTCTGCCTTTGTTTTTGTAAGATAGAGTATGAGAGTCTCGCTAGTTTACCAGCCCATACAAATTTCCTTAATGCCGCGTACACACGGTCGGACTTTTCACCTGCAAAAGTCCGACGGACGCCGCCGGACAAAGTCCGGCGGAAAGTCCGACCGTGTGTGGTCTCCATCGGACTTCCGACGGACCGTTTCGGTCGGATTTTTGCGGAAATCCGACGTACTTTAGATTTGAAGCCTGCTTCAAATCTTTACGTCGTACCTCCGCCGGACTCAGTTCCTGACGGAAAGCCCGTTCGTCTGTATGCTAGTCCGAAGGACCAGATACGACGGAGGAGCAGGTTGCTGCATCTCGTGCTCGCTGCAATAGGAAAAACAAATCTTCCTATTGCGGCGAGCGCGGGGCATACCAGGCCCTTAGGTCTGGTATGGATTATAAAGGGGAACCCCTACGCCGAAAAAACGGCGTGGGGTCCCCCTAAAATCCATACCAGACTCCGATCCGAGCACGCAGCCTGGCCGGTCAGGAAAGGGGGTGGGGACGAGCGAGCGCCCCCCCCCTCCTGAACCGTGCCAGGCCGCATGCCCTCAACATGGGGGGTGGGTGCTTTGGGGGAGGGGGGCGCCCTGCGCCCCCCCCCCCAAAGCACCTTGTCCCCATGTTGATGAGGACAAGGGCCTCTTCCCGACAACCCTGGCCGTTGGTTGTCGGGGTCTGCGGGCGGGGGCTTATCGGAATCTGGGAGCCCCCTTTAATAAGGGGGCCCCCAGATCCCGGCCCCCCACCCTATGTAAATGAGTATGGGGTACATGGTACCCCTACCCATTTACCTAGGTAAAAAGTGTCAGTAATAAAACACAACACAGGTTTTTAAAATAATTTATTAAACAGCTCCGGGGGGGTCTTCTTCCGTCTTCGGGGGTCCCTCCGGTTCATCTTCTCCCGGCGTCCGGTTGGTTCTTCTCCGCTCTCCGGCCTCTTCTCCCGGTGTCCCAGGTCTTCGGCCGGCCCCTCCGCTATCTTCAGGTAGCTCTATTGCTAGCGGAGGTCCGGACTTCTGGGCTTCTTGGCTTCTTGGCTTCTTGTGTTCTCTTCTCTTCTCTTCCCCCAGATGTTGACACGACGCTCTCTCCGGCTGGACTGGTCTCTGAGGGCTGCGTTGTGACTTATATAGGCGGAGACCCCGCCCCCATATGATGTCACAGTCCCTGGGCATGCTGGGACTGTGACGTTTTAGGGGGCGTGGTCGACCACGCCCCCTAAAACGTCACAGTCCCAGCATGCCCAGGGACTGTGACATCATATGGGGGCGGGGTCTCCGCCTATATAAGTCACAACGCAGCCCTCAGAGACCAGTCCAGCCGGAGAGAGCGTCGTGTCAACATCTGGGGGAAGAGAAGAGAAGAGAACACAAGAAGCCAAGAAGCCAAGAAGCCCAGAAGTCCGGACCTCCGCTAGCAATAGAGCTACCTGAAGATAGCGGAGGGGCCGGCCGAAGACCTGGGACACCGGGAGAAGAGGCCGGAGAGCGGAGAAGAACCAACCGGACGCCGGGAGAAGATGAACCGGAGGGACCCCCGAAGACGGAAGAAGACCCCCCCGGAGCTGTTTAATAAATTATTTTAAAAACCTGTGTTGTGTTTTATTACTGACACTTTTTACCTAGGTAAATGGGTAGGGGTACCATGTACCCCATACTCATTTACATAGGGTGGGGGGCCGGGATCTGGGGGCCCCCTTATTAAAGGGGGCTCCCAGATTCCGATAAGCCCCCGCCCGCAGACCCCGACAACCAACGGCCAGGGTTGTCGGGAAGAGGCCCTTGTCCTCATCAACATGGGGACAAGGTGCTTTGGGGGGGGGGCGCAGGGCGCCCCCCTCCCCCAAAGCACCCACCCCCCATGTTGAGGGCATGCGGCCTGGTACGGTTCAGGAGGGGGGGGGCGCTCGCTCGTCCCCACCCCCTTTCCTGACCGGCCAGGCTGCGTGCTCGGATCGGGGTCTGGTATGGATTTTAGGGGGACCCCACGCCGTTTTTTCGGCGTAGGGGTTCCCCTTTATAATCCATACCAGACCTAAGGGCCTGCGACGGGGCTCGCAAGGTTTCAATCTCGCCAAAAAAAGCGGCGAGATTGAATTCCTTTTCTAGTCCCGTCGTACCAAAGTTAGGTTCAAAATGAACGGACTTGTCCGTGTGTGGGAAAGTCCGTTCCTTCTGAAAGTCCGGCGGAAGTCCGTCGGGAAGACCGGATTCCGGAAAGTCCGGCCGTGTGTAGGCAAGTCCGGCCGTTCAGAAAGTCCGGCGGTAGTCCGCCGGAAGTCTGGCGGCAAGTACGTCGGACCTAGCTTTCTAGAAAGTCCGACCGTGTGTACGCGGCATAAGAGTTTGTCAACCGTAGTAAAGAAGTTTTCAGGCAAAAGGATAGGAATAGTTTGAAAATAGTATATTATTTTTGGCAATACAGTCATTTTAAAAGCAGCTATCCTCCCTAGCCAGTTGAGTTTGTGTGATGAGAGGTCATTTTTTATTGTATTTATTAGGGCAGGGTAATTATGGTCAAATACAGAGCTGGAGGGGTAGGAGAAGTTTATCCCTAGGTACTTCAAATATTTTGTGGCCCATTGAAATGGAAATTTAGTCTTCAATATATGAAGCATATTGTTGCGAATGTGTATAGGAAGAATAGAGGATTTGGTGATATTAACCTCCCTGGCGGTATGATTATTTTGGATTTTAGGTGCTGAAAGCGGTACAATTATTTTGCATGGAAATTTGGCGTTTTATATTGTAGGCCTGTAATTCTTAACAATAACACACTTAAATCTGTCCAAACAAGAGTCTAGTAGATATCCCAGGTATGATAAAGTTTGAAACACAAAAACATATTTTATAATATAATAAATAAAAATAAATAATTAAAAAAAAAAAAATAATAATAATAAAATACATTTCCCCACGATTCACTATCGTTCAATTCTGCAAGTGTTCTAATTTACTATCGCTGTTTTCTAGCTGGTCTAAAGCCACTTTTGATGTAAAGGGACAATTTTTGGGTGCTATGGACAATCTCCAGTTTCCAGGCAGAAAGAACAGTATTTATAATAAAACTGCATGCAGGGCATAGGACAAAGCACTGGGGACAAAAGGGATGTGGAATAATTTTATACAGTACTGTGATCTGTAAGATTACAGTACTGTATGTGTTATGATTTTTGCAATTTTTTGAATTTGCCGCCAGACTCCGCCCCGTGCGTTGCGACGCTCGCAGGGAACGGAGCCTGGCACGGAGAGGCTTCGGAGGAGGATGGAGCCCGCAGACACAGCAGGGGACATCTCAGGATCCCAGGGACAAGGTAAGTAAAGCCACACCAGGATCCTGCGATGTAATCCCGAGTGTGGCTCGGGGTTACCGCTAATGGTCCTGAATTTTAACCCCGAGCCACACTCGGGAAAACCGCCAGGGAGGCTACGTTTATAATATGAAATATTTCCAAATTCATTAAGTAATTGTTGTGTTCTATCAAGCGAAGTTTCTGGTGAAGTTAAGGTCAATACCACATCATCCGCAAATAATCCAATTTTATGGTCCATGTCTGTTACTTTAATGCCAGTAATAAGGGTGTCTTGTCTGATAGCTTCCGCTAGAGGCTCCATCACCAGTGAAAAAATCAATGGCGATAGGGGGCAACCCTGGCGAGTCCCATTTGTTATATAGAATTTATCAGACATAGTGTTTGAAGTGTATACTTGTGCAGTTGGGACCGTGTATAATGCAGATATAGCTGAATGAATAGAGCCCTTAAGGCCAAATTTGATGAGTGTTTCAGATAGGTATCCCCAGTGAACCCGATCAAATGCTTTTTCAGCATCAAGTGTCAGCAACACTGTGGGCACCTTATGCATTTCTGCAATTTTGAGAAGGTTGAAAATTCTGCGAGTTCCATCTGGGGCTTGTCTACCTTTAACAAATCCTACTTGATCCGCTTTTATTAGGTGAGGGGTTACTTCTGCTAGACGGTTAGCTAAAATTTTTGAGTATACTTTTAAATCTGTATTGAGAAGGGATATGGACCGAAAATTTTGAGGGGCATCTGGATTTTTTCCTGGTTTTGGGAGGGCCAATATTACTGCTTGGAGCATTTCTTCCGGGAATAAGGTAGAGATAGTAGCTTTTTGGAAAAGTTTGTTCATATATGGCACTAGAGTGTTTGAGAAAGCTTTAAAGTACTCTGCTGAGAAGACGTCAGCACCTGGTGATTTCTTGTAGGGTAAAGATTGTATGACTTGAGAGATTTCTTTATCTGTGATGGCAGAATTTAGGTAATGTAGTTTTTCATTATCTAGGGAAGGAAGGTTGACAGATTGAAGAAAGTTGTTAATCGCAATGTCAGTAGGTTGGGGTGTTGCGGGATCTGACTTTAAATTATATAGTTGCTTATAGTATTTGCAAAAGGCATTGGCTATATCTTGCAATAGTGCAATACAGTTTTTGACGTAGTAGGATCCATAATGTGTGGAAGTTTGGATTTCTGCTGTTTCTTTCGGATGTAGGCCGCCAAGAATTTGCCAGCTTTATTTCCTTGGGTGTAGTAAGTGGCCTTGAATCTCTGTAGGTAGAATTGGTGTTCTGAAATTAAGTACGATCGAACCTCCTGTCTGGTTTGCATCAATACTGAATGTAAATGAGGGGAAGGATTGGATTTGTGCTGCATTTCAAGAGAGTTTAGCCAGTAATGTAGTCAGTCCCTGTAATTTCCTCTTTTTTTCCCTTGAAGCTGCCTGGAGAAGTAGGCCCCTGCTATACGCTTTGTGCGCACCACAAAGTGAATATGTTAGTAATATTAGTAACTCTCCTAGCTGCCAGGGGTAGAACTCCTCCAGTGAGAGTGGGGGGGCAGCAAAGGGAAAGGAAAGACAGATTCTGGTGGTAGGGGACTCAATTCTTAGAAGGACAGAGAGGGCAATCTGTAACCAAGACCTGAAGCGCCGAACAGTATGTTGTCTACCGGGCGCTCGGGTTCGGCACATCACGGACCTTTTGGACAGATTACTGGGAGGGTCTGGGGAAGACCCGGCTGTCATGGTGCACGTTGGCACCAATGACAAAGTCAGAGGCAGATGGAGTGTCCTAAAGAACGATTTTAGGGACTTAGGAGCTAAATTGAGGAAAAGGACCTCCAAGGTAGTATTCTCAGGAATACTACCGGTACATCGAGCCACACCAGAAAGGCAGAGGGAGATTAGGGAAATAAACAAGTGGCTGAAGAGCTGGTGTAGTAAGGAGGGGTTTGGGTTCCTGGAGGACTGGGCCAACTTCTCAGTCGGTAACCAGTACTATAGAAGGGACGGACTGCACCTAAATGAGGAGGGTGCAGATCTGCTGGGAATGAAGATGGCCAAAAAGTTAGAGGGGTTTTTAAACTAGGCGATGGGGGGGAGGGTCCAGAGACAGAGATAGCCATCGCGGAAGATATTCCAGAGGGTAGTATTGGGGCATTAGTGGTAGGTTAACCAAAGCACAAAAACACAAGGTGAGTATAGTAGCAAGTCCAAGTTGCAATCTTGAAACACCCAATACGAGGACAATATGCGACCGGTCTAAACTATGTGGCATGTTCACCAATGCCAGGAGCATGGCGGACAAGATGGGTGAACTAGAGATACTGTTGTACAAGGAGGATTTGGATTTTGTGGGAATTTCAGAGACCTGGTTCAACAGCTCTCATGATTGGCTGGCAAACATTCAAGGGTTTACCCTACACCGCAAGGATAGAGATAGTAAAAAAGGGGGAGGGGTATGCCTATATATCAAGAATAATGTAGAAGCGAATGTGAGAGATGACATCACCGAGGGAGCTAGAGAGGAGGTGAAATCCTTATGGGTAGAGCTCCAAAGGGATGAAGCTAAGGGGAAAATAACACTGGGAGTATGCTATAGGCCCCCTAACCTGAGGGAAGAAGTGGAGACGGATCTCCTATCACAAATTGGATTAGCAGCAAGGATGGGAAGTGTTATCATAATGGGGGATTTTAATTATCCAGACATAGACTGGGCGGAGGGAACCACGCATTCATTTAAGGCTCGCCAGTTCCTTAATGTCTTTCAGGACAATTTTATGGGTCAGATGGTAGACGCACCAACTAGAAATAAAACATTACTGGATCTACTGATTACCAACAATACAGATCCGGTCACGGATGTGGAAATACGGGGCAATTTAGGTAACAGCGATCACAGGTCAATTAGTTTCAGTATAAATCACACAAATAGGAAACATGAAGGGAACACAAAGACACTGAATTTCAAAAGAGCCAACTTCCCTAAACTACAAACCTTGCTAAAAGGCATAAATTGGGATAATATATTAAGAACAAAGAATATGGAGGAGAAATGGGTTTGCTTTAAGAGCATATTAAATAAGGGCATTAGCCAATGTATTCCATTGGGTAATAAATTTAAAAGAGCGAACAAAAATCCTGGATGGCTTAACTCCAATGTAAAAATGCATATAAAAGCAAAGGAGAAGGCCTTCAAAAAATACAGGGTTGAGGGATCATCTTCAGCATTCAGACTTTATAAAGAATGCAACAAGAAATGTAAGGGTGCAATTAGGACGGCTAAGATAGAACATGAACGACACATAGCGGAGGAGAGCAAAAAAAATCCCAAGAAATTCTTTAAGTATGTAAACAGTAAAAAAGGGAGGACAGACCATATTGGCCCCATAAAGAATGAGGAAGGACATCTGGTTACAAAGGATGGGGAGATGGCGAAGGTATTGAATTTATTCTTCTCCTCAGTCTTCACGAGTGAATCGGGGGGCTTCAGTAACCAAAATTGCAGTGTTTATCCTCATGACACAACACAGGAAGCACCTCCATGGTTAACAGAGGACAGAATTAAAATTAGACTTGAGAAACTTAACATTAATAAATCACCGGGACCAGATGGCTTGCATCCGAGGGTACTTAGGGAACTCAGTCAAGTGATTGCCAGACCGTTGTTCCTAATTTTTACAGACAGTCTATTGACTGTAATGGTACCAGCTGATTGGAGAAAAGCCAATGTAGCACTAATATTTAAAAAGGGCCCAAAATACATCCCTGGGAATTACAGACCAGTTAGCCTAACATCAATAGTATGTAAACTCTTGGAGGGGATGATAAGGGACTATATACAAGATTTTAGTAATAAGAACGATATCATTAGCAGTAATCAGCATGGATTCATGAAGAATCGTTCTTGCCAAACCAATCTATTAACCTTCTATGAGGAGGTGAGTTGCCATCTAGATAAAGGAAGGCCCGTAGACGTGGTGTATCTGGATTTTGCAAAAGCATTTGACACAGTTCCCCATAAACATTTACTGTACAAAATAAGGACTGTTGGCATGGACCATAGGGTGAGTACATGGATTGAAAACTGGCTACAAGGGCGAGTTCAGAGGGTGGTGATAAATGGGGAGTACTCAGAATGGTCAGGGGTGGGTTGTGAGGTTCCCCAGGGTTCTGTGCTGGTACCAATCCTATTTAATTTGTTTATAAACGACCTGGAGGATGGGATAAACAGTTCAATCTCTGTATTTGCAGACGATACTAAGCTAAGCAGGGCAATAACTTCTCCACAGGATGTGGAAACCTTGCAAAAAGACCTGAACAAATTAATGGGGTGGGCGACTACATGGCAAATGAGGTTTAATGTAGAAAAATGTAAAATCATGCATTTGGGTGGCAAAAATATGAATGCAATCTATACACTGGGGGGAGAACCTCTGGGGGAATCTAGGATGGAAAAGGACCTGGGGGTCCTAGTAGATGATAGGCTCAGCAATGGCATGCAATGCCAAGCTGCTGCTAATAAAGCAAACAGAATATTGGCATGCATTAAAAGGGGGATCAACGCAAGAGATAAAACGATAATTCTCCCACTCTACAAGGCTCTGGTCCGGCCGCACCTGGAGTATGCTGTCCAGTTCTGGGCACCAGTCCTCAGGAAGGATGTACTGGAAATGGAGCGAGTACAAAGAAGGGCAACAAAGCTAATAAAGGGTCTGGAGGATCTTAGTTATGAGGAAAGGTTGCTAGCACTGAACTTATTCTCTCTGGAGAAGAGACGCTTGAGAGGGGATATGATTTCAATTTACAAATACTATACTAGTGACCCCACAATAGGGATAAAACTTTTTCGCAGAAGAGAGTTTAATAAGACTCGTGGCCACTCATTACAATTAGAAGAAAAGAGGTTTAACCTTAAACTACGTAGAGGGTTCTCTACTGTAAGAGTGGCAAGGATGTGGAATTCCCTTCCACAGGCGGTGGTCTCAGCGGGGAGCATTGATAGCTTCAAGAAACTATTAGATATTCACCTGAATGACCGCAACATACAGGGATATGTAATGTAATACTGACACATAATCACACACATGGGTTGGACTTGATGGACTTGTGTCTTTTTTCAACCTCACCTACTATGTAACTATGTAACTATGTATCTGGGGTATCATTATGAAGGAAAAAATCTTTGATCTGATCACGCAATCTGTCTCTATGTTTGGGATTATTAAGTATAGATATGTTATTGCACCACAAATGCACTGGTGTCGCCGTGTTCTGTTCTTTAATTGAAAGTGAGACAGGTGCGTGATCAGACCAAGTAATTGAGTGAATCTTAGCTGATATAACATTATTAAGTATAGACAAGTCAGATGCAAATAAATCGATTCTTGAATATGACTGGTGGGGGGCTGAGTAATAGGTAATGAATTTAAGAAGGATTGGAGTTCGCTACGTGTTGAGCGTTGTGGGGAAGAACAATCTAAGTGCTTATTGGGTACACAATTTAAATCACCACAATACAGTACTAAGCCTTTCTTAACATTGTCAACCTTTTTTTTGAGGGTATGCAAGAAAGGTAATTGTCTACAGTTCGGAGCATATAGGTTAATTATAGTATACATAGCATTGTTCAACTCACAAACTAGTATAATATATCTCCCTGACTTATCTTTTATCAAATCATGCAAATGAAATGCAACATTCTGATTAATAGCAACCAGCACTGGAGATGTGGAGAAAAGGGAGTACAGCACCAAAATGCCCCCTCCCCCCTTTGTTCCAAGTTGCTGCATTCACCTGTTCTCAAAAAGAGTTCTTGTGATAAAGTCCTCAGTAGACTGTTGAAGGGAGCTAAAAAAAACTGAGAGATGAGGAAAAATAAACAGATGGATGCCACAGAGTTTAGAAAAAGAGTATTGTGTCATTAATAGGTACCATCATCCTATGAATGTTTAGAGCAATATTATTTGAAAGAGAAAACAGCTAGGACCTCTCCAATTGGCGGTACCAAAGAGGTATGGACAAGGGTATACAATTTATTGAAAAATAAAGCATTAAAAGGTCCATAATAGGACACCATTATAAATGAACAATAACATAATACAAGGATGTTTACAGCAATGTTGACAAAAAAGTTTTTGTGTAGTGCCCACACAGGTAAGTGAAGGCAGTTAATTTAGTACGAACGTGACCTCTACAGTTTCGCGGTCAAGCCGCTTCTTCAGGAGGCGTCCTAGTACAATTTCTACAGAATAAAAAAATCAACATTACTAAAGCAGCTATACATTTAGATAGGTGTAGCAATGTAGTAAAGATGCAGAATATTGACATTGGAGAAAGTAGTCATTGATTTGTATTGCACTCACCAACCTTGGCCCACAAGGGCTAGAACGACACTGTGAGACGCCCACAGCGGGCATTCCCCCGGGTGCGGGCAAGGGGGGCACTTTGGATATACTACTGGTGTAGAATCAGAAAATAAATAATTGTAAACCTGAGGTTATATTATAAGATGTAAAAACCACCTCGGTGTATGGAATAAGAATAAATGTGGTAGAAAAAAAGGGAAGGGGAGAGAAAGGGGGGAGGGGGGGGAGAATGAGGAAGAGGGGGGAAGAAGGGGGGAGAGGGGGGCGGGGGGGAAGGGGGGAAGAATAGGGAAATAGGGGGAGGGGGGAAGGAGGGGGAAGGGGAGGGAAAGGGGGGGAAAAAAGGGGGGGGAAGCGGATAGGGGGAAAAAAGGGGGGGGGAGGGGGAGGAAAGAGAGAAAGGAAGGGGAGGGGGGGGGAGTGGGAAAGAGGGGAATGGGGGGGAAAGGAGGGGAATGAGGGGGAGGAAAAACCATGTGTTCACTTGGATGCATCTTTTCAGATGCTCTAAACCCTTAGCAAATTAGTACTAAAATTGTAATGCTACATGTTTATCCCTCAAAGGCTTCCCGTGATGACATGTATTTTGGGCTAAAACGGCTGTTGAATTCCTACCATGGTTCTGGGTGTTGATAGCCATTGCAATTGATTAAACCCTAAATATCTCAGCAACGGTGGGTTTATACTCTTTAAGCTCTCTTAAGAATAATATCTGCTCCTATGTGGTGGGCCCTTCATGTCTGCTCTTCCTGTTTCTATCCCCATTCCCCTGACCTTCCTCTCTTTCTCCCACTGTCCCTTCCCCCTTTTTTCCTCCCCCTCATTCCCCTCCCCCCCCATTCCCCTCTTTCCCGCTCCTTCTTCCCCCCCTCCCCATCCTTTCTCTCTTTCCTCCCCCTCCCCCCTTTTTTACCCCTATCCGCTTCCCCCCCTTTTTCCCCCCTTTCCCTCCCCTTCCCCCCCTCTTCCCATTCTTGCTTCAACCTCCCTTTCCCCCTGCCCCCTCTCCCCCCTTCTCCCCCCCCTCTTCCTCATTCTCCCCCCCCTTTCTCTCCCCTTCCCTTCTTTCCTACCACATTTATTCTTATTCCATACACCGAGGTGGTCTTCACATCTTATAATATAACCTCAGGTTTACAATTATTTATTTTCTGATTCTACACCAGTATATCCAAAGTGCCCCCCTTGCCCGCACCCGGGGGAATGCCCGCTGTGGGCGTCTCACAGTGTCGTTCTAGCCCTTGTGGGCCAAGGTTGGTGAGTGCAATACAAATCAATGACTACTTTCTCCAATGTCAATGTTCTGCATCTTTACTACATTGCTACACCTATCTAAATGTATAGCTGCTTTAGTAATGTTGATTTTTTTATTCTGTAGAAATTATACTAGGACGCCTTCTGAAGAAGCGGCTTGACCGCGAAACTGTAGAGGTCACGTTCGCAAGTACTAAATTAACCGCCTTCACTTACCTGTGTGGGCACTACACAAAAACGTTTTTGTCAACATTGCTGTAAACATCCTTGTATTATGTTATTGTTCATTTATAATGGTGTCCTATTATGGACCTTTTAATGCTTTATTTTTCAATAAATTGTAAGATTTTATATACCCTTGTCCATACCTCTTTGGTACCGCTATAGTCCTAAACTCCCTTCTCCTGGAAGAGTTAGGACCCAATTGGAGAGGTCCTAGCTGTTTTCTCTTTCAAATAATATTGCTCTGAGAGAAGATGAAGATGAAACATTTCAGAGGTTTGAAGGAATCAGATCAGTTTCCAAAGATGTGTAAAAAGGAATATAGTTGGCCCAGTGTAATGACGAAATGTCCGGGTAAGTTTAATACTGAGATACGGAAGGGCATGTGTACAGGATTTTAAGAGGAAGGAAGTCTAAATAGATGCCAGTACAGAAGCAGGGAGGTTATTATTAAGCGCTTCTGATTTATTCAGATGGACTTATAGGCTTGAGATCCAAAGTCAGTTAGGGCCTTAAATAGACTGGGCAAGGTCACAATTGGTTCTGTAATAGATATCAACAAATCATTGGCAAATAACATGCTTTTGTGGATCTTACTTGCACTTTGAATACATCGAATGTCCGGGTTTGATCTAATTGCTAATCATTTCTATTGCAATAATAATGATGATAAGGGGCGACCCTGTCTAGTATCTGTCTGTAGGGACGAGCTTCGAGTTTGACTCGAACATTGCATGTTCGACCGTTCGTCGAATTACAAACGATATGGGCCATTCACGCCAAATTCGAGTGGCGCGTCACGGCCTATAATTCACTGCGGCATCGCAGTGCATTGCTGATGATTACAGCGCTGTCTGTACAAAGAAACGTAATTGGCCAAAGCCATGGTGACTTTGGCCAATTATGGCTCAGGGGGTTTAATACACACCCCACACTATATAAGGCCGCCTGCACGTCGGCCCTGTGTAGTGTGTTCCGGCATTGAGAGAGAGATAAAGAGAGAGAGAGTCAGTGTCATTTGATTTAAGTTAGATAGAGTAGGCAGGTGAGTCAGTTAGCTGCACTTACAGTACATTGTGTATATATATGCATCCTAGGTGTTGTATATATATATATATATATATATATATATATATATATATATATATATATATATATAGATATCTAGAGGCAACAGTGCTGGTCGTGGAGACGGTGAATCCTCATCAGCACGTGGCCGTGGGACACGCTTGTCCTTTTTTTGGCAGCTGGCCGTGTTGAGCCACAACATGCGGAAGACTTAGTAGAGTGGATGACCAAGCCGTCCTCATCCTCCTCATCCTCTCTCACCCAGGCTCAGGGTACTTTGTCTGGCAAATCAGCTGCCAACACAGCCTCGGCTCAATGGCATCAGTCACTCCTTCCCTAGCCCCACCATGTCCTCCTGAGGAGTCCCCAAACTGTTTGACCTCAGTGTTGGATACATGCTCTAGGAAGATGCCCAGCATTTTGAAGGCTCCGATGATGGTACCCAGCTAGAGGAAGGCAGTAACATGAGCCCAGAGAGAGGGGGTGCCCAAGAAGGACAGCAATCTGGCAGTCATGTTCCCCCAGCTGCAGCATACTGCCAGCTTTGCTCCAGTGATGAGGAGGGAGGGGATGATGAGGTCACTGACTCCACGTGGGTGCCTGATAGGAAAGAGGAGGAGGCATATCACCAATGAGGCAGAATGCCCTCCAGGGGCCAGCTTAAGGGCATCACAACGCAGAGCTCTGCATGTGCAGAGCGCTGCTGTCTCTGTGCGTTATTCCAAAAGTTCTTTGGTGTGGGCTTTTTTTGAGATGAGTGCATCAGATCCCACCGCTGCTATTTGCAACATATGTCTCAAGTGTATCTTGCATGGCCAAAACATCACCCGCTTGGGCACCACATGCTTGACCAGACATAAGTCGATCTGACATGCAGTTTGTTGGCAAGCATACCTAAAAGACCCACACCAAAGAACAAAGAGGACCTCTCATTGCTCCTCATCAGCTGGGATCTCCAACCCCACTATACCTTTAGTCCTCTCACCTGCACTGAGAGGAATGAAGGTGTAGAATTAGATGTGTCACAGCCAAGTACTTGGGGGCATTCTGCTATCGGTACACTAACGTCAGATTGTACCAGGCAAATTTCCCTGCCCCAGCTGCTGCACCGCCGAAAGAAGTTCGCTCCCAGCCATCCACATGCCCAGCGGTTGAATGCTAGCTTGGCAAAATTGCTAGCACTTCAACTGCTGCCTTTTCAGTTGGTAGACTCTGCCCCCTTCCGTGAGTTTGTGGAATGTGCGGTTCCTCAGTGGCAGGTTCCCAAATGCCACTTTTTCTCACAGAAGGCGATTCCGGCTCTCTACCGGCATGTGGAAGGCAATGTCTTGGCCTTGCTGGACAGGGCGGTCAGCAGTAAGGTGCATATTACCGCTGATTCATGGTCCAGCAGCCATGGACAGGGACGTTACCTATCTTTCACCGCGCACTGGGTGACTCTTCTGGCAGCTGGGAAGGATGCAGGACAGGGTGCAGTAGTGTTGGAGGTTGTTCCGCCACCACGCCTCCAAAATTCTAGTAGTGGTGATTCGGCCACACCTCTCTCCTCCACCCCCTCCTCTTCTTCTTGCTCCATGGCCTCTTCCTGTGCTAATTTGTCCTTGGAACCAACGGTGCTCTGTAGGCATTCAAGGGGCTACGCAAGCACGCAGGCAAAAAGATGCCATTCAGTGCTTGAGCTGGTGTGCTTGGGGCACAGGAGCCACACTGGGGCAGAGATTCTGTCAGCTCTGCAGGGGCAGGTTCAGAGGTGGTTGATGCCAGGCCAGCTTAAGCAAGGTATGGTGGTTTGCGACAATGGCACCAACCTCCTCTCTGCTCTCCAACAGGGACAACCGACCCATGTGCCCTGTTTGGCTCATGTCCTTAACTTGGTGGTGCAGCGGTTCTTGGGCAGGTACCCAGGCTTACAGGATGTCCTGAGGCAGACCAGGAAAGTCTGTGTGCATTTCCACAGGTCATATAATGCCAGTGCTTGGCTGGCTGACCTCCAAAAGCAATTTAACCTGCCCAAGAACGTCTAATCTGTGACATGCCCACCAGGTGGAACTCAATGCTGGCCATGCTGCAGCGGCTGCACATGCAGCAGAGGGCCATCAATGAGTACCTATGCGACTATGGCACCAGGACAGGGTCAGGGGACCTTGATTTTTTCCCCATGCCAGTGGGCTATGATCAGGGATGCATGCACTGTCCTGTCACCATTTGAGGAGGCCACAAGGATGGTGAGCAGTGACAGTGCATGCATCAGTGACACTGTACCTCTTGTCCACCTGTTGGAGCACACGCTGCGTGGAATAATGGACAGGGCACCTGAGGCAGAACAGAGGGAGGAAGAGGAGAACTTCCTTACCTCTCAAGGCCACCTTTATTCATACAGTGTTCCTGCGTCCCTGCCGATCACACGGGAAGAGGAGGAGGAGGATTGTGTCAGCATGGAGGTGGAGCCTAACACTCAGCATCAACAGCAGTCTTCAAGGGATGATTTACAGTCCCAAGAAACCCATGGACTTGTACGTGGCTGGGAGGAGGTGGCTGCGGATCATGTTGTCCTTAGTGACCCAGAGGACTCTGGACCGAATGCCTCAGCAAACCTACGCTGCATGGCCTCCCTGATCCTGCAAAGCCTGCGGAAGGATCCTCGTATTCGTGGTATCAAGGAGAGGGATCAATACTGGCTGGCAACCTTCCTTGATCCACATTACAAGTGTAAGGTTGCGGACCTTATCTTGCCGTTGCAGAGGGAGCAGAGGATGAAATATCTTCGGGAGGCCTTGCAGAAAGGTCTGTGCAACGCATTCCCAGAGACTGGGAGGTTACAAACTCCTGTTCCTGGACAATGTGTTGCTGAGGCTTCGGTCAGTCAAAGAAGGAGCGGTGGATAAGGTGGCCCTCTGACCGATGCATTCAGACAGTTTTTTAGTCCGCAGCCCCAAGGTATGATTGGTTCCATCAACCATCGCCACCGTCTGTTTTACATGGTGCAGGAATACCTAGGGGCAAGATCTGACTTGGACAACTTTCCCACCAAAAATCCTCTGTGTTACTGGGTCTTGAGGATGGATCACTGGCCAGAGCTTGCACAGTATGCAATTGAGCTACTGGCCTGTCCTGCATCCAGCGTTCTTTTGGAATGCACATTCAGTGCTGCTGGAGGCTTTGTAACCGATCACAGGGTGCGCCTGTCCACCGACTCGGTCGATCGACTGACCTTCATAAAAATGAATCAGTCTTGGATCACCACCAGCTACCAGGCACCTGATGCTGATGTAACCGAATATTTTTTTTTAAATGTCAGATCCCTTCAAGACTGCCTATGCTGATTCTGAGTGACTATCCTGTTATGCTGAGTGATTATCCTCTTCCTCTTCAATGATCATGCTGATAGCTTGTAAGAACTTTTTTGGTTCTCTGCGCCGCCACCAGTGGCTAAGGCCCAATTTTTCAGCCCCTGTTTAACAATTTTTGATGCAATATTTTGCAGGAGGGTTCGTTGCTGTGCTCAACTAGAGTATCTGTGAGTAGGGATGAGCTTCGAGTTCGAGTCGAACTCATGTTCGACTCGCACATTGGCTGTTCGCAAGTTCGCCGAACAGCGAACAATTTGGGGTGTTCGCGGCAAATTCGAATGCCGGCGGAACACCCTTTAAATGTCTATGGGAGAAATCAAAAGTGCTAATATTAAAGGCTAATCTGCAAGTTATTGTCATAAAAAGTGTTTGGGGACCTGGGTCCTGCCCCAGGGGACATGGATCAATGCAAAAAAAAATTTAAAAACGGCCGTTTTTTCAGGAGCAGTGATTTTAATAATGCTTAAAGTCAAACAATAAAAGTGTAATATCCCTTTAAATTTCGTACCTGGGGGGTGTCTATAGTATGCCTGTAAAGGGGCGCATGTTTCCTGTGTTTAGAACAGTCTGACAGCAAAATGACATTTTGAAGGAAAAAACTCATTTAAAACTACCGCGGCTATTGCATTGCCGACAATACACATAGAAGTTCATTGATAAAAACGGCATGGGAATTCCCCAAAGGGGAACCCCGAACCAAAATTAAAAAAAAAAAAAAGACGTAGGAGTCCCCCTAAATTCCATACCAGGCCCTTCAGGTCTGATATGGATATTAAGGGGAACCCCGGCCAAAATAAAAAAAAAATGACGTGGGGTTCCCCCTAAATTCCATACCAGACCCTTCAGGTCTGGTATGGATTTTAAGGGGAACCCCGCGCCAAAAAAAAAAAAAAAAAACGGCGTGGGGTCCCCCTAAAAATCCATACCAGACCCTTATCTGAGCACGCAAAAAGAGGGGGGGACGAGAGTGCGCCCCCCCCTCCTGAACCGTACCAGGCCACATGCCCTCAACATTGGGAGGGTGCTTTGGGGTAGCCCCCCAAAACACCTTGTCCCCATGTTGATGAGGACAAGGGCCTCATCCCCACAACCCTGGCCGGTGGTTGTGGAGGTCTGCGGGCGGGGGGCTTATCGGAATCTGGAAGCCCCCTTTAACAAGGGGACCCCCAGATCCCGCCCCCCCCTGTGTGAAATGGTAAGGGAGTACCCCTACCATTTCACTAAAAAACTGTCAAAAATGTTAAAAATGACAAGAGACAGTTTTTGACAATTCCTTTATTTAAATACTTCTTCTTTCTTCTATCTTCCTTCATCTTCTGGTTCTTCTGGTTCTTCTGGCTCTTCTGGTTCTTCCTCCGGCGTTCTCGTCCAGCATCTCCTCCGCGGCGTCTTCTATCTTCTTCTCCTCGGGCCGCTCCGCACCCATTTCATGGGGGGAGGCTCCCGCTCTTCTCTTCATCTTCTTCATCTTCTTCTCTTCTTCTTTTCTTCTCTTCTTCTCTTCTTCTCTTCTTCATTTTCTTCTCCGGGCCGCTCCGCACCTATGCTGGCATGGAGGGAGGCTCCCGCTGTGTGACGGCGCTCCTCGTCTGACAGTTCCTAAATAACGGGGGTGGGGCCACCCGGTGACCCCGCCCCCCTCTGACGCACGGTGACTTGACGGGACTTCCCTGTGACGTCACGGGGAATGCCACAGGGAAGTCCAGTCATGTCCCATGCGTCAGAGGGGGGCGGGGTCACCGGGTGGCCCCGCCCCCGTTATTTAAGAACTGTCAGACGAGGAGTGCCGTCACACAGCGGGAGCCTCCCTCCATGCCAGCATGGGTGCGGAGCGGCCCGGAGAAGAAAATGAAGAAGAGAAGAAGAGAAGAAAAGAAGAAGAGAAGAAGATGAAGAAGATGAAGAGAAGAGCGGGAGCCTCCCCCCATGCCATGCCAAGGAATTGTCAAAAACTGTCTCTTGTCATTTTTAACATTTTTGACAGTTTTTTAGTGAAATGGTAAGGGGGTACTTTTGTACCCCCTTACCATTTCACACAGGGGGGGCCGGGATCTGGGGGTCCCCTTGTTAAAGGGGGCTTCCAGATTCCGATAAGCCCCCCGCCCGCAGACCCCCACAACCACCGGCCAGGGTTGTGGGGATGAGGCCCTTGTCCTCATCAACATGGGGACAAGGTGTTTTGGGGGGCTACCCCAAAGCACCCTCCCAATGTTGAGGGCATGTGGCCTGGTACGGTTCAGGAGGGGGGGGCGCACTCTTGTCCCCCCCTCTTTTCCTGCGGCCTGCCAGGTTGCGTGCTCGGATAAGGGTCTGGTATGGATTTTTGGGGGGACCCCACGCCGTTTTCTTTTTTTTGGCGCGGGGTTCCCCTTAAAATACATACCAGACCTGAAGGGTCTGGTATGGAATTTAGGGGGAACCCCACGTCATTTTTTTTTTTTTTATTTTGGCCGGGGTTCCCCTTAATATCCATATCAGACCTGAAGGGCCTGGTATGGAATTTAGGGGGACTCCTACGTCTTTTTTTTTTAAATTTTGGTTCGGGGTTCCCCTTTGGGGAATTCCCATGCCGTTTTTATCAATGAACTTCTATGTGTATTGTCGGCAATGCAATAGCCGCGGTAGTTTTAAATGAGTTTTTTCCTTCAAAACGTCATTTTGCTGTCAGACTGTTCTAAACACAGGAAACATGCGCCCCTTTACAGGCATAGTATAGACACCCCCCAGGTACGAAATTTAAAGGGATATTACACTTTTATTGTTTGACTTTAAGCATTATTAAAATCACTGCTCCTGAAAAAACGGCCGTTTTTAAAAAAAATTTTTGCATTGATCCATGTCCCCTGGGGCAGGACCCAGGTCCCCAAACACTTTTTATGACAATAACTTGCATATTAGCCTTTAAAATTAGCACTTTTGATTATTCATGTTCGTGTCCCATAGACTTTAACGGTGTTCGCGTGTTCGAACAAACTTTTTTCCTGTTCGCATGTTCTGGTGCGAACCGAACAGGGGGGTGTTCGGCTCATCCCTATCTGTGAGAGGTTGCAGTGTTGTGGAACCAGCACCAGTGCCTAAGGCCCAATTTTTCTGCCCCTGTTCAACAGGGACATGTAATTACAATTTTTGATCTAATATTTCACAGCAGGGCCCGTTCCAGCACCCACCAAGAGTAACTGTGAGGACTTATAGTGTTGTGGCACCAGCACCACCACCAAAGGCCCAATTTTTCTGCCCCTGTTCAACAATGGCATGTAATTACAATTCTTGATCTAATATTTCACAGCAGGGCCCGTTCCTGAGCCCACCAAGAGTAACTGTGAGGGCTTACAGTGTTGTGGCAACACCAACACCTAAGGCCCCAATTTCTGCAGACTATATAGGGCAGGCCCCTACTTTCAAATATCCAACTTACAAATGACTCCTACTTCCAAAGAGAAGGAGACAACAGAAATTGAGATGAAATCTACCCCTAGGAAGGGAAATTCTTTCCTGTAAAAGTTAATATGGGAAATACGTGTCTCCTCTCCACTGATCTTTATCACCAATCTTTGTTTCACTAAAACTCCCAAATTTTCTTTTTCCTTTTTTTTTATTTGGGTGCGGGGTTCCCCTTAACCACTTCAGCCCTGGAAGATTTTACCCCTTTCCTGACCAGAGCGTTTTTTGCGATTCGGCACTGCGTCGCTTTAACTGACAATTGCGCGGTCGTGCGACGTGGCTCCCAAACAAAATTGACGTCCTTTTTTTCCCACAAATAGAGCTTTCTTTTGGTGGTATTTGATCGCCTCTGCAATTTTTATTTTTTGCACTATAAACAAAATAAGAGCGACAATTTTGAAAAAAACGCATTATTTTTTACATTTTGCTATAATAAATATCCCCCAAAAATATATAATTTTTTTTTTCTCAGTTTAGGCCGATCGTATTCTTCTACATATTTTTGGTTAAAAAAAAATCGCAATAAGCGTTTATTAGTTTGCGCAAACGTTCAGCGTTTACTAAATAGGGGATAGTTTTATGGCATTTTTATTAATAATTTTTTTTATCAGTAATGGCGGCAGTCAGCGATTTTTATTGTGACTGTGACGTTATGGCAGACATGTCGGACATTTTGACACATTTTAGGGACCATTGTCATTTATACAGAGATCAGTGTGATTAAAAATGCACTGGTTAATGTGTAAATGACACTGGCAGTGTAGGGGTTAACCACTAGGGGTGGGGAGGGGTTAAGTATGTCCTAGGGGAGTGATTACTAACTGTAGGGGGATGGGCTCTGTGTGTGACGTCACTGATCTCTGCTCCAAAGACAGGGAGCAGAGATCGAGTGACACTTGTCACTAGGTAGAACAGGGAGATGCTGTTTACAACGACATCTCCCCATTCGTCCTCTCCATGAGGCGATCGCGGGTATCCCCACGGCAATCGAGTCCGTGGGACCCATGACTCGACTCACGGAGCTCCCGGCCGGCGCTCGCTCGCGCGCGCTGCCAGCGGCGCGCACGCAATGGCACGGTGGGGAATTCAAATGGACGTACAGGTACACCCATTTGCCCAGCCATGCCATTCTGCCGATGTACATCAGCGTGCGCCGGCCGGGAACCGGTTAATATCCATATAAGACCAAAGGGCCTGGTAATTGACTGGGGGGTACCCATGCCATTTGTCGAACTGATTTTCATCCATATTGCCGGGATCTGACATTACATTAAAGCCGCAAGCAGTTTTAAATTACTTTTATTCCTTTAAAAATGGCATTTTGTGCAGGGACTGTTCTAAGCACGGGAAACACGCGCCACTTTACAGGCATACTATAGACACCCCCCAGGTACGATATTTAACCACGTCAATACCAGGGCCCAGACACTGCCCCACAAAGGGACAAAATTTGCTGCCTGCAGAACTTTAGGAGATCATGCGTAAAGCCAGGAGAAACAGATTGTATTTAATGGGGAGAACATAATGCTGTTCCAGGATCTCTCCCAAATCACTCTAAAAAATTGTAGAGCAACTACGCCCCCTGCTGGAGAAATTGAGGGAAAGAGATTTGAAATATACTTGGAGGTTCCCATTTGCACTGACAGTATCCTGGAATGGTCAACAACATATCCTGTGCACACCGGATGACCTGCAGGACTTCTGTGAGACTCTAAACTTGGGCCATGTAGCCCTCCCAGACTGGTACTCAGATTTCACCTTGGCCTCATTGGAAAGAAGCCCTCCGAGATCCCCTTTCTCTACACCAGATAAAAGACAGTCCAAGAAGCAGAAACCAAACCATAGCAGGGGATCTAAGACAGGAACACCCAAACTTTCAATGGAGGTCCGCAGAGAGGAGAAGGAAGATTGACCCCAGACCCGGATTCCACACTTTTATCTTTCTGCTCACCTTCCAGGTGTTACATATCTTCTGTTTTACCCCCTCAACCATTCCCACTGACCATTTCTAGGATGTTAGTACTACGGCTGTTACCCCTAAAAGTAACGTGCTGGTCTCCTTCAACACTGGGCACATAGAGTCAGCTACATGTCCCAGGCCCTCCCCTCCCCCTTATTCCCATGAGAACCCCAACCTGGAGACTCCAATGTCGCTCACTGATGACTCCTAACTTAACTCATTAGATGTCTGAATACATCAGTCCCACATGGCTGACAACTGTATCGACCTAGTGTCTGGTCACATATGTGACCCACTTATATGACTCATCCAACTGTACTATGATCACCTCCTCACGTGTTGGCTCAGATGTGGAGCCAATGCAGCCCATCACCCCATGGGAAAGTGGGCTAGGGGGAATATGGTTCTGGTCCTGAGGGGGCAGGTACCCTCAGCTCAATGTCCAGGAGGCAACTTGTTAATAATATCTGGTTGGGTAGTTTTAGATCTAGATTAGAATTAGATGATTACTACCTGAAGGCTGTGTGTGTTGCAACCTAGTTGCCCTTATTGGTTCAACTTTTTACACTTTTAAATATCAGTTAAAGTTGGTGACTACTCACTCGGTTGCTAGTCGTCTCCATCTTCCCCTACCGAGTGGCCCTGTACCCAGTTTGCCTGGCATAGGCGCACTAATTTACAACTTTTTGAGATAGTATAACCTGCCTGAAAAGGGATACCTTTAGTTCCTCATACCTATCTTTCTACACCTTCTTCTTCCTGCCTATCTGTCTGACCTACGGCATAGTGTTTACTATTTTTACAACAGTATATCTATCTGTATAATGACTTGCTCTCACTAGATTTGTTTTGCAGGTTCGCTCCTGAGCATTTCCTCCTGAGTCTACCAGATGGCGTACTCCTCTCTGGGATGCGGCCCCTTCGTGATCTCAGACAGCGTCAGAGGTCTGCACATACCTGAAAGATGTTCCACCCTATTGAGGGAACTCAAAAAAGGTAGGCCACACTTTGTGTTTCTCCCGGAAACACACTTTAAAACGCACCACCTACCTAAGCTGACAGACTCCTTTTTTAGAGAAGCCTATCATGCCACTAATGATGATCCAAGGGGGTCTCGATCTTGGTAAGCAAAGAAGTCTCCTTCACCCTCAAAGAAAAATTATTAGACCTGAGCAGTAGATTTGTATTTTTGAAGGGGACACACAGCAACACACCTATTATATTGGACACTGTATACTTCCCCAATAGATCTCATGTGTCTTTTTGCCAGCGGATAGTGAAGGAACTCCATGGGTTCATGTCTGGATGCCTAATTCTAGGTGGGGATTTTAATGTTCCTCTAAACCCATTAGCTGACACATCCAACGGAAACATTTGCATTACATGTAAAATTATCAAAAAACTTAAGACCCTGCTCTCAGTCTTTACAATTAATTGACACGTGGCACTTTGTCAATCCTGAGGGGCAAGACTTTACATACTATTCTTCCCCCATAAAAGACATGCCCGCCTGGACTACATATTCATCTCACAATGGGACCTACCATCGGTCAGCACATATAGGTATCCAATCCTTCTCAGACCATTCTCCAATCTCGCTAACCCTAGCCACAACCACTTTGAAACCCCAGACCTGGAGGCTCAATGCCTCCTTGCTAACTGACCCAGTCCTCCTCCCAAAACTCGCCACATCACTTACAGAATTCTTCCAACACAACAATTCAACTGATGTGGACCCACTCATGATCTGCAAGGCTCACAATTGTACTATAAGAGGAGAACTTATCAGAATGGGCTCACATTGTAAAAGGGAAAGGGAAAAAACATGAATTGGAAACACTCACAAACAATCCCTTACTGCTCTCACAGCACAAGAGCTTCTAGATGCTAGGAAGGCCCTCCAACAGATATTTGATTACAGATCAAAAAGATTTCTGTTTTTTTTTTTAACTTTACTTCAAACCAGGCAACAAGATGGGTAGACTGCTTGCTAGGACCCTGAGAGAACAGGCCACTAGCAACTTCATACCAGGTATTAGACGGAGTGATGGTAAGGTGGATGTGACCACAGAGGCCATTGCGAAGCATTTCCACAACTTCTATATGAAGTTGTACAATTTACCACTGCAACATAGACAGTAGGGTATGCTAGGTGACAGACCACAAACTATCTGGGATTATCTGAGTAAAAATGGGGTGCCTACCTTGACAGATGCAGATGTGTCACTATAAGAGAGCCTGATTGAGGCATTAGAAATTAAACACGCAATCAAAAATCTGAAGTTCGGCAAGAGTCCAGGCCCAGATGGATACTCATCCATATACTACAAGACCTTTGCAGATATTATAACGGACCCACTTAGGGCAGCCTTGAACTCTCTGTGTGAACCTAGGAAAGTCACCCTAGACTTTCGCTCTACATTATTGTGATACCAATGTCTGGTAAAGATCCTGCGGAATGCACCAGTTACCGCCCTATATCATTACTAAATCTAGATGTCCAAATCTTTGCGAAGATACTGGCAAAGGACCACTTTATTAAAGCAATGCTATTAACATATGCGGCACACACACAGAACATCGAGGGCCTTCTCTTGTCCATGGAAACAGAGAAGGCCTTTGACCATGCTGCCTGGGACTTTATGCTGACTGTTTGTGAATGGGTGGGCCTAGGGTCCAAAATGATGGCCAGGATCTCTGCTCTTTACCAAAACTCATTTGCCAATTTGAAGATTAATGGCACTTTGTCTTTGTCCTTATAACCAATGAGACCAGGCAGGGGTGCCCGCTATTTATGCACTCCCTAGAACCATTTATTAGGATGGTCAAGGCTAACACTGCCATTACAGGTTTTGGGGTTCGGGACAGAGAGTTCAAGACAGCCTCCATTGTGGATGACTATTCTTTCTGAAAAACCCGGTCACTACTTTGCTCAACTTATTGAAAGAATTTGCTCACTACGGTTACATCTCCAACCTTAAGATAAACTACTCAAAATCTGAAGCCATGAAAATATCTCTCCCAGAATAGACACTTACACTGACCAAAGCAAACTCCCCCTTTAAATGGGACTCAAGGGCACTGAAATACCTTGGAGTATTAACCTCTACATATGAGCAGAGTTTACCCCCTCTCATCAAAAACATTGAGAAGGACTTAAATCAATGGCAGCCTGAATATTTATCCCGGTTCGGTCAATCGGCCATAATGTAAATTACACTGCCTAGGTTGCTTTACCTCTTTCACACGCTATCCATAAAAATTCCCTCAAACTTCTTTAACTCACTAAGATCTAGCCTATTAAGGTTTCTCTAGAACCTCCAGAAACCAAAATTAGGTTTACCCTATTGACAAAACCTAAAGAGAAAGGAGGAATAGCTTACCTGATTTTAGAAACTATTATCAGGCATCTCATTTAACCAGATTAATTGACTGGCATTGTCACGGGGCGGTGAAGGACTGGGTCTCCCTGAAAATGGATCTGAACCCAATTCCACCAGAAATATTCCTCATGGATTCCATGGGGGAGTCACCCTCTTAGTTTACGATGACACCCACTAACAGGAAACACCCTGGAAATTTTTCATAGGTTGGCCACAAACTTGGACGTCACATCCTCACTCAGCCCCCTAACACCAATAAAAGACAATGCCTGGCTCAGGTAATCTAGCGTTTCAACCACATCAACAATCAGACCCCCTTCTAGCAGGAGACTGTTTCATCAACAGCAAAAAAAAAAGAATGGACTTCACTTAAGGAGGGGACAAGCCTGTCACATATGCCCTTCTGGGCCTACTTCGATTACGCATCTACCTAGGGGGGAAAACAGGTAAAGAGAGTTTCCATAGACCCCTTATGGAACTGGAGTCAGTATGTCATAAGGGCACTCAGTTCGTTAAAGCCACCTCTACTGCATACTCATGGCTACAAAACTCAAAACCCACCGATTTGGTCAGACTCAGGAGGAAATGGTCGGAGGAACTGCTAATGGAGATCACTGTCAAACAATGGAGGTATACTTGTATATTTACTCACAAATGTTCCAGCACGAACATGCAAGAAACCGCATATAAGCTTATGACACACTGGTACAATACCCTGGCCAGATAGCATGGTTGGAACCAACAGACTCCTGAGGCATGCTGGAGGTGTCAAAAAGAGAGAGGCACACTGTCCCATATATTGTGGCATTGTCCGCTGTTCGTGCCATATTGGGACAAAGTGAAATCCTTGATCAAACAAATAACGTAAACTAAACTCAACTTGAACATGGCATGTTGTTTATTTCATGTAACCAATTTCTCATTTAAGAAATATAAGCATTCTCTATCAAAATACCTACTTAATGCGGTTAAATCCTTAATTCCTTTACACTGGAATTCTTGCAGTCTGATGCCATTCTTCTCTTCTATCACTTTCTATATTTCCTCCTTCTTTCCTGTTTCTTTTCTTCTAAGTAAGCTGGTAACAGCAGATAATGCTGTTTGTCAAGATCTAATAAGGTTTTATACGTACCATAGTTCTGCTCACACAAGAATTTCTGACTGAAATTCAAGTAATTTAACAGTTCATGCATTTGAGCATTGGTATGATACCTGGCTATGAAGATTTTGATAAAAGTCACTTTTCGGCCATGACTGTACCCAGGTTATCTGCATCTGTATTTTTGTTATTATTTCCTACTGAAACACTTTTAAAAATAGGCAGTTGCATCTGCAAATATTCTGTTATACATTCAATTTTTCTTTAATAAACTTTGAATGAAAAAAAAAGTTAAGTGGAACTAAAACTTCTTATCATTTACAGTTGGAGATCACATCATCTTGGTGTATATAAAAATTTACAATTGAACCAGCTAAGAATGGCCACTGGCTCCCTAATAACCAGGAGTGCCGAGAAGGAAGCTGTCACATTTAGCAGCAACATTAATTACAATGTTAATTGTTATACAGTACGTCCTGTACGGCAGAGGTTCAGCTCGACCAAACACCCATTTAGTTTGTCCATTCTCCAAACAAACCTCTGAACAGACAAAATTTAGTCCAAACAATGGTTTGGACCTAACCGGCAGCTCACTCCTAGTAACAACCTACCTAAACAATACATTTAATCAGTATCTAAGCAGAAAAGCCCCCGCCCTATAACTATAGGAGATTGAACAGTTACATTGCCATGCAGTGATGGGCCAAACACCCCCTGGTTGAGTTTGCACCAGAACTCCCAAATAGAGAAAAAGTTCGGACCCGAGACGCAAACTCTATTACAGTCTTTGGGACCCAAACATGAAAAATCAAAAGTCCCCATTTTGAAGGCTTGTATGCAAGTCATTGGCCAGTAAAAAGGTATGAGGGCCCGGGTACTGAACGGGGGGACATGTATAAATGCAAATGTAGTGCTGGTAGATTTACAATCTACCGCAGGTTAGGTAAATTTAGTAATTTGGGCGTTAGGAAGGTAAAAGTTCGCCTCTGTTCCAGCTTGGCTGACGTTGTGTGTGTTTCTGTGCTGACCGACAAGTGTCGCTGTTGCCAATGGTCAGTGTTGGAAAGGCAACATGTCGAAGTGTATAGATGCTCCTCTGTCTCGGAGACAAGCTCTGTGGAGGTGGTCCTCCGAGTTGCATTCTGGGAAGAGGGTATTTATGGGACAGATGCCATGTTCTAGGGTCGTTTTACAGCCACCTTCTGGCCCTCCTGGCCGACAGGTATGCGTTAAGGAGCTACCTCGTGGTCCTCCGATTAGGAGGCCCAGGATACAGCAGCATAGGGGTGGGTCCAGAGGCTTGTCTGGGGCCTACCACCATGGCCGAGTAATGGTCCTAAGCTGTCGGTCTTGTGTGACGAAGCTGGACAGCCGAGGAGATCCCAGGGGAGGACCCGTCTTGGAGAGATCATGCGGTGAGCTGGTCTATAGAGGGGCCTGGTGACTCGGTTGAAGGACGTATCCAAAAGAAGTAACTATACCGCATAGTGTTGCCGGTTCGGCTTAAAGGTTCAAGCACTGTGACTGACTTTCACTAAAGAAAATCTGATACATCCTGTGGCAGAGGATCGTACGGATTTACCCCCCCAAAACGAGTCTGTGGCAGAGACTTTTGATTCGTGCTGCGTACTGGCTGCTAAACCAGTGAGAGAGGCCTATCCAGATGAGCAAGGAGTGTGTCCCACAAGGGGAGCGCATTCCACATAGTTATCTGAATTCTACCGGGACATTTGTCGCTAAGATTCTATAAGAAGATATTTGAGTTTCTCCTGAACGTTTCCTTTTCCGACTCTTTCCTGCTACTTCCTAAAGCTTGTCTGCTTAATAAAGCATTAAAAACGTACTCCAGTGTTGGTGCGTGTGTCGTCCAGAAGTAACCTCAACGGAACCCCTAGACCCGGTGCCGGTGAAACAGAGGGAAGCAAAGTGAAGGTAACAGACCCGCTTAAACCAGCAGCTCCACCGTGAGTTAGTGCTGCATGTGGGTGCGTCGTCCGGGATTTGTTGACCGTCAATTATTGCAACCCAGCGGAGTGTTTTACCGGGAGTTTACAGAGAGAGCTGGACTTTGAGAAAAAGTTTTTTCAGGAAGAGGAAAGGTTAAACTGCAGGACTTTGCTTTCGAATGCGTAGACGCTGGGCGCCAGAAAAGGCCCAGGAGCTATGTGACTGAAAGTACAAGTGGGAGGAGTTACCCTACTTGCTACCGCGTGGGACGCGTGTAGCGTGCTTGGCGCCAGAGGAGAGGAGAGGCCTTGTGATCGTGCTGAAAAGATCAGAGTGTGGCCATGTCTTTTCAGGCGTTGCAATCGGTTGTGGGACCCAGAGTGTTCCCTGCAAGCACCGTGATGAATACTGTGCAATCTGGAACTCTGCTCACGGATACTGGAGTTCGAATGAAGCCACAGGGGAGGTTTGTCCTGCATACCTCGGGAGATGTTGAGGGACTGGGCATGACCTGCCATCGATGTGGAGGATTGGCCGTGCATCTTCGTCCATTCGGCCGATGTCCACAGTGTGGAGAGTACTTGTTTGTGGTGGAGCCACCTACCATGTCGCCCCATGCCTATCTGATGGATTGGATGACAGGTATCGCTACAGTGGAGGCTTCTACCGCTGCAGAGAGAGAGCGACGGGCCGCCACTTTGCCTGTTGTTACCGAAAATGTTTCAGAAAGAGACACTGCTACTACCGTCTCATCAGGAGACATTACTTTGATTCCTGAGTCCACTACACCTATTCCTATGGTGCCTACTCAGAAGAAGGTGGGCCTACCCCAGAGGTTACCTGAGCCGGAGCTACCAGAGTCTATGCCTGGGATGGGTAAGCCACTGTTGGGGACTGTAAATAAGTATTTGCCAGCGGAAGAATTGAGAGACTCGGAAATAGAATCCATGTTGGATCTTTCCGGGGATGATGACTTATTTGAAACCATGTCGCAAGAGCTATTGTGGTCACAAGGCGAGGATGTTGCCTCCACAATGACCCTTCCTGAATGGACTGCCATGAGTTCTGGGAAGACATCACCCTGTGTGGAGATGCACAGTGCTTTTGCTGGGACTTTGTCAAAAGTTATCAGTTTGCTACAGACACTGGCTGGGTCTATGGTGAAAAAGTCATTAGATTCCTATGTACCGCCTGGTATGGGGAGAGACAGATCTTTGGCAAAACTTGCTCGCTTGCAAAGGATGTTAAACAAGCATGCGGCAGCAGAGTATGTTTAGTACGGTGAAGCAATTTGGGACTACTTGTCTGTGCCTAAGCCCTTTAGAAAGACTGGATGTTCTGTCCGGATGGATGAACGTTTCAACGGATGCTTTGTACATTGGAACTATGGTCAGCATATCTATGCTGATAAGGTGGTAATCTGCAGACCAGGAAAGGACAATGCTGTATATTTTATTACCACTGTGGATAAAGAAGGAAAATATGTGACTTTGCCAGATCCTTGGTTTTACTGGTAATTATGGACACTAGCACTTTGAAGTTACCTAGCTAGATAGTGTCAGGGTAAGGAGATCTGCGTGGTCAAGATCTACAGATCCTGTTCAGTGTTTAAATCCAAGGACTTCTTTTGCTAGCTGGATTTCTTTTATAAAAAAAAAGAGTTCTTATGCAGGGATGGACTCCTAAAGTTTTGTAGTATAGATTGTGGGAAGAAAGTTTCATTTTTAATGAGGCTTTGCTCCTACTGTTGTATAGGATATGTATATATGTGTGCTTAACTATGTTTCCTTTTCAGGGATCATCGGATCATATGCATAGCTGGGAGGCTTTTCAGCTAGTTAGTTAGTGAGGTTGTGTACAATTATATTGTGGTTTTGTTCGCGGCTGTGAACATATTGTTTTATAAGCGATAAGTCTCATAATGTCTTTAAACTGTTTTCCGCCTCTTTCCTGCTACTTCCTAAAGTTTGTCTGTTTAATAAAGCATTGAAAACATACTCCAGTGTTGGTGCCTGTGTTGTCCAGAAGTAAACTCAACGGAACCCCTAGACCCGGTGCCGGTGAAACAAAGGGAAGCAAAGTGAAGGTAACAGACCCGCTTAAACCAGCAGCTCCACCGGGAGTTAGTGCTACACAAAAAAATATATTTTTTAAATATTCTTTTTAAAGGAGCTGTGATTTTAATGATGTTTACAGTGAAACAATAAAAATGAAAAATGCCTTTAAATACAGTATAGTGCATGGGTGGTCCCCCTTATTCTGGTTATAAAGTGGCACATATATACTATGTATAGAACCTGCTGCAGCAAAACTGACATGTAAAGAAAAAAAATGACATTTAAATTGATTAAATGAAATTATTACCGGCAATACAACAAAAAAATCAAAAAAATAAAACATGTGGGGTCCCCCCAATTCATACCAAACCCTTATCCGAGCATGCAGCCTGGCAGGCCAGGAAAGGGGGGGGGGGCAAGCGAGTAGGCTCTGCCTCTCACCCCAAAGCACCTTGCCCCCATGTTGATGGGGACAAGGGCCTCTCCCAGACAACCCTGGGTGGTGGTTGTGGGGGTCTGCAGGCAGGGGGCTTATCAGAATCTGGAAACCCCCTTTAATAAGGGGGCCCCCAGATCCCACCCTACCCATGTGAAAGAGTATGGGGTACTTAGTACCCCTACCCATTGGACAAAAAAGTGTCAAATATAAAAACACACACATAGTTTTTGACAATTCCTTTATTAAAAAACAATATCCCCCAATGTAGATCCATCGCCACCTCCGGACCCGAAAAAAATGTGGATAAAAAAACCTCTGCCTGCGATGAAAGGCTAACCGCCCTCTGACCGCTTCACCATCTGACAGTTCCTAAATAGGTAAGGGGCAGAGCACTGCCCCCATGTGATCTCACCGACTGCGGGGGGGCAGGACCTGGGGCTCCCTTGTTAAAGGGGGCTTCCAGATTCCGATAAGCCTCCTGCCCAGGGTTGTGGGGAAGAGGCCATTGTCCCTATCAACATGGGGACAAGGTGCTTTGGGGTGGGGGCAGAGCCAACATGGGGACAATATATACATAATGCTGTTCCAGGATCTCTCCCAAATCACTCTAAAAAATTGTAGAGCAACTACGCCCCCTGCTGGAGAAATTGAGGGAAAGAGATTTGAAATATACTTGGAGGTTCCCATTTGCACTGACAGTATCCTGGAATGGTCAACAACATATCCTGTGCACACCGGATGACCTGCAGGACTTCTGTGAGACTCTAAACTTGGGCCATGTAGCCCTCCCAGACTGGTACTCAGATTTCACCTTGGCCTCATTGGAAAGAAGCCCTCCGAGATCCCCTTTCTCTACACCAGATAAAAGACAGTCCAAGAAGCAGAAACCAAACCATAGCAGGGGATCTAAGACAGGAACACCCAAACTTTCAATGGAGGTCCGCAGAGAGGAGAAGGAAGATTGACCCCAGACCCGGATTCCACACTTTTATCTTTCTGCTCACCTTCCAGGTGTTACATATCTTCTGTTTTACCCCCTCAACCATTCCCACTGACCATTTCTAGGATGTTAGTACTACGGCTGTTACCCCTAAAAGTAACGTGCTGGTCTCCTTCAACACTGGGCACATAGAGTCAGCTACATGTCCTAGGCCCTCCCCTCCCCCTTATTCCCATGAGAACCCCAACCTGGAGACTCCAATGTCGCTCACTGATGACTCCTAACTTAACTCATTAGATGTCTGAATACATCAGTCCCACATGGCTGACAACTGTATCGACCTAGTGTCTGGTCACATATGTGACCCACTTATATGACTCATCCAACTGTACTATGATCACCTCCTCACGTGTTGGCTCAGATGTGGAGCCAATGCAGCCCATCACCCCATGGGAAAGTGGGCTAGGGGGAATATGGTTCTGGTCCTGAGGGGGCAGGTACCCTCAGCTCAATGTCCAGGAGGCAACTTGTTAATAATATCTGGTTGGGTAGTTTTAGATCTAGATTAGAATTAGATGATTACTACCTGAAGGCTGTGTGTGTTGCAACCTAGTTGCCCTTATTGGTTCAACTTTTTACACTTTTAAATATCAGTTAAAGTTGGTGACTACTCACTCGGTTGCTAGTCGTCTCCATCTTCCCCTACCGAGTGGCCCTGTACCCAGTTTGCCTGGCATAGGCGCACTAATTTACAACTTTTTGAGATAGTATAACCTGCCTGAAAAGGGATACCTTTAGTTCCTCATACCTATCTTTCTACACCTTCTTCTTCCTGCCTATCTGTCTGACCTACGGCATAGTGTTTACTATTTTTACAACAGTATATCTATCTGTATAATGACTTGCTCTCACTAGATTTGTTTTGCAGGTTCGCTCCTGAGCATTTCCTCCTGAGTCTACCAGATGGCGTACTCCTCTCTGGGATGCGGCCCCTTCGTGATCTCAGACAGCGTCAGAGGTCTGCACATACCTGAAAGATGTTCCACCCTATTGAGGGAACTCAAAAAAGGTAGGCCACACTTTGTGTTTCTCCCGGAAACACACTTTAAAACGCACCACCTACCTAAGCTGACAGACTCCTTTTTTAGAGAAGCCTATCATGCCACTAATGATGATCCAAGGGGGTCTCGATCTTGGTAAGCAAAGAAGTCTCCTTCACCCTCAAAGAAAAATTATTAGACCTGAGCAGTAGATTTGTATTTTTGAAGGGGACACACAGCAACACACCTATTATATTGGACACTGTATACTTCCCCAATAGATCTCATGTGTCTTTTTGCCAGCGGATAGTGAAGGAACTCCATGGGTTCATGTCTGGATGCCTAATTCTAGGTGGGGATTTTAATGTTCCTCTAAACCCATTAGCTGACACATCCAACGGAAACATTTGCATTACATGTAAAATTATCAAAAAACTTAAGACCCTGCTCTCAGTCTTTACAATTAATTGACACGTGGCACTTTGTCAATCCTGAGGGGCAAGACTTTACATACTATTCTTCCCCCATAAAAGACATGCCCGCCTGGACTACATATTCATCTCACAATGGGACCTACCATCGGTCAGCACATATAGGTATCCAATCCTTCTCAGACCATTCTCCAATCTCGCTAACCCTAGCCACAACCACTTTGAAACCCCAGACCTGGAGGCTCAATGCCTCCTTGCTAACTGACCCAGTCCTCCTCCCAAAACTCGCCACATCACTTACAGAATTCTTCCAACACAACAATTCAACTGATGTGGACCCACTCATGATCTGCAAGGCTCACAATTGTACTATAAGAGGAGAACTTATCAGAATGGGCTCACATTGTAAAAGGGAAAGGGAAAAAACATGAATTGGAAACACTCACAAACAATCCCTTACTGCTCTCACAGCACAAGAGCTTCTAGATGCTAGGAAGGCCCTCCAACAGATATTTGATTACAGATCAAAAAGATTTCTGTTTTTTTTTTTAACTTTACTTCAAACCAGGCAACAAGATGGGTAGACTGCTTGCTAGGACCCTGAGAGAACAGGCCACTAGCAACTTCATACCAGGTATTAGACGGAGTGATGGTAAGGTGGATGTGACCACAGAGGCCATTGCGAAGCATTTCCACAACTTCTATATGAAGTTGTACAATTTACCACTGCAACATAGACAGTAGGGTATGCTAGGTGACAGACCACAAACTATCTGGGATTATCTGAGTAAAAATGGGGTGCCTACCTTGACAGATGCAGATGTGTCACTATAAGAGAGCCTGATTGAGGCATTAGAAATTAAACACGCAATCAAAAATCTGAAGTTCGGCAAGAGTCCAGGCCCAGATGGATACTCATCCATATACTACAAGACCTTTGCAGATATTATAACGGACCCACTTAGGGCAGCCTTGAACTCTCTGTGTGAACCTAGGAAAGTCACCCTAGACTTTCGCTCTACATTATTGTGATACCAATGTCTGGTAAAGATCCTGCGGAATGCACCAGTTACCGCCCTATATCATTACTAAATCTAGATGTCCAAATCTTTGCGAAGATACTGGCAAAGGACCACTTTATTAAAGCAATGCTATTAACATATGCGGCACACACACAGAACATCGAGGGCCTTCTCTTGTCCATGGAAACAGAGAAGGCCTTTGACCATGCTGCCTGGGACTTTATGCTGACTGTTTGTGAATGGGTGGGCCTAGGGTCCAAAATGATGGCCAGGATCTCTGCTCTTTACCAAAACTCATTTGCCAATTTGAAGATTAATGGCACTTTGTCTTTGTCCTTATAACCAATGAGACCAGGCAGGGGTGCCCGCTATTTATGCACTCCCTAGAACCATTTATTAGGATGGTCAAGGCTAACACTGCCATTACAGGTTTTGGGGTTCGGGACAGAGAGTTCAAGACAGCCTCCATTGTGGATGACTATTCTTTCTGAAAAACCCGGTCACTACTTTGCTCAACTTATTGAAAGAATTTGCTCACTACGGTTACATCTCCAACCTTAAGATAAACTACTCAAAATCTGAAGCCATGAAAATATCTCTCCCAGAATAGACACTTACACTGACCAAAGCAAACTCCCCCTTTAAATGGGACTCAAGGGCACTGAAATACCTTGGAGTATTAACCTCTACATATGAGCAGAGTTTACCCCCTCTCATCAAAAACATTGAGAAGGACTTAAATCAATGGCAGCCTGAATATTTATCCCGGTTCGGTCAATCGGCCATAATGTAAATTACACTGCCTAGGTTGCTTTACCTCTTTCACACGCTATCCATAAAAATTCCCTCAAACTTCTTTAACTCACTAAGATCTAGCCTATTAAGGTTTCTCTAGAACCTCCAGAAACCAAAATTAGGTTTACCCTATTGACAAAACCTAAAGAGAAAGGAGGAATAGCTTACCTGATTTTAGAAACTATTATCAGGCATCTCATTTAACCAGATTAATTGACTGGCATTGTCACGGGGCGGTGAAGGACTGGGTCTCCCTGAAAATGGATCTGAACCCAATTCCACCAGAAATATTCCTCATGGATTCCATGGGGGAGTCACCCTCTTAGTTTACGATGACACCCACTAACAGGAAACACCCTGGAAATTTTTCATAGGTTGGCCACAAACTTGGACGTCACATCCTCACTCAGCCCCCTAACACCAATAAAAGACAATGCCTGGCTCAGGTAATCTAGCGTTTCAACCACATCAACAATCAGACCCCCTTCTAGCAGGAGACTGTTTCATCAACAGCAAAAAAAAAAGAATGGACTTCACTTAAGGAGGGGACAAGCCTGTCACATATGCCCTTCTGGGCCTACTTCGATTACGCATCTACCTAGGGGGGAAAACAGGTAAAGAGAGTTTCCATAGACCCCTTATGGAACTGGAGTCAGTATGTCATAAGGGCACTCAGTTCGTTAAAGCCACCTCTACTGCATACTCATGGCTACAAAACTCAAAACCCACCGATTTGGTCAGACTCAGGAGGAAATGGTCGGAGGAACTGCTAATGGAGATCACTGTCAAACAATGGAGGTATACTTGTATATTTACTCACAAATGTTCCAGCACGAACATGCAAGAAACCGCATATAAGCTTATGACACACTGGTACAATACCCTGGCCAGATAGCATGGTTGGAACCAACAGACTCCTGAGGCATGCTGGAGGTGTCAAAAAGAGAGAGGCACACTGTCCCATATATTGTGGCATTGTCCGCTGTTCGTGCCATATTGGGACAAAGTGAAATCCTTGATCAAACAAATAACGGAAACTAAACTCAACTTGAACATGGCATGTTGTTTATTTCATGTAACCAATTTCTCATTTAAGAAATATAAGCATTCTCTATCAAAATACCTACTTAATGCGGTTAAATCCTTAATTCCTTTACACTGGAATTCTTGCAGTCTGATGCCATTCTTCTCTTCTATCACTTTCTATATTTCCTCCTTCTTTCCTGTTTCTTTTCTTCTAAGTAAGCTGGTAACAGCAGATAATGCTGTTTGTCAAGATCTAATAAGGTTTTATACGTACCATAGTTCTGCTCACACAAGAATTTCTGACTGAAATTCAAGTAATTTAACAGTTCATGCATTTGAGCATTGGTATGATACCTGGCTATGAAGATTTTGATAAAAGTCACTTTTCGGCCATGACTGTACCCAGGTTATCTGCATCTGTATTTTTGTTATTATTTCCTACTGAAACACTTTTAAAAATAGGCAGTTGCATCTGCAAATATTCTGTTATACATTCAATTTTTCTTTAATAAACTTTGAATGAAAAAAAAAGTTAAGTGGAACTAAAACTTCTTATCATTTACAGTTGGAGATCACATCATCTTGGTGTATATAAAAATTTACAATTGAACCAGCTAAGAATGGCCACTGGCTCCCTAATAACCAGGAGTGCCGAGAAGGAAGCTGTCACATTTAGCAGCAACATTAATTACAATGTTAATTGTTATACAGTACGTCCTGTACGGCAGAGGTTCAGCTCGACCAAACACCCATTTAGTTTGTCCATTCTCCAAACAAACCTCTGAACAGACAAAATTTAGTCCAAACAATGGTTTGGACCTAACCGGCAGCTCACTCCTAGTAACAACCTACCTAAACAATACATTTAATCAGTATCTAAGCAGAAAAGCCCCCGCCCTATAACTATAGGAGATTGAACAGTTACATTGCCATGCAGTGATGGGCCAAACACCCCCTGGTTGAGTTTGCACCAGAACTCCCAAATAGAGAAAAAGTTCGGACCCGAGACGCAAACTCTATTACAGTCTTTGGGACCCAAACATGAAAAATCAAAAGTCCCCATTTTGAAGGCTTGTATGCAAGTCATTGGCCAGTAAAAAGGTATGAGGGCCCGGGTACTGAACGGGGGGACATGTATAAATGCAAATGTAGTGCTGGTAGATTTACAATCTACCGCAGGTTAGGTAAATTTAGTAATTTGGGCGTTAGGAAGGTAAAAGTTCGCCTCTGTTCCAGCTTGGCTGACGTTGTGTGTGTTTCTGTGCTGACCGACAAGTGTCGCTGTTGCCAATGGTCAGTGTTGGAAAGGCAACATGTCGAAGTGTATAGATGCTCCTCTGTCTCGGAGACAAGCTCTGTGGAGGTGGTCCTCCGAGTTGCATTCTGGGAAGAGGGTATTTATGGGACAGATGCCATGTTCTAGGGTCGTTTTACAGCCACCTTCTGGCCCTCCTGGCCGACAGGTATGCGTTAAGGAGCTACCTCGTGGTCCTCCGATTAGGAGGCCCAGGATACAGCAGCATAGGGGTGGGTCCAGAGGCTTGTCTGGGGCCTACCACCATGGCCGAGTAATGGTCCTAAGCTGTCGGTCTTGTGTGACGAAGCTGGACAGCCGAGGAGATCCCAGGGGAGGACCCGTCTTGGAGAGATCATGCGGTGAGCTGGTCTATAGAGGGGCCTGGTGACTCGGTTGAAGGACGTATCCAAAAGAAGTAACTATACCGCATAGTGTTGCCGGTTCGGCTTAAAGGTTCAAGCACTGTGACTGACTTTCACTAAAGAAAATCTGATACATCCTGTGGCAGAGGATCGTACGGATTTACCCCCCCAAAACGAGTCTGTGGCAGAGACTTTTGATTCGTGCTGCGTACTGGCTGCTAAACCAGTGAGAGAGGCCTATCCAGATGAGCAAGGAGTGTGTCCCACAAGGGGAGCGCATTCCACATAGTTATCTGAATTCTACCGGGACATTTGTCGCTAAGATTCTATAAGAAGATATTTGAGTTTCTCCTGAACGTTTCCTTTTCCGACTCTTTCCTGCTACTTCCTAAAGCTTGTCTGCTTAATAAAGCATTAAAAACGTACTCCAGTGTTGGTGCGTGTGTCGTCCAGAAGTAACCTCAACGGAACCCCTAGACCCGGTGCCGGTGAAACAGAGGGAAGCAAAGTGAAGGTAACAGACCCGCTTAAACCAGCAGCTCCACCGTGAGTTAGTGCTGCATGTGGGTGCGTCGTCCGGGATTTGTTGACCGTCAATTATTGCAACCCAGCGGAGTGTTTTACCGGGAGTTTACAGAGAGAGCTGGACTTTGAGAAAAAGTTTTTTCAGGAAGAGGAAAGGTTAAACTGCAGGACTTTGCTTTCGAATGCGTAGACGCTGGGCGCCAGAAAAGGCCCAGGAGCTATGTGACTGAAAGTACAAGTGGGAGGAGTTACCCTACTTGCTACCGCGTGGGACGCGTGTAGCGTGCTTGGCGCCAGAGGAGAGGAGAGGCCTTGTGATCGTGCTGAAAAGATCAGAGTGTGGCCATGTCTTTTCAGGCGTTGCAATCGGTTGTGGGACCCAGAGTGTTCCCTGCAAGCACCGTGATGAATACTGTGCAATCTGGAACTCTGCTCACGGATACTGGAGTTCGAATGAAGCCACAGGGGAGGTTTGTCCTGCATACCTCGGGAGATGTTGAGGGACTGGGCATGACCTGCCATCGATGTGGAGGATTGGCCGTGCATCTTCGTCCATTCGGCCGATGTCCACAGTGTGGAGAGTACTTGTTTGTGGTGGAGCCACCTACCATGTCGCCCCATGCCTATCTGATGGATTGGATGACAGGTATCGCTACAGTGGAGGCTTCTACCGCTGCAGAGAGAGAGCGACGGGCCGCCACTTTGCCTGTTGTTACCGAAAATGTTTCAGAAAGAGACACTGCTACTACCGTCTCATCAGGAGACATTACTTTGATTCCTGAGTCCACTACACCTATTCCTATGGTGCCTACTCAGAAGAAGGTGGGCCTACCCCAGAGGTTACCTGAGCCGGAGCTACCAGAGTCTATGCCTGGGATGGGTAAGCCACTGTTGGGGACTGTAAATAAGTATTTGCCAGCGGAAGAATTGAGAGACTCGGAAATAGAATCCATGTTGGATCTTTCCGGGGATGATGACTTATTTGAAACCATGTCGCAAGAGCTATTGTGGTCACAAGGCGAGGATGTTGCCTCCACAATGACCCTTCCTGAATGGACTGCCATGAGTTCTGGGAAGACATCACCCTGTGTGGAGATGCACAGTGCTTTTGCTGGGACTTTGTCAAAAGTTATCAGTTTGCTACAGACACTGGCTGGGTCTATGGTGAAAAAGTCATTAGATTCCTATGTACCGCCTGGTATGGGGAGAGACAGATCTTTGGCAAAACTTGCTCGCTTGCAAAGGATGTTAAACAAGCATGCGGCAGCAGAGTATGTTTAGTACGGTGAAGCAATTTGGGACTACTTGTCTGTGCCTAAGCCCTTTAGAAAGACTGGATGTTCTGTCCGGATGGATGAACGTTTCAACGGATGCTTTGTACATTGGAACTATGGTCAGCATATCTATGCTGATAAGGTGGTAATCTGCAGACCAGGAAAGGACAATGCTGTATATTTTATTACCACTGTGGATAAAGAAGGAAAATATGTGACTTTGCCAGATCCTTGGTTTTACTGGTAATTATGGACACTAGCACTTTGAAGTTACCTAGCTAGATAGTGTCAGGGTAAGGAGATCTGCGTGGTCAAGATCTACAGATCCTGTTCAGTGTTTAAATCCAAGGACTTCTTTTGCTAGCTGGATTTCTTTTATAAAAAAAAAGAGTTCTTATGCAGGGATGGACTCCTAAAGTTTTGTAGTATAGATTGTGGGAAGAAAGTTTCATTTTTAATGAGGCTTTGCTCCTACTGTTGTATAGGATATGTATATATGTGTGCTTAACTATGTTTCCTTTTCAGGGATCATCGGATCATATGCATAGCTGGGAGGCTTTTCAGCTAGTTAGTTAGTGAGGTTGTGTACAATTATATTGTGGTTTTGTTCGCGGCTGTGAACATATTGTTTTATAAGCGATAAGTCTCATAATGTCTTTAAACTGTTTTCCGCCTCTTTCCTGCTACTTCCTAAAGTTTGTCTGTTTAATAAAGCATTGAAAACATACTCCAGTGTTGGTGCCTGTGTTGTCCAGAAGTAAACTCAACGGAACCCCTAGACCCGGTGCCGGTGAAACAAAGGGAAGCAAAGTGAAGGTAACAGACCCGCTTAAACCAGCAGCTCCACCGGGAGTTAGTGCTACACAAAAAAATATATTTTTTAAATATTCTTTTTAAAGGAGCTGTGATTTTAATGATGTTTACAGTGAAACAATAAAAATGAAAAATGCCTTTAAATACAGTATAGTGCATGGGTGGTCCCCCTTATTCTGGTTATAAAGTGGCACATATATACTATGTATAGAACCTGCTGCAGCAAAACTGACATGTAAAGAAAAAAAATGACATTTAAATTGATTAAATGAAATTATTACCGGCAATACAACAAAAAAATCAAAAAAATAAAACATGTGGGGTCCCCCCAATTCATACCAAACCCTTATCCGAGCATGCAGCCTGGCAGGCCAGGAAAGGGGGGGGGGGCAAGCGAGTAGGCTCTGCCTCTCACCCCAAAGCACCTTGCCCCCATGTTGATGGGGACAAGGGCCTCTCCCAGACAACCCTGGGTGGTGGTTGTGGGGGTCTGCAGGCAGGGGGCTTATCAGAATCTGGAAACCCCCTTTAATAAGGGGGCCCCCAGATCCCACCCTACCCATGTGAAAGAGTATGGGGTACTTAGTACCCCTACCCATTGGACAAAAAAGTGTCAAATATAAAAACACACACATAGTTTTTGACAATTCCTTTATTAAAAAACAATATCCCCCAATGTAGATCCATCGCCACCTCCGGACCCGAAAAAAATGTGGATAAAAAAACCTCTGCCTGCGATGAAAGGCTAACCGCCCTCTGACCGCTTCACCATCTGACAGTTCCTAAATAGGTAAGGGGCAGAGCACTGCCCCCATGTGATCTCACCGACTGCGGGGGGGCAGGACCTGGGGCTCCCTTGTTAAAGGGGGCTTCCAGATTCCGATAAGCCTCCTGCCCAGGGTTGTGGGGAAGAGGCCATTGTCCCTATCAACATGGGGACAAGGTGCTTTGGGGTGGGGGCAGAGCCAACATGGGGACAAGGTGCTTTGGGGCAGGGAGGCAGAGCCCCTGTCCCAAAGCACCCGCCCATGTTCAGGGCATGTCGCCTGGTATGATTTAGGAGGGAGGGTTCTTGCTCATTCCCCCTTTCCTGGCCTGCCAAGCTTCAGTTTGGATAAGGATCTTGTATGTATTTTGGGGGGACCCCACGTTGTTTTTTTTTTGTTGGCATGAGGTTCCCCTTAAAATCCATAACAGATCTAAAGGGCCTCGTATGGATTGGCGGGGACCCCCACACCATTTTTTTTCACATTTTTCTATTGCCAGCAATGTTTCTTTTTTAAATTCAGCTGTTAGCGGGGAAGCACGTTGATAGCTGATGACTTATCCCTTGTTATGGGCGCAGCGGTTGGCTTTCCAGTCCACTCCTTAACAACCGTCTATTCACTGTGCCCTGATTGGCAAAGTTTGTCCAATCAGGGCTTAGAATGCACTTCTTGCAAATTCTGGTGTTTGCCAAATGGGCAATGTTCAGGCTGAACTTATGCTCAGTTCAAACCACTTGCCCAACACTACTGTCATGTATATGGTCAGCATAAAGTATATGTAAAGCAAATCACTATATTATCATACAAGATTTAAGATGCTAGTATACATTCAAAGTCATTTTCCATTTTTATAAATCTACAGAGTTGCATAAAAAAAACTAAAAAACAAACAAACTGGTGACTCTACCATGAAAGTCATCATTTAGGATAACAGTGCTCTGTCGCTGTCTGCCAATGGTGCTCCTGCTTTGTCAAGCTATAACTGTTGGAGACTACATGTAGCAATTTTAACAAACATTACACTGGCATGTTTCACTGTTGTCACCATCAGGAAACCTGCCCTGAGAAATGCCACACAGTCGATGCTGGAGTGCATTCATAGACAGGAAGAGATTAGCAGCACTGCGTTATACCTATAATCAAAAGTGAAGTGCTACCTCAACAATTGATGAATCCTATAATGAAGTGTCCAAGTGTTTAAACAGTTCACTGGTAACAGTGACCCCTGCTGGAGTCTCAATTTCCTACACAAATCACATGCTGCAATACTGTACATGTATAATCAAACTATAATAGTGTCCATAAAAAACTACTAGCATGAAATAAAAGCTTAAAAACATAATTTGTCCAGTCCGTTTATATTGTGCATTCATCTGTACAAAACGTGCAATCCTTAAAGTGTCCAATTGTGAGTAATCAATAATGGTAGTGATTTTCTATGTACAGCGAATGTGCCCTCCACGATGCCCTCCACAGAATGACGTCACAAGCTCTGCCCCAATGTGTTTCGTCACTGCCCATGTGACTTTATCAAGAGGCCATGTGGGCAGTGATGAAACACGTGGGGGAGAAGCTTGTGACATCACCTCATATTACCAGGAAGCAGTCACCCACGGGGGAAGCAGGACCGAGGATCTGCAGATTCTTAATTGATCCAAGGGGAGTTCTACCCCCACTGTACAGACCAAACTACCTGCATGCACCAGGGGTAGTGCATTTACAAATGTGAGTAGAACCTTTTTATGTTTGAATAAAATAGTGTTTTTACAGTTATACACTGTCAGTTTTCTTCTTAGCCTTATAATACCAATGCTTATGAGGGATAATGCATAAGGGAACAAGAGTCCATCCACTGGAGCTAAAGACCACTGGATTTATACCCCTAAGGGGAAGGCCCAATTAGACCCCATTAGGGTCATCCCGGGAGGTGAACACATAGTGTGACTGGTGGAGGGCACATTCGGTGTAAAGTCACATGGGAGTGACAAAACACGTTGGGGCAGAGCTTGTGACATCATCCCATGGAGGGCGTCATGGAGGGCACATTCGCTGCATAGAAAATTACTACCATTATTGATTACTCACAATTGGACACTTTAAGGATTGCGCGATGAGTACAGATGAATGTACAATATAAAGGGACTGGACAAATTATGTTTTGAAGCTCTTATTTTATGCTAGTAGTTCTTATGGGCACTTTTATAGTTTGAACATACTTGTATTGCTGCACGTAATTTTTGTAGGTAATTGAAACACTTGGGCACTTCATTATAGGATACATCAATTGATTATAGGTTTATTTGAATTTGCTGTGGGAACACAGTTGGTGTTGAGCAGCAACCTTGTTTCTTTTTCACATTATATTGTTTTATTATATATTTTAAAATGTTTGTTCACGCTTATATAGGAGATCACACATAGTAGTGCGGAAGTAACCATTATTTCTTTAGCACTGAGTTATAACAAAATATTAAAAAAAGGTAAAAAAGCATTTTATTAAAATGGCAATTGTTTTTAATACAACATTTTTTAAGTAAATATAATTTTATTTATTTAGGGATACATCAACTAGAAGGGTCTAACTATTTAGATATAATTTAATTGCTTGACTAGTTGGACCATTTTGTTTAGAAGCTGAATAATACAACCAGCTAAGTAAATAATATGTTTTGTTAGAACCAGTTTAACACTTATAGGTCAGGGATATTTATGGGTGCTGATCTATTAAGACATCTTTTTAGTTGCAAAAGCAAAGTACTGTAGGGTTAGGTCAATAAAAGTTGACATACTATGAAGGACTAGTGTCTCTTCACCTAACTGAACAACTTATATAAGTCAATATAAGTCAATCTCTGTTGGGGCCTGTGTTGAGAGGCTTTCAGATTGTGCTTTACTTTGAGATGCTTCTGAGATCATTCAAAATTCATTGACGGGTGCAGTTTACCTGCAGTTAATCTCCTTCCAATGGTTTTGGATTCTTATGGGAATGCAAAACCCATTTAATGTAAAAAAAAAGCCTGGCAACACAAGCCCTTAGCACCTTTTGTGTTAAGTGAGCATACTTATTTGCCAAAAGGTTATCCTAGACAAATACAGATAGGTACTATAAATCCAACTATATTCTCTTATTTTATGCCAGAATGACGACAAGCACATTTGTATGTTAAATGGTTGCATTAAAGTGGTCACAAGGTGAGTGTGTTGTTGTAAAACTAAACATGTAAGTTTTAAGGTCCTTGTTACTGTAAAATGTGCAGTAAAATCTGCAGACGGTATTGACAACCATGTAGCTTAACCTAATTCAAATGCTGCACCTGATGGATTAGAACATTGCATGTTAATCCCCTTTTTATTTAAACGCCACAGCTAGTGTTGTATGGATTAAGGGATTTATAGTCCAACAATGTTATGAACATGTTCAGGTTTCTACACAATGTAGTATAAAATGTATTGTGCTGTTTACATAAGAACAGATCCAGGATTGACTCTTGCCCCATGTGAGCATGTAAAATGAAAATTAATCCACTATAGTTGGGATTTAAACACTGTCGAGTTATTAATAATTATTCCTGACAACGAAAAACAAGCACATTGCCCACAAGCCAAAACTATTCTGTTTAGAGATTATGAAATCATTGATTGTTTTGTTTTTCATCAGCTATCATGTAAGTAAAATACAGGCAGAGCACCATGTATGAATGATCACCTAAATCAGGATGTATGTTGGATAATTTGAAATACACAGTGAATAAAAACTGTCTCATTTTGGTCTGTTAAATATACAACTGAAAGTGTTATGCCAAGGTTGTTCAGTGCAAAAAATACATGTCGATCCTGCCAGTAATCAAGTAAGTTGGTAATGTCTTGTGTACTTTGCCTCTGCTGCACTCAAATATCAATAACTTGTATCAGCCCTGGACAGTTCACTTATGTGGGCTACAGAATACCTCCCTCCTTTGTTATGGAATTGAGAAGAGGGAGAAATGCTCAGTAGTGCAAATCATGAGTGAGCAGCCTAGGGTGACAATGCTCTTCCAGTACAGTGAGTGAGCATGGTAACCAGTGGCGGAACTACCACCATAGAGACCTACGCAAACGCTATGGGGCCCACAGCTGCTATGGGGCCCGATGAGGATGACAGTACCACTGGCACAGTCTTCCAGCCAGGGGAAGAGAGAGGAGAGGAAGAGGCGAGCTGTCCGTATCAGCAGAGAGTCTGATTTCTCGCTGTAATAGCTTTCATTAGAACTTCCAGTGTTCCCGGGACTCGCATCACATAACTCCACCTCTTGGCCCAACGCCTTTGATAGACAGAACGCCGGTCCAATGCGGGACGTGTGATGTCATCAAAGGCGTCAGGCCAAGAGGAGGGGCTATGTGACGATGAGCCCCGGGAAGACAGGAAATTCAAATGAAAGCTATTACAGTGGGCAATCCTGCTCTCTGCTGATCCGGGCAGCTTGCCTCTTCCTCTGCACAGGTGAGGCTGTATGGGGCACAGGTCATGCTGCATTGGGCACAGGTCATGCTCCATTGGGCACAGGTCATGCTGCATTGGGCACAGGTCATGCTGTATGGGGCACAGGTCACGCTGTATGGGGCACAGGTCACGCTGTATGGGGCACAGGTTATGCTGTATGGGGCACAGGTCACGCTGCATTGTGCACAGGTCACGCTGTATGGGGCACAGGTCACGCTGTATGAGGCACAGGTCACAAAGCATTGTGCACAGGTCACGCTGCATGGGGCACAAGTCACACTGCATTGGGTACAGGTCACATTGCATTGGGCACAGGTCACGCTGTATGGGGCACAGGTCATGCTGTATGGGGCACAGGTCACACTGTATGGGGCACAGGTCATGTTGCATTGTGCACAGGTCACGCTGCATTGTGCACAGGTCAAGCTGCATTGGGCACAGGTCATGCTTTATGGGGCACAGGTCACACTGTATGGGGCACAGGTCATGCTGTATGGGGCACAGGTCACTCTGTATGGGGCACAGGTCACGCTGTATGGGGCACAGGTCATACTGCATTGGGCACAGGTCACGCTGCATTGTGCACAGGTAATGCTGTATGGGGCACAGGTCACACTGCATTGGGCACAGGTCACGCTGCATTGGGCACAGGTCATGCTGCATTGGGCACAGGTCACGCTGTATGGGGCACAGGTAATGCTGCATTGGGCACAGGTCACGCTGTATGGGGCACAGGTTATGCTGCATTGTGCACAGGTCATGCTGCATTGGGCACAGTTCACGCTGTATGGGGCACAGGTCACGCTGCATTGGGCACAGGTCACGCTGCATAGGAGACAGGTCATGCTGTATGGGACAAAGGTCACGCTGTATGGGGCACAGGTCACGTTGCATTGTGCACAGGTCATGCTGTATGGGGCACAGGTCACGATGCATTGTGCACAGGTCACGCTGTATGGGGAACAGGTCACGTTGCATTGGGCACAGGTCACGCTGCATTGATACTAGGGCGGCTGTGGGGGGGCTGTTTGAAGGGGGAGCCCCATACAACATTTTGCTATGGGGCCCTGTTATTTCTAGTTCCGCCCCTGATGGTAACCTTAGAACAAGAAGTGTGTTACTAGCAGGATCACCAGCAAAATAAAGGAAGAAAGGCTGAAAAAAAAAGAAAACTAATACAGGCACCACATCTAAACTGCAGTATATTACATTTTGTTCTTCACTTTAAATACTTAATACTTTAAATGCAAAGTACAAACAGTTGTAACCTTTGTAAATCAACAAAGCAACCCATAAAAACGACAACATTTTCTTTCCTTCCACCTCGAGTAGAAGGAAAATAGTGTTCAGCTAGATCCATTCCTGTTATCTTCTTACTGACAGGCGGGGTCCGTCATCCTGATATAATTCCTGAAATCCTCAGGATTATTCTCACGGATCTCACGGAGCAAAGGCATGTGCGAGAATTGGTCACGCTGGCGCAACCAATTCTTCGTCCATTAACTCCTCCTCGCCCTGTTCATGGACTGGACTCGGGTCAAATTATTAACCCCAACAAAGTCCCCACACAGCACGAACTCGAGAATGAGTACGTCCACGCATCATGGCTTCAAAACGGTCGGCTGGTCAAACAAACAAACTTAGAATAAACGCACTGAAGAACAGCAAGGCCTATGAAGAGCGACCTGAAGATCAGGAACGAGCAGACAAGAACGGCCTGCTAGGCAGGTTACGAACTGACCAACACGCACTGAAAAGCAGATACAAACCTCACAAGCACAAACTGAACCGCAGAAAACGATCGAAATAAGCTGAAGTGTGAAAAGCGCGAATCGTCTCTAACCAAACTTCTACTAACACGAGATAAACACGAGATTAGCAGAAGGAGCCCAAAGGGTGGCGTAGTGGGGCTTGAACTTCCTTTTTCTAGTCCCGTCGTACGTGCTGTACGTCACCGCATTCAAAACCATCAGACTTTTGGAGTGATCGTGTGTGTCCAAGTCCGTCCGTTTGTAAGTCCGGCGCACCTATGCTACAAAGTCCGTCGTAAAGATTGCCAGACCAAGTATGCTGGAAAGTCCGCTCGTGTGTACGCGGCATAAGTCTTTATAGACCAGTTTATAGACATTTGTTTAGAAATGTTTCGGACAATCCTACCATACACAATACAAACTGATGTTCCAGCCATGTCACAACTCTGAAAATGATCACAGACATGCCTCAAAACTATTTTCATTTAACGACTTCAGCCCTGAAAGGTTTTTACCCCCTTAATGACCAGGCCATTTTTTGCCTGCACTGGGTTACTTTAACTCACAATTGTTGTGCAAGGCTGTACCCAAACCAAATTGATGTCTTTTTTTACCCACAAATAGAGCTTTCTTTTGGTGGTATTTGATCACTTCTGCAGTTTTTATTTTTTGTGCTATAAACAAAAAAAGTGACAATTTTGAAAAAAAACAATATTTTTTACTTTCTGCTATAAAACATATCCAATAAAAATATGTAAAAAATCATATTTCTTCATCAATTTAGGCCAATATCTATTCTGATACGTATTTTTGGTAATAAAAAACTCAGTTAGCCTTATATTGATTGGTTTGCACAAAAGTTATCGCATCTACAAACTATGGGATATTTTTATGGCATTTCTACTTTTATTTTTACTAGTAATGGGGGCGATCAGCGATTTTTAGCAGGACTGTGACAGTGTGGTGGACAAATCAGACACTAAGTGACAGTTTTTTGGGGACCAGTAACACCAATACAGTGATCAGTGCTAAAAAATTGCACTGCTATGCCCCGTACACACGGTCGGACATTGATCGGACATTCTGACAAAAAAATCCATGGATTTTTTTCTGACGAATGTTGGCTCAAACTTGTCTTGCATACACACGGTCACACAAAGTTGTTGGAAAATCCGATCGTTCTAAGCGCGGTGATGTAAAACACGTACGTTGTGATTATAAACGGGGCAGTAGCCAATAGCTTTTGTCTCTTAATTTATTCGGAGCATGCATGGCACTTTGTGTGTCAGATTTGTGTACACACGATCAGAATTTCCGACAATTTTATAGCCTGCTCTCAAACTTTGTGTGTTAGAAAATCCGATGGAAAATGTCCGATGGAGCCCACACACGGAAAGTCCGACCGTGTGTACGGGGCATTACTGTATAATAGACACAGACAGGGAAGGGGTTAACACCGGGGCAATCAAAGGGTTACGTGTGCTCCTAGGGAATGCTTTCTTACTGTGGGGGGGTTGGACTGACTAGAGGAAGAGAGACATCTGTATTCCTGATTAGCAGGAATCACAGATCTCTCTCTTCCTCTGTGACAGAATGACGGTCTGCCTTGTTGATTGCAGGTGGCCCACACTCATCGCCCACCCACTCTTCCCATACAAGCTATCAAGAAGGAACCAGTACCCCAGCCGCTACCCCAAAAACCAGGCAGGGAACACACAAAAGGGTCCATAACAGAGGAGGAGAAAGACCCGCCAGGGAGAAAAAACAACTGGGGATTGGAAGAGATATCAGTCCAGAACACAGATACAGAAGAAATAACTGACACCCCGTAATGCCTTAAACCTCTCAGGTAAATTACTAATGAAAAGTGAGATCACCCTTTTGTCCAAGGGTTTGAATTTCTGCCCCAATAGACATTTTAACCTCGACAACTATCTGATAGTCAGACTTACATCAGTCTCAAGGGGGATCCCACTAAAAAATACAAGACAAGATATTACGGGAGTTAATAAATAGGGGGAGTAGGTTAGGAATTTTTTGTCAAAAAGAGGCAGAGTTTCTGATGCCAAAGTATTCTACGCTCCCCACTTTTTATCATCTTCCTAAAACCCATAAGGGGTTAACCCACCTAAAGGGTAGACCCATAACAGCTGAGATTGGTTCACTGAATGAAAGGTTGGGACAATGGCTCGATGGGCAGCTACAGCCTTTAGTCACACAATTACCTGGGTACCTTAAAGATACTAATCATCTCTTACAGATCATGCAGAGTTTCATTTGGAAGGAAGATTGTTTGTGATGTCACAAGCCTATACTACTCCATACTACATGGTCTAGCAATAGAGGCGGTCTCTTTCTATCTGGAAACATACACTAATCTCAACATTGAATATCATACATATATCTTGGAGATATTGGAATATTTATTAGCACATAACTATTTTGTGTTTGATGGGGTATTCTACCTCCTCCGCTTAGAATTAAGACCTTACAGCCAGTCGTCCTGTCCCTGCAGCTGAAAAACCCCCCACAGCATGATGCTGCCACCACCATGCTTCACTGTTGGGACTGCACACATACCGCTTAGAATTAAGGCCAAAAAGTTCTATCTTGGTCCCGTCAGACCAGAGAATCTTATTTCTCACCATCTTCTGCTATGAAAGTACAGGTCATAGAGAAGGTATGAGTGCCCAGGAGGGGGGATGATGTCTCTCGTATGTTGTGCCGGAGAGATCTTTCGGCTCCAGACTTGCATTCCCTCTGTTCTCAACTTCGAATGGGATGTCAGTCACTACTATGATTAGAATTAAATTATTTGCTATCAAAGTAATAGGACAGTAAATTTTATGTAATACGCTTGCAGTCTCTATACTGGTTGGTGTATAAGGATGAGCTTCGAGTTCGAGTCGAACTCATGTTCTACTCGAACATTGGCTGTTCGCAAGTTCGCCGAACAGCGAACAATTTGGGGTGTTCGCGGCAAATTCGAATGCCGCGGAACACCCTTTAAAAGTCTATGGGAGAAATCAAAAGTGCTAATTTTAAAGGCTTATATGCAAGTTATTGTCATAAAAAGTGTTTGGGGACCCGGGTCCTGCCCCAGGGGACATGGATCAATGCAAAAAAAAGTTTTAAAAACGGACGTTTTTTCAGGAGCAGTGATTTTATTAATGCTTAAAGTCAAACAATAAAAGTGTAATATCCCTTTAAATTTCGTACCTGGGGGGTGTCTATAGTATGCCTGTAAAGGGGCGCATGTTTCCTGTGTTTAGAACAGTCTGACAGCAAAATGACATTTGGAAGGAAAAAACTTATTTAAAACTACCCGCGGCTATTGCATTGCCGACAATACACATAGAAGTTCATTGATAAAAACGGCTCGGGAATTCCCCACAGGGCAACCCCGAACCAAAATAAAAAAAAAAAAAATGATGTGGGGGTCCCCCTAAATTCCATACAAGGCCCTTCAGGTCTGGTATGGATATTAAGGGGAACCCCAGCCAAAATTAAAAAAAAAAATTGACGTGGGGTTCCCCCTAAATTCCATACCAGACCCTTCTGGTATGGATTTTAAGGGGAACCCCGCGCCAAAAAAAAATAAAAAAACGGCGTGGGGTCCCCCCAAAAATCCATACCAGACCCTTATCCGAGCACGCAACCTGGCAGGCCGCAGGAAAAGAGGGGGGGACGAGAGTGCGGCCCCCCCCCTCCTGAACCGTACCAGGCCACATGCCCTCAACATTGGGAGGGTGCTTTGGGGTAGCCCCCCAAAACACCTTGTCCCCATGTTGATGAAGACAAGGGCCTAATCCCCACAACCCTGGCCGGTGGTTGTGGGGGTCTGCGGGCGGGGGGCTTATCGGAATCTGGAAGCCCCCTTTAACAAGGGGACCCCCAGATCCCGGCCCCCCCCTGTGTGAAATGGTAAGGGGGTACTTACCCCTACCATTTCACTAAAAAACTGTCAAAAATGTTAAAAATGACAAGAGACAGTTTTTGACAATTCCTTTATTTAAATGCTTCTTCTTTCTTCCTTCATCTTCTTCTTCTTCTGGTTCTTCTGGCTCTTCTGGTTCTTCCTCCGGCGTTCTCGTCCAGCATCTTCTCCGCGGCGTCTTCTATCTTCTTCTCCTCGGGCCGCTCCGCACCCATGGCATGAGGGGAGGCTCCCGCTCTTCTCTTCATCTTCTTCTCTTCTTCATCTTCTTCTTCATCTTCTTCTTCTTCTTCTTCTTCTTCTTCTTCTTCTTCTTCTTCTCTTCTTCCTTCTTCTCTTCTTCATTTCTTCTCCGGGCTGCTCCGCAGCCATGCTGGCATGGAGGGAGGCTCCCGCTGTGTGACGGCGTCTCTTCGTCTGACGGTTCTTAAATAACGGGGGGGCGGGGCCATCCGGGGACCCCGCCCCCCTCTGACGCACGGTGACTTGACGGGACTTCCCTGTGATGTCACGGGGAATGCCACAGGGAAGTCCCATCATGTCACCGTGCATCAGAGGGGGGCGGGGTCACCCCCGTTATTTAAGAACCGTCAGACGAAGAGACGCCGTCACACAGCGGGAGCCTCCCTCCATGCCACAGCATGGCTGCGGAGCGGCCCGGAGAAGAAATGAAGAAGAGAAGAAGGAAGAAGAGAAGAAGAAGATGAAGAAGAAGATGAAGAAGAGAAGAAGATGAAGAGAAGAGTGGGAGCCTCCCCCCCCATGCCATGGGTGCGGAGCGGCCCGAGGAGAAGAAGATAGAAGACGCCGCGGAGAAGATGCTGGACGAGAACGCCGGAGGAAGAACCAGAAGAGCCAGAAGAACCAGAAGAAGAAGAAGATGAAGGAAGAAAGAAGAAGCATTTAAATAAAGGAATTGTCAAAAACTGTCTCTTGTCATTTTTAACATTTTTGACAGTTTTTTAGTGAAATGGTAGGGGTAAGTACCCCCTTACCATTTCACACAGGGGGGGGGCCGGGATCTGGGGGTCCCCTTGTTAAAGGGGGCTTCCAGATTCCGATAAGCCCCCCGCCCGCAGACCCCCACAACCACCGGCCAGGGTTGTGGGGATGAGGCCCTTGTCTTCATCAACATGGGGACAAGGTGTTTTGGGGGGCTACCCCAAAGCACCCTCCCAATGTTGAGGGCATGTGGCCTGGTACGGTTCAGGAGGGGGGGGGGCGCACTCTCGTCCCCCCCTCTTTTTCTGCGGCCTGCCAGGTTGCTCGGATAAGGGTCTGATATGGATTTTTGGGGGGACCCCACGCCGTTTTTTTTTTTTTTTTTGGCGTGGGCTTCCCCTTAAAATCCATACCAGACCTGAAGGGTCTGGTATGGAATTTAGGGGGAACCCTACGTCAATTTTTTTTTTTCAGACTGTTCTAAACACAGGAAACATGCGCCCCTTTACAGGCATACTATAGACACCCCCCAGGTATGAAATTTAAAGGGATATTACACTTTTATTGTTTGACTTTAAGCATTAATAAAATCACTGCTCCTGAAAAAACGGCCGTTTTTAAAACTTTTTTTTGCATTGATTCATGTCCCCTGGGGAGGACCCGGGTCCCCAAACACTTTTATTGACAATAACTTGCATATTAGCCTTTAAAATTAGCACTTTTGATTATTCATGTTCGTGTCCCATAGACTTTAACGGCGTTCGCGTGTTCGAACAAATTTTTTTCCTGTTCGCATGTTCTGGTGCGAACCGAACAGGGGGGTGTTCGGCTCATCCCTATTGGTGTATACCATCCTTATGGTTCCATATTCATCCATCATTTATATAGATATATTTTGTATATTAGAGTCTTATGGGACTGATTTGGATCTTAATACACCTACCTATTTTTTGTTTGTTCGTATCAACATCTTTTTATATGTCCTTGTATTGGAAACCTTGAAGGATATTATATGTTAAAGTTTTTCGGGTTATTTTCTATATAAGAAACCATATTATTCATGTTTCCTTACTTCTTGGACTCCTAATCCTTGGACTAAACAATTTTTTCCTTCTTTTTTGGTATCTTTGTTATATATGCATATATCAAGAATCTTTCTTTCTTTTTATACATAATATTTCTTTTTCAGTATAGATAAATATTTTTTATATGTTATGTTTCATGTTTTCAGTTTTTATTTTATTTTTTATTTTTCATGTTTGGTCACATATACCATGTTATTTTTTTAGGGTTGTCCCGATACCACTTTTTTAAGACCGAGTACAAGTACCAATACTTTTTTTTCAAGTACTCGCAATACTGATTACCGATACTTTTTTTTAATGTCATGTGACAGTTTGACTAATGGGCACTGATAGGTGGCACTGATAGATGGCACTGACTGATGGGCACTGATAGGTGGCACTGATAGGCGGCACTTATGGGCACTGATAGGTAGCATTGGCAAGCGGCTGGCACTGATAGTTGGCACTTATGGGCACTGATAGATGGCACTTATGGGCATTGAAATATGGCACAGACAGATGGGCACTGATAGTATGGCACTGATAGGGGGCACTGATATATGGGCACTGATAGATGGCACTGATAGACAGCATTTATGGGCACTGATAAATGGCACTGAAGTCACTTATGGGCACTGATAGATTGCACTGATAGGCGGCACTTATGGGCACTGATAGATTGCACTGATAGGCAACATTTATGGGCACTGACAGATGACACTTATGGGCACTGATAGATGCCACTGATAGGCAGTATTTATGGGCACTGATAGATGGCACTGATAGGCAGCACTTATGGGCACTGATAGATGGCACTGATAGGCGGCACTTATGGGCAGGCACTGATGGGCACTGAAATGCAACACTGATTGGCAATTCCATAATAAATGACATGAATGATGAGATCCTTCCTTGTCTTTCATCATTCATGTCATTTAACATCTAGTAAGTATGCTGCAACACCCATATTGGTACACTTTGCACTTGGCTGCAGTAAGCCAGCAGCTGACATCTTGTTACACTCAGCCCGAACTATATGGACTGGGTGTTCAAGATGTCTGCTGCTGGCTTACTGCAGCCAAGTGCAGGGTGTACCAAGATGGGCGTTGTGCTGTTTACCCTCCGACGGAGACACGAAACATCACTTACTGTACCGAATGTGACGACTCCGGTCACCATTTTGGACGGAATATGCGGCGGCGCCCTGCACCCCTGCCCTGGCCAGCTTACCCCTGTGTTCCACTGCTGCCAAACCGATCTCCGCTCCGCCCTCTCCCCCCCGTCGACTTCCAGTTCCAGGTATCGGATCTGGCATCAGGAGCATTTGATCCCATATAAAATACACTGCCTGTACTGACTGAATATAGAATTTACACTGTACACTGTACACTGTACACTGTGTAAATATATATATATGCACCTGGTGCCTTTTGATGTTTTGAATCAATGTAATTTATTCTTCGTAAATAAATCTTTTTGTGCAGCAATCCTTGCCGTTTGTTTCTAAATATTGGTCTGTGGGAAGGACTAGATTGCTGGCACTACAGGATCGTTCAGTGCATCTCACCCTTCAAACAGTGATATATATATATTTATATTTATTTATATATATATTTATAGTGGGGACGAAGAGTATTCAGACCCCCTTCACTCTTTGTTATATTGCAGCCATTTGCTAAAATCATTTAAGTTCATTTTTTTCCTCATTAATGTACACACAGCAACCCCAATATAGAGAGAAAAACACAGAATTGTTGACATTTTTGCAGATTTATTAAAAAAGAAAAACTGAAATATCACATGGTCCTAAGTATTCAGACCCTTTGCTGTGACACTCATATCTTTAACTCAGGTGCTGTCCATTTCTTCTGATCATCCTTGAGATGGTTCTACACCTTCATTTGAGTCCAACTGTGTTTGATTATACTGATTGAACTTGATTAGGAAAGCCACACACCTGTCTATATAAGACCTTACAGCCAGTCGTCCTGTCCCTGCAGCTGAAAAACACCCCCACAGCATGATGCTGCCACCACCATGCTTCACTGTTAAGACTGTATTGGACAGGTGATGAGCAGTGCCTTGTTTTCTCCACACATACTGCTTAGAATTAAGGCCAAAAAGTTCTATCTTGGTCTCGTCAGACCAGAGAATCTTATTTCTCACCATCTTGAAGTCCTTCAGGTGTTTTTTAGCAAACTCTATGCAAGCTTTCATGTGGCTTGCACTGTGGAGAGGCTTCCGTCAGGCCACTCTGCCATAAAGCCCCGACTGGTGGAGGGCTACAGTGATGGTTGACTTTCTACAACTTTTTCCCATCTCCTGACTGCATCTCTGGAGCTCAGCCACAGTGATCTTTGGGTTCTTCTTTACCTCTCTCACCAAGGCTCTTCTCCCTCGATAGCTCAGTTTGGCCAGAAGGCCAGCTCTAGGAAGGGTTCTGGTCATTCCAAACATCTTCCATTAAGGATTATGGAGGCCACTGTGCTCTTAGGAACCTTAAGTGCAGCAGAATTTTTTTTGTTACCTTGGCCAGATCTGTGCCTTGCCACAATTCTGTCTCTGAGCTCTTCAGGCAGTTCCTTTGACCTCATGATTCTCATTTGCTCTGACATGCACTGTGAGCTGTAAGGTCTTATATAGACAGGTGTGTGGCTTTCCTAATCAAGTTCAATAAGTATAATCAAACACAGCTGGATTCAAATGAAGGTGTAGAACCATCTCAAGGATGATCAGAAGAAATGGACAGCACCTGAGTTAAATATATGAGTGTCACAGCAAAGGGTCTGAATACTTAGGACCATGTGATATTTCAGTTTCAGTTGCACAAATGTCAACAATTCTGTGTTTTTCTGTCAATATGGGGTGCTGTGTGTACATTAATGAGGAAAAAAAAATGAACTTAAATGATTTTAGCAAATGGCTGCAATATAACAAAGAGTACAAAATTTAAGGGGGTCTGAATACTTTATGTCCCCACTGTATATATATATATATATATATATATTTATTAAATACACTGCCTGTACTGACTGAATATAGAGTTTACACTGTATATATAGGCTACGCTGAATGCAGAGTATATATACATAGTTTACACTGTATATATAGGCTACGCTGAATGCAGAGTATATATATATATATATATATATATATATATATATATATATATATATATACACACACTAGTCTGACTGTATGTATATATATATATATATATATCAAACACACTGCAACTAACAAACCTGGCTGCCTAATCTAACTCAATCTCTTTATCTCCATCTATAACACACTATATGGGCGCTGTGTAAGCAGCCTTGTATAGTGTGGGGCGTGGACTTGAGCACCCTGCCTTTGGTCAACTATGGCTCTCGCTGAGGAGCGTGCTGTGATTGGCCAAAGCATGCAGGTTCTGTGTATGCCTTGGCCAATTGTCATACAGCAATGCACTGCGGTTTTGCAGTGCATTATGGGGCACTCAATTTTGCCATGAATGCCCCATAAAATTCGCTGTTCAGCGAATGGGCGAACACCCGATGTTCAAGTCGAACTTAAGTTTGACACAAACTCAAAGCTCATCCCTAATTTATAGGAAGAGATCTTGATGGATATAAGAGCTGCGGGAGGAGTATCATCTTTAATATCGTTATGCTGCCTAGTCAAGAAATGTAATATTTCTTTAATGATTCCAAGATCAATTTTGTTTGGTGCAAAATAGTCACAATTTACTTTAAAAGAGGGTATTTAAAGAAGGTGTGAGATATATAAAAAGGGGAGGCTATCAGAGACATATTGATAGGCGGAATTGGATTGTAGAGATTGAAGGTGACTGAGTAATAGAATAATATTCATAGATTTAGATTTAGAATAATTTACATGAAGTCCTGAAAAGGCCTGATAACTTTTTAATAACATCAATAAAGTTTGGAAGAGATAAAAGGATTTGTGAAAAATAATAGATCATCATCTGCGAAAAGACAGATTTTGTGTTAATAGCCATCTACTTCTATACCCTGTATATCTGTACTAGTTTTGACAAAAAGAGCCAGCGGTTCCTTTGCTAAGGAAAAAAGTAATGAGGAAAGTGGACAACCTTGTCTTGTTCCTCTCAAAATAGGTGAACGAAAGCTGACATATTTAATATACGACTTGTGCTGTATAAAACTTCTCCACGTTCCAATATACAGTATAAACATACTACACTATTGCCCACAGCAGGTATGCAAGTTCCATGTCCCAAATTTGTTGGCTTCATATTAACAGAGTTGCCAACCACCCAACTTTTTTATAGACAAAACAAGTGAATTTACTGACAAAACAATTTTTTTTATTAATAACTGTAAATATGCTAGAAAGTGCTATTAAAAATGAACCAATACATTTTTAAAAAGTGTAAACAATATGTGAAATATAACAATTCATATAAAAAAATAAACTTCCTAGCTTTAAAATGAATAGATCAAGAAGTAAGTGTGACAAAAAGTCAGCATGAGTTAAAAAAAATAGGCATGGTGCTTTAAACTATGTACAGTGTGTTGAGAACGGACATCTTTGCTATTGTTTTATCTCTTTGTTGCACTATTTATGTGCAGAGGTGTTTATCAAACAATATAAAGAAAAAGAAAAGAAGAAAAAGTGAGTGTACACTATAAGGGCTCTTGCACATGGCATGAATAAAATCTGACTTTTGATGTGGAGCCCAGGAGCCACAGCTGCAGCATAATTTAGCCTATTGACATGTATTGCAGAATATGCCATGAATAGGAGCGTGGCTTGGTCATGGGAGAAAATGACCACCTGAAGACAGAGCTATGCTCCTCCACCTCTCATTTTGATGCCATCCAGCACCTTAGACCTGCAGACTTCCCTCCGCTCTGGAGAGCTTCATCCCAGGACCCACGGACCATGTCCCGCAAGCGATTCCAGACTCAAGGATTGTGCAGGCTCCTTGATTTTTACATGTGGCCTGTACAACCTCTGGACCAACATGGCGCCAGTCAGGCACAGGGAGAACAGAAGCTGCTGTACACACAGCCTAAGCCTAGGGGAGATTCCCCTTCAGATATGAAGGACACAAACGATCCAGTGATCTATCTGGCTCCCTTACCTGTGGACAGAGGTAAGAAAGTTGCTAACTCTCCTACACACATACCTGCCAACCCCTGTGAAGTGGAAACATATTGCTGAGACCTGTAGTGCCACAGCCAAATACCTTCCTGCACATATCCTGGCAGCATTTCCAACAGTAGACAACTCTGTCTCTGAACAATTATTTAAGGCCATGCTGCTCTACCTTCAAGTTGACCTGCAAAGGGAACTTCGTACCTCCGTTAACCATCTGCATGACCATTTAGATTTTCTGGAGGAACACACTGATCATATGGAGCAAGACTTATCAGCAGTCACTACAGACCACAATGCAGTAGTGGACATTCAAGATGAGCAAGCAGAGGCTATAAGACAGTTACATCTAAAAGTGGAGGACCTGGAGAATCATTCCAGGTGAAATAACATTAGAGTCAGGGGGATACCTAAATCTGTCTCCTCAGCTGAGATAGTGCCATATCAACACCAATTATTCCGCAAGCTTCTACCATCACTTATGCCGCAAGATATGTTGATAGACCGGGCGCATAGGATCCACAAACTGCATTTACCGTCCTCCTTTCCCAGGGATATCCTGGCTCGTATCCACTTCTTCCATATTAAGAAGCAGATCATGCGGGCTGCTAGACCCATGTGATCTTTATCTGAACCCTATTTAAAATTAGCACTTTACAACAACATTTCTGCAACCCCCTTGCAAGCTCACAAGGATTTATCACCAGTCACCTCAATTCTTGCAGAGCATGAATTCACCTATAAGTGGGGGTTTCCTGTGAAGTTGCTGGTCACATATCAGAATCTACAAATCTCCATTCAGACCCCCAAAGACAGAATCAAACAGCTACATAACTGGGTTTTAATTTCACATGTTCCACCAATGACTCCCAAAGCTATGCCGTCCTCTAAAATTACTAACCACTGGGACACGTGAGATCCATCTTAAATTCTCAGTGGTTCTGAAAAAATACAGTTTCGTTAGTTCAAGTTTGGAATTGATTACTGGATGTTGTACAGTTTACATGGTTTAGTCTGTGGAGGAGTGGATGCCATGTTGGTGCTAACCCCATGCTCCACTACTGCCGTGTGTTAAGCACACAGTTTCTTCCAGGTTTTCCTTTTTTTCTTCTTATATTCTGTTACTTATTTGTGTATTAAGATTGCTGCTTGATTCTTACAATTGTGTACAGTATCCTCTATACTTCTGTGGACGCTATTAAATTTAAATGTCCAGTGCTCATAACTATTGTATTTTTTTTGTCATTCATAACCTTTGATTTTCTGCTTAGGTAATTTGACCCCTCTCTGCACTATAGTGGCATCTCCTCCCCTACACCCTCCATGTCACTTAGAATATGCCATACATAGCTTTAAGCATGTAACCACCATCACACATATTTTCACAGGTATGGTCATCAGACCAGTTATCACAACAACAAATTATTTTTACTCTGTATGGCTGTACACCTTAATGTATGACCATCTATAAGAGCCCTAAGACACTAGGTACAACTGTAAAGATTTGCTTTTTTTCATTTATATCCATCAGCATACCTTCCAACATCAGAACTTGAGACAGAAGGACAACCTGAAAGTAAAGAAACATGCAGCTCATAATGTGCTCTCCAGGAAAATATGTATAAGGCTACTTTGTGCAAATTATTGGGTGTTGCCTAAAGGGACATAGTAAAATATAGTTTGAATCTAAGTAAAAGCTTAGTATTGTTGGTCAGTGGGAGGCAGAAATGCCAGGCACCGGTAAACAGTGGGAGGAAGAAATGTTCATCATCAGTTGTCAGTGGGAGGACAAAAATGTTTGCCATTGGTGGTGTGGTAATTGGTGTTCAGTGGGGATAAAGGGAGACATTGCTGTTTCTTTTTGGCTAAAGAGGAATATATTTGAAAGAATATTTTCTGGAGTTCAGCTTTAATTTTCATTTTACAAGGTAATAGTATTCTACTACCAAGCAAATACAAATTATATATATATATATATATATATATATATATATATATATATATATATATATATATATATATATATATATATACAGTACATATAATATAAAAATATAACATTACAGAATTATTACAACATTTATTCCTTTTTAATGAGGCTGTGTTATGTGCTTGGTAAGGAAAAAGGAACAGTGATGTCCATCAGCTTGTCTTTAAACCAAGACAAAGAACTTTCAGCTGTCAGAGAAATTGTTTCACCAATTTCACAGTACATTTCACTCTATATGTCATGCATTTTTCTCATGAATCATTGCATAAAACTTTCACTATTGCTACTGTGAATCAAAATATGTAATCACAAACAAGCAGTGACCACATTGACTGCAAAAAAAACTACATTGTTAAATGTAAATTGCTGTAAAAAATTGGATGATGTGCCACTATGTAATGTAAATAAAATGGGCTATGGTCACATGCTTCGGTACCTTGGGCTTGTGATAAACATTTGCATCACTTACATTTTTCTGTTTGACCCAACCTCTGCTTGTTACTGACCATGCTGTCCTGATTGACCTTGTATACTAAATATTCACCTGCATACTCCTCATATTGTGCTTTCCTTGGCTTTAGTAAAACAACTCCCATTTTAACCGGTCCAAAGGGCAGATCTTTATTGCCCGTTCCCAAGAATGCTCCTGTAAATGTCTTATGGGCACCAACCTTATTATCTATTTGTGGGGGACAAATAGTATACTTACCACCCTGCTATGCAGTTGATGTATTCTCAAAGAGGAGGCTTTAGTTCTACCTCCTCATTGGTTGTATATGGCTGCCCCATTGGACTGCTGCCAGGGGAATCGTTTTCCTTTTTATTGAACTAGGAAGCCAAAAAACCTACATTAAAGAGAGTCTGGGAAATAGCTGTATTTGTCAATCCACTTTCCCTGTGGTAGCAGTTTTCTGTTTTGTAGAAAAATATATTTTTGTCCTTTAATTATAGAGGTCTAAACAAGATCATTATCCCAAATATATACGCTGAGATTTCTTGGGCCATTTCATTCTGATCTACCTTGATGACACTGTGATATAACCCTCCTTTCTTTATGTTTCTGCTATTCTCCCCAGGCTCAGACAGCACATTGTTTTAGAGATGAGTTGAACTGCCCTGGGTTTGATTCAAGGTTTGGTGAACTTCAAAAACTTCAAAGTAGTTCAGATGACAAAAAGGAGCCACATTGGTATCACTTTGAGCTGAATCTGTCAAAATGTTAAAATGCCTATTTTCTGGGCTAATAGGCATGGGGGTGGTCACAGATTCTATTAAAAAAAAAAACACAGACCCCTCCAAGGGTTCTGTCAGGTATTTTGAAAGGGTCTGACTCTATTTTAACTTTGTATAAATAACATTTGAATATGTTTTATATATATGTGTTAACTAGTTTTAGCCACTTAAAAATCCCCCTCTTTCCCATAATCTACCCCTTAGGGAGGTATGGGGACTTGTTTTCTTTAAACTTTGTTTCATATAGGGTATAGTGTCAGGTTGTTTATGCAAAGCCCCCCCCCCCCCCCACCTAGCTACCCACCTTGTCTCTGTGTTAATTAGGGCAAGGGCCTCTTCCTCACAACCCCTGGCTTAGTGGTTGTCAGTAACTGCAGGTGGAGGAATTATTGAAATCCGAAAGCCCCCTTTCACAATCAGGGGACATCCAAATATCAACCAACCATGTGAATGGTTGGTGAACAAAAACAGCTGTAACTTGGAAATAGACACCCAAATGTTTGACAAGTCCCATTATTAGAATAATTAAAATCCCCAAAAGTCCTTCATTGTAAATACATCATCAATCACATCATCCATCAATGCAGATCAACATCGCTCACTATGCCCGATGACCACTGACTCAAGGAAGCTCAAAGAAGCATTTGTTTCAGCACCTGTCTTACCCACCTGGATCCTTGTCTGACATTTATCCTAGAGTTTGAAGCATCTGAGGTCAAGGTAGGTGCTGTAATCTATCAATGCTCACCTTCCACTAATCTGGATCATTCTTGCTCCTAATTATCCTGCAAGTTCTTTAACTCCAAGGCCAATCACATCACTTGCATTTATTTCACTTTAACGTATATTGGCCATGGTCAAAGAATGTCACAGTACACACCCTCTCCCATAGTTTTGAGTCCTGCTCCAAAATATCCAAATGTTAGCTACCCTCCATCCAGATCTTTCTTTGTCTACAACTGATACAGCAAAAACTCTGATTGATACAGCCAGTATTTCTTTATTAACTACCCATATTGTTGCTGCTGTAGGGATCTATTTTTGCTGCAGGAGGATCCACTATTGTTAACACAGGAATCTGTTATTGCCAGATGGATGTGCTATTGCTCTGTGTTCTGTTGTTGCTGTAGGTATCTATGGTTGCTGGATGGATCTATTGTTTCTGGGTGGTCTAGTTTTGATGCATGGATTTTTTTTGCTGGATGGTCTATTGTTGCTGGAGGGATTTGTTATTTCTTTGGGGATATTTGTGCTGAGTGGTTTATTGTTCCTGCAGGGATCTATTGCTGCTGGGTGGTCTATTGTTGCTGGAGAGGGGTACATTGTTGTTATTGGGTGGTGTCTTATTGCAAGAGAAATCTAGTGTTGCTGTAGGGGTCCCAAATTGTTGCTGCTGGGGGACTAAAGGTCAAAAAATATTTCCTGCATGTTGTACATATGCGTGTATAGCACCACAAAATAATGTTTGGTTTCATTATCTATGAAAATAGGCAGTGCTGGGAGGTCGATAGAGGGTTGAGACAGGGGACAGTACTGGGAGGTAGGTAGAGGATGGGGACAAGGGTGACCCAGGGGCAGGAAGTACCTGCACCTATTTTCTGAGAAAAGCCCTGCCTAATACTATCTAAATGTAAACCTTTAAGGACGAGATGAGAAAAGGTTAAACATTTAGAAATTAAAAATGATGGTCTCTACTCATTATAATAGGCTTTAAACAAGTTCCAAGTAAATTCAGTTGGACATAGAAGAAAAGGACAATGCTACCAGAAATATATAAAAAAAAAGTTTCAGTCTCATACTTCTTTTCCATCATATACTGTATGGCTACATGGGCTCACCTTAACTCATATACTGTTGTTAGCCAACAAAGCACAAGAGAATAATTTTATGCTGATTACCAGACAGTATAAATATCCAAAAATCCTGAAATATGTTTGTCCCACTATCCCTGATACCCGTTGTCATTGCCAAAGAGACAGGGGGACTATGACCCATATTTGGTGGGAATTAGGTTAGTTGATTTATACTACAAGTTAACAGAGACCTGTTAAGCTATTAAATCAGCTAAAAAAAATCTTTTTATACATTTTCTTTTGGCGGCAAGAGCTGTAATTTCTTGACATTAGAAGTCTACTGTGATACCATCAATGGCAGAATGGGTGATGCAAGTTAATGCCATTTGAAATCTTTAACGTTTGTTGTCAAGGGAAATCAATAAAACAGAACATTTTTTTAAGTACATGGACTCCATGGCTTTCTTACCACCTCTCTCCAGAGTTCAGGACCTGGAGGACTGAATGATAAAAAATAATAGTATGGTTCCACAATAGAGAGACATTTTGTATATGTGTTTTGTTTGTTCCTTTTTTCTTTTCTTTTTTTAATTTTTTTAATTTAACCACTTCAATACCAGGCACTTAAACACCTTCCCGCCCAGGCCAATTTTCAGCTTTCAGCACTGTCGCAATTTGAATGACAATTGTGCGGTCATGCTACACTGTACCCAAACAAATTTTTTATCATTTTGTTCCCACAAATAGAGCTTTCTTTTGGTGGTATTTGATCACTTCTGTGTTTTGTATTTATTGCGCAACAAATAAAAAGGACCGAAAAATTTGAAAAAAAAACAAGTTTTTCTTTGTTTCTGTTAAAATTTTTTGTAAATAAGTACATTTTCTTCAATGACGGACACTGATATGGCTGCACTGACAGGCACTGATACAGCAGCACTGATGGGCACCGATGAGGTGGCACCAATGAGGTGGCACTGATGGGCACTGATAATAGGCACTGATAGGCGGCACTGATGGGCACTGATAGGTGGCACTGATGGGCACTGATAGGTGGCACTGGTATGCGGCACTGATGGGCACTCATAGATGGCACTGATGGGCAGTCATAGGCTGCACTGATGGGCACTCATAGGCGGCACTGATGGGCACTCATAGGTGGCATTGATTGGTGCTTATGGGTGGCACTGATGGGTACTTATGGGTGGCACTGATAGGTGGCATGGATGGGCACTGATAGGTGGGCACTGATGGGCACTGACAGGTGGCACCGACAGGTGGCACTGATGACACTGATTGGTGGCACTAATTACACTAATTGGTGGCATTGCTGGGCAGAACTGAAATATAATGGTGCCAATCAGTGTGGGGACTGATTGGCAGAGATTGGGCACATTGGGCACATGTGGATGGCCATGGGGTACATACCTGGCCATCCACATGTTGCCCGCTTCCCTGGTGGTCCTAGTGGCGAGCCCTGGTGGTCCAGTGTGGTCATCTGAGGGGGGCTGCGCTGATAAACAATCAGCGCAGACCCCCTCTGTCAGGAGAGCTGCCGATTGGCTCTCCTCTACGCGCGTCTGTCAGACGTGAGTGAGGAAAAGCCGATCAACGGCTCTTCCTATTGACATCGTGATCAGCCATGATTGGACAAGGCTGATCACATGGTAAAGAGCCTTCGCCGCGATGCGCACCCCCGCATGCGGCGGCATGTTATCCTTCTGGACGTCATATGATGCCCAGTCAGGATAACAGAACCACCGCCTGGCCGTCAATCTGCTATAGGCTCGGTGGGAAGTGGTTAAGTAGTTTCTTTTGAAAAATATAGTTTTTGTCTATAAGTTTAAGTTTAGAACATTCAGCTTTTCTTTTTATGGAACGACCTGGTTCTACACAAAATCTTCAGGGCATATAAGATAGTTTCTTTTCATTTCCAGGAGTAGATATCTTTATTTCATTAGGTATAAAGAATGTTATTCATAAATATAGTTTAAACCATACATTTAAAGGAGAATGACATAATCTTTACTCTATAAATTGCTTATACTCATAGTTTCATTTGTTTCTGGAAATTATATGATTTATCAATTTATTTTAGAATATTTCAGGATTTCTTTTTTCCTTGTTTTTGTATTATTTAAAAACTTAATAAGATTAAACACAAAAAAATATTAAATTTTTTATATTAGTAATACAGACTGTGACTATAACCTCAACAACCATTTGCAAGATGAACAGCAGACACTTGGTTCCACGTTATTCTCACTAAATATTGAACATGTCTGGTTAATGGATGCTAATGTATTGTTTATGTTGTCATTTCTTTAGATTTGTGCATTACAATCATTAATTATAATTTGGTGATATTTTTCTACATCATACACAAAAAAATGATAAGGATTTCACTTGAAAACCAACCAGCAGTTGTAAATGGGCTTGTGTCCATTTACACACACTTACCTCCAGTCCGATCTGATCCACTAAAAAAAAAACTGAAGGGGATCCATCCTCCTTCATCTAAGTGGATTAGATCAGAGGGCATTTTGGTGTAAATGGACTCTGCAGTCCACAGCTGTCAATAGAGCAGAATGAACTCTGTCTGCTCTGCCAAGGTCTGCTCTACATAAAGAAACAACAAATTCCCTGCTGAGTCTGCCCCATGTGAAAGGAGCCCTATTTACAGTTTTAAATGGATGTTGGCAATATAATAGATAGTTTGAACAAATTCAATATAACATGGCCTACATCACTTTAAAGGTATTGACAACCTCTGACACACCTGCCCATACTGGCATACAATATCTATTTAACTGGCATAGCTGTCATAGGCAGTAATTGACCTCACAAGCCTGACCAGCCTATCAACCTCCCTGATGTAACTGATGTCATAGACAATATAGGCCTGTCGGCAACTGACGGTGGTGTATGGTATAAGCCCCTCTGCCCACCTGCTGACACTTTTCCTCCTCCATTTGAAGCTACTACAGTAGATGTGTGAAACCCCTGCATTTCTTAAGGGTTTGGGGCTGCTAGGCTGATTTCCTTCAACCAGTGTTTAAATGGAAAGAAAATTGCATAATGTATGGCCAGCCTAATGCCGCGTACACACGACTTTGCCCAGCGGACTTTGACGTACTTTACGACAGACTTTCTGAATGAACGAACTTGCCTACACACAATCCACCAAAGTCCGTTGAATTCGTACGTGATGACGTACGACCGGACTAAAACAAGGAAGTTCATAGCCAGTAGCCAATAGCTGCCCTAGCGTGGCTTTTTGTCAGTCGAACTAGCATACAGACGGCGGACTTTTCGACCAGACTCGATTTCAACGGATTAATTTAAAGCATGTTTCAAATCTAAGTCCGTCCAACTTTTGAGAAAACAAAGTCCGCTGGAGGCCACACACGATCGAATTGTCCGACCAAATCTCGTCCGCCGGGCAAAGTCTGCCATAAAGTCCGCTCGTGTGTACGCGGCATAAGTCATCTATAAAATCATTTTTTACTCACTATTGAATGCTCCACTGCCAATGCAGAGAATGTATAATTTAACATACATTAACTTTGAGTGTCCATTGAATATTATCCCTAATTGTTGCACAATTCATAACTGTTAAGCAAAAGTCCCAGGTTCTTAGACTGGGAGTCTTTAAAGTGGAATTTGAGGAGGTTTTTTTTCTGTAAATAGCATAATTAAAATAAGACACTTCTAATACAGATTGATTCATCTTTGATATTATACACAGCGGTCTTCTGCTGAAGGGGGAGAAGGGGCAGATAAATTACAGTATATCCCCTCATCCATTTTCAAGATCCCTTGTATTCTGTGAAAAGTTTTAAAGAGACTAAAGGAAGGGAGGAGTAAACAATATGGTCCCTGCACTGTACAAGTACCTGAACTGCCAGTCATAATGCTGGAAGAAAAGCTAAACTGCCATCTCTACAGTAAGCAGCAATGCTTTGGTTTAGCGTACTCTTTATTAGAAGTACGTTATTTTAATTGGAAGACCTCTGTTTATCTCATGAGTTGGTAATTTATCACCACTTCATACAGTTAATTGTTCTACTCTTTTCAATAGACACTTTATAATAATTGTTAAATAAGACCTAAACCAAATCACTAAAACTTCATATACATTTAAAATTTTAATATTTTTCACTCTTTTTAAACCTATAGATTTCATTAAAATAATACCTGGTCATTCTTCCATGAGCATCTATATCCATGCACTTTCTGTTATAGGATAACAACTGCCCCAAATTGTGCTCCACCAGTGTCAATTTTGACTTTAAGAATGAGTACAAAAAGTATAACTGCCATCTTGCAGATCAGCATGCTGCGCGTTTAGATGATTTGGAAAATCGCATGCGCCGCAACAATGTCCGCGCCTTAGGATTCCCAGAAAGGATGGAGGGTAAACACCCTGTCGCTTTCATCGAACAATGGCTCCTCACTACATTTGGGAAAGAAGCATTCTCTCCGCTATTTGCGGTGGAGAGAGCGCATAGAGTGCCATCTCGCCCACTACCCCCTGGCAATCACCCGCGTGCTTTTCTGTTTAAGCTCTTAAACTACAAGGACAGAGATGCCATCCTTGCTAAAGCCAGAACCATGGGCAGTAAGTTATCCATTGAAAACTCCAAAATCTCCCTGTTTCCGGATTTTTCAGCTGAACTCCAGAAGCAGCGAGCAAAGTTTATGGATGTCAAACGAAGATTAAGGGACCTTAACTTGCCATATGCGATGCTATATCCTGCCCGCCTTAGGGTAGTCGCACTCGGAGAAACCCGCTTCTTTGAACGCCCGGACATGGCGGCTCAATGGCTAGATCGTGAGGATAGGGCCCTTAAAGCTGCCAGACCACAAAGAGATGTCCCTGCTTAAGAGATAAGTCCTGGATATGCAATGACCTGGCAAGACCAGGTCTATTTTTGTTGGGATAAATCCCTGGGCCGTGAAGAGGCCTTAAGATTCAAAATAATTGTTGTCTATGGAGGACAGTTCCTACTCTCACATCCGATGTTCAGGCGGCCGAGGAGAACTGTTTGTTTGTATCACCCTCCTCCCCACAGGATTTTCCCTTTTTTTAAAATTTTTTATTCTTTTGCCCCCTTTTTTGCCCACATTTTTGTCTGCAAATAATGAAGCAATACGTGCCTACCGTAGCTGTGAAACCCCTACGGGAACTAACCTACTGGTTAACTAGGAGTTTTCAAGGCTTTTACCACCCCCACACCTGTTGTGTGGGAAAAGTTAACACTGCAGCCAAGTGGCTGTGTGAACTGTTGACCTTTAGATTCTTGCCATGCAGAGTAGCATGCATTAAGCCAATAATTTACTGTCTTCTGTACCTATGTACTAACCTAATAATGTATTTCTCCCTGCCTTGCAACATGATTTCATGTCTACAAATGCCTACATGTTCTCTGAAAGGAGAAAACAAGCATAATTTGGAGAAAAGGGGCCTATCCCGCCTTCCAGATAACATGTTACGGTATGACCCGGGAGTCTTGTCGAGAATTATGCCGGCCTGGTCAATGATCCTGAAACAAAATGGGGATGACTAAATTGTCCATTGTGACTTGGAATGTCAGAGGACTGGGAAATCCAGTCAAAAGGGGGGCGGTCCTTAGACATCTCAAGTCGCTGAATGCGGGGGTAGTCTGCCTACAGGAGACCCATTTCTCTGCAGACCCTCCCCCAAGCCTCAGTCCACGATTGTATACTAACCAGTTTCATGCAACCCACTCCACTTACTCAAGGGGAGCAAGTATACTGTTCAGAAAAGATATTCAGTTCAATTGCATTAGAAAACGCATTGACCCGGCTGGCAGATATGTCTTTCTTTTATGCTCAATTACAGGCCTCAAATGTAATCTTGCTAGCATCTATATACCCCCACCGTATAACTCAGAGGTTATCCGACACCTAGCAGGTTTTATGGCCCAATACCCAGAAGTACCCTTACTGGCAATGGGGGACTACAATAATCTCTTAAATCCTCTCAAAGATAAATTTCCTGTACCTACTGCTGGCACATCTCAGATGAAAAGTAGTACCCCCTTTGCCAGATTACTTGAAGAAACAGGGCTGATAGATGTCTGGAGATCCAAACACCCAAATGATAAAAAATACTCCTGCCACTCAGCCTCACATGATGGGTTATCCAGAATAGATTTGGGCCTTGGGAATGACAAGATGCTACATTTAATAGTGGAATCTGACTATGCAGACAGGCATATATCTGATCACTCGGCACTTTGTGTAACCATCTCATTACCAAGTAGGTACAAACGGCCAATGTGGAAACTCTATCCCTTTTGGCTCTCGCTGTTTGCCGAGCCAGATCCTATAGCCAGAGCACTTACACTGTTTCTAAGAGATAATATTGGTACGGCTAGACTGGGGCTGGTTTGGGATACAGCGAAGGCCTTTTTGAGAGGACAACTTATCAAAACAATATCACGGATTAAAACTGACACCAAGGCTTGGGAACTATTGGTAAGAAATAGAGTCACCGAGACTGAAAACGATTATATTAACAACCCCACAGGAGACAATAAGAGGGCATGGTTGAGTGCACAGACAATGTCTGGACAACTGGCGTTGCAGCTGGCGGAGAACAAACGCTTTTTTCTCCAACAATCACATTTTGAGGAGGGGGAGACGACTGGTCATATGCTTGCAGTAATGGCGCGGTCTCAACAATCGACCTCTCTCATCTCCGCCATCTGTGACGCACAGGGTGCTCTGAAATGCTCTACTCCTGATATTCTGACGGTCTTTGGTGATTTCTATGCTGATCTCTATACATCTAAAGTTACGCCCACTGAGTGCAATAACACACTTCTTAGATAGCTGTGAACTCCCCAGTCTGCCACTAGAGGATAGGGTCATGCTCAATGCCCCTTTAACTGCAGAAGAACTGGATATTGCCCTATCTCAAACTAAAAACAATAAAGCACCAGGTATAGATGGCCTCCCTGCAGAGATATACAAATGCTATGCAGACTCCATGCTCCCCACACTGCTGAAAGTATACAATGAGGCATTAATGGAGGGTTCATTGCCAAGTTCAATGAATGAGGCAATCATTATTGTTATATTAAAACCGGGTAAAGATGCGAATTCCCCGGGATCTTATAGACCCATCTCACTGCTCACATCCGATATCAAGTTGCTGGCCCGGAAGTTAGCAAACAGATTGGCCAAGGTAATTCATAAAATAGTGCATAGAGACCAATCCGGGTTCATCCCCACGAGATCCACGGCCCAAAATATAAGAAGACTATTCCTGAACTTACAGCTCCCAGTGGACAACACAGGCAATAGAGCAATTTTTTCGCTGGACACAGCTAAGGCCTTCGACAGTGTCGAGTGGCCTTATCTGTGGAAAACATTACAAAATATGGGATTGGGAGATACCTTTATTCGATGGATACAGCTTTTGTATGCTGCGCCCACGGCCAGAATACGGATTAATGGGGAACTTTCAGAACCCTTTCCTTTGTTTAGAGGCACCAGACAGGGGTGCCCACTGTCACCCCTGCTGTTTGCCTTGGCCCTGGAACCTCTGGGAGCAAAAATCAGAGGAGACTCTAGAATAGCGGGATTCCAAAGAGGTATGAATAAAGATGTAGTGTCCATGTACGCAGATGATACCCTGCTCTACCTAGGAGACACAAAAGACTCATTAGAAACGGTCATGTCCCTCATCAAGGACTTCGGGGAATTATCGGGCTTCTCCATTAACTGGGACAAGTCAGTGCTGATGCCGCTTGACCCCTGAACACTCCATTACCACTAGGTGCAGAGATGATACAACAAGTAAGCTCATTCCGCTACCTAGGGATCCAGGTGACCCCTAACCCAGCCACTTATGTTGAACAGAACCTAACACCCTTATTAACCAAATTCCGTGAAAAAAGCAGGGCCTGGTGTAAACTGCCCCTGTCTGTTGTTGGTAGAATCAACCTTATTAAAATGGTCTGGGCACCACAACTGCTTTATATTTTTAACAATTCCCCAGTTTGGATACCTAAAAAATGGTTCGATAGAATAGAGACCCAATTCAGAGAGCTCATATGGAGAAAAAAAATAGCGAGGATAAAACTATCAACGTTACAATACGGCAAAGAGGAGGGAGGACTTGCAGTCCCTCATCCTAGGATGTATTATCTCGCCTCCCAGCTACAACAACTAGGAGGATGGGGCCTGCTGGACCCGAAAGACCCGATCCGTAAACTTGTAATGCTAGAAGACAATAACTATTCAGCACTGACAAATTTGGAGGCGGGATTCTTGCACTTAGACCCGGAAGCTCCTACAGTTAAATTATTAAATTCACTTTGGGCCTATGTCAAAAAACTAATGGGCATCACGGGCTTTCTGTCCAGCACGCCTCTCTGGCGAAATAGACAACTGAAAGAAATACAAAAACTAAAAGACTTCAAGGGCTGGGAGGACGCAGGCATCAAATATATCTCACAGTTATACCAGGGTAACACTCTCAAATCATTCCAGCAGATCCACACAGAGTTTGGAATCCCACATAATAATTTTTATAAGTACCTCCAATTGCGACATGCCTTACAAACCCAGAATAGAAATGTTAGGATCCAACCGACAGAACATCCGATTATACAGGATGTATTTATGGATGAAGTTAAAAAGGGCATGATATCTAGATGTTATAATACACTTATAGCACGAATACAAGACCCCTCTAGACTACCATGCAGGCAGCGGTGGGAGGAAGATATAGGAGCAATAGATGGAGACACCTGGGAGATATGCCTTATGAGTGCCCCCCTGGTATCACTTTCTGCATCACAGAAACTTTCACATCTTTACCTTCTACATAGGGCGTACAGAACCCCTCTTCAACTTTATAAATGGGGAATTAGAGATTCACCCCTGTGCCCAAAATGTGAACGGGATCATGGAAATTTACTCCACATGATCTGGAAATGCCCCAAGCTATTCAGATATTGGAAGGAAGTACTGGACACGATTTCAGAAGTATATATGGTACCTCTTGAGAGAACTCCGGTGGTCTGTGTACTGGGGGGAATAGACAAAGAGTTTGCACCCCCACCTACACGTATAGCGCTTCTTCGTTTACTATACATAGCAAAGAAATTAATTGCCCAGTGGTGGATTACCCCGCGAGTTCCCACCAGGGGGCAATGGATAGACAGCGTGAATAGGATCCTAATAAGAGAAAAAATAACCTACCAACGTAGGAAGGCTCCACAAAAATTCCTCTCCATATGGCAGGCGTGGTTGGACCTTCCTGGTTTGGCCCCGCATCAATTAATTAAGGATAGGTTACTCTTGGGTTGATGTAGACTTGACTACTGTATAGAAACTATACGCATGCAAGGGAACGTGAAATTTAAAAAGAGACAGCCCCTGGGGGATATGAAACAGTATGTATGATGAGGTACTGCATGGCAAGGCTTTACTCTGCTTTGTTCCTATCTTTCTTTTTCTCTTTCTCCTTTTCTCTATTTCTTCTGTTTTTCCCTTCTATTTTATTTCCTTACTTTATTGATGAATACTATATTGAACTAAACATAACGAATCAAGTTAAGGTTGTCGGAATTATAATACAGTAAGAGTTGATTCTGATATTGCTGTTGAATGAACAACAGGTTCGCTATTTTTATACTCTAATATGATTAGAGATCATTAGAGCGTTCAGCATATAAGGGTCATATTATTATAGCTGGTATTTGCTTAAATCTGTACCTTATATGGAGTCATACTCCCTGCAAAATATATTACGTGTTAGACCTATTATAATTAAAAGATATGAGTACGACAGGTGATACTCCTGATAGCATATCATCGGAACGGTCTACAATAATCTAAGGTAGCTGATAATTGTTCCCATAACATGCTTTGTGAGAATTCCGAAATTTGTACATGTTATATACGAGTATCTGTATGCTACCTGTATTTGCTTCTTTTTTTTTTTCTTTACGCAAAATAAAAACCTTTCTGATTAAAAAAAAAAAGAATGAGTACAAGCAGCCATGTTGACACACATAGGGATGCACTGCCAGAGAAGTTATTTGCATTATACATGTGGGTGCATGCATATAGACAACAAATGGAAAAAAAGGCTGGAGAAAATCTGTAGTATTGAGGAGCATAAAATAATAAAACAAAAGTTGAAAATATAATTTTATTAAAAAAGTGGAAAAAAAAGAAAAAAAACATGTCAATTGTTTGATGCACAGTGCTTTAACAAATTATCAACCAGTTAAGCCTTAGATCTCCTTTAAGGCTACCCAGAAGTTAACTATTTTTAAGAGTAAAACCTTTGTGATAATCTTTGTGAATTGACTTACACATTCAAAATGCTAAAAGGTCAATAACATCTAGGCAGTATTTGCAGTGGATCTATGTGGTAAAGACTTTAGTGAGTTGCTAAAAAAAAAAAAAAAAAAATAGAATTGAAAAATAAATTAGCAAATGAGTAGGAATGAAAATTAAGAATTTTGTAAATTGGGTCCATTGTCTGTTAAACTAAAAATGTTTTCACCTTTCAGGTCAATTTCATTATATCAAATAAAAATGAGAATAGCTCCCATAAGTGAGTCCTACGAGATATTAATACAAATTCAAAATACAATAACTATAGCGTATTAAACCACACACAAGGTGAACAGAGATAAGAGAGCAGCAGTAAAGAACACAGAGGTATTATATAGGGACAACTTTTTCATAAATGCTATCATTATCTGCAAATGAGAGGGCTGGTTTAAACTTTGCTAAAGAGATAAAAAAGTGTAACAATTCCAAAACAAATAGCAAAATATCAGTTGTAAATCTTTTCCTGCAAAACCCAGGGAAGATAATGACTTTGTTACACAGATGACAGTGCTTACTCTAGGGGTAGCAGTATAAAGATAGACCTAGACAGGAGCTTGATATCACAAGGTTTTTGGACTCTCCGTAGCCAAGTAATATACAACAATGCAAATGTTGAAGTTTTATCAAACAAATTAAATACAATCTAGCTTCAAATAAATATAAACAAATGGATCTGTCTGTTTTTTTTTTTATAAGATCTGTTTCTTCATGATAACATTCCCATCAGATTGATTTATGCCAAAAAGCAGCCTTTCTTAAAAACAGAAGACAAACCTAACTCACCAGTGCATCTACATACTACAATATGCAGTAAATGAAAATGTATAGTAAAACAGGTAACCATAGGGCACACATAAATAATTCCCAAAGGCTGTCAGAAATATAAGACAATAAAGCATTAGAGTGATCTCTGCATGTAACCCTACACAGTTTTTCTAGTGTACTGCTAAAACAATGCGATCCAAAAACATTCAATGTTTCGTAGAGATAATGCTGATCAAAAATGTATAATCTCTTTTGAAACAAAATATTATGGCAATCTTTTATACACCATAAGGGCAAAGTTTTACAATTGGCAGTTCTAATTTAAACTACTACTATGTGTATGGAAAATGTGATATCTGTTATTAAACAGATATGCTCCTACCTCAGTACATTGGTGATAGCTCAGATCTTCCCCCAATGTACTTTATCTTCAAGTTATGCTTCAGCCACCACCCTGAGAAAAACAAAAAAGAAATTATGTCAGAAACAATAAACACGGTAAGCACAATAATAACTGTAACGCAAGTCCCTTTAAATGCATAACCAAAACCTTTTTTTCCAGTTTTGTATTGCATAGGGAATACAGTATATTAAATTATTTTGCTGTCTGTGTCCCATCGGGGTATTTCCTATCTCATAGCAGGAAGTAAAAGAAGATCTCTTCAAAGCAAATAAATATCCCCACCTAGTTGTCATCGTACCACGTTTTATCCTTAAAACATTTTCCCTTACCTCCCGTACCTGTGACAACTCAAACATTTTGGCTTTTACCATCTCTTTGTGTACTGGAGATAATGGTCACCAGAACCAAGAGTCAAGTTAAATTTTTCCAGAGGGGACATGCTGCAATAAGAACCCAATAAGGGTTTTAACCTCCCAAACTCTATTTAAAACTAAAACAAAAAAGTGTTGGCTTTAAGTAAATTATATATATAATAAGGGGTGCATACACAACTGGTATTGGTCAAGTTACCCAGGCGTAGTTTAAGCACTGCCCACCATATAACAGAATAATTTGGTTAAGTTATCCTGACTGGACATCATATGATGTCCAGCAGCATAAGCCGCGATTGTGCGCCAGTGGGGGCATGCAGTGTGGTGATCAGTGGCGTGGTGTGTCAGTCTGACACACCGAAACACCTATCATGGTAAAGAGCCTATGATGTAGGCTCTTTACCATGTGATCAATCACAGCTGATCACAGTGTGTAACCAGGAAGTGCCGGAAAATGGCTTTCCTCGATTTGTGCTGACAGGAGAGCCAATCGTCAGCTCTCCTGTCAGAGGGGGCTCTGCGCTGATAATCAGTACATTGATTATCTACTCAGTCTCCTTTAGAGGTGCCCACCACATCTGCCAATTACTGCCCATCAGCTGCCAGTCAGTGCCCACCAAAGTGCCAGTCAGTGCCCACCAAAGTGGCAATCAGTGCCCATCAAAGTGTCAGTCAGTCCCCATCAGTAACACTTGTCAGTGCCGTTCACAGATGCCAATCAGTGCCCATCAGTAATGACTGTCAGTCCCTCATCATCAGTGCTGCCCATCAGTGCCATCTATTAGTGCCAATCAGTACTGCCTGTCAGTGCCCATTAGTGCCACCTATTAGTGCCCATCAGTGCCGCCTATCGGTGCCCATCTGTGCTGCATATCAGTACCCATTAATTCTACATCAGTGCCCATCAGTGCCACCTCATCAGTGCCAACTCATAAGTGCCCATCAGTGCTGCCTCATCAGTGCCCATCAGTGCAGCCTCATCAGTGCCCGTCAGTGAAGGAGAAAACAAAATTTTATAACAGAAACAAATAAAAACTTTTTTTTCAAAGATTTAGGTCTTTTTTTATTTGTTTATCAAAAAATATAAACCCCAGTGGTGATCAAATACCACCAAAAGAAAGCTCTATTTGTGGGAAGAAAATTATAAAAATTTTGTTTGGGTACAGTGTTGCATGACCGCGCAATTGTCATTCAAAATGTGACAGCGCTGAAAGCTGAAAGTACAGGTTTGACCTGTACTTTTATTCAGCAAGCCAATAAACAAACATAACCTCAATTTAAGCCTAGGTTCAAACTAAGTTCAGCTGTCAGTCCAGAGTCTAGGTTTCTGCACAGATGTCAATGTAAATCGCAGCCCGAAATCGTAAAAAGTAGTACAGAAAGTACTTTTTGAAATCGTGCAGCACTGCAGATGCGGCGTTGCACCCACTAGGATGGTGCCATTGACTGCAATTTCAGCCAATTTGACATGCGATTTGACATGTCAAATCACATGTTAAAATGCTCCAGCGTGAATCAGGGCTTAAAGAGCATTGCACAGCAAATCAGAAGCATAGAACAAAACAAAGCATCTGCCCCTAGCTATACTCAAGTACATTCCTGATCTTGGACTAAAAGGGTTTTCCCACCCAGATCTCTACAAAGGCACTAGCTGAAAGGATTGTGGACACTGTATTATTATTATTATTATTATACAGGATTTATAGAGTGCCAACAATTTGCACAGCTCTTTACAACATGAGGGCAGACAGTGCAGTTACAAAACAATTTAAAATGGTGTTCCAGCCGCAATTTTTTTTTTAAGTCAGCAGCTACAAACACTGTAGCTGCTGACTTTTAATAAGGACATTTACCTGTCCAGGGAGCCCGTGATGTTGGCCCCCATGAGGCCGATCCGTCCATCGGAGCAGGTGCTGGCGCCACCATATTAATGAAGGGAAACAGGCAGTGGAGCCTTGCGACTTCACTGCCAGGTTTCCTACTGCACATGTGCGAGTTGCACAGTGCTTTGTGAATGGCCCTGTTGTTTTCTGGGACACACACATGTCCCAGAATACAACAGGGCAGCTTGCCGAAGACAAGGAAGTGCTGGGGAGTAGGAAGAGGCAGATTAGGAAGACTGCCCAGCAACAGGGGTTTCTGGTAAGTAAAATGTTTTTAACATTTTTTTTATATATTTTTTTTGAGAATGTTAATGTAATTTTTTATTTTAGGGTGGACCTCCGCTTTAAAACAGGAGGAATCAGAGGGCCCTACTCATTAGAGCTTACAATCTAGGAGGGAGGGTCAATTACTGGACAACCACACATTGTGAATGGTTGTGAGATGGTTGCAGCATGGCCCCATCCACTTAAATGTAAAACAGGGAGTTTAATTCCTGCCGTAGCCACAAAGCAAAGCACTGGGGCCTTGTTATGTGTACACCAGGGGGAATGGCTGAGAGGAAGTAAAAATGCAACTCAACCTTGGGGTTTTCCCGCTCATAGTTGCAAGTGGAAACAATGCCTAAGATATCACTCCCTAACTGCAGCTGTTGAGGAGTGCTTATTAAGCATTACCTGTGTTTTGTGTTCAAGTCCAGGCTGTGGTATTCAATGTGGAACAGCATAAAGGTAAGCAGGGTATCAGCAGATATCACTCAGTGGAATGATACTGCAGGAAGGTGAGTGGGGACCAGAGCAAGGAACGAAGTTGGTAATCAGCAGAGCAGGAGGTCAGATAAGAAGAGCAGGAGATCAGCAGAATAGAAGGTCAGAAGGATAACAGAGTGGAGGGGAAGGTAGAGTGGGCATAGGGGATTACTACTGAGTGGAAGGGTGTTACTGCTTAGCAGTAAGGGGGGTATTACTACTGAGAGTGGAGAATGTACTACTGAGTGTGGGGATGGAATGTACTACTGAGCATGGGGGTGAAACTGGAGTATGGGGAACATATGACTGAGCAGAGGAGGTGTACTACTCACCGATGTGGGGATAATTTGCCACTAAGCAGGGGAGTACCACTGAGAGGGAATGTACTACTGAGAGGGGGGTACTACTGAGCCAGGAAAACAGGCAGGAAACTGTAGAGCACAGTATGTACTAAACTGGGTGTACTTTTGAGCCAGGGAACCACTGAGTGGGAGAACTACTGAGCCAGGAGACTGATGAGCTGAAGATCTGAGCGGATATATTAATAAGCTAGGAAACTGATGAGTGAGGGTACTGCTGAGCGGCCAAAAATACAAACCCCCCCTTCAAAACATCAGATATCACACCAACACCTAACTACACTTCAAACCTGGTGACTTCCTCATCATCACTTCCCATTTGACATGACTTCCGGTTTAAAACAAAACACACCTAGATCTGAGAAATTTTGGACAAAAGAGGTAGTTCAATCTGGAATATACATTTTTTTTTTTTTTGAAAAATATTTATTGATTTTTTTCCAAAATATATGCATAGAAGACATTGTACAGAACAATTGTAAGGCATGAATATACTCAATTATTCTTTATACAGAATGCATGTTATACCTAAACATAAACATAGTTATAAGGAGCACTGGGGAGAGGGAGGGAAGAGGGGAGGGAGAGGGGGGTAAGCAATTCACATTTGCCAGGTTGTCACTAACATTGGGCAAGAAGTTGCCAAAAGGGTTTATCCTAAATTTTTGTACCTTTAGGGAATGGAGGCGACTTATGAACATATCTAGCTAGATAACCTTCAATATGATCTGGTTAATACATTTTGTTTGGGTGAATATAGTCCCAGAGTGTAATAGCTGAAGTTGATGGATGCCAAGGAGCTTCAAGTGATTGTAGGCCGCTTATGGTGGTTTAAATGAAGAAGGATCAGACGCTGGAGGAATTTTAAGTTTGCAGAGTGAGTTTGTGATGTCCCTCGTCAGGTACCATTCTGTATATCTAAATGGGTGCATTATGTCTTGGATGGTCTGTTGAGGAAATGTGGCTTCCAGAAACCTTCTCCAGCATTTGAAAAATCGTGGGGTAAAGCAGAGATTTGACTTGATGAGGTCCAATCTTTCTAGATAGAATAATGACGTCAAGGCTTTTATAACCGCAGGCAGACTGGGCGGCGATGTCGTGATCCAGTGGGACATAATAGTCCTGCGGGCTACAAGAAGGCAGATATGGGCCAGTGCGGTATGTTTGGAGAGTCCAGTGCGGACAAGGAGGAGGCTGAAGGTGTGATGCTAAACAGGCATAGTAGGCAGTCACTATGTAACCTGATATTGCAGATTTTGTTAATGTAGGCTATCACATCGTTCCAGTAGCTGTTAACAGCAGAGCACTCCCAAAGCCTATGGAGCAGCGTGGGATGTGGCAATAAGCACCATGGACATAGAGCTTGAGACGGGTCTTTTTTGTTGAAACGAAATGGGAAGTATGCTCTGTGAATAATCTGAAATTGAGTTTCACGCCATGTTTCAGAAATCGTAAGTTTCCGGGTGAGCCTATATCCCTCAAGGATTTTGTCGGGTAGGTCTTCATCTCCCAGTATATGGGACCATTTTTGGAAAGGCGTGAGGCGGTACTTTTTCTGTGACTGGTGTTGAATGAGGTGGGAATAGATGTTGGAGATAGAGTAATCTTTGCTTTGCAGTAAGTTATCAATAAAGGATGGTTTAAAAGGATCAGACTCGGGACCACAACAGGATCTCAGATAATTTGTGAGTTGGTAATGGAAGAAGCTGTGAGTTGGTGGCAGGGAGAATTCCCGCATCAGGTTTTGGTATGGTTTGAGCTTACTTGTATTATCCTCCCTTCCTCCAGGCGATGACAGTATCCCTGAATAGTATGCTGGTTTTGAGGTGATTCGGCAGGTTGTTAGGATTGGAGTGGAGGATGCCTGCAAGGTCGTATGGTGAAGCCATAGAGTCCTCTAGGGCATAGTTGGAATATTTGGACCCTCCTGTTAACCAGTCTAGGCCCTGTCTAAGTAAGCAGGCTAAATTATAAAAACGAATGTTGGGGAGTCCTGCCCCGCCCTCGCTCTTCGGGAGACATAGTTTTTGATGCGCAATGCGTGGTTTTTTGCTAGACCATAGGAAAGCTGTCACAGCCTTCTGAAGTTTTTGCACATCTGAATGCCTCAATAATAGAGGTATGGTTTGCATGGGGTACAGTAGGCGTGCAAATGATACCATTTTAAAAAGGTGGGATCTCCCAAAAAGCGAGAGGGGAAGGGCACCCCAAGCCTCCAATTCCCGAACAATTTTGGCTACCAAGGGAGAATAATTGAGTATATACAAGGAAGATGGGTCTCGGCCTATATGTTTTCCTAAGTACGTTATATGTTGAGATGCAATGGTCAGCGGGGACAAATGTGTCCACTTAGTGGATAGTCGAGGGTGTAGTGCTAAGATTTCACTTTTATCAAAGTTTATACGAAAACCAGCAGAGTCAGAAGGTCGTAAATATTTGTTTAAATCTGTCAAAGTCTGATACAGGGTCAGTAGAAAACAATAAAATATCGTCCGCAAATAGTGCAGAGCGGAGTGTTTGGTTTCCCAAGGTGATGCCACTAACCCCTTCGGATGAATTGAGGATTCTAGATAGGGGTTCAATCGCAATGTTGAATAACAACAGGGATAGGGGGCATCCTTGTCGCGTTCCTTTCGCTAAGGGGACGGTGTCTGAAATAAAGTTCGGGGTGAGAAGACGTGCCGTTGGTGAGGCGTACATTTGTGAGAGGAACCTTGTGATTTGACCTGAAAAGCCGAATTTTTCCATTACCGTGAAAAGCCATGAAAAACCAATGTTGTCAAAGGCTTTTTCGGCGTCTAGGGACATGATTGCTACGTCTTGATCGGGGTGTGTTTTAGCAAATTCTAGCACCATTAAGACCTTACGGATGTTTAGTGTAGCTGATCGTCCTGAGACAAAACCAGATTGGGATGGGTGTAAGAGGGACGGAAGTAGGAGAGCTAAGCGTGATGCTACGATTTTAGACAGGATTTTTACGTCCACATTTATTAACTAAATTGGACGATAGGAGCCTGGAAGTAGGGGATCCTTCCCTTTCTTGGAGATTAATTTGATATGAGCTTGTGTCCCTGTGGGGAGGTATGGACCTCCGTCCCACATGGCTGCATATACATGCTTCAGTGTGTTGGGAATGAAATCGGCCGTTAATTTGAAGAATTCCGCAGTGTACCCGTCAGGACCCGGAGCTTTAGCAGAGGCCATAGATTTGATCGTGTATTGTATGTCTTCTAAAGTAATAGGCGCATTAAGTGCCTCCAAATGTGACGTTTGAAGCCTGGGCAGGCTTATCTTGTCTAGCAGAGCTTCCACGGCAGGTTGATCTGCTGGGTCTGCTCGGTACAAATCAGTATAATAATCTGCAAGGAATTTGCTGACTTCGGCAGGCGAGGTAACTAGCGAGCCGGAAGCATTTCTCAAGGTTGGGATATGTGTAGGACATCTTGGTCCTGAACATAGTCTGGCAAGCAATCTGCCTGCCTTGTTGCCAAATTTGTGAAAGTGAAGAGTAGAGTATGAAGTTTTAGCAGCTTTGTGTTGTTCTGCCCAGAGATCAAAGGCGCATTTGGCCCGCTTCCATTCCTGTATATTAGCTAAGGTGCGGTTTAGTGTTAGCTTGTCGTGAGCTAGACGTAAGGATTCACTTGCTTGCATATATTGTTGTCGGGTGTGTTTTTTAAATTGTACGGTGTATGAAATGATTTTACCCCGTATGAAGGCTTTACCTGCTTCCCAGAAGAGGTTTGGGTCAGAGATATGTGCTCCATTTGTGGAGATATATTCTTCCCATGTTTGGTGCAATACGTGTCGGAAGTCTTCATTATCCACCAGATATAAAGGGAAACGCCAGGTAGGGGAAGGAGTTGAGGGTGTGGATTGAGTCATATGGACTGCGATGGGGCTGTGGTCTGAGATTCTGGCATTGTATATATCTGGGGTCTTTATTACAGATACTAGGGCCGGGAGGCAAAGAAGTAGTCTATACGAGAGAAGGTATTATGTGGGGGCGAGAAAAAAGTATATTCTCTGTCTGTGGGATGTGCCAGGCGCCAGATGTCGACAAAATGCAAAAGATTCAATGGAGTGGGCTAAGGGAGTCGAGTCCGGTGTATGGGAGGGCCCGGGCCTTGTCTTTTGCTTAGGGAGATAAGTGCGGTCTGCCAATGTGGACATGGCCGAGTTAAAGTCCCCGCCCACTAAATGCAATACCTCAGGGGCAGTGAGAACCCATTGAACCATGTCCTGGAAGAATGAAGTGTCTGGAGAGTTGGGAGCATAGATATTAGTGATAGCTACAGCTTTGTCGCCTATGGTCATATGTAAAGTCAATTTGCGGCCTAGGGCGTCAGCCCTCACCTCTCTGACAGAGTGTCGTAGGTTTTTATGAATTAAGATAGCTACACCAGCTTTGCGGCCTAATGCAGGGGACCCGTATACAGATCCTACCCACATTTTTTGAAGGCGTGTTAAATCGTCTGCGGAGAGATGTGTCTCCTGCAATAGAGCCACATCTGCCCGAAGACGCCGTAAATGTCTAAGAATGGACATACGTTTATTCGGGGATCAGAGCCCCTTAACATTCCATGAAATAAATTTCAGGTGACTCCCATCGGTTGAAAAAGACATGATTGGATATAATAGTTGTAATGAGTGGGAGGCTGATCAGGAAGCCTCCTGATATGTACAGTGTCAACCATACAGGAATAACCCAAAAGTTGTAGGTCACATAAAAGAAAAGGTACTAATAAGGCAAACATGAATTGCAAGTGTATTAAGCAATAGGTATTGAGCTGTAACAAAGCAAGGTTACGGTTATAGCGTAACAAACTACAAACAGTGTACTTCACTTTTTTCCACATGGGATACAACTACCTGCAATGCCTCTCAGCGACCCGCTAGCTCCTCACATATGAGCATGATTTTGGCTAAGAGGAGAGGGAGGAGGGAGGAAGAGATGAGGGAAAGGGGGGAGGGAGGGGTGGTAGGTAGGAGTTGGTATAGGGGTAGGATCAGGGTATGGGGTTAAGGTAAGTGGCTGGTTGTATCTGTGTCAAAGAATAGGCTCAGCTAAGATAATATAATATAAAATGGGGGGGCTTAGTCAAAGGGTCTGCCCAGTGAGGGGTCTATAGCCGTGGAGATCAACTGAGTTATTATGTTGACCTTTTGGGTAAACAAAGTGTGGGCGGTGGGTGGTGGTGAACCAGGCTGGGAGGCATTATAACAGGAACTTGAGCTAACAAGTAATAGCAACCGTGTAAGACATTACACCTAAAACAGGCTAACAAGTAAAATAGGAAGAAATCAGGTTAGAGACAATGGGGGTAATATTACCCATCCGAGGAAGTGTAATTGGTTAGATAAAGTTCCTGGAGTCCTTCATCGATTTGCAGAGCGGTCTTCTTGGTTAGTAAAGCGGCTGCACTTGTATGGAGGTTTTGTGGGGCTACGTTGATGTTTGGGTGGTACCTTCGCTGTTGACGGTGATGATGATGGTAAATTCTCTTCAATGTTGCTATGCTCCATTTCGGTGCCTCGGGTGGCAAGAAAATGTTCCGCCTCCTCAGGGGTATGAAACGTGAGGTGTTCTCCTTCATGTGTTTGGATGCGGAGGACAGCTGGATAGGCTAAGAAGAACCGGATTTGGTTATGGTAAAGGGTGGAGCAGATCGGTGAAAACGCTTTACGCTGCTTCATTACCTCTATGGAATAATCTGCGAAAAGTAGGAGTTTTGCGCCATCAACCATTAAAGACCGTGAACGACGAAACTTTTGCATTATGGCATTTTTGTCTGTGTAGTTGAGGTACTTAACAATAACGTGGCGGGGTTTGGCACGTGATTTTGAGAATTGACCTATGCGGTGCGCGCGTTCGATAGTGCAGGGAATGCGAAGACCCAGTTGTTCTGGGATGATTTTTGCGCATATATTGGTTAGCTGTGGTGTGGATACTGATTCAGGCAAACCAATGATGCGTAAATTGTTTCTCCTCGAACGATTTTCCAAATCATCGAGTTTGTCCCATATGTCCCTGTTAGTAGCTGTGAGCCGTGCTACTGCTGCAGATGAGGCTGTGAGTTCATCTTCCAGGGAGGAAATTCTATCCTCTACCTGATTGATTCTCTGTGCCTGTGCTTGTAGGTCAATATGTAACTGCTCTAACCCTCTATGAACTGCTGCATCCACTGTAGCTGTGAGAGTGGGGCCCAGCAGCGTGACTACAGCTTGTGCAATTCCAGCAGGGGAGGTAGGGTCCGTACCTGTCATGTCAGGAGCTGAGGGGAGCTGTGGTTGCGGCTGTGGCAGCGTGTGTGCCTGCTCCGTCATGCCTGGGGCGGCCGCCATCTTGGCTGTGTCCGCCGCTGTGTCTCCTCCGGTGGGGATCGTGGATGTGACCGCCCGAGCGTACGATCGCTCCACAAAGCAATCCATGGGAGCCCGCTGTGTGTCCGCACTGTGATGGGGGGGTCTCCTCAGAGCAGTAGCCAGCTTGAGAGGCAGATTAGTGAGGAGTGCTGCGGGAGCTGGAGCTAGCTACCTCCTCCTCATGTGGCGACGGAACCGGAAGTCGGAATATACATTTATTGATAGCGTTACATAATATTTACAAATACTGTAACATACTATTTGCAACACAATGTGCAGTAAAAGTATGGTGGTTTACTGTGTTTTAATTACACAGACAAGCATATTTACAATACGATTTACAGTACAAGTATGTAGTTAGGCTGGCCATACATGAGTCCGAAAAACTGACCTGATTCCCCCATCTACACATTCAATAAGGATAGATAAAGAAATCCTTCCTGCTGTGTCATTGTACTCTGACAGTGGGGAGACTTCCCTGCCAGTATACACACATCAGCAGAGTGATTTAACAGAATACCAGGGTGGTTTAACAGCAATCAGTTGATAGATTGACTTCTGTTTAACCACAGTGGCCACATACAGAGAGAAATTCGTCTGGTCCCTGCTGAGTGTTCCCCAAATCCTACAATCCATCTTTTCTTCACCAACACTTCCCGCAATTTTATATTTCCAATGCGGAGAATAAAACAAAAGGGGTGGCCATCTGTTTTTCCAAACATTTAAATTTTGCTATGTCACAAGTCATCAGGGACCCATCAGGCAGATACATTCTGGTAAAGGGCACCACTGATGGAATGCTATATTCATTTGTCTCATACTATTCCACGAATAAGGCGCAAGACAAATTTTTTGCCTCAATGATGCAATCTCTCACTCCTCAACTGGAGGGAATCATCATTCTCGGAGGAGACTCGAACATAGCGTTCGATCTTGCTCTTGACAAATCAGGCCGGCCACCTTCCAGGCGACCCCCCAAACATAGTATAAAAAATTTGCCAAACTCCTCTTCGATTCAGAACTAGTCGACATTTGGAGGGAAGTCAACCCCCGTACCAAAGATCATACTCATTACTCTGCCCTTCATCAGACCTATGCCAGGATAGATCATGTTTTCCTCCAAGCCACACACATACCCCTCGCAGTAAAATCATCTATCAAAGAATCACCTATCTCAGATCAATCCATGGTCACTCTCGCCCTACGCCACGCCAATAACACCAAAAAAGAATTTAAATGGCGATAAAAGAAACGTTACTAAGTTATCCGGTCCACTGCACCCTGCTAACGAAGGAACTCAAAGAATATTTTCACACGAATGACACGGAGACAATCTCCCCAGCTCTGGGCGGCCCACATAGCGGTAATGAGGGGCAAAATCATCCAGCTTTCATCCCGTATTAAAAAAGAACACCGAGCCGAGATTTAGAGCCTTACTAAAAAATACCAGGAATCTTGTAAGCGTAACAAACGTGACCACACTGAGTCCTCCCAACAAAAACTAGAAGCAGACAGGCTGAAGCTCAACCTGGCCCTCACTACGGAGGCTGAGAAGCACCTCCGTTGGTCGGGGGCCAGGTTCTATTCTCAAAAAGACAAGATTGGGTCCAAATTAGCCACCAAGCTTTCCCCCAAACCTCGTCAGTTGGCATTCCCCAAAATCCGATTATCGTCAGGTGCACTCACACAAAATCCACAAGTATCATGGAATGTTTCTATGACTTCTATGCTTCCCTTTATAAAAAAGACAACTCAGGCCCCAACTCCCACCTCGCAGAGTTTCTCAACTCCATCTCACTTCCCAAAATTTCAATGGAACACGTTGATCTATTGGACCCATTAACGACCCATTACTTCCATAGAAATCAAGGAGACCATTAAATCTCTTAAACATGGATCTGCCCTGGACCCGGATGGTTTCTCTGTGGGCTACTACAAAAAATTCTCTGACACCCTATCTCCTTACCTGGCCAGATTTTTTAACTTCCTTCAAAAAGGTTCTCCCCTGGATAAATCCCTGAATCTAGCATATGTTTCAGTTATACCCAAACCAGGAAAAGACCCCATACTAACTGGCAACTATTGCCCGATCTCTCTGATCAACAACGATCTCAAACTGCTAACAAAAGTTTTAGCAAACCGTCTTTCCTCATTCATAGCCCAGTATGTCCACCAAGACCAAGCAGGATTTATCCCAGGGAGAAGGGCTATTGATGTAGTGTCCCTTTTGGGATTGCAATGGGACGGGTAACCCCCTCAAGAGGGTTTTTTGCTTTCCATTGATCTTCGGAAAGCATTCGACACAGATACATGGCCATATATTTTTAAGGTCCTGGCAAGATGGGGTTTGGGCCCTAATTTCCTAGGCATTCTACACTCCCTCTACTCTTATCCAAGCACCCAAGTAAAATTGCAGGGCAGATACTCAGACACATTTCTAATAGAAAAAGGAACCAGACAGGGTTGCCCGTTATCTCCCTTGGTTTTTCCAATTGCCATGGAATCCCTTGCCAATCGCCATATGTACCCACCCAGATATCAAAGGAGTCTCATGCGGTCCACAAGAACATAAATGTGCCCTTATCCGCTGATGACCTACTCCTTTTGTTACATCGCCCCTCATCTCCACCCCTAACATTATTAAGCTCCTTGAGCAGTTTGGGGAGGCCTCAGGTCTCCGTGTCAACGTTTCCAAATCTGCAGCCCTAAACATCTCAATATCCCCAGACCGTCTTAAACTCATACAGACACACTTCCCTTTCACCTGGTGCTCAACACATATTCCCTATTTAGGCATCAACCTGACTCCTAGATACGACACACTATTCATTGCCAATTACTCCTCGATGTTCAAAAAACTTGAAGCAGACATGTCTGAGATTCATCTGCGGATCCAAGGCTAGACGATGCTCCAAAGAAACACTTTACAGACTAAAAACCCAAGGAGGACTAGCACTCCCTAACATTTGGTTGTATTACCAAGCAGCGCAAATCACTCAGATCTCCATAGGAATATTCTAGGGGCCCTAAACCAGACTGACTACGGATGGAATGGCAAGCAACACCATGACACACAATAGATTACTTGCTTTGGGCTCATCCCCGCCTTAGACCAGCGATATTGGCCCCAACACTCGATGTCCTTGTGGGATAGGCTTCAAGAAAACACCTCCCTAACTTCTTACAATTGTCCACTTGCTCACCTATTTACAACCCAGAATTTCCACCAGGCCAAAACATTCATGCATTCAAATGGTGGCTTGATAAAGGCCTCTACCGGATTGGACACTTCCTAAACTCCAGAGGGCCCCTTACTGTCGGTTACTGCAAGAATAAATTAGAAATGCCTGACTCGGAAAGATATAGATTGCTACAAATTAATCATTTCCTTCGTGCCAAATTGTCCGATAACTCTGAACCCCCTAATCTAACTACGAGACATGGTGCTCCAACATAAAAGATCAGAGGGGGGGTATCTCCATTATCTACACCTCGCTTGCCAGTAATGATAAAAAACCTCCCTATGCTTGAATGTGGGAACAAGACCTGGCAGTTGAGTGGGACTTGAATAACTGGTATTGATGCTTTCACAGATCCTTCAAGGGCATCATGAACATCTCTCTAATGGAAGCTAGCATTAAAGTTATCGCACGATAGTACTGAGTGCCTGCCACCCTGGCTAAAATATTCTCAGATTCATCCCCACTGTGTTTCAGGGGATGTGGCCAGGTTGGATCTCTACTACACGTATGGTGGACGTGCCCAGGACTCCGGAACTTTTGGAACAGCTTTTTCCACATACTACGGAAAATCACAGGAGTCACCATCCCACAGGTTCCGGAAATAGCACTTCTTAATGTCCAAGTAGATAAAAATTTCCAAACACACACAATCTTTGGTCTTTTACATGCTCTTAGGTGCCAAAATCACCATTGCCAGGCACTGGAAAAGGCACTCGGTGCCATTAATTGCGATGAAACATAATATCTCCTGGATCATGGCCCAGGAGAAGATTGCTAGCAAGCTGCTCAACAAAACCCACAAATTGAAACTGATTTAGGAGCCCTGAGCTAAGTCTGTAGGGATACCAATGCTTCCAGGCTATCGGATGACCCCAAATGATCCTACATGCTCTAGGTGACCTTCCTTTCCTTACCTCTCTTTGATAATATTCGTCTTACTGATACTCACTTTTCTTTTCCCTCTTTTCTTTCTTTCCCTTTCTTCTTAATATGGAGATGAAGCATCTTTACTGGTTCGTCGAGTTCAGGTGCAAGTTGACCGACATCTTTCAATAGCATTGTTGACTGCAAAGGCTAAGGACAGAGTGTAAGGATCCCAGAGACGATCGCTCAATAACATACTGATCTGATTGTTTATTCTATGACTACATGAACCACCATAGCCCCCACTATGAAACCTAATAGGCAGAACAGGGTAGACATGATTCTCCCATTCTAGTGGCTATTTTATCACCTAGAGGATTTGACCGGGTCTGTCCTCTCCACAGTGAGTTCCCCTTGGGGTGGAGAGATGTCCTAACCTGGTCACTCAACCTCTTTCAAGCACTAATTTAACCCTTGTTCGCTTGATCTGGAATGTCTTCCTGCTGCAATCGGTCAGCGGGCTCGAACGATCTAGTCTCCCTGGTCATGTCTGGGCCCCAAGTAATATCTTCACGGGGCTAGATTGTCTCATACCTCTGCCATGTTATGTTCAAGCTTTTCTAGGTGTGTTTGATGTATACTTGTACAATCATGGTTCTCTCACCTGAATGACCGTACCTTTTTTTTTATATGTAACCTGTATTTTCATATACTTTAAAACCAATAAAAATATTGAAAAGAAAAAAATATATATATATATATTTTTTTTTTTTCTAGCAAGAACTCATCTATGTAGTCTTTTATTGAACTCTCCAATATATTCCCAACTATAGAAGTTAAACTAACAGGTCTATAGTTACTTGGTGAAGACTTTGATTCCTTTTTTAATATGTGTGAATGGGGCCTGAAAATGAAATTGGTGTGTTTACACAAAAACAATAAGGCTCCATTCACATCTGCATATTTCCATACACATTGCAAACTGCATAGACATAGACGTGCATTTTGGAAACACCATGAAAATGCTCATCACACTTGCATTGCCGCTAAAAGTTAATAGCCATGCAAAAAACATGCTGCAATCGCACCAAAAAACCCACCATCCTCCTCTCCAAAAAAGTTCTGGAGCTTCTTTGGGGCATTTGTCATGCATAGAGCAGCCTGATCAAGTGAATGGGCTGCCCTATGCATGATGAGCAGAAACGTTCCAAAATGCCCCCAAAAAAACATGTGCAGGAACATGAGTTCCTACTATGTGGCGATGTGAACAGTCTCTATTCACTCCCTCTTATATACTTGTATAAAGATGGCCATGCACTATGCAATCTGATTGTACAATTTCCTTTATATATTCTTAAACTATGGAATAGGGGGACCCACCTGAACAATCTATCCAATGTGTATCAAATCAAACACACCCTTGCACTACATAGCTGATGGTAGATATAAAGGAGATTGTAAAGTCAGATTTAAATGTGTATATCCACCTTAACGGAGGAAGTAGGAAAATGGGTGGAAATAAAACAAGAGGTGGTATAGTAATGAGCAAAGTAGAGGCAGTGCATGATGGTAGATAATCTACAGGAAGTGATGGAAGCAAAAAGCATTTTTAAAAAAATCAAATAGACAGGTGAAACTGCAAAGATGCAATAGCTGGGGAAAGTGAGAGATAAGCACATTAGGATGTCTGGGGCATTAGAAATGACATGGCAATAGAAATGGCTTCTATTTATTCTGAAAAGTGAAATGCTGCCCCAAAGGGTGAACTTAACAATTAACACCACCTCCCAGTGGCCTTTTAATATCCAGGAGGCAGCTTTGCATCTGTATCATGTGACTGCTCTAATTGGCTTTTAAAGAGGTCACACGATTGGAAGCCCCCACTGGTGGTTGCCAATCAGAAGGCTTGATCGAACTGTTGGTGACAGAGATTGAAAATTGCATCAGTGCGATCAGCTGAACATGTGCTATGTCAGGGCTGGGCTCAGTCCTTCCTTCTCAGAGCAGGCTGCTCAGCTGTCAATTAATTGCCAGCTCTAATCTTTCCACAGTGACTCATCTGGTGATGAAATCCTGCTCGTCAGTCCTGCTGGCTAGTTAAGCTGTTTAGTCCAGATCCTCTCTACCTTCGTCTGGTCAACATATCAGAGACTCTCTCCTGTGTACCTCTGAAAGACTTGCTTGGCTGATGTCCCTTCTGGTTCCTGATCCTGTTTGCTGTTCCACTGCACAGATTCCCTGGGTTCCTGGTTTCCTGGCTTGTCCTGAAGTACGCTGTTCCCTGGCTCCCTGACATCCTGGCTTGTCTGACTATCTGTTCCAGTTACCGAACTCTGGCTATGTTTTGACTATGTTTGCTCTATTTACCTTTTACTATTATTATTTCGCTATCGGGATTTTTACTGCACTTCTGTCTCTTTCTGATTCATGGTTTCTGACATGCTAAAAAAGGCCCACACAGCTGGGCTGTGGAAAGTGGGCCAGGAGATAAGAGCTCTACAATCTGATAGAATAGGGTGGCTGATCCCTACTATTCCATGATGGCTGCCTCCGAGGAACATCCTGCCTCGTTGGGGTTGTGCCTCGCCCTCACTTTCCTCTTCTGCTCTATCCAGCACCCAATTTGAGATAGTGAACCCCATCATCATTTCCTCCATCCTCATCATCACTTGAGCCAACTTAGCAATACACTACGGCTGGGGGAACATCACTGACATTTTGTTGTTTATCAGTGTTCTCCCCTCTCTGTAGGTTCATGGTCCTACCTTCCTCAACCCCAGGACCAATTTCAGAATCAAGTAATGCCTGTGCATCCTCAAGAAGCTAGTGGCTGACAATGTGTTCAAATAATTCATCTAACTCCTCTGTGTATGATGCTGGGCTATGGCAGGAGTAGCTTTGGACAAGGAGGCAGAATAGGCCTCTCTGGCAGCTGGGGTGGACTGTGAACTAGTGTCAGCTTGGGTGATAGAGGATGAGGATGGTTTAGCAAGCCAGTCCACCACCTCCTCTAGATGCTGTGGCTGGATAGCATGGGCAACATCACTAAACAGAGTCAAACGTGCCCTGCCTGAGGACGGACCAACAAAGTGGTGTTTGGTGCACTTTATATTTAGAACTGCTGCTGACAAAAATTGAAAAAAATAAAAATAAAAAGGGGAACATCAGTTTCTCAGTAACAAGATCTGAGCCTGACAATTTAAAAAAAGGGGTCAGGCAGGGGACCAAAAATGAAGAAAAAATATGCAGCAACCATAAAAAAAGTGTATACAACATTTTATACAGCACTAAATGTAATGTAATGCTGTTAAACACTGCACTGCACTCGCATTACACTATACTCACACTACACTGACACTGCACTAACTTTACACTGACACTCTACAATCAGAGTAACAATAAAATCCTAACTAGCTAGTAGCTAACTGAGCTCTGCTCTATCTATCTCCACCCTAACAGCACACTGTAAAAGGTTCCTGTGGGGTGGGACTATGAGCACTGAGCGATGATTGGGTAAAGTCATCATGACTTTGTCCAATCAGGGCTCTGATAGTGCTCTGTGCCCTGATTGGTCAAAGCCTTGCACCTGACCAGCAATTCAATGCAATTAGGGCCCTAGAATGCACTGTGCAGTGCGCAGTGCATTGTGGGGTGCTCGACGGGCGAATATCCCACCAATCGCCCCGCAAATTTGGGTGTTTGCCAAACACACAAACGGCGATGTTCGGATCAAACTTATGCTCAGCCCAAACTGCTCACCCAACACTATTCAAAAACATGACAAAAATTAAACTGATGTACAGATGAAAGTATAAATATGTAGAGTATAACTTTAAAAAGTTTAGTGATATGCTAATTATTATACCAGTTTTTGCAGTATTTTATTAGCAATATGTTTTACATGTAGACAGTTTTATGTGATATTTTACTTCAAATAACCTCAAACCTCAAATAACTCCCAGCTTTATTGTGATTTTTATATTATTGCCACCCATGTCACATGCAAAATTTAAACACAATGGGGTTTATTTAGTAAAACTGGAGAGTGCACAATTTGGTGCAGCTGTGCATGGTATCCAATCAGCTTCTAACTTCAGCTTGTTCAGTTAAGCCTTGACAAAAAAAATGAAAGCCAATTGGTTTCTATGCAGATCTGCACCAGATTTTGCACTCTCCAGTTTTAGTAAATCAACCCCAATGCATAGCTATATATAGAACAGAAATATTTTAATCCTTAAACCAGAATACTGACCAAGTTGAACAGAGTTCTCTTATAGCACAATGTTAACCAATGTAGAATGCTAATTATGTGTTGCTATGGATACTTGCTTTAACAAGACAGTATAATCTAGATGTAGGCCTTCAGCTATTGTACAATTTAAAATATATTTCATGGATTTTCTCAAAGACTAATTTTGGCAAGTTTGCTAAAAATATAACTTTGCCTTTCGGCACTAATGAGATAATCAAAAGTTCTCTCCATCAAATATATTCAATAAGAATAGCTTAATAGAGAATTATTTTGTGATGCATATGTTAGCTATGAAAGCATTTATTTGATTTGTATATAGATGGGCTTAGTTATTAATTGTAATATTATACATTTGTTTAATGCACTTTTAAATTTACAGTCATATAGCAGCCTATTAAAAAAACTATTACAACATGATTCTTACCAATGGTGCACACATACATATAGTAAGTTGAGTATTAGTGATCCATTCTGAAATGTACAATGTGGAATTTACCAGTGATACTACAGAATGTTCGTATGTTCCATAGAATGTACATATGTTAGTATAAATAAATATGTAATGTCTTTATATCCTAATAAAAAACTATTGAAACTAAAAAAACAATTACATAACACAATATTGGAGAGAGTGGACCATGTGTTTTAAAGGAAAATGTTATGCTTTCATGAAAAGCAATTGCAGTGCAACTGCCTTTTTTCTACAGCAGTGTAGAAAGAAACCAAGCATCTAATTAGCTGTAACAGGAAAAGTTGCATTGTAAACATCCATGCAAAACATTTTTAAAGCTCCATCTGCATATTCAATATTGGACTTCTCAGTACAATTATAAATTGAAACTACCGTATTACAGTTTAGTCTACATCATTCGTTCGCAATAAATACCTTTGTCTATTTTTTTTCATGAATGCTTTATTGAGCATTGGAAGGCTACTGGTCTGGAAAAAAGGATACAAAAATGGTGGATAAATAACTTTCAGCTCTGAAATAATAATAATAATAATAATAATAATAATAATAATAATAATAATATTAGATCTCCAATGTCTCCCCTACCCTGAAGCCACTCAAGCACAGATGGGGCTTGATTAACCTTTTCCTGGCCACAGCAGCCAGCTTCATAGATAGAAGAGGAGATCAGGGAATGGATGTTCACACTTTTGTGGTGCATTGTTGCATGCATGTTAATGTGTGCTATACTACACATTAAGAGCGTCACTGCAAAAAGTAAGGGGTTACCATGCTGCAAAAAGCAGGTACATTAGCACAGTGTGTTAGGGTGCTGTTAAAATAAATGGCACTACAAAGCACATGCATGTCAAGTTATACTGTGAGGACAGTGTGTTATTGCTGATTTATTTTTGAAGGTGCAAGAGCCTGGGTTGTAATTCTATTCAGTGCTTTGCTATTTAGATGTACTAAAATAAGCGATGCAGCCATGTGAAGTATCAGGACCTCTGAATTGCACACGTGCACTTGTGTGGTTACTCACAGACCTATTAGAGAATCAAGGATAAATATGGCATCTCCAAAGTATGTGCCATTAGGAGAAGCCAGCAAAGGCAGCTTCAGTTTTTCCTAACTACCAAGTTAACTTTAACAGGATTTCTTTTTTTAAGTAAGATTCTGTTACTAAAATGTTCTATAGACATTAATAGCAACTGTTATCTAAGAATTTGATGCATGGTATTCAAATACGCCACTAAATTTATTGCCAAACCAGGGTGCTTTTAAAAGGTGAACAGCAGTTAAAGTGTGAGTCCACTTCAGATGAAATACTCCTTGCCTGGTTAATTACATACATTACAAAAATTTTAGCAAACAACTTTACAGTCTCACCTGCTTTTGTATGTATTGAAGCTTATCCAAAGAATCCACTCATTTCCTACATCCAGTAGTCAAATCACACTTCCTGAGTTCTGAGTGGGAGGAGGAAGAGGGTCTTCCTGTTAGGCCTCATGCAGACTGGACTTTAAAATAACATTATAAAAACGTCAGTAGCTTTGCAGTAAGTTTTTCAACGTTTTTCAATGTTTTTGCAATAGTGGTTTTTTTTAGCGTTGATTAGGATTTTTTAGCATTTTTCTGCCTTAGCATTTTTTAGCATTATTATTTTCTTCAATGGATCAAAACCATAAAAAGTCACATTTTTGGGTGTTTATCAGGATTTTTTGATGTTAGAGCATTTTTACTGCTGAAAACCTCCGCTCAGAACCCACTAGTTTTTTGTTTTTTTTTTAAAGTCAAAAAATTCCCCAGCCAAAAACTGCTGATAATGCCTATGTGTGCATGGACACATAGGATAACATGATGGGGAGTTTATTGACTGTAGAAAAAACCGTCTGGAGCCAAAAACAGCTGCTGTAAAAACGTCCAAAAACGTTCAGTGTGCATGAGGCCTAATAGTCATATGAAAAGTCCCAGTGTTGAAATAAGACAAAAATTGTTGCAAAAAGCAATGAACCAATCACATTAGCAAAAAATGTCACTGGTTGGCCAAGTTATTCTATACAGAATGCCACCAATATAACAACAGTGTACACAATTGTGTTTTAAGGTCCATTTAGTTCTTTGTGGTGCATTAATACATGTTATGTCACACATTTATGTGTGTTGCATTAAGGAATCCAATAAAATGAATAGACTGGCAAAGCACACTGGAAGCCTTTCCATTGCAATTTCCTTGTCAAAAGAAGTTTATTGAGTATACAATATTATAAAGATACATAAAGTAAGTTTACAAGGATCTATAAAGTAAGCTCATTGTTTTACAGTAGGGTTTATATAGGTAAATATCATGAAATTTCAAATATTAAACATTGGGTTCACGTAAACCTAAATTAAAGATATATATCATTTTCTTAGTTACTTTTGTAGGTATTTAAATGATTTATACCTACTATACATATTGTTTACAAGTAGAGTGTATATAGGTCAAATAAATTCTGATAATGAGCTTTAATCGTAAGGTGGAGAAAAGGAAAGAGAAAGAAGAAAAAGGTTTGAAAGGTAGAGGTATGGTCCACAAGGTTGTCCCGCTCGTCAGTTTATTATTCTTTTTAGTTCTCTTTGAAGCCTTAGAATGGGTGTCTCTGTAAGTCATTTAATCTGTTACCATGGCAACAGGACAGAGTCATTGAAGTTTGACAGGAACTGTTGTTTTATCCAAGGGTGCCAAAGTTTTTCAAATTTTGGAATTTGATTTTGATCGATGGCTACCATCTTAGCATGGGACATTGTATTATTCATTCTGTGAATTGTTTCTGCTAGTACCAATGTAGGAGATTTCCATGCCTTGGCCACTGTTTGTTTTGCAGCCGTTATTAGTTGGATCATAAGTTTGAATTGAGAGAGTGTTAACCATTCCGGTTTTAGATTAAGTAAAGTTAAATATGGATCTGGTTGTATTATTTTTTTAAATATTTTAGATGCAATCACGAAGACTTCCTTCCAGAAGGTTTGGATTACTGGGCACGTCCACCATATGTGTAAATATGTGCCTATTTCTGGGCATCCTCGAAAACAAAGAGCTGAGGTATTAGGTGAATATTTTGCCACTCTAGCGGGTACAAGGTACCAGCGAGTTAGGACTTTATAATTTGTCTCCAGTGCTAAGATGTTGGGTGAAGATGACTTAGATGTGAGCCATATGTTAGACCAGTCCGTGTCTTCTAAAGTTCGTCCCAGGTCTTCTCCCACCTCTGAACGTAAGAGGGTCTATTAAGATTTGCTACTCCATATAATTGATTATAAAGTGATGAAATTGTACCTTTAGTAAATGGATCTTTTGTACAGATTGATTCAAAAATGGATAATTGGGATAATGGTGTATCCCCCTTTAGGAATGGTTTATAGAAATTTTTGATTTGGAGATATCTAAATATCTCAGAGTTTGGTAGATCATATTTTTCTCTAAGCGATGGGAATGAAAGGAATGATTTAGATGCTATGAAGTCATTTAGTGTCTGAATGCCTGATGTTGTCCAAGCTTTAAAAGAATTTGGGTAGATCCATGCCGGATAAAAGGCCGGATTTCTGATAAAAGAAAGGAGAGGATTGTGTGGAGATGGTAACTGATATTTGGTTTTTAGTTTATCCCAGAGAGATAAGAAGTGTTTAGTTATGGGATTATGAATTTTAAAGCGGTCTTTAGGATCAAGCCATAATAAATTTGATATTAATAGAGGGTCATTTTCTGAAGCCTCTATAAATACCCATAATGGGATTTCCTGTTTTGCATGGTATTTGGACAGACTGGCCAAATGTGCTGCTCTGTAGTAGTTAGTAAAATTAGGGTATCCCAGGCCTCCTTTATTTTTGGGAAGATGTAGTGTGTGTATAGGTATACGTGGTTTAGAAGAGCCCCATATAAACGAAGTTGCTCTTTTTTGTACTATTCTCAAAAAATACGAAGGAATTGGAATAGGGAGGACTCTGAATAGATAAAGCAATTTGGGTAGAATAGTCATTTTGATTGCATTAATCTTCCCTATCCAGGATAAAGGAAGTTGCGACCATTGTTTTATTAGATTTGTGATCTGTCTTAATACAGGAGGATACTTGGTTGAGAATAAGTCAGAATGAGATGCTGTTAAATGAATTCCAAGATATGGGATTGATTTTTCTGCCCATGTGAATGGGAGTGCAGCCCTAGCCGGGATCAATTCCATGTTTGTGAGTGAAATATTAAGCACTAGGCATTTCTTAGGATTAATCACAAGGCCGGATCGGGCTGCTAATCCATCAAGAGCTGGTATTAAGTTAGGACCAGAGACCTGTGGTGATGATAGAAAAAGTAATATATCGTCTGCAAATATACATAATTTGTGTGTAATACCTCCTACTTCAATGCCAGTTATAGTTTGGTTTGTTCTGATGTATTGGGCCATGGGTTCGAGTATAAGGGCAAATAATAAGGGAGATAATGGGCAACCCTGTCGGGTACCTCTTTCGATATTAAAGGCATCAGATTTGTATCCAGCATATTTTATATAGGCTTTGGGTTTATTATATAATGCTTTGATCCATGTTAAAAAGTGGGGTCCAAAACCCCATTTTTGTAATGAATATTGCATATATTGCCAGGATACTGTGTCAAATGCCCTCTTAACATTGAGAGATAGAAAACATAAAGGGATTTTCCGTTTTTTAGCAATATGTGCCAATAACACTGCCCTGCGTATATTATCGCCTGCCTGTCTATTTGGCATGAAGCCTACTTGATCTCTATGTATTAATGTTCCTATAATCCTATTGAGACATTTTGCTATTATTTTTGCTAATAATTTAATATCGAGGTTTAACAGAGAGATAGGCCGATAATTCACACAGGAAGTATCATCAGAAAGGGGTTTTGGGATCATACGAACAATTGCCATTAGTGTTTCTTGCCGAAAAGAATGTCCATCTAGAAGTTTGTTAAAAGTTTCAGTGAGAATGGGAGAGAGTATTTCTGAGAATGTTTTATAGTATAAAGCCGAGTAGCCGTCTGGGCCTGGTCTTTTGTTAAGTTTTAGGTCTTTTATGGCGTTAGCAACTTCATCTATAGTTATAGGCTCATCCAAACTGCTTTTTTGATTCTGAGATAACTCAGGTAAGGTTATTTTTGAGAAGAAGGATTCAGCCTCTGTAGGATTAAATTCATTGTTTGTCTTGTATAAAGTTGCGAGATGTGAGTGAAATTACCATATTTATCGGCGTATAACACGCACTTTTTTCCCCTTAAAATAAGGGGAAAATCGTGGGTGCGTGTTATACGCCGATCCCCGCTATTTTGTGATCTGTCGGAGCGATCGCAGCGATCGCTCCGACAGATCACATAGCTTGGATTTTTAAACATGGCGCCGCGGAGTTCGGAGGGACTCGGGGGCGCTCGTTCAGCTGAACGAGCGCCGCCGAGGACACAGTGACTGGGCGGAGCCGAGATACACATAGCCGAGGCTTCTCGGCTATTCTCGGCGCCGTTCACAGTCACGCCCAGTCCCGCCATTGGACCTGTGTTATGTCCATCATAGGGACTGGGCGTGACTGTGAACGGCGCCGAGAATAGCCGAGAAGCCTCGGCTATGTGTATCTCGGCTCCGCCCAGTCACTGTGTCCTCGGCGGCGCTCGTTCAGCTGAACGAGCGCCCCCGAGTCCCTCCGAACTCCGCGGCGCCATGTTTAAAAATACAAACGAAACGTTTGTATGTCGGCGGCGACAAGGCTGCACGGACCACTGGGGACAAGGCTGCACTGGGGCAAAGCTGAACTGGGGCAAAGCTGCACTGGGGACAAGGCTGCACTGGGGCAAAGCTGCACTGGGTACAAGGCTGCACTGGGGCAAAGCTGCACTGGGGACAAGGCTGCACTGGGGCAAAGCTGCATTGACAAGGCTGCACTGACAAGGCTGCACTGGGGCAAAGCTGCACTGACAAGGCTGCACTGGGGCAAAGCTGCACTGACAAGGCTGCACTGGACACTGGGGAAAGGCTGCAGATGAACACTGTTGAGGCTGCATTGATGGGCATTTAAATGTAAGTTTTTTTTCCTTAAACTTCCCTCCTAAAAGTTTTTTTCCTTAAAATTCCCTCCTAAACTTGGGGTGCGTGTTATACGCCGGCGCGTGTTATACGCCGATAAATACGGTAATGGACTATTTTAACTGGATTACAAGTGTAAACATTTTTTGATAATTTCAAACGTATTGGTTTGAAAGATTTGTTAGTTGAATTTAATGCCCGAGCCAAATATGTACCTGGTTTGTTTGTATTCATGTAGAAATTGTGTTTGGAGCGTTTGAGGGATTTATCAACTGACTCAGTGAGAAATAGATCGTATTCCAATCTAGATTTTTCCAGATGAGATTTTGTACTCTGAGATGGATTATCTTGAAATGATATGTAGGCTGCATTAAAATTGAGTTCTAGTTTTTTTGCTAGATTTTTGCGTTCCCGTTTAAATAGTGCCATTTGTCTTTGTATTGTACCACGCAAGACAGGCTTATGAGCTTCCCACAGTGTTATTGGGGAGATGTCTGTTGTATTATTAATTGATATGTATTCCTTTAAAGCTTGTTCAATGGCCATCTGATGTAGTGGGTGTTTGAGCATTATGTCCGGTAAGTACCACGTTGGGTCATGCGCTTTTGGTATGGCTGAGGCTATAGTAGTGTATACTGCATTATGGTCAGACCACGGAATCGGAATTATATCTGATGCAATAATTTCTGGTATCATTCCTATTGTTAGAAAAATATGATCTATTCTGGTGAAGGTTTGATGAGGGTGCGAGAAATAAGTGAATTTTTTTTTCATTGGGTTACTTTCTCTCCACGAATCTACCAGATTGTATTTGGAAAGAAGTTGAGAAAAAGGTAATCTAGAGGTTATTTTGGATGGTGTAAAAGGTGATTTATCTAGAAATGGGAGGAGGACCTGGTTCGAATCCCCACACATTATCACTGTTCCTATTTTGTGTGTATTAATCACTTGTAATATATGTGAGAGGAATGGTGTAGGTTGTTTGTTAGGAGTGTAGTAGGAAATCACTGTGATTGCTGTATCCATTATATAACCCATGAGTATCAGGTATCTACCTTCTGGGTCTTTAATTCCTGATGATAAGGTGAATGGTGTGGATCGGTGAAATGCAATTAGAGTTCCCCTTTGCTTGGTACAGGCAGAAGCCGTGTAAATTTGTTGATAAAAAGGAGAAATATATTTTGGAGTAGAATCTTTGGTGAAGTGTGTTTCTTGGAGGCATACTATGTGAGCCTTCTTGTTATGGAAAGTACGGAAGGCTTTGGTCGTTTTTTGAGGGACATTTATTCCCTGAACATTCAGGGAAAGTATATTCAGTGGTGCCATGGCAACAGATCAAATAGTTTTGACTTACTTTTTGTTATGCAGAGCTGACTGCGCAGATCAACCTGTGTGGACTGAAGAGATGAATAGATAGAAAAGAAACCAGTGAGTTCTGGAGTAAAGAGTAAACAAAAAACATATGAGATTAGATGATACATTGTATAAATTATTTTTTGCAAGTAATCACAATTTACCCGTGAAAGAGAATAAATATCTCTCTCAGGGGAATAAGTGTAGTAGTAATTCTAGGAACTAGTTAGGTAATAATATATTTGTTTTAAGAAAAGAAAGAAAAAGCTTCCATTACTTCTGGATTATTGAACATATTTGTCCTAAAAAGTAATAAATCTATTGTTATTACCTGATAATATATAACTGAACAAGAATTTCCTTATTTCACTTATATATTCTAAGGCTATATGAATCAGAAGTAATAAGAAATATAACTGGAATGTAACATGATCCCACACAGTGTGTGACTATCAGAATGCAGTTACATTCAGTTATAAATACAGGTTTTTTATAGAGAACCATCTCTTAGTATAATAAATGAAGAGATATCAGGAATTAGGATGTCAGTCCATTGAATCTTCTTGGTCCATGGATAATGTGGCATAACGGCCTCTTTTGTGAGAATGATGATTCCCATTTTGTTCTGAAATTTTCTGAGTGCTGCCTGAAGGTGAAGATGATGTCATTCTTCTGCGTGTGGGAGAGTTGCTGCTTGTAGGTTCTGTCAGATTTAATTTTAAAAGGGTTTGTTGTAGTTCATCTACTGATCTGCTTCTGTAAATTGTACCTTGGTAGTTAAATCTGACTGAAAAGGGGAAGCCCCATTGATACATAATGTTGTGGCGTTGCAGTTCCATTAGTTGGGGTTTCATGGATCGTCTTTTAGTAATAGTAAGTTGGGATAGGTCAGCAAAAATGTGATAATTGTGTCCTTGAAAATTAAGTTCCTTTTTTTCTCTTGCAGCAATTAGTATTTGTTCTTTCGTTCTGTAATAATGAAATTTTGTGGGGGTCCATCTTTCTTTTTGGCTGTTAGGGCTCTGTGTACTCTGTCCACTTCCAAATGTTCAATAGGGATATCTGGCTTTAGTTCTCGTAATAGAGCAGTAATAGTAGATTGCAGGTCTGTCACAGTTTCAGGTATTCCCCTTATGCGCAAGTTTGAACGTCTGGCTCTATTTTCGTAATCTTCGAGCTTAGTTTTAAGTATTAAATTCTCTTCTTTTAATTGTTCCAATTCTGTTATATTTACTTGGGTTGTAATTTCAATTTCATCCATTTTTATTTCTAAGGCTGCGGTGCGGTTTCCCAGCTCTCTTATTTCTTTGGTTAGGCTTTTTGTTATTTGGTCTGAGGTTTGTTTTAAAGCCTTATGAAGCATCTTTTCAAATTGTAATAATATTACTGGGGATGCTGAGGAGGCTTGTGGAGAAGTTTGTGAGAGGATTTGTTCTGTATCTGACTCAAATGGAGAGTCTTGCTGTGACATTTTCTGTCTGTGAGAGCGCCCTGATGCTGTATCTTGTGAGGTGACTGGAGCTGCTTTAGTTGCAGTGAGTGCCTGTGAGCTCTTTGTGAGGTGATTTTTATTTCTGCCACGGTTTCCTCCCAGTACCATATTTCCTGCCCAAACTTTCACAGTTTGTTCCCTGGGGCAAAAAGGTTCAAATGGATACCTTTTGAGCCTGCAGGCTCCGCTTTGTCCTTCTCTTCTCTCCTCAGCGGTGCAGAGCTCTAACAATGCATGTCTGCTCTGCTAGGCTCCGCCCATCTCCCCCCTTCCATTGCAATTTCAAATGTAATGCAATATACTGCAATACACTACTGTGCATTGAGGGGTACTGCAATGCAGATGCGCTGCTATAATGAATTGGGGAGCTGTTCAAAATGAATGATATTAAAAGGCATGTAATGCATGCATTACCATACCACAATAGTGTAAACAGGCCATCAATGTTTTGCCAGTTTTAGGCTATTGCTCATGTCAGAACTTGCTTACCTACCTACAAGTTAATAGGAATGCAAAAGCAGCTGGAAGCAGGTTGATGCAGCTTAAAAAGAAGTCAAAATACAAAAAAGTAAAGACCTCTGCACTACTAAAAAGTGTAAATATGTGTAATGCTGCAAAATCTAATGGTGTACACAACTCGACTACAAAGTAAATAACAAAGTGATTTTGCGCAGAACACTAAGGACAATAACACGTCACAATATAAGATAACAGAAATGCATGACATGTGAATCCATTGGGATTCTATCTGACTGATACTTCTGATTTTATGGTGTATAGATAGATACCATAAATCCTGGAATCAGAAGTATCAGTCAAAAGGAATCCCAATGGATTCATAAAATGAATACATTAGTACCGAATGGGTTAAATATAGACTTCCATCTGAATTGTTTTATTAGTGATTATTGATTTTACTGTTGATTGTGAACCATTTATTAAATTTCCGGTGTGCTCATTATTTTATAATATTCGTTTTTAATTTTATTTTTTTAAGTTAATTTCAGTATGTCCAGCCCACTATATTATTTTTAATATTATTACTATTTTATAATTTTATTACTATCCCTCTGGCCATTATTGACCTGCTCACCTATGGTTATCAGGCCACACGTAATTACTTAGATCACCACATGATGTCAGCATTGAGCGTTTTTTAGGCTGTTATAGTTTACATTACTGCCTTGTTCCTTCAACTAGCTATATATATTTTTTACATACACATTTTTATATTTGAAACTTTTTTACTAATAGTTCTCCACTATGCTTGCCATATAGTTTTTGGCCCTCTTTCACCTTCCCGTCGCATTAGCATACATTTAGTATTCTCGGACTCCACTAAAATGGCATCCGTGTCACTTCCTGTACAACCACTATAAAGGAACTGATAGCTCAACCAATCAGATTCCCTGAGGAAGTCACAAGGTCACGTGACGTAACGCATAGGATTCACGCTAGCCAACACAACCGGAAGTCATTACCCTGTGATCCGGTTGTTTTCATTGTGGACCAGAAGTTTTGTATTAGGTGACGGCGGTACGCCGTCTTGTACTGTTCTACGCTCCTTGCAATGCCCTGTACAGTGCGTTTTACTTAATAAATTTGGAGTTTATTACTACACCATTGGAGGCCCCCCTCTTTCTTCTTTCCCTATCTATATGGATATTTGGATCTTGATGCAAGCCTGATGCGGCCCCATAATGGACATCCATCTACCTGAGGCTATCTATGGTCCCTACTGCCATCCAGCATTATCTACTACTAAGGCTTTTATCTATGCCTTTTGAGGTAAGGGCACTGTGAGCACATTCTTATACAGATACCATCCACTTCTGCCCACATTAATTACTTCACCTATTGAGAAGATTCATGAACAACTTTCACCATTGGTGTGGACCTATTGATGCATTAATTGATTTATCCCATCACGTTTCTTTACATGAACTTTTATTGTCATTTTCACGTTTGTGTTTTACATTCAACCAACCTTTACACGTCATCATTATTTTTGATTATTGATATGGTTTCTTATTATCACCACCTCCTCGGGATCACTTGGATCCTCCACTGAGAATTTCACATGTAGTAACTTAGCACTCTAATCACATGTTTTCACATGTCATGCATTTCTGTTATCTTATATTGTGACGTGTTATTGTCCTTAGTGTTCTGCGCGAAATCACTTTGTTATTTAAAAAGAAGTCAAACACAGGACAGAAAGGGGTCAATTGCAAATCAAATGCATCTGTATCAAATTAACTCCTGATGATCTCAAAAGTGTGCTGTACTTTAAAGATTAATTTATCCACAGTGCCTGCAGCTACAGAGGTCACTGAGGGCTTGATTAAATCTAATTTCTGTTTTTTAGGAATATATTATATACAGACTTAAAAGTCTATAGCCGCAGGTTCACTTTACAGGTGCACTTTAGAATAGCAATTTTTTGGGGGGCAGCAAAGTGCTTTAAATTGTTTATGTTTGTTGAGGAAACTACAAGAATGAATGATGGAAATACAGTAAGTATCAAGTATGTACAATTGTAAAGCCACAAAATGACTTCCGATTGTTCAGGTTATCCATCCTTGTTACAAACGACACTAAATTATTTTTACCAAGTTATTTTGTATTGCGTGAACACATTTTAAAACAGCAGCGAAGGTGTCAGCAAGCCTTAAAAGTAAAAAGATTACACCTACTAGCACCTTATTTATAAACACAATGCTATGAATGAGGAGAGTTAAACATTGCACTACACTTGCATCTGCATATGTTCCCATTAATGATTCACACAAGAGTAAAACAGAGACGTAAAACATTTTTAAATAAGTTATTTTAAATGCATGCATATATCATAACAATATTTATGACTTGGTGTAGAATTAGCATAAACCTCACCTACCTTTCTGTCTTGTAATGATGAACATGTAGTAATAGAAATACTATATGCAATTTTAAAATCTGCCATCTTCTTAATAGATAATATCCATTCTGGTATATTATTAACATTAATATTAAACATCTAGGCCATTAATCTTCCACTGACTTCCAGCATGGGTTCTGTTTGTTAATGTTTTATAGCTCACAGGCATCAGTAACTACTCATATGAGACAGACAACATGATGGCTAGTTATTCTGTACAAGAGCACATTTATGTAAATATGTGAAATGTGACCACATGATTTACTGATACTATAAAGTCCTGTCACAGTGATACATGTGAATGGAGACAGGAATTTCCTAGTGCCATCCACAATTACTAAACAATCCTTCCATTCTTCTAATAGATATCATTATCATGTTCAAGCAACTTGGATTTTTAGATCAGGAAAATTACTGGATGAATCCCACCAATATAAAACCTGCTCGGTAAGTACACTGTAAGTACACCATTAACTGTACTGAAGCCATGATATGTGACATTGTATTTAAAGTGGAACACAATGCAATCAACTAAACACATACGTTGATATACATGAATCTTAACCATCTTACCTACCAAAGGATTAGAAACTCTGTTCAGTCAGTCTTGTGATCTATGTTCCCCTGTCAAACACTACCCACTCCAGAACTTCTATGCAGATTATTATGCATTTGAGTAATACAGCATGGACATTTTTATTTTTCTAAAACTATCTCTGTTTGGACGTAGTGTGATTGCTGATGTACTCCTTTACCCAAAGTTTTTTTTTAAATTTAAATTTGATATTTTAACTCTTTTGTTGCCACCGACATAAAGCTACATGAATCTTATTCTTTTGCTACATTAGTTAGAATAATATGAAACATGTTCTATATGTCTTTTGTATGTCTGCTGTGTCTTCCTTTTTTCTCCATTTTTTTTATTGATTTGATTGTTTCTAATTAGGATATACCCACCTCTCTTCTGAGGGCTTGTTTTGCTATAAATATCAGTTTTTAAATTAAATATGTGTGCTTTGATGAAGTCTCCAGAGCCAAAATGTGCCAGAATATAGCCTGTACCTGTGTACCCATGTAACTAATAAAGTACTTTTATTTAAGAGCATCCAAGTTGCCAGCCTTCCTGATTCAAGAATTTTACCTATGGGACCTGAACTATAGCTATAAGCATCGGATTACAGTTCATGGACTTCCACATTAGCAGTAGAGCTGGGGTAACAATTTGTTTTCTCAACATAAGGCTTACAGCAGAACAGAACTGCTTCAAGCTGGCCAGCCCAGCATGCCTTACATTGGCTGCAGTTTCCCTTTCTGCAATAAACTCATGATTACTTCAGTGTGAAGCCAGCTTCCAGATTTTTATTGTAATTTGCTTATTTAAAGTTTCTTCCCCCATATGACTGATACGTGGGAATTCATTCTGATATCTAAACTGTGTATTGGCACACAAGTTGCCCTACTTAGTGTTATTTCATGGGTATATGTGAATTATTATTCTCCTTGTTTGTACGCAATTTTTTTGATCCAAGTTATTACATACTGTATACAGTACAAGCCTTAACATACGTGTATGTGTGTGATTGGATGTGAATGTTCATGTGTGATTGGTACATATAGGAGTGAACATTTAATCCTTTATCTTATACATGAAGATACAAAGTACTAAGGATGGGATTTTATAGGCACCAAAACCACTAACACAGATAAAATACAAAAAAGTGTATTGTACAATTCTTTATCCTTTCTTTATCTTATACACAATTATGTCTTTAATAATTTTCAACATTCATTACATACATAGTAACATGTGTTGCTTTTTTTGTTATGTGTATTATTTGATTCTTAATGAATCCATATGCTTTGGTTTTAGCTATATACATCTTTTGATTTTAAATGTGTCTTCTGATTGTCTATGTCTTATTCCTACTCCTCATGCTTGCACAGACTGGCCCCTCCTCATTACCCCAGTTGGTCTCTTGATTTGCCGATCAGTTCATCCTCTCACTAAGCTCGGCATCTCCCGCCTTTACTCATGCATAATCATTAGGGGTGGGGCTTGAGTCCAGCCAGTGTGCTCATTAGGAGGAGAGTTAGCCATAGGTGGGCAGGGTTGAGAAAAAGGCATCACTGCCTTGAAACACATAACTACATCCCCTTCCTTGCCCCCAGCATCTGACATTGTCCTTGAATATGCCCATGCTGTCCAACTGGCTCTGGTGTTGTTGTAGCTCAATATGCTGCAGGCGGCTTCTTTCTGCATTTTCCTGGATTACTGCAGTTTAGCCTGGGTCCCTGAGATTACTTCCCTTAGTTTTAAAAATATGCATTCTTTCATCTTACTAAATGTGAGTGTATTTTTTACTGTTTTTGATCATAAACACTAACTTGCTATGCTTTTTTTTGAAAATTCTTTTTTATTGGAAATTTTCACTGTGAAGGTACAAAACAGGACCATTGGGGCACCACCCGGTGACCCCGCCCCCCTATGACACACAGGGACTTGACGGGGACTTCCCTATGGCTTTTCCCGTGATGTCAGAGGGGGCGGGGTCACCCGGTTATGTAACTAGTATCTAGTTTCTCAACCATTGCGCCGACCTGGATCCCAGACACCTCATCTGACTTCCGCAGGGCCTCCGCCAAAGGCTTCATCACCAGGGTAAACAGTGCTGGGGAGAGAGGACACCCCTGCCTCTTCCCCCTCCTAATTGGGAAGGAGGGAAAAAGTTTGCTGTTCAATTTAATATAGGCCGTAGGGGAGTAGAGTAAACTGATCAATTTCCAGTAGATTGGGCCAAAGCCGAAACCCTTGAGAACCTGCATCATATATGACCATCTGATTGTGTTGAAGGCCTTCTCTATGTAAAGGGCTACCAAGAACCGAGAAGTGTTCTCCTCGGTTGGGAGCTGGAGATGGGTGAAGACTCGTCTAATATTTATGTCCATAGACTTGCCAGGCATGAAGGCAGTCTGGTCTATATTAACAAGGAACGGTAACACCTGCATAATCCTATTGGCTAGCATCTTGGTAAGCATCTTAAGGTCATAATTCAGTAATGATATGGGCCTATAGAATGAAAAACAAAGGTAGTACTTCCCTGGTTTGGGTAGCAATACAATGTGTGCCTGGTACATACTGTCTGGCAACCTCCCAGTTTCTAGGCACTCTGCAAAGAGTTAAGTTAGCCTGAGGATCAGTAGAGTTGCGTGGGTTTTATACCATTTCCCGGGCAGTCCATCTGTACCCAGGGATTTGTTGTTGGGTAAGGAGTAGAATTACATGCAGAAGGTACGGGAAAGGACCACTGCTTTAGAGGGGAGGGTTAGTATCTTGGAGGATGATTTAAATCCAATGAAACGGGAGATGGACACTATAAAGGAGCAAATGGTTAATTACCAGTTAAAACTTGACGAAATGGAGAACAGGATGCGCAGGAAGAACATATGAATAGTGGGAGTCTTTTTCACCCCTTTTCGCATTAGAAAGAGCTCATAGGGTCCCCCCTAGATCCCCTCAACCGGGAGCCTCTCCTAGATCCCTCATGGTAAAGTTACTCTACTATAAGGACAAAATGACTATTCTAAATAAAGCCAGAGAAATGGGCAATGTTATGTATAATGGGAACCGGGTTTCCATGTATCCTGATTTCTCTCCAGAATTACAGAAAAGGAGGGCTAAGTTTGGGGAGGTTAACCACTTTAGCCCTGGACCATTATGCAGCATAAGGACCAGAGGACTTTTTCCAATTTGGCACTGCGTCGCTTTAACTGCTAATTGCGCGGTCATGCAATGCTGTACCCAAACAAAATTTGCGTCCTTTTCTTCCCACAAATAGAGCTTTCTTTTGATGGTATTTGATCACCTCTGCCATTTTTATTTTTTGCGCTATAAACGGAAAAAGACCGAAAATTTTAGAAAAAAATATTTTCTACTTTTTGTTATAGAAAAAAATCCAATAAACTCAATTTTAGTCATACATTTAGGCCAAAATGTATTTGGCCACATGTCTTTGGTAAAAAAATGTCAATAAGCATATATTTATTGGTTTGCGCAAAAGTTATAGCATTTACAAACTAGGGTACATTTTCTGGAATTTACACAGCTTTTAGTTTATGACTGCCTATGTCATTTCTTGAGGTGCTAAAATGACAGGGCAGTACAAACCCCCCCAAATGACCCCATTTTGGAAAGTAGATACCCCAAGGAAATTAGAAATAATGTAATTAAATTCAGCGCTGACTGATAAATTAAATGCAAGCAGACACTAAGGTCAATTCAAAAAATACCTCAAAAGCATAAATATATAAAAAGTGCTGCGCAAATAAAAGTCCATAAAAAACTACTAGAATTAGAATGTGGTAGCCAAATAGGAAAGCAGGAACCACCGGTGACAGTAAATAACTGGATGGTGACTTAATCCCTCCACCGTTCTTAGATGGCCCCTCACCTCAGTTATTCGACCTGAAACAGGTCACACCGCTTAAAGGATTGGATGGATCAATCTGTAAGATACTCCTTCACCTCCTTCAGTTCACAGTACTCAGTATATGGCAGATGATGAATATAAAAATAAAAAACAAACCATAGTGTTCTCCGTGTATGATTTATTAAAATAGATATAGGCTAAAACAAAGCACATCAAAAACACTCACATATCACCGGCACTCCGATCCAAGTGCCGGCCAGCAGGCTTGTGATCGTGTCTGTCGGATGACCGCGGGTGACGTCACACGCTCCTAACCCCCGTACGCGTTACGTCCTATGGGCGGGACTTCATCGGCGTGCGGCGGGATGCGCAGTGACGGCCCGCATTGTTATTATTCTACGCCATGGTGACGGCGGCACCAATCAGAAGGGCAGAAGCAGTAATCAGGAGGTCAAACGCCTCCCTGTCATTACCTAATAGTTAATGGTTACTATTACCCTTTACTCCTGACGGAAATTGCACAAATCTCCACCACCAACAATAGACAGACAAAAGCTGTATATTATATAGAGATGATTACTTACAATAGCATATATCACCTTGCATAGCAAACCTTCTAGATCTCTGAATCAGAGTGTCTTTAAACCATAAGGATGATATTAATTGATTACGCATAAACTAATGCTGCTAAATCACATGCAAAAAAAGTCACATAATAAAAACGCATATTGTATAGAGACAATAATTTGCAATAACCGAATAGCATGTATCACCATGCACAGCATACATTACTAAATCAAAGTGTTTTAAAAATGATATTTATTAAATACGCATAAACAACTGCTGCAAAATCGCATGCAAAAAAGTCGCATAATAAAACCCCATACATAGCATGTATGGATAATATCAAAAAAGAGAGAGACATCAGCCCACGGGCATCAGTCAAACACGATCACATGTACAGTATTATAAAAGGCCTAAAATAAATTTAAAATAAAACATCATCTATTTGAAATAAAACAATTCAAATCAAAATCAACGTTCATTCCAAAGGGGGAGAGAACTTTGGTCTCATAGATCCAGAATGATTCCCTACGACTGAGCTGTCTGATGTAATGACCACCCCTCCAGTGTCGCGGCACCTTTTCTATCCCCCAAAATTTGAGGCATTTGGGGTCTTTTTGATGAAAAAGGCGAAAATGTCTAGACACACTGTGGGTCTTAACCCCCCGCTTGATGTTACTAATATGTTCTCCAATTCTTACATGGAGTGCTCTTGAGGTCCGGCCCACATACTGAAGGCCACAATCGCACTCCAGCATGTAGACCACCCCAACTGTTGAGCACGTAATTAAACCTTCAATTTTGTAACTTTTTTGTGTTGTGTATGAAACAAAATCCTTACGTCTCTTAATATTTCTGCAGGCCTTCCTGCATGTGGCACATTTCCCACATGCGTAAAAGCCGGAAAGGAACCCAAATAAGCCATTAGTCACAGTTTTTGGCGGATCGATGACCCCTGGTGCCACCCGATCCCGTAAAGAAGGAGCCTTACGGTAAATGAACCGAGGGTGATCGGGAAGAACTGGGCCAAGGGTCCTATCTCCTTTGAGTATAGGCCAATGTCTAGCTATAATATTTTCTAGTTTTTTATACTGGATATTGTAATCAAGTATAATACGATAGCTAGATAGATTGGTATTACCCTCCAAGGGTTTGACCTTGTCTGTGACCACGGTATTTCTATCAATTGCCAGTACCTTGGCTATTTCTGCATCTACTGAAGCTTGAGAATACCCTTTCTCCTTAAACCTATCCGCGAGCACCTGTGACTGTGCAAGAAAATCATCATCTGAAGTACAGTTACGGCGTAGGCGGATAAATTGGCCTCTCGGTATGTTACAGAGCCAGGATTTATGGTGGCAACTGGTGAGAGGGATATATGCATTCCTATCAGTTGTTTTGAAGTGATTCCTGGTATGGAAAGCTCCTTCTCCTTTAAATATTTCAAGGTCGAGAAATATAATCTGTTGGTGGCTAATCGTCCAAGTTAACTCGATGTTTTTATTATTGGCATTCAGCCCATCCATAAAGATCTGCAGACTGGGCATATCCCCCTCCCAGACCATAATTAGGTCGTCTATATAACGTCTGTAACACGACAATTGTGGTGGGGGATCATGAAATATAATGTCCTCCTCCCAGTGGGCCATGAACAAATTGGCCACACTGGGAGCGAACCTTGCCCCCATGGCGACACCTCTTGTCTGCAAGTAGAAGTCCCCATTGAACCAGAAATAATTGTTTAGCAAACAAAAATCCAAACTTTCCAATAAAAATGAAATGTGATCACTCGAAAGATTGGAAGTCTCCAGAGCCCATCTAACTGAATCTAGGGCCTGTTTATGATCAATGATAGTATAAACAGAACTCATGTCAGCAGTAATGAGAATGCTAGACGGGGTACAAGGAAGGGTAGATAAGATTTGAAGAATTTGCTTGGTGTCCCGTAGGAATGATTTGGTTTTTACAACAAGTGGCTGGAGATAAAAGTCAAGATATTGGCCCAATCTGGAAGTCACGGAATCAATTCCGTTTACAATCGGACGACCAGGTGGATGTTCTGCATTCTTGTGCAGTTTGGGTAAAATATAAATGATTGGAGTCCTACAGTAGAAGGGGTCCAGGTAGGCAGCTTCTTTAGAATTTAAGATCCCCTGGTTTTTACCTCTTTCTATGAGACAATGTAAATTATTCTTGAAGGGCAACATAGGGTCACTCCTCAGAGGCTCATATGTATTCCTATCATTTAGCAATTTCTCCATTTCTGCTTGGTAATATGTTTTGCTAAGCACAACCAACCCACCACCCTTATCCGCTGGCCGGATAACTATGTCTTTCCTTTGTTCAAGGGAAGTAATACCTCTCTTGATAGCCTGTGAATCTCTAGCCCTTTTGACCTTGAGTAAATCAAGATCACGACACACCATATTCCTAAATACCTCTAAGTGTTTGTTGTCATTACAAATCGGGTTGAACACAGAGCGATTCCGAAGGTTGGAATGTCTAGAGCTAGTAGTTACGGAAGGGGTGGTATGTGGCACCACATTGGAAAGAAAGTATTTTTTCATATTTAAATTGCGAACATATTTCTGAATGCTGATGTAAGCTTGGAATTTGTTCAGGTTGCGGACCGGGGCAAACTTCAGGCCCCTATCTAAAACCAATGTTTCTTCAGCAGTGAGAGGAATACCACTAAGGTTAAAGATGCCAGTGCCTAGTGTGGTCTTGACCTTTTGGAATCGTCTTCCCCCCCTGGACCCTCTCTGTGTTTTCTTTTTAAACTGCCTTGATCCCTCATTTGGTCTAGTGGACCTCTCCTCTGGTTCTGGGAATTCCCTTGTTCGGCCGATTCCCTTACCCATAGAGGGGTCCTTGGAGGTCCCCTCCAGGGGGTCCTCTCCTGCCCTAAAAAATGATTTGGATTATATTGTGATTCACCTTGGGAGTTTTGCAAAGGGGCATAATAGTTGGAGGTATAAACAGGTGTCTCTCTTATAGAATTCCTTCTCCCTTGGGATTTACCTTTTTGTTTCATGGGTACTGTTTGCCACGAACGATTATCGGTTTGTAGGGATTGATGGTCATACCCATTCATATAAGGCCTTGGATGGGGATGATGGTTCTTTTTACCTCGACCACGTTTGTTCATTCTAGGGGGACCCTGTCCCCTCCCTCTTGGTGTGTTTGTCAGATTAGGTGCATTTTGGGGAAACTGAGAAGGGGGTATTTCATAATTAAAATAGCCCTGAGGAGGTAGATTGATTTCTGGTGGTGGGATCATGGCAGCTGTACCCAAGGGATTATTAGCTGGAATTATATTTTGTGTTTGCCACTTGAAAATCTGTTTTCCCTCAAAGTCCCTAATATCTCGCAAAAATTTCTTCCTCTTTTTATCTCTAGTTTCCCTGTCCCATTTAATGAGTTTGGATTTTAATTCACCAGATAATTGAATAAAATCACTGGAATCTTTATGACTCTCAATACGGTCAGTAATTTCTTTGATCTGATTCTCAAGGAATTGCTTCTTCTTCTGTTTGCGAACAAGCAGAAACCGGAGAAGATCAAAACTTTTCCCAACAAAGAAGTTACACCATTCTATGTTAGACTCATTATCAACCAAACCATCATTGGGTGGCAATTCCCACCTTAAACGCCTGGGGACAATATTAGCTGACAAATACTGTTCAAAAGAAACATTATTTCTACGTTTATTTAATTCAAGACTAATTCAGCTGCAGATTATGGGAGTTTTCACATATGTTGAGAACAGAGAAATTATTCTCACAGATGTTTTTTCAAGAGATGTGGTTGCTTCCCAACATGACGACCTTGGATATGCTTTTAAAAAACTGGGTCATCTATTTGAAAAAAAGATAAAAACTTGAGCCCATTGAATATTTTTTTTTTTGTCCCAAGTGATTGAATAATGACAAAAAAAAAAAAAAATTTACAAAAAGTTGTCACTAAATGATATATTGCTCATGCAGGCCATGGGCATATGTGGAATTGCACCCCAAAATACATTCAGCTGCTTCTCCTGAGTATGGGGATACCACATGTGTGGGACTTTTTGGGAGCCTAGCGGCGTACGGGGCCCCGAAAACCAATCACCGCCTTCAGGATTTCTAAGGGCGTAAATTTTTGATTTCACTCCTCACTACCTATCACAGTTTTGAAGGCCATAAAATGCCCAGATGGCACAAACCCCCCCCAAATGACCCCATTTTGGAAAGTAGACACCCCATGTTATTTGCTGAGAGGCATGTTGAGTCCATGGAATATTTTATATTTTGACACAAGTTGCGGGAAAGTGACACATTTTTTTTTTTTGCACAAAGTTGTCACTAAATGATATATTGCTCACACAGGCCATGGGCATATGTGGAGTTGCACCCCAAAATACATTTAGCTGCTTCACCTGAGTATGGGGATACCGCATGTGTGGGACTTTTTGGGAGCCTAGCTGCGTACGGGGCCCCGAAAACCAATCACCGCCTTCAGGATTTCTAAGGGTGTACATTTTTTATTTCACTTTTCACTGCCTATCACAGTTTCGAAGGCCATGGAATGCCCAGGTGGCACAAAACCCCCCAAATGACCCCATTTTGGAAAGTAGACACCCCAAGCTATTTGCTGAGAGGCATGGTGAGTATTTTGCCTCCGCCCAGTCTATGTCTGGATAATTAAAATCCCCCATTATAATAATACTTCCCATCCTTGCTGCTAATCCAATTTGTGATAGGAGATCCGCCTCCACTTCCTCCCTCAGGTTAGGGGGCCTATAGCATACTCCCAGTATTATTTTCCCCTTAGCTTCATCCCTTTGGAGCTCTACCCATAAAGATTCCACCTCCTCCCTAGCCCCCTCAGTAATGTCATCTCTCACATTCACTTGTACATTATTCTTGACATATAGGCATACCCCTCCCCCTTTTTTACCCTCTCTATCCTTGCGGTATAGGGTATACCCTTGAATGTTTGCCAGCCAATCATGACAGCTGTTGAACCAGGTCTCTGAAATTCCCACAAAATCCAAATCCTCCTTGTACAACAGTATCTCTAGTTCACCCATCTTGTCCGCCAGGCTCCTGGCATTGGTGAACATGCCACATAGTTTAGACCGGTCGCATATTGTCCTCGTATTGGGTGTTTCAAGATTGCAACTAGGACTTGCTACTATACTCACCTTGTGTTTTTGTGCTTTGGTTAACCTACCACTAATGCCCCCAATACTACCCTCTGGAATATCTTCCGCGCTGGCTATCACTGTCTCTGGACCCTCCCCCCCATCGCCTAGTTTAAAAACCACCTAACTTTTTGGCCATCTTCATTCCCAGCAGATCTGCACCCTCCTCATTTAGGTGCAGTCCGTCCCTTCTATAGTACCGGTTACCGACTGAGAAGTCGGCCCAGTCCTCCAGGAACCCAAACCCCTCCTTACTACACCAGCTCTTCAGCCACTTGTTTACTTCCCTAATCTCCCTCTGCCTCTCTGGTGTGGCTCGATGTACCGGTAGTATTCCTGAGAACACTACCTTGGAGGTCCCTTTCCTCAATTTAGCTCCTAAGTCCCTAAAATCGTTCTTTAGGACCCTCTATCTGCCTCTGACTTTGTCATTGGTGCCAACGTGCACCATGACAGCCGGGTCTTCCCCAGCCCCTCCCAGTAATCCCAGTAATCTCACTGAAACTAAAGCAGCTCCAGTCACCTCACAAGATACAGCATCAGGGCACTCTCACAGACAGAAAATGTCACAGCAAGACTCTCCATTTGAGTCAGATACAGAACAAATCCTCTCACAAACTTCTCCACAAGCCTCCTCATCATCCCCAGTAATATTATTACAATTTGAAAAGATGCTTCATAAGGCTTTAAAACACACCTCAGACCAAATAACAAAAAGCCTAACCAAAGAAATAAGAGAGCTGGGAAACCGCACCGCAGCCTTAGAAATAAAAATGGATGAAATTGAAATTACAACCCAAGTAAATATAACAGAATTGGAACAATTAAAAGAAGAGAATTTAATACTTCAAACTAAGCTCGAAGATTACGAAAATAGAGCCAGACGTTCAAACTTGCGCATAAGGGGAATACCTGAAACTGTGACAGACCTGCAATCTACTATTACTGCTCTATTACAAGAACTAAAGCCAGATATCCCTATTGAACGTTTAGAACTGGACAGAGTACACAGAGCCCTCACAGCCAAAAAGAAAGATGGACCCCCACGTGATATAATCACAAAATTTCATTATTACAGAACGAAAGAACAAATACTAATTGCTGCAAGAGAAAAAAAGGAACTTAATTTTCAAGGACACAATTATCACATTTTTGCTGACCTATCCCAACTTACTATTACTAAAAGACGATCCATGAAACCCCAACTAATGGAACTGCAACGCCACAACATTATGTATCAATGGGGCTTCCCCTTTTCAGTCAGATTTAACTACCAAGGTACAATTTACAGAAGCAGATCAGCAGATGAACTACAACAAACCCTTTTAAAATTAAATCTGACAGAACCCACAAGCAGCAACTCTCCCACACGCAGAAGAATGGCATCATCTTCACCTTTAGGCAGCACCCAGAAAATTCCAGAACAAAATTGGAATCATCATTGTCACAAAAGAGGCCGTTATGCCACATTATCCATGGACCAAGAAGATTCAATGGACTGACATCCTAATTCCTGATATCTCTTCATTTATTATACTAAGAGATGGTTCTCTATAAAAAACCTGTATTTATAACTGAATGTGACTGCATTCTGATAGTCACACACTGTGTGGGATCATGTTACATTCCAGTTATATTTCTTATTACTTCTGATTCATATAGCCTTAGAATATATAAGTGAAATAAGTAAATTCTTGTTCAGTTATATATTATCAGGTAATAACAATAGATTTATTACTTTTTAGGACAAATATGTTCAATAATCCAGAAGTAATGGAAGCTTTTTCTTTCTTTTCTTAAAACAAATATATTATTACCTAACTAGTTCCTAGAATTATGTTTTTGTTTATTCTAATCTGAAGCAATACAACCTCAATTTTATGAGTTAACATATCTAAACAGTTACATATGAATAAAATATGTAATTGTTTACTCTAAACGGGTTAAAATCCCAAAATAATTCAAACTATCTTCATCAATACCAAAGTTATTAACAGTACCTTTCTAACTGAATTATTTAGCCTAGGGCAAGACTAACCATATACAACCACCCTGGAATAAATAATTTCAACAAAAACTATATTCTGCACTCCAATTAATGAATCATCATTTTGATGTCTTTTGACATAGCACTTCTCTCCTGTAAGCGGAAGATCCGTGTACCCCCATTAGCCCTCCTCATTCTCCCAACCATATTATGTGGGAGTGTGACGAAGGCACTTATTCCCCTGAGAGAGATATTTACTCTCTTTCACGGGTAAATTGTGATTACTTGCAAAAAATAATTTATACAATGTATCATCTAATCTCATATGTTTTTTGTTTACTCTTTACTCCAGAAATCACTGGTTTCTTTTCTATCTTTTCATATCTTCAGTCCACACAGGTTGATCTGCGCAGTCAGCTCTGCATAACAAAAAGTAAGTCAAAACTATTTGATTTGTTGCCATGGCACCACTGAATATACTTTCCCTGAATGTTCAGGGAATAAATGTCCCTCAAAAAATGACCAAAGCCTTCCGTACTTTCCATAACAAGAAGGCTCACATAGTATGCCTCCAAGAAACACACTTCACCAAAGATTCTACTCCAAAATATATTTCTCCTTTTTATCAACAAATTTACACGGCTTCTGCCTGTACCAAGCAAAGGGAAACTCTAATTGCATTTCACCGATCCACACCATTCACCTTATCATCAGAAATTAAAGACCCAGAAGGTAGATACCTGATACTCATGGGTTATATAATGGATACAGCAATCACGGTGATTTCCTACTACGCTCCTAACAAACAACCTACACCATTCCTCTCACATATATTACAAGTGATTAATACACACAAAATAGGAACAGTGATAATGTGTGGGGATTCGAACCAAGTCCTCCTCCCATTTCTAGATAAATCACCTTTTACACCATCCAAAATAACCTCTAGATTACCTTTTTCTCAACTTCTTTCCAAATACAATCTGGTAGATTCGTGGAGAGAAAGTAACCCAATGAAAAAGAAATTCACTTATTTCTCGCACCCTCATCAAACCTTCACCAGAATAGATCATATTTTTCTAACAATAGGAATGATACCAGAAATGATTGCATCAGATATAATTCCGATTCCGTGGTCTGACCATAATGCAGTATACACTACTATAGCCTCAGCCATACCAAAAGCGCATGACCCAATGTGGTACTTACCGGACATAATGCTCAAACACCCACTACATCAGATGGCCATTGAACAAGCTTTAAAGGAATACATATCAATTAATAATACAACAGACATCTCCCCAATAACACTGTGGGAAGCTCATAAGCCTGTCTTGCGTGGTACACTACAAAGACAAATGGTACTATTTAAACGGGAACGCAAAAATCTAGCAAAAAAACTAGAACTCAATTTTAATGCAGCCTACATATCATTTCAAGATAATCCATCTCAGAGTACAAAATCTCATCTGGAAAAATCTAGATTGGAATACGATCTATTTCTCACTGAGTCAGTTGATAAATCCCTCAAACGCTCCAAACACAATTTCTACATGCATACAAACAAACCAGGTACATATTTGGCTCGGGCATTAAATTCAACTAACAAATCTTTCAAACCAATACGTTTGAAATTATCAAAAAATGTTTACACTTGTAATCCAGTTAAAAGTCCATAAATTTCACTCACATCTCGCAACTTTATACAAGACAAACAATGAATTTAATCCTAAAGAGGCTGAATCCTTCTTCTCAAAAATAACCTTACCTGAGTTGTCTCAGAATCAAAAAAGCAGTTTGGATGGGCCTATAACTATAGATGAAGTTGCTAACGCCATAAAAGACCTAAAACTTAACAAAAGACCAGGCCCAGACGGCTACTCGGCTTTATACTATAAAACATTCTCAGAATTACTCTCCCCCATTCTCACTGAAACTTTTAACAAACTTCTAGATGGACATTCTTTTCGGCAAGAAACACTAATGGCAATTGTTTGTATGATCCTAAAACCCCTTTCTGATGATACTTCCTGTGTGAATTATCGGCCTATCTCTCTGTTAAACCTCGATATTAAATTATTAGCAAAAATAATAGCAAAACGCCTCAATAGCATTATAGGAAAATTAATGCATAGAGATCAAGTAGGCTTCATGCCAAATAGACAGACAGGCGATAATATACGCAGGGCAGTGTTATTGGCACATATTGCTAAAAAACAGAAAATCCCTTTATGTTTTCTATCTCTCGATATTAAGAGGGCATTTGACACAGTATCCTGGCAATATATGCAATATTCATTACAAAAATGGGGTTTTGGACCCCACTTTTTAACATGGATCAAAGCATTATATAATAAACCCAAAGCCTATATAAAATATGCTGGATACAAATCTGATGCCTTTAATATCGAAAGAGGTACCCGACAGGGTTGCCCATTATCTCCCTTATTATTTGCCCTTATACTCGAACCCATGGCCCAATACATCAGAACAAACCAAACTATAACTGGCATTGAAGTAGGAGGGATTACACACAAATTATGTATATTTGCAGATGATATATTACTTTTTCTATTATCACCACAGGTCTCTGGTCCTAACTTAATACCAGCTCTTGATGGATTTGCAGCCCTATCCGGCCTTATGATTAATCCTAAGAAATGCCTAGTGCTTAATATTTCACTCACAAACATGGAATTGATCCCGGCTAGGGCTGCACTCCCATTCACATGGGCAGAAAAATCAATCCCATATCTTGGAATTCATTTAACAGCATCTTATTCTGACTTATTCTCAACCAATTATCCTCCTGTATTAAGACAGATCACAAATCTAATAAAACAATGGTCGCAACTTCCTTTATCCTGGATAGGGAAGATTAATGCAATCAAAATGACTATTTTACCCAAATTGCTTTATCTATTCAGAGTCCTCCCTATTCCAATTCCTTCCTATTTTTTGAGAATAGTACAAAAAAGAGCAACTTCGTTTATATGGGGCTCTTCTAAACCACGTATACCTATACACACACACTACATCTTCCCAAAAATAAAGGAGGCCTGGGATACCCTAATTTTACTAACTACTACAGAGCAGCACATTTGGCCAGTCTGTCCAAATACCATGCAAAACAGGAAATCCCATTATGGGTATTTATAGAGGCTTCAGAAAATGACCCTCTATTAATATCAAATTTATTATGGCTTGATCCTAAAGACCGCTTTAAAATTCATAATCCCATAACTAAACACTTCTTATCTCTCTGGGATAAACTAAAAACCAAATATCAGTTACAATCTCCACACAATCCTCTCCTTTCTTTTATCAGAAATCCGGCCTTTTATCTGGCATGGATCTACCCAAATTCTTTTAAAGCTTGGACAACATCAGGCATTCAGACACTAAATGACTTCATAGCATCTAAATCATTCCTTTCATTCCCATCGCTTAGAGAAAAATATGATCTACCAAACTCTGAGATATTTAGATATCTCCAAATCAAAAATTTCTATACACCATTCCTAAAGGGGGATACACCATTATCCCAATTATCCATTTTTGAATCAATCTGTACAAAAGATCCATTTGCTAAAGGTACAATTTCATCACTTTATAATCAATTATATGGAGTAGCAAATCTTAATAGACCCTCTTACGTTCAGAGGTGGGAGGAGGACCTGGGACGAACTTTAGAAGACACGACTGGTCTAACATATGGCTCACATCTAAGTCATCTTCACCCAACATCTTAGCACTGGAGACAAATTATAAAGTCCTAACTCGCTGGTACCTTGTACCCGCTAGAGTGGCAAAATATTCACCTAATACCTCAGCTCTTTGTTTTCGAGGATGCCCAGAAATAGGCACATATTTACACATATGGTGGACGTGCCCAGTAATCCAAACCTTCTGGAAGGAAGTCTTTTTGATTGCATCTAAAATATTTAAAAAAATAATACAACCAGATCCATATTTAACTTTACTTAATCTAAAACCAGAATGGTTAACACTCTCTCAATTCAAACTTATGATCCAACTAATAACGGCTGCAAAACAAACAGTGGCCAAGGCATGGAAATCTCCTACATTGGTACTGGCAGAAACAATTCACAGAATGAATAATACAATGTCCCATGCTAAGATGGTAGCCATCGATCAAAATCAAATTCCAAAATTTGAAAAACTTTGGCACCCTTGGATAAAACAACAGTTCCTGTCAAACTTCAATGACTCTGTCCTGTTGCCATGGTAACAGATTGAATGACTTACAGAGACACCCATTCTAAGGCTTCAAAGAGAACTAAAAAGAATAATAAACTGACGAGCGGGACAACCTTGTGGACCATACCTCTACCTTTCAACCCTTCTTTCTCTTTCCTTTTCTCCACCTTACGAATAAAGCTCATTATCAGAATTTATTTGACCTATATACGCTCTACTTGTAAACAATATGTATAGTAGGTATAAATCATTTAAATACCTACAAAAGTAACTAAGGAAATGATATATATCTTTAATTTAGGTTTACGTGAACCCAATGTTTAATATTTGAAATTTCATGATATTTACCTATATAAACCCTACTGTAAAACAATGAGCTTACTTTATAGATCCTTGTAAACTTACTTTATGTATCTTTATAATATTGTACACTCAATAAACTTCTTTTGACAAGGAAAAAAAATACGCTGCACTTAAGGTTCCTAAGAGCACAGTGGCCTCCGTAATCCCTAAATGGAAGACGTTTGGGAAGAGCAGAACCCTTTCTAGAGCTGGCTGTCTGGCCAAACTGAGCTATCGGGGGGGAAAAGCCTTGGTAAGAGAGGTAAAGAAGAACCCAAAGATCACTGTGGCTGAGCTCTAGAGATGCAGTCGGGAGATGGGAGAAAGTTGTAGAAAGTCAACCATCACTGCAGCCCTCCTCCAGTCTGGGCTTTACGGCAGAGTGGCCAGACGGAAGCCTCTCCTCAGTGCAAGACCCATGAAAGCCCGCATCAAGTTTGCTAAAAAACACCTGAAGGACTCCAAGATGGTGAGAAATAAGATTCTCTGGTCTGATGAGACCAAGATAGAACTTTTTGGCCTTAATTCTAAGCGGTATGTGTGGAGAAAACCAGGCACTGCTCATCACCTGTCCAATACAGTCCCAACAGTGAAGCATGGTGGTGGCAGCATCATGCTGTGGCGGTGTTTTTCATCTGCAGGGACAGGACGACTGGTTGCAATCGAGGAAAAGATGAATGCGACCAAGTACAGGGATATCCTGAGCGAAAACCTTCTCCAGAGTGCTCAGGACCTCAGACTGGGCTGAAGGTTTACCTTCCAACAAGACAATGACCCTAAGCACACAGCTAAAATAACGAAGGAGTGGCTTCACAACAACTCCGTGACTGTTCTTGAATGGCCCAGCCAGAGTCCTGACTTAAACCCAATGGAGCATCTCTGGAGAGACCTAAAAATGGCTGTCCACCAACGTTTACCATCCAACCTGACAGAACTGGAGAGGATCTGCAAGGAGGAATGGCAGAGGATCTCCAATCCAGGTGTGGGAAACGTGTGGCATCTTTCCCAAAAAGACTCATGGCTGTATTAGATCAAAAGGGTGCTTCTACTAAATACCGAGCTAAAGGTCTGAATACTTAGGACCATGTGATATTTCCGTTTTCCTTTTTTAATAAATCTGCAAAAATGTCAACAATTCTGTGTTTTTCTGTCAATATGGCGTGCTGTGTGTACATTCATGAGGAAAAAAATGAACTTAAATGATTTTAGCAAATGGCTGCAATATAACAAAGTGTGAAAAAATTAAGGGGGTCTGAAAACTTTCCGTCCCAACTGTAAGTATTTTTATCAGAATTAAGGTGTTTTTTTCCCTTATACAGTATAAAATAGACGAGCTAGGAAGATGATACGTGTTTCTGTATTGTAGAATTGAAAAAAGACTCTGCATACTGGCAAATGTTTATCTTCCCCCTCCCTTTGATATCTCGATTCTTTGTGGGCTCGTCGATTTTATTCTGAATAAGCCTGGTATGCCAGTGGTAGTAATGGGGGACTTCAATATGGTAACAGACTGTATGCTGGATAGATTTCCTCCCTTGACACAAACTAGGAATGCAGTGAATACCCGATTAACCACATTTTTAAAGGAAACTGGACTGAGTGATATCTGTAGAACTCGGAATCCGGAGACCCGCCAATATTCATGTTTTTCTAAGACACATTCCATGCTCTCTAGGATTGATTTAATCTTGGGGAACAAGGAAATGATACCTCTGATAAAAAATGTAAACTATAAACCAGGGGGTCTGTCGCACCACTCCCTGGTGACAGCAATATTGCAATTGGGGGAACGTCCTCAATCTGGGGAGTGGAAGATAAGCCCCCTTTGGATCGAACTGATGGGAGATCCGAATGAAATTTTATTCCCCCTACGAGAATTTATCGATCTGAATCAGGGGTCTGCTTCAGTGGGATTGGTATGGGACGTCATGAAGGACTTTTTAAGAGGCCTATTGATCCTACAGATCTCAAAAATTCAAAAACAGACAAAGGATTGGAAGAGATTAATGGGTGAGAAGGTAATAATAGCAATATATAACAATATACTAATAATCCTACATATGAAACCCTCAGGACCTGGATAGATGAGCAAAATAACTATCGGTTAGTAACTCTCCAGAAGTCAGAGAATAAGTATCTTTTCCAGAGACAGGTGGCCTTCGGAGAGGGGGAAACCGTGGGACGCATGTTGGTGCAACTGGTTGGGGCAAACTCTCCCACTTCTGTAGTGCCAACGATTACCACAGAGGACGAAAGAGTGACTTCTCATCCCCCGGAAATAGCAAGTAAATTTAAAGAATATTATGAGGATCTGTATAGATCCCGCCAAGAGGGGATGAAGGATGAAATGGAGAGCTTTTTAAGAACTTAAATCTCCCCTCCCTCACCGACATGGATAGAGCTGAACTGGACCGCCCTATTACATTGGAGGAGCTTCAAATGATCACCAATGAGATGGCAAACCAGAAATCACCGGGTCCAGATGGATTTCCAGCCAAAGTATATCGGCACTATGGGAAGGTCTTGCTCCCCGAGCTGCTGAGGGTATTGAACCTCTCAGTGGCAAAGGATGCTCTCCCACCATCAATGATGGACTCCACCATAATTACTATACATAAAGAGGGTAAGGACCCACCTGATGTGGCTTCATATAGGCCTATTGACCTACATGAAAATTTTTGCAAAGACCTTGGCGGCTCAGCTGAATAAAGTTATAGCGAAGCTCATCCACCCTGACCAATCAGGCTTTATACCCGGAAAAACAACCAGTATAAATATAAGGCGCCTTTACTTGAATTTACAGGTCCCAATAGAAGAGGGTGGCTGTTCTCTCGCTAGACGCTGCCAAGGCCTTTGATTGCTTAGAATGGCAGTACCCATGGAGGGCCATGGAGGCAACTCAGCTCGGACCGGGATTTATCAGTTGGGTTAAAATGCTATATGGCGCCCCTGGGGCTAGGGTAAAAGTAAATAATGAATTTTCTGATAAATTTGGCTTAGGAAGGGGGATGAGACAGGGTTGTCCCCTGTCTCCCTTCCTCTTTGCTATTGCAATAGAACCCCTGGCTATTGCTCTCAGAACCTCAAAACAGATGAGGGGTTTTGGAGGTGGTGACTATGAGGACAATTGCATTATATGCGGAAGATTTATTTTTGTTTCTGGGAGACACGCAGGATTCACCTAGGGAAGCAATGAAGATTATTAATAACTTTAGCCAAATCTCCGGGTTAAAGATAAACTGGGATAATTCCTCTCTGTTACCTGTAGACCCGCTGCGTGACCCCTTACCGGAAGAAGTGGCCCAGATTCCAGTGGTGAATAAATTTAAATACTTAGGTATAATTATATCTAAAGACCCTCAGTGTTATGTCTTAGATAACATCGCCCCGTTACTGACCAAATTTAGAGATAAAATAAAAGTCTGGAAAAGTCTGCCAATTTCGGTGGCTGGGCGATGTAATCTAATTAAAATGATCTGGATGCCGCAACTTCTTACATGTGTTACATAACTCTCCAATATGGCTGTATAAAAAGTGGTTTCAAAAGATTGACAGGTTGTTCAGGGAATTGATCTGGAAGGGCAGTACCACAAGAATTTGGTTAAGTACCCTTCAACTCCAGCAACAGGAGGGAGGAGTAGCCCTTCCACACCCATTTAGCTACTTCTTAGCATCACAACTCCAGCATATCGGAAGTTGTAGTAGATCAAGAACTAAGAAGAAAGAGGCTTCTACAAAACACCTGACATGACTCGATAATTGAGGCCTTGGAGGCTGGATCTTTCCCCTCAAGAATACCTACTCTAAATCTTATAATGAAATTATGGGATACAGTGAAAACAATCTTAAAGTACGATGGCCTTACTGAATATACACCACTGTGGGAGAATGGTAAAATGGGAGAACTGCAAAAGATCGAGACAGTGAAGGAATGGAAGATTTGTGGAATAAAATTTATTTCCCAACTATATACAGATGGTTCTATGAAATCCTTTCAGGATCTAAGAGATTAATATGCCCTTTCAAGTAAATCTTTTTTTAGTTATCTACAAATCAGGCATGCTTCGAAGGAACAATTTAGAAAAAGGACTTTAGAGTGGAGCACAATTCCAGTACTCCAAAAGTTAATCAACACAGAGACAGGGAAAGGCTTAATTTTAAAATTATATCTACATATTAATAAGAAGAAATTGAGTGAGATGGAGCCCCCTTCGTATAGGGAAAAGCGGTAAAAAGAAGTGGGAAATATTACTGAAACGCAGTGTAATAGAATTTTGGAATTGGCTCCATTGGTTTCTTTGTCTTCCTCCCAGAGGATGTCACATCTGTTCCTGCTTTATAGAACCTACTATACCCCTCTTAAACTTTTTCGGTTTGGTCGCCGCTCTGACTCGAGTTGCCCTAGATGTGGGGATCTAGAGGAAGACATGCTCCATATGTTTTGGAGATGTCCGAAACTGTTCCGTTACTGGACGGGGGTGATAGAGTATATTGACCGGGTATTCAGTACCTCCACTAAGTTGGAAGCAAAACATTGCTTGCTGGGTCTGGTGGGGGGGAGGGGGGAAACTAGGAAACAGGCAGATAGCAGTTACGAGATGTTTATTCCAAGCGAGGAACCTGATTGCTCAGAGATGGCAAACGGTGCTCCCCCCGTCCAGTGAGGAATGGCTTAACACTATGAATGCAGTAATTCTTAAAGAAAAAGCGGTGTACATAAAGCAAAGTGCGCTATGGAAATATGAATCGATCTGGAAGCCCTGGTGGGACACAAGAGAAAATGATATGTAAAACCTAGACATGGGGCAAAACATTGATGAGTTGAGAAATGACTCAAAAGAGACTAGCCCCCTGTGAGTCCAAGAAGTGTATGGTTAGTTGAAAGGAGTGGTATGAGTGAGTAGGGTAGGTGTACTTGTTGGATGACAGCTAAGTCCTTAATAACATATCAGACAGTCGTTCCCTTAGGCCATCCATCCCCCCTTGGTTATTATTTTCATTGTCTTTGGAACAGATTGACCCTTTTTTCTTTTTTTAGGGGTGGTCTGAATAGGAGTGGGAAGTGAGATCTGGAAGACATGTCTGACTATTATTTGGATGTATTTATAACACTGTTGGAATTAAGAAAATGTTGAAAATGTCTTCCTCAGAAAAAGAAGACAAGGTGATTCCCTCCAATTCTTCAAGTATGGCTTCAACTGGGGTAGGGTTTGGTTCTTCATATAATTTGCTATAGAAAAGATGAAATTCCTTTAGTATACCCTCAGGATCTGTAATTTGATCGTAGTAAAAAAACGCAATGGGCGGGGTCCTGATGACCCGTATTGTTGGTCAATTCAGGTAACAGGTTACCGGCTCACCTAATAGGGTGGTGTTCCTTGTCAGAACAGGAGAAGTAGTCAAAATAAAAGGGGATTGGGGATAGGACCCAAGGTGTCCTTACCTTCAGTGAAGGAAAAGGAACAAACTGCGGTTTAACCTGATATAACTTTATTAGAACAATTAGTAGAAAAACATTTTAATCATTGAAAGGAAAGCATAAAGAATAGGAGATTGCATAAGGTAAAAACTGACAACGTTGTCACTTAAAAACGCCCATGAGCTCAGCCATATCCCAGTCATCCACCCGTGTCAATCATCTCAAGTCATGAAGTGTGACTTAATATATAATGCTTACATATGTTTAGGCGAGGTGAGTTCCAGGAAACCTTGATAGCACAAGTCGGTACCCGTATTGTGCTTAACCATGGACCTCCAGACTCCCTATATGCCTATAGAGTTGCTGCATTAAGTCTTTACAATGTTAAAGAAAGCTTAAGTTTTCTCAGACAAATAAATGCAATTCTGGCTAGAACGTATTCCTGATAGTTAGTGAACAGGACAGGTTTGATTTCTGGATCTAGCACTGTCGATCATAGAGATAATATATAGTGTGAAAGTGTGCCACTGCTGCCAAGCCCCATGCATGGGGTATAGCTGTATAAAGAGACTCTACATCAATGCCTACCAGGAGAGTTCCAGGAGATACGGTTACCTCTTCAATTTTTGCTAATACATCAAGGGTATCTCTAATGTATGAGGGTAACTCAAAGACCATTTCTTTCAGTAGGGCATCTAGGTATCTTCCAATTTTCTCCTGAGGACCCTTCACCGCTGAAACGATTGGCCTGCCTGGTGGGTTCATCAGGGATTTATGGACTTTAGGAATGATGTAGATTGTAGGGGTATTAAACGCCTTCACTTTCAGATACTCATACTCATTCTGAGACGAGAAGAGGCCGGCTTCCTGTGCAAACATAAGTTTAAAATTCAGTTCATTGATTATAGAGGTAAAGGGGTTAGCAGGAAGTTTTTCATAGGTGGATCGGTCATTTAACTGTCTCTTTATCTCATTTTCATAGTATTCTGTTGAAAGCAATACCACATTGCCCCCTTTGTCGCTTTTCTTTATCACCAAATTTGGTGCCTCCTTCAGCTCTCGTAAGGCCCGGCGTTGTTCAGGATCCAGGTTGTCTTTTCTTCCTCTTTGCCAATTCACCTTAGTAAGGTCATCTTGAACCAGGTCTAAGAAGACCCCCAACCATCTATTTTTTCGGAAAGGGGGCATTTTTGTTGATTTTATAAGTAGATTGGCGTCTCGTTTCAATGGGATAGAGGGAGTAGGGATGGATTGGTCATCATCCTTACTTTCCATTAATAAGGAGGTAAGTATATCTAGATCTTCATCATCTTGGGATTTAGTTGGGGGGTTTTCATCTTCGT